>CM032334.1:57710711-58310711 GCA_019022515.1 Quercus aquifolioides | reverse complement strand
CCTCCGACCACCCTTGAGGCATCCAAGGAGACTGGTCAGCCAGGTGATAAGGGTAAACCAGCTGAACCACCCAAAGACAAAGGCCAGGGGTTGGATAAAGAGAAGACTTCTGTTGAGCCCAAGGACCAAGCCCCAGAAGCTGCTACTCGGATAGTCCAGGCTGTTGACCCTGTGGTCCCTCAAGCCAAAGAGTAGATACATAGGGCTTTTTCTTCTTCTTTTTTCTTTCTTGTAATGTTTTCTTTTTGTAAGAAATTGTAAGTTACTCTTCTTTAATCAATGAAGCAGTCTCTCTTTTACTTTTATTACCCTTGTTGCGTGTGATACAACTTACTTTTGTTATAAGGACCTGTGCTTTAGTATTATGGGAATGTGGGTGAACGTAATCCTCATATCATGCTAATAACGCGCATGACTAAGATTGATACTAAAAAGGGAGCAGCATGTATAAGAACTATTACTAAACAACAAAAGCTACAAGTGTTATAATAAAAGCTTCAAAAGTCTTTCCAAATGTGCACAAAAGAAAAAGAAGTAACACAAGCTAGAGTTAATCTAAACACATTCAGGAATTTCAATCATGGCTCATTAGAAAGTGATACTTCAATAATAACAATTGCATTGGATTTGAATTTAAACACTTAGAGAGCTGCAATGGAGCATTAACTAACCCAAGTCATCTGGTCCGAGGACTACAGGCATGAATGGTTTTAAGTTTAAACACTTAGAGAGATTGTGATAGAGTGCTAACTAACCCATATCATCTGGTCCAAGGACTACAGGCATGAATAGGTTTAAGTTTAAACACTTAAAGAACTGTAATGGAGTGTTAACTAACCCATATCATCTGGTCCGAGGACTACAGGCATGAATGGATTTAAGTTTAAACACTTAAAGAACTGTAATAGAGTGTTAACTAACCCAAGTCATCTGGTCCGAGGACTACAGTCATGAATGGATTTAAGTTTAAACACTTAGAGAGATTGTAACAGAGTGCTAACTAACCAATATCATCTGGTCCGAGGACTACAGGCATGAATGGATTTAAGTTTAAACACTTAAAGAACTGTAATGGAGTGTTAAGTAACCCAAGTCACCTGGTCTGAGGACTACATGCATGAATGGATTTAAGTTTAAACACTTAAAGAACTGTAATGGAGTGTTAACTAACCCAAGTCATCTGGTCCGAGGACTACAGTCATGAATGGATTTAAGTTTAAACACTTAGAGAGATTGTAACAGAGTGTTAACTTACCCATATCATCTGGTCCGAGGACTACAGGCATGAATGGATTTAAGTTTAAACACTTAAAGAACTGTAATGGAGTGTTAACTAACCCAAGTCATCTGGTCCGAGGACTACAGGCATGAATGGATTTAAGTTTAAACACTTAAAGAACTGTAATAGAGTGTTAACTAACCCAAGTCATCTGGTCCGATGACTACAGGCATGAATGGATTTAAGTTTAAACACTTAGAGAGATTGTAACAGAGTGCTAACTTACCCATATCATCTGGTCCGAGGACTACAGGCATGAATGGATTTAAGTTTAAACACTTAAAGAAAAATGTGAACGAGTGTTAACTAACCCAAATCATCTGATCCGAGGACTACAGGCATGATTGGATTTAAGTTTAAACACTTAAAGGAGGCATTTTAGATAACATGTTGACATGCTGATTAAAGGGAAGATTCGATTAATAATAATACCTTTTAAGGTTATTTACATTCCAAGGGCGTGGTATCACATGACTATCTAGGTCTTCAAGGAAATACGCCCCAATGTCAGCCCCTGAAGTAATACGATACGGCCCTTCCCAATTAGGCCCTAATTTTCCCCAAGCTGGGTTCTTTGCAGTGCCGACCACTTTCCTCAATACCAAATCACCAGGTTCCAGAGGTCTGGGCCTTACGTTGATGTCGTAGCCCTGTCTGAGCTTTTGTTGGTAATGTGCCAATCGGACCATTGCATTTTCCCTTCTTTCATCGATTAAGTCCAAACTCCTCTCTAGCTGCTCATTGTTGCCTGTCGGACTGAACGAGCTAGTTCTCAACGTTGGGAACCCAGTTTCCAAAGGTATGATAACTTCAACCCCATAGGTCATTGAGAAGGGGGTCTCTCCAGTAGACCTGCGTGGAGTAGTTCTGTAAGCCCAAAGCACATGTGGCAATTCTTCTACCCATTTGCCCTTTGCATCATCTAATCTCTTTTTCAAGCCATTCACAATGACCTTGTTGACAGCTTCTGCTTAGCCATTACCCTGGGGATAAGCTGGGGTGGAGTATCTGTTCATGATTCCCAGTTCACTACAATAACTCCTAAACGCTTTACTATCAAACTGCAGGCCATTGTCTGAGATGAGAATATATGGAACCCCAAATCGAGTAACTATGCTCTTCCATACAAACTTTTGCACATCTACATCTCGGATATTGGCAAGAGGCTCTGCTTCAACCCACTTGGTGAAGTAGTCAATGCCGACCAGCAGGTATTTCCTATTTCCTGCGGCCTTAGGGAATGGCCCTACGATATCTAAGCCCCACTGGGCAAAAAGCCATGGGCTGGATAGCGGATTGAGAGTTCCCCCCGGCTGATGAATGTGTGGGGAAAATCGCTGGCACTGATCGCATTTTTTAACATAATCCAGGGCTTCTTTTTGCATGTTTGGCCACCAATAACCCTGAGTAATGGCTCGGTGAGCCAAAGACCTACCTCTAGTGTAGCTTCCACAGATTCCTTCATGCAGTTCCTCTAGTAACAGCTCAGCCACTTCAGGATGCATACATAACAAGTAAGGTCCTGAATAGGAACGTTTGTATAGTTTCTGATATTCGGATAACCAGAACCTGGTTGCTTTCCTCCGAATTTTGTCAGCTTCTCCCTTCTTTTCAGGCAAGATATTCTCCTTTAGAAATTTAACTAAAGGGTCCATCCAACTGAGTCCAGCCCTGACCTGGTGTACTTGAATTACTTCTTTTCTTGCTTCGGTAGACTTATGCAAATCCTCGATGAGGATAACTCTTGGCAAATCTTGTGCCGAAGAGGTGGCTAGAGTGGCCAAGGAGTCAACATGTGTGTTACCATTCCTAGGAATATGCAGCAAGCTGAAAGACTCGAACCCCGACTGCAGATGTTTAACTCGGCTCAAGTATCCCTGCATTCTTTCATCCTTCGCTTCAAACTCCCCCTGTACTTGACCCACAACCAACCTTGAATCCGAGAACAACTTTACTGCCTTCCCTCCCATCTTTTGGACCATACTCATTCCCATCAATAGGGCTTCGTACTCCGCCTCATTATTAGTTGCCGAGAAGCCCAGCCTTAATGATTTTTCAATAATGATTCCCTCGGGGGATATCAGCACTAGCCCCACTCCAGAGCCTTTCTGGTTCGCAGCGCCATCCACGTACACCTCCCAATGGGAAGGGCCTTGTTGAGAAATCATACCAACCGATTTTTCATCCATGATTGGTGGTCGAGCTAGATAATCTTTTAATTGCTGGAAAGCCACAACACACTCTTCTGTCCACTCGAACCCCTTCCACTTGTTAATCAAGGAAAAGAAAGGCCGACACCTGTCCGCTGATCGAGAGATAAATCGACTCAGGGCTGCCGTCATCCCAGTCAGTTTCTGAACCTCCTTGGGATTCCGAGGAGCTTGTAACTCGTTGATGGCCTTTATCTGATCAGGGTTGACCTCAATTCCTCTGTGAGTCACCATATAACCTAGAAACTTGCCTGATCCCACACCGAACGAGCACTTGGAAGCGTTCAAGCGCAGCTTATACTTCCTGAGAACTTCAAAGGTGCTCTCTAGGTCCTTCACATGCTCGGCCACCACCTTGCTTTTCACCACCATGTCATCTATGTAAATCTCGATATTTTTGCCCAGCTGTGGTTCGAACATCCTCGTCATCATCCTTTGGTAAGTAGAACCCGCGTTTTTCAAGCTGAATGGCATCACTTTATAGTGGTAGTTACCAACAGGAGTTACAAAAGCAGTCTTCTCCTGGTCATCCAGGGCTAAGGGTATCTGATGATAACCCTAAAATGCGTCCAAGAAACTCATTCGAGGGTGTCCAACAGTGGCATCTACTAGCTGATCGATTTTTGGCATAGGAAATGGATCTTTAGGGCATGCCCTATTCAAGTCAGTGAAGTCCACACATACTCGCCATTTCCCGCTCTTCTTCTTCACCACCACAGTATTTGCCAACCACTCTGGGTAGAAAACCTCTTTAATAGCTCCAGCTTGTTTGAGCTTTGCTACTTCTTCTCTGACCGCTTCAGCGTGTTCCTTAGATGGGCGCCGAGGAGGCTGCTTCTTGGGGGTGATCATGGGGTTTACTTTCAAATAGTGGCATATAAATTCCGGATCCACCCCAGGGGCTTCATAAGCGTTCCAAGCAAATATGTCGAGGTTTTTCTTAAGAAATTGTACTAACTCCTCTTTTTCCTGCAAAGGTAACTGGGATCCGACTTGAAAGAATTTTTCTGGATTGTCTCCAATGATGACTTTTGTCAAATCTTCGCACCTTGCGCCCTTGCCCGGATCTTCAGTGGGCGATAACCGATGCTTTGGTTGCTATAAGCCCCTTTCGGCTTTGGCTGATGACTCGGCTTCGGGCTCATGCTGAATGGCAGCCACCAAACATTGTCTAGCCATGGATTGATCCCCCCAGATTTCGCAAACCTGGCCTTCGGACGGGTATTTGATTTTCTGATGCAAGGTGGAAGAAACCGCCCCCAGCGTATGAAGCTAAGGTCTGGCTATAATTGCCGTATAGGGTGAAAAAACGTCTACAACTATGAAATCCACCTCCACCACCTCTGAGCCAGTCTGCACGGGTAATCGTATTTGGCCCTTCGGGGTAACGACTCTTCCTTCGAAACTGATCAGCGAAGAACTATATGGTGTTAAGTCACTAAGTTTGAGGTTCAGCCCCCTGTAGAGATCATGGTACATTATTTCTGCAGCACTACCTTGGTCAACCATCACCCGCTTCACATCATACCCTCCAATTCTGAGGGTGATGACCAACGCATCATCATGAGGTTGGACAGTTCCCACCTTGTCAGCATCAGAGAACCCTAAAATTGGTTGATCATCCAGTTTGCACCTCTTCGGACCCTGGCCAAAGTCCCCTGCAGGTAACCGACCTACCGACATGACCTTGGATGGCCAGGATCCTGTTCTTCCTGGGGCTGCAAAGATAACATTGATAGTTCCCAGAGGGGGTTTTAAAGGGTCATCCCTTCGGGACTCTGAGCTCATCTGCCCTCCTCGGCCACTAGTATGATGCAAGAGATGCCTCAATTTCCCTTCACCGACTAGCTGGTCCAAATGATCCCACAAGCTTCTGCAATCCTCAGTCGTGTGTCCGTGATCCTGGTGGTATTGGCAGTAGAGGTTGCGGTTACGCCTATCAGGATTTCCTACCATCTTATTCGGCCACTTGAAGAACGGTTCATTCCTGACCTTTTCTAAAACTTGATGGACTGGATCTCTGAATACGGTGTTGACTACCTGGGGATTGGCTGATCCTGACTGCGCAGGAAAATCTCTCCTCGGTTTATTATTGTTGTATCGATCCGACCTGAAATCCCTCCTCTCCTGGGGGATAACCTTTTCCTTGCCTTTTCCTTGTTATTGATCTTCTTCAACTCTTTTATACTTCTCAATGCGGTCCATTAGCTGACGCATGCTAGTAACGGGTTTACCAGACAAGGATGTCCTTAAACCATGATCAGTAGGAAGACCAAGCTTAAACGTTTCTAGGGCCATTGCATCAAAATTGCCCTCCATGTCATTAAACATCTCCCAATATCTATCTGAATACACCTTCAGGGTTTCTCCTTCTTGCATGCTCAAAGATAGCAGAGAAGACAAAGGTCGGGCCACCCTTCAGCAGGTGACAAAACGTGAACCAAAAACTTGAGTGAGCTCTTTGAAAGAGCTGATGGAATTTGGATTCAGGCCATCAAACCACCTCATCGCAACTGGTCCAAGACTGGAGGGGAAAACTTTGCACATCAGTGCTTCGTCTCTGGAGTAGACTGTCATTCTTTGATTAAAGTGACTCACATGCTCCACGGGGTCCGTTTTACCATTATATATAGTGAACGTAGGCTGATTAAAACGTCGGGGAAGTCTCGCTTCTTCGATCCTGCGTGTAAAGGGTGATCTAGAGATTTGATTCAAGGCCCTACTCATGGCATCGTTCCCTACACCTCCATGTGGTGGGCTCTGAGGTCGCCTCTTATGATGATGCTCTGCCTCATAGGAAAAAGTCTCGCTAACTGGGGTCCATGATCTCTGTTGGTAGGCGAAATCCTGTTGGTCATCAGATTCCCTATCAGAATACAAAAGCACCTGCTTCCGCTTTGCATGGCGCAACTCTCTCTTTAGCTTTTCAACCTCCTGCTGTTAATCCCGGTTCTTCTCTGCATGGGACACATGACTCCCACCATGTGATTAGTTCTGACCAGGGGGCACGGTGTGTACACTACCCTCGCGATCTTGTCTCCGCTCCAAGTTGAGAAAAGGGTCCACGTGCTGAAATGCCCTGGACTCTGCTTCTTGTTGACCTTGTTCAGCCATCACCTAATGTTGTTTTCACCCCTGCACAAGCTCTTCCCACAGACGGCGCCAATTGTAGGGTCAGTTTTCGTAGCCCAAGCCCAAAAGGTATGGTTTAGAGGCCCAACAAACCCAGGACAATGAATTTGTAGAGAGTGGGCGAAAGAGCTGGGCTGGTTATGAATTAAACAATGGTTGGCTAAGGTATTTAAGATTGAAATAACATGAAATAATGCCTGAAAAACTCCATGAGTGAATATCCGAAGAGGTGTTTTATTGAATGAACAGTAATTACAATACTCAGAGCTATAGTAAAGTTTTTCTTTCTTCTCTCTTGTCTTTTTTCCGATCCCTCATTATCAGGAGCCCTTCTTCTTTATATAGCATCATTCCCCATCATCTCCATCGTCCACTTGTTCTTCATTTGTGTATCTACTTCAGTATATGTCACGTCATGTGTCTACTTTAGTTTTTTGTGAGTGGCGGTAGCTGAGGTTACACTGTTCAGGGCTCTTCTCCACATAAATGCGGCCAGAAAAGTTGTTGCAGTGCATTAAATACGGTGGTAGCAGCTTTTCCTTTAGATATTTCTTCGTTCTTATCATCTCCAGACATACCCAGAGCTTATCATTATCATTGGGGTTGCTAGGAAGATCATTCGGACCTTCCACACGTTTGATTGATCAAGGCTATTTGTATCCGAGGAGTAAGACCTCTTCGGACCACTAGTGACCTTTTCGGATAGAAGGTAACCTCTTCGGACAGAAGGTAACCTCTTCGGACGGAAGGTAACCTCTTCGGACGATACTCCTCCTTCACTTCCGGGCTTCCTGCCTTCAGATGGACTCTGTCCCAACCAATTATTGCTCTTCGGAAATACAATACTCCTCAACATGGTGCCCCAGGCCCATTAAGTAGTTTTGGGTTTTTACTCCCCACACATACATACATACATACATACATACATATATATATATATATATATGTATAATTTTTATTTAAATAAATTATTCATTCTTTTAAAAGAGATTATTATGATAATCAAAATTCATATCAAACTTACATTGAATAAGTTTAATTTATTCTCTAAATTTTGTTGGAGAGAGAGAGAGAGCGAGAGAGAGTACTTGTGATGGGGAACTAGGAAATGCAACACCAAAACGTATGAACCTAAAATAGAATTTTAAAAATCACAATGATTCATCAATATAAAGTAGAATTGCAATAAAGAACAAACAATCAAGAGAAAGAGCCACTTTTTCAAAACAGAATATGAGAGAGAATAATAAGAAATTTATAGAAAATAATATGAAAAGAAAAAAAGAAAAAAGAGAAAAGAAAAAATATAGTAATAAACATCAAATTATCCAAGTCATGTTATATAATAAAATAACATTATATTTGTGGGGTCATAGAGCCCAGGGATATACATCCACCTTTTGTACTAGGCCTGAGGCCCATAATCGCATACAAAGAAAACAGTGATGTTCATGGCAACCCAGGAAATCATGCTGAGGACAACTCTGTCCTCAGCTAGCCAAGGCTGAGGAAGAGGCGAAGCGATTTACCAGCAAAGACAACCTTCCAGAACACTCCAAAGAAAAAAGCACGTTCAGCAAGTAAGTACACTTGAGTATGACAGTGGAGCAATTTCAGGAAAAGCTGCTACCTCCACATTAATTGCTCCACAACTAACACTCTGGTCACATTAATGTGGAAATGATACCTGAACAGTGGCTTCTCAGACTCACAGCTACTACCTAGGAGCTCTGATAGGAGGTTGATGTGACAAAGACAAACAAACAGCGAATCTGACCTACGCGTGTATGGTGGAGATGGAGGAAGAAACTAGTATATAAGGAAGAAGGAGCCCTGAGAAAGGGGGATCAAAGATTTAACCGGAGAAGACACTATGGAAACCTGAGCTAACTTTGTGACCATTATCATTGACACTTAAGAAATAGTAAGCTGAAACTCCTCGGACTATTGCCGAAGACTGAGTCACTTGTCCAAATCCATATTTGTTTTGCTTGTTTATTCTTTAAACCACCTTCACTGTTGTTACACTCATCGAAGCCCAGTTCTTCAACTCACTCTCTACAAATTTATTGTATTGGGCTTATTGGGCTTGAATTCACTTATCCCTTTGAAACAGCGCTCAAACCTAGCCCCTACAATATTCTTATTTACTATCTTTATAATGCAATATGATAACATCTATTAAATCAAAGAGAATAAAAAATAAAACAACTTTAAAACACAAAATTTAATCGCATCAACCCAAGTAGAGTTCCAAATAATACAAAATTCATCAATCTAAAGTAGAGATGCAAGAAATTTTTTTTTTTTTTAAAAGTCCACAAAAAATGAAGGAAAAAAAAATGAGAGAGAGAGAAAGAGAGAGAAATAACCTTTTGTGCATGGAAAACGAGAGAGAGAAAGAGAGAGATATATAACATTTTGTGTGTGAAAAAAGTATGAATAGAATGGAAAAGAGAATTGTAAATTTATAGTAAGAGGAGGGGAATAAAAATAATAATAAAGGAAGATAAAGGGATAGAGAAAAAGTGATATTAAAGTAAAAAGTAGTGGAGAAATGAAAAAGTAAAATGGAGAGGAAAAGTTAGGACCCGTTTGGATTAAGGGAGAAATGAGAGGAAGTGGAAGGAAGTAGAGTAGAACTGGCTGAAAATAGGCTAATTTTAGGTCAAATTTACTTTACTCTACTCTACTCTTCCCCCCTCCCCCTCAATCTAAACGGGCCATTAAAAAAAGTATAACAATAAGTTGGGAAATTACTAAGAAAAAAAAAAGAATTAAAAATAAGAGAGAAAATATTGAAAATTGGTGGATGATGTGGCTCAACAAGAACTAGCATCAATAAATCTTTTAGATATATATATATATATATATAGATTTCAACAATCTAGTAAATATACGCATCACATAAAGCTTATTAATTTTTCATAGACCTTTTTTTTTTTAAAATCTCATCTGGCTCACTGTTAATTCAACTCTTTTAATTACTTTATTATGCTGTTTTTCTTTATCATATAAATTCTTAAATCTGTCAAGGTAGATAGCGGCTACTTTATAGATGGGCAATTATTATTATTATTTAATAAATAAGATGATATCATACTAACGGTTATTTTGCAGGAGGAAGTGCAAATTAAAGCAATAGAACAAACTGATACAACGTACCACAAAGACTGCACCAAACCCGAATGAATCGCACCTTTCCTTTCACAATGACTATGCCAAACATTGGCAAGGCAATATGCCAGTTGCTTTTAATCACTTGCATTAGATGTCATTGTTATAACAGAAAACATATATATATATATATACACACACACACACACAACAGCAAAATGACATTATGTTGTTGGTCCCCAACATAATTCTAAGAGACCCTTGAACAAGAAAGATAGGAGATCCTCAACATTATGTTAGTATTAGCTAGTTGATTTAGACTAGAAATATATTACTAATGTTTTGTGTCTACGAGAGAACTCTCACAAGTCTCAATCATTATGAAATTTATAGGTGACATTTTATACAAGTAAAATTATATTATTTGAAAATGAAAACAACTTCCACTTACCTTCTCTATGTTTCTAGTAGGAGCATTACAAGCATTAAAAAAGAAAAGAGTTTGACTAACATATCATATATATATGATCAGTGTTTACCCATAAACTACTCAAACATAACAATACCACTGCGGATGTGTAGCTTGATAGTAGGAGTCATCGAATTGCTTCACTTGATAAGTGATTTGAGCAGTTGCCCCATCAAAGCCCCAATGGTACATATGGTATTATCCATTACTGTCATGTGACGTGGAATAAATGAGTTCACACTGAAGACTCCCTTTTTCATTCAGCAGATAAAATAAATAAATAAATAAACAAACAAACGAACGATCAAAAAGCTCACAAATAGGCAAACAAATCCTTTAATGCTTTCATAATCTCTTTCGAGTACTCAAAATATTCTCATCTTTAAATTGGGTCCAAAATGCTATTTTCCAAAACTCAACAGCACCTCAACGAAAAAGAAAGGATAATATTATCAAATAACATCAAAGGGCTAAAGAGTCTAGAATTTCAGGTTATGCACTTCGAACGGCTCAAAAAAAAAAAAAAAAAGTTGTTGTATTCTTGTTGCTGACAATTGTAGTGGCCATGATTTTGGAGCTCCCACTCACTATTGTCTGCAACGGTTAAAAACACCCAATGTGTAAGTCACAATCTCTGAAGTCGGCAGAGGAGATAAGGATTAATCCCAAGCATCAATCATTAGATTGCCCTAGTACATAAAAATAAACCAAGTTTGTAAACAGTAAAAACATTGAAAAAAACCAAAGCATATATGAACAAATCAATCTTCACGTTAATAAAAAGCAATTGGTCAGCACTCAGCATCAAGCATTTAATGATGAAGAAGATCAATCTCAAAGTACAACTCCAAGCCATTGAGCTTTGAATAAAAAATTCAACAACTAAAGCGTTGTTTTGTGACAACTTACCAGCCAGAAGTTGGGGAAAAAATTACCTAAAGCTTGAGAATGTACATCTACCTATGGCAAATTACCCATCCCGTAGTTCCTCCACATGACTAGGTACCTCAAAAAAAGGGTATTCAAGACCGGAGGATAACAGTTGCAAAGCAACTGCCATGACTAGGTACCTCAACAAATTGAAACTAGACGTTTTTGTCTAAATGCCTTCACCTATTTGGCACATAAATTGCATTTCAAAATACAAATACTGACAATTCTACACAAACACAGTGATGTTCAGCTTATACACTCTCTTTGATGGGCCTGAGACATTTACTCTTCCACAATTTATGTATTGTCTATAGGGTTCTTTGTAAGTTTTCTCTTATTTACTTCTTCAAAATCAAATAACATTTTTTTTACTTACCTTGATATCATCTCAACCACCCCAGAACAAGCTTTTGTTGTTTGCTCATTTATCCCTACCATAAATTATTGTCATTCACTCTTTCAACAATTCTTTATTTGTTTAAAAGTATTAACGAAAGAACATTACAGCCACAGAAAACAAAAAAGCTTCTCATCCTTTTTAAAAAGCCATCAAGTGAAGCTAAATAAATTTAAAATTAAAAAAAAAAAAAAAGTAAAAGAAAGATCATTTTCCTCTGAACTTACTAATCATCTGTTTCAAATCAAGCATGAGAATTTTGTGGTTAAGTGATTAAAGGAGTGTTAGAATTGTGTGGCTAAATGATTAAATTTACCATTGTTTGTGTAAGTAGACACCTGCAATCATTGATTTAATTTGTTAGAAGTGGAGGATATGAATTGTTCTCTGATGTAATACATTGAACTGCTAGTTGGGAATCCGATTCTAATCCCAATTGTAATCCACAGTACTAGTATGGATACAGATATTCAAATTAAGAGAGACTATCGTTAGCCAACATCCCTTATCAACTCAAAGAATGTACCCCGCACAGGCCAACAATGGAAAGAAAGGCATCATTCTTTGCATAGTATGTCACGATCCATGGTGCAGTAAATCCACCTACATACAATTTTGCTTCACTTATTTGCAATTATATTTGCCCTCTCGGAATTGCTCTGTAATAAAAACAGCTGCTAATACTTAAAAGGCATTGATTCACAAAACCATCAAAAAGCTTAGATGCTGAGGAGAAGCAAGAAAGTGACCATAGGCTGAACCATTGGCTAGAACAGCTCAAAGATGTCCTTGATGATGCGGAGAATGTCCTGGATGAATTTCAATATCAAATTCTGTAGAAGGAAGTACTGAAGAGATGCAGGAGCACTCGCAAAAAGGTGGGTTATTTCTTTTCTGGTACTAATCCACTTGTATTCCGTTTTGAAATGGCACGTAAAATCAAGGGTATTAGGGAGAGGGTAGATGATATTTCAGATCTTAAGGCTGAATTCAATCTTGCTGCACAACTTGAAGATAGGAAGACAACAATGTACCGAAGGGACATGACCCACTCCTTTATTCCTTCTCAGAATGTCATCGGTAGGGATGATGACAAAAAAAAGATAATAAATCTTTTGATGCAGCATGATGTTGACGGAAATGTCAGTGTAATTCCTATAGTTGGGATTGGAGGTTTGGGGAAGACCACAATTGCCAAGTTGGTGTATAATGATGAACAGGTGGTTAGACATTTTCAACTGAAAATGTGGGTGTGTGTGTCTGAGGATTTTGATGTTAAAAGATTGATAACAAAAATCCTCAAATCAGCAGTTGGTATTGATGAGAATTTGAGCATAGATCAATTGCAAATGCATTTAAGAGAACATATAAAAGATAAGAAATTTCTTTTTGTCTTAGATGATGTTTCGAATGAGGATCATATAAAATGGATTGAATTGAAAAATTTGTTACTTAGTTGCAATGGAAGTAAAATCATAGTGACAACACGGAATAGCTCTGCTGCTACTATTATGAGCATTGCAGAGTCTTACAATTTAGATGGTCTATCCCAAAAGGATTGTTTGTCTTTGTTTGTGAAATTGGCATTTAAGGAAGGAGAAGAAGAACAATATCCAAACCTCTTAGAAATTGGAAAAGAAATTGTCAAAAAATGTAGAGGGGTTCCATTGGCAGTGAATAATTTAGCCTGCCTACTCTATTCAAAAGTTGATGAACATGAGTGGATATCTATTAGAGATAATGAGATATGGCATTTAAATCAAAAGGAGAGTGGCATCTTACCTGCATTGATGCTCAGTTACAATCAATTGCCATTTCACTTGAAGCCATGTTTTGCATATTGTTCTATTTTCCCAAAGGATTTTGTATTCAATAATCTTCTCTTGATTCAATTTTGGATGGCACATCGAATTCTTCAATCACCTAAGGATGAAAATCTAGAGTTGGAAGATGTTGGCAACTTGTATATGAAGGAGTTGTTGTCGAGATCTTTCTTTCAAGATGTTGAATAAGAAAATATATTGTATTTTACCTTTAAAATGCATGATCTTATCCATGATCTTGCACTCTCAATTGCCAAAAGAGAGTGTTCAGTAGTGACCAAGAAGTCCACCCTTGCTACAGAAGTTTGTCACCTATCATTTTTAGACAATGGGCAAGAATTTACAACACAATTAGAGAAATTAAGCAAAGTTCAGACTATTATTTTCCAAACAGACCAATCGACGTCCTTACTTGAAACATGCTTCTCAGGATTTAAGTACTTGCGGGTGCTTGACCTGAAAAATTCATCCTTTGAGGTGTTGCCAAGTTCTATCGGAAGTTTGAAACATTTGAGATATCTCGACCTATCATTTAATCACATAATCAAGCAACTTCCAGATTCCATTTGCAAGCTGCACAGTTTGCAAACTTTACTGCTTGAAAATTGCCACAATCTTGGACGGTTGCCGAAAGGTATAGGGGACATAATCAAGCTCAGGTTTTTTATGGTTACAACAAAGCATACCTACTTGTCAAAGAAGGCAGTAGGTTGCTTGAGTTCTCTTCGATCTTTGTGGATATGGAGATGTGTGAATCTAAAATGTGTGTTTGAAGGGATGGAGGAGGGCCGCCTCACCCATCTTCGAACATTGGTTGTTGGAGATTGTCCAAGTTTGACCTCTTTGACACTGAGTATCAAACACCTAACTGCCCTAGAGACCCTGATAATTAGAGATTGTAAAGAGCTTAGTTTGATGGAGGTAGCGGGAGAAGAAGACAATCAAGATCTCAAGTTGAGCCTCCAAAATTTAATGTTTTTCCATTTACCAAAGTTGGAGGTTTTGCCCCAATGGCTCCAAGGATCTGCAAACACTTTACAGCTACAATGGATTGGAGGATGTGAAAATTTCACGGCTTTGCCGGAGTGGTTGCCATGTCTAAAATCACTACAGACACTTTGGATTGACAATTGCCCTAAGTTGTCATCTCTACCGGAGGGGATGGAGGCACTAACAGAATTGTTGATATATGGTTGTCCTAATCTCAGTAGAAAATGTAGAGAAGATCGCTCATGTACCACAGATTGTTCTTGATGAAAGTAGCGTAAATTTACCAACAAAAGATGATCAGGTAAGAGCAGATTTGTCATGTTATTAGTATTTTTGTCCTAGTATTATACATAGTCTTTACAACTTTCTTTTCTTTTCTTTTCTTTTCTTTCCTTTTTTGTGCTATGAACCCAAACCCCCTATTTCATTTATATATAAATCATAAAAAAATAAAATAAAATAAAAAAACCAGCTGAAGCTCTCTTTGTCCAAATTAGATTCAAATTAAATTAAAACCAGAAATATCTTTTTGGACGAAATTGAATTTCCAAAACTAAACTGGTCTTCTAAATATTTATTTTCCCCACACCGATTCAGAGAGAGAGAGAGAGAGAGAGAGAGAGAGAGAAGAAGAAGAAGAAGAAGAAACATTTAATCCTATTTAATTCATGGAGGAATTGAACCTTGTTTCTAGAACATTGTGTTTCAAAGTTTGGGCAGCAAGGTATTGACACATAAAATCTTAAATGAACATATTAAATTTTTATTTATTTATTTATCTTTTGTATAATCATTTTTCATAGTATTATCCTTACGGCTAGTTTCCGATATACTATATAACTACAAATTTCATTTCAGGAGTTCAACACAAGTCACAACCAATAGAATCTAAATGTTGCTCAATTCAAAGTCACAAGTTCTTTCCATAATTCGTAAGCATTTCTTCATTACAATTTGGATTACAATATGTAAATAAATAAATACTTCTGTTATTTAATTTGCTTTTAAGTGATGTAAATAAATAAATAAATATGTTATCTTGCATTTTATGTAAAAATAAACATTTATGTCATTGTAATTCCAAGTAAGATGTGTAAATAAATAAACGTGTTATGTGTATACTACCCTAACTACATTCTTGTGTATAAAGTTGAGAGATCCATAGATTAATATGTTCAAGTATTTGTTCTTACATTCATGTTTTATGATTCTTTTTGGTAGGCACTAAGGACTTTGTGGAATAACAAGCTTAGTTACTAAGAAATGTGGGGTATAACAAACATTGAATAGAGTGATATTTGTATCTAAAATTATAAGTTTTCAATTCTATAGAAAGTATTAACAAAAGAACATCACTGTCACAAATAACCAAAAAGTTCTTTATCCTTCTTAAAAGCCATCAACAAAAGATAAAAACCCCAGATTATTTTGTCTGAACTTACTGTCCATTTGTTTCAAATTAAGCATGCCATATCTAAAGTCATAGTTCATTGACTCTGTCTGCCTAGCATATGCCCACATTTCTAGATTTACATTCTCCTTTCTTTTCCCTGGTCATTAAAAGCCCCTTTCATACAGTAAGCACAACAGAATAACTTCATTATGTCCTACATGAATGTCCATAACCAACAAGTAAAATATGTTATTGAAACTTAAGCTCACTATAAATCATTCATGACCGGAAAATATGTTATCAAAACTTAATCTTCATTCATGACAAGAAAAATAACTGTCACAAAAAATAAAATAAAATAAAATAAAATAATCCTGATCTGATTATTTTCCATCCAATTAGAAGAACAAAATTGGTGTCATACCCGTGTAATAACTCAACGAAATTCATTCAGTTCTACGTCATCCTTGGAATAATTTTTCTTATGCCCATAGTTAAGTTTGTCTCATTTTAGACTTGTCATGTGACAAAAAGTTTTAAAATACTTTGGGTCATCTTGGATAAAATGATTAAATGAAAACGATCCTAAATTAACTCAATGTAAAGCATATCAGAGTCATTTGGCGGCTTTGTCCTTTTTGGCTAAAGATCTTTCAGACTATACTCATGTTTTTCCTTAGAATCATTTTGAATCCCTTCTAGACTCCTACTGTTCAAGTGCTTCCAATGAAGGGGAGTCCCTTGAGTATTTAAAACTACTAGCAAGTATTGTGCAATTCGCTCCTCACCTACCACTGAATCTTTTATAGACCCTTCATGTGCATTTAAGAATTCGGTAAGCATTATCAGATAGAATAAGGAGTACAATGTGACAAAAGTAATTTCATGTTGACTTGAACAACTCCCCCCACCCCCAAAAAAACCACATATACTGAAGCTAAATCCAATTTCTTTATTGCAACCAAATCAGCTCAGGTTGAGTAGTCTATGACTTCCCTTAATCGTGATTGTAGAGTCACTCATTTTTGATGTGTGTATATGTGCACATTCACGTGTACTATAAGAAATCTCACAAGAAACTAAAGAGAAATTATTTGCAAGAGCATGATACTTACAAAAGCCAGCTTCAGTTCGGTCTCTATGTCAGGGATACTTCGAACCAATACACCTGGAGTTTCTAGGACATATATGCTAGGCTGATGCGCAATCTGCAGCTTAACAATTCAATGTCAGTATTTTAATGAATCGTTTGTTTACCAAAAAAAAAAAAAAAGATGTTGAACCAAAAGAATTCAATAGCAGATCAACAATAGAGGGAGAAAGGAAACAGTAGATAGAATAAAAAATAAGATTTTAAAAAGAAAAGGAAAGAGGCAAATGATTGATGATTTAGCCTGACCTTAAAAACATGTCTTTAAATAAAGTTTATGCAACTGATTCAGTGTTCGTTTGGGAATAGCTTATTTAATTTTTTGCTGAAAACTTTTTGTTAAAAATATGCTAAAATATACTTGTATTTTGGAAAAGTGAGAAAAAGTGTAAAGAAAAGCTAAAAATCAAAAACACTAGCTTATAAACTAGTCCCAAACTAGCTTGTTACAAACTTTTCTTTTTATATAAGTAATGCAATTTTGTTGATATCAAAAAAATAGTGTGGCCCAACTATACACATGAATCTATCAAATCAAAAACAGAACAAAATGGCTGACTATGCAAAGCTGACATCCAGTCTAACAAGGTTCTAAAGATAAATAATTTGAGAACATGCAAAGCTCTCTCTGTATCCTCAAAATTCCAATTGTTCCTCTCTCTCCATAAGCAACACATCATACAATGCAGGGGCAACCATCCACAAATTCCCATTCCGATAACGACAAAAACAACCAGGCCAGCAAGCTAACAACTCAACAACATTCTTCAACATCACCCAACAAACTCCAAATAAACCAAACACCATAGACCACAATTTGGCAACAAAACCAGATACCTAAACCAGATAGTTTATTTTACTATTTATGTAAACCTGCAAATGCTTGCCAGCTAAAAAAGAAAATCAAAAGTAAAAAAATTAATAAGAATTAGTAAGACAGTTAGCAAAATTGGGTTGGGGGGTTGGGGCAATCAACCAATTAAGTCAGAAATAAATTCCTTGCAATCAGTTTGCTTCTCATAAAAGCAACAACATCAACTGTGAAAGACACATGAAACTAGACTTTCAGTCTCTCTTTACTTTCTAAGGTAATAAACCCTAAAACACAGAATCTCTTCACCTTGTATCCAGCAATATCTTGAGTAACACCAGGAGTGGGACGATAGTAGCACGCTTCATCTTCTCCTGCACTATGAAAGAAAACGAAAGCAGTTATTGTTCAATAAAATTTAATAAACTTCCCCATAGTTCCATTTAAAGACAATGACATTCAAACTACATAATCTAGCAAAAAAAGTAGTAACAGCTTACCAGGAAAGCAAGACGATGCAATTTGATGGATTGAATTAATTAAAACCTACTTGGCAATGTTAGGAACGCCAACCATGAAAATAAGTAGAGTAGCTTCCCTTGAAATCACTTCCTTCAGCTTGAACTCCACTAGCTCAAGAAGCTTTTGGTACATGAACCGTCACATAACTCTTGAAAAATTAGGACAGGATTGATACAACAAAGAATTAACTAAATGAATAATATATCTTCATATCTATAGACATATTTTATGTTTAGTTTAAGTTTTAAAAATAAATAATTACTGTCAAATTTTTTAAAAACATGTCTAAAATCAAATGAATCTTTTTTAAATAAAATAAAATAAAATGCTAAAGTTCAATTTTAGTCTCTTGACGTTTACTTCAATTGTCAAATTAGTCCTTAAGATTTATTCTTAGTAAATTTAGTATTTCATTTTGTGAAAATGAGCTAATAATTCGGTCCAAATCTTTTAGCAAGTTAAACAATTTAAACATGATATATGTTTAATTCTGTTAAAATACATATATAATCATCAAACAATAAGATCTATGAAATGACAACGTTTTTAGTAAAATTTGAAATTTAAAATGAATGTTTAAATTGCATCATTGGCTAACAGATTTTTTTATGTAATGAACCTATTCAGTCATTTTTTACATGGTGAGGGAATCAATTGAATTTCAACCTCCCAAAAAGAATCCTCCTAACAAAAAACAAAGAGGACACGCGTGGAGTGTCCAGGCGTGTTCGACACGGACACGAACTCGAGGTGTCCGTGGTTGTTAGCACGCTATATTCACTAATAACAAACCTTGTGCACAGAGGTTTTGCTATGGGCATTAATGGCGATGCAATCTTGATGACGTTTGTTAGGGTTGTCCAAGTCTTTCTTTTTTGGCGGAGAAGAAGGGAATGCGGACTTCAACGACAACACCCGCGTGTCTCTGATGGGCCCACCACCACCACCACCACCGGCATTGAAACCCAATTTCAATTTCAATTTCAATTTCAATTTCAAGCCCATAATCTAACACACAAACAATAACATGTTGTATGTTTTTGCCGTTTGGAAGGAAGTGTCTCTTTTTTTAACTTATTGAATTTTGGTGGTGTCTACTGGCTACTTCCTTGGTAGATAAAGTACTGCAAAAAAAAAAAAAAAATTGAAAATGGGCTGCAAAAAAATGAAGAAAAAAAAAAAATGAGAGAGAGAAAGAGAGAAATAATCTTTTGTGTGTGGAAAATGAGAGATAGAAAGAGAGAGATAACATTCTGTGTGAAAAAAGTATGAATAGAATGAAAAAGGGAATTGTAAATTTATAGTAAGAGAGGGGAATATAAAAAGAAAAAGAATAAAGGAAGATAAAATGATAGAAGAAAAATGATATTAAGATAGATGGTAGTGGAGAAATGGAAAAGGTAAAATAGAGGGGAAAAGTTAGAACCTGTTTGGATTAAGGGAGGAATGAGAGGGAGTAAAGGGAAGTAGAGTAGAATTGACTGAAAATATGTTAATTTTGAGCCAAATCTACTCAACTCTACTCTCCCTCCCCCCTCTTAATTCAAACAGACCATTAGAAAAAGTATAACAATAAGTTGAGAAATTAATAAGGAAAAAAAAGAATTAAAAAAAAAATGTTGAAAATAGGCGGATTATGTCGTCATTGACGTGACTCACAGCCAATTCAACTCCTTTAATTATTTTATTATGTTGTTTTTCTTTATCATATAAATTCTTAAATCTGTCAAGGTAGATAGCGGCTACTTTATAGATAGGCAATTATTATTATTATGAGTAAGACTTATGTACAGTATTATTATTATTTTTTTTTTGACGAAAGGCGATAAAATTGTATTATATAATCTCAAATAGTACAACTACTCAGTAAGAAGAGTGTCAGAAGCAAAAAAGCCTACGCAGAGGCAATGCTTAGCTACTGGGCTCAGAAAAAGGAAAAAACAAACACGAAAAAAAAACAACTAACAGAATAAGAAAGACATGTGTACTATCCCTACTAAATAGGGTGGAGAGCTACCATGTGCCTCTGATACTCCTCAAGGAACGCCATTGCTCCACGATGAATCCCCGCTGGGTGAGTCCGGACTTACTCAAAATGAAACTTATTGCGAGCATTCCACAGAGACCAAGAAATCATGGCCCACGCTTCCAGCTCTTTCTTCGGAAGTCTACCAATCATCTGCCTAGTCAGTAGGTGAAAACACGAAGCTGCGGAGTTAGACTTCTGAATTTTGCCTCAGACATGGGACCAAGTGCACCGAGCAAACGGACTCCCAAAGGACGTGGCTTGTTGTCTCATCCTGCTGTCCACAAATGCCACATTTCGGGTCAAGCTGTATCTTCCGCTGCCGAAGATTGACTCTAGTAGGGAAGATGTCAGAGCAAGCCCTCCAAATGAAGTTCCGAACCTTCGGGGGAGTATTAAGGGACCAAACCTTGTTCCACAAACCTTTATCCTGGTTAGCAAGAGAATGCTCCCCCATGGATGCATTGGAAAGACGCAGTGCAACATGGTAGGCGGATTTAACCGAGAATGTTCGACTCTTGGTCTCAATCCAGTGAAGCTTATCGCGTGTCCGTGCATCCCCAAGCTTAATCCGCAGGATATCATCTCTTGTGGAATCATGGAACAGTGACTGAATCAAGGGTCTATTCCACTGTATGGTATCAGCATCAAACAGATGACACATTTTTAAGGATCTGTCAGCACCAGGCTTGAAACTAGGAGGCCTTGGGAGCCATTTATGGCTTTCTATTCCTACAGTTTCGCCATCGCCAATCTTCCAAGCAGAACCCTCAGTGATGAGCTTCCTTAGGTACAGTATTTAAGTGTTGTTCCTTAGGTTCTTTTCTTAAGATTCTGCCATGTGATTTTCTTCTCATGAATGAAAGTGTATTTTTTAAGTTAAGCAGCTACATGGTAAGACCTTAAAAAGAGAACATAAAAAACAGTACTTAAAATAATGTTGTGGGGCCCGTGGGCCTGGTGACCTCGGCCCATCTTGCAGTTGGCCCAAGGCCCATGTCGAGGTGGGATGATCGTCCGAGGCTGTTTTATGGAGACATGCTTTTTCGGATCCGCGCCGAGAACATCCCTGTCCTCGGCGTACCGAGGTTAATTTCAGGTGGGGACAAGCCCAGAACAGGTTGTCACCTCCACACTTAATGCACTCACCTAACCCTCCTGGCCGCATTAATGGGGATGTAACCCCTTGACAGGGTAACGTTGATCATGATGAACCACTTGAGTACTGATAAGGCCTCTGATGGGACGGACGGTCAGAGGGAAGGCAAATGGATGATCAACAGATGGAAGGACGAAATAGGAGGAAGTGGACTATATAAGAAGAGCGAGCGAAGCAATGAGGGGGGGGGGGGAGAAAAAAAGGAAAAGGATCCTCCTCGGACATGTGCCGAGGAGCTACCCTTAGGCAAAAATTGAGTTCATCCCCTTCCAATGGTAAAAGGTTCCCTATGTACTGTTGTTAGTCTGTTAGGGCCTAGTTCTTCATCCCACTCTCTAGAAATGTATTGTTAGGGTACCTTTCTAAATTGAGTCCCTACAATTGGCGCCCACTGTGGGGCGGATTAGTGCACTAGCAGGCGCAACGGACGATTGTTTTTAAGTTGTTAATTTACGGAAGGCTAGTAGCGATGCATCATACAAAAAAAAAAAAAACATTGCAGAAAAATAAAAGATTCAACAGAGAAGAAAAGGAACTTCATATTATTTTATTAAATAAAATGTACAGAATACAATCAGAGGCTCAGGCAGGCTTGTTTTAAAGCTAATTTTACAAGCTAATTCTACAATCAGAGGTCCAGGTGGACCTGTTCTTGAACTAGCTAGAGGGAATGGAGTCGAGGCTAGCACGCTTCAAGGCTACCAACAACTCCTTGGCCGGTGCGGTGGAGCTGGAACAAAGAGAGGAGCCGACGCAGGGGCTCCGGGAGGCCCTTCCTCATGATGTTCCCTTGATTCTCTCCAATCCTCACGAGGGTTGATCGTTGGAGACGGCAACACTCGGGCACCAGCCATGACGTGATCTTGCGTGTCTCCTCCGGCAGGGGTGCGCCCCGGGGAGGAGCGTTAGGTACTTCAAGGACATCCCTCCTGGCCACCATGCACGGTACTATCGGGGTTACGCCCAGGCTCTGCCGCGCCGGAAGTCTGGTGGGGGCTGCGGCCACGACGGCTCTTGGCCCCATATCTCCCAACTCTGGTCACAATCCTGGCAGGGTTATTGAAGGGGCTCGGGGAGGTGAAAGAATGTGTTTTTAGTGGTGGTGGAAAGTTCATGGAGTGTGGAGAAACGTTTCCCCCCAGAAAGCCTTATATAGAGGACGAAAACTGGTGGGAATTGATCCACACAGAGTTCGAAAAGAGAATTATTAGCGGTATTAATCCTAACCAAATCCCAAGGAGACCATGGACCGCTGGATGTTTATCAACTCACGAGGATATTAATGAGGGCGTGTCTCGTGCATCGAAACGTCAAGCGCGAAGCGCGAACAGTCAAGAGACGCCTCGTAATTGAAGAGGATGGGAACTTGAGTTGGAGCAGAGGTCAATGCCACATGTAAGATCACAGTCCGAACCATCCCCGCCCCGAGCACCGTAGAGTTAACAGTCCGACCCGAGGAAGAACCGTTTCCAGTAAAGCGGTCTGAGGACATTATCATACCAAAAGTAAGACTCTAAGAGC
This sequence comes from Quercus aquifolioides, assembly GCA_019022515.1. NCBI lineage: Eukaryota > Viridiplantae > Streptophyta > Magnoliopsida > Fagales > Fagaceae > Quercus > Quercus aquifolioides. The sequence goes on along the minus strand of CM032334.1, from coordinate 58,287,779 downwards.
CGAGGACAAACTCCTTCTTACAGAAAAAAAGAAGTGTTAGACAGAACCAAGGCATTGCATGGTCCTCGGACCCAAGCCTATGGGAAAACTAAGCACACCCTTATATCTGGATACTAGACAGAACCAAAGTATTGCATGGTCCAAGGACTCAAACCTATGGGAAAACTAGATACTTACAGAAAAATAGAAGTGTTAGACAGAACCAAGGCCTTGCATGGTCCTCGGACCCAAGCCTATGGGAAAACTAAGCACACCATTATATCTGGGTACTAGACAGAACCAAGGTATTGCATGGTCCAAGGACTCAAACCTATGGGGAAACTAGATACTTACAGAAAAATAGAAGTGTTAGACAGAACCAAGGCATTGCATGGTCCTCGGACCCAAGCCTATGGGAAAACTAAGCACACCCTTATATCTGGGTACTAGACAAAACCAAGGTATTGCATGGTCCAAGGACTTAAACCTATAGGGAAACTAGATACTTACAGAAAAATAGAAGTGTTAGACAGAACCAAGGCATTGCATGGTCCTCGGACTCAAGCCTATGGGAAAACTAATCACACCATTATATCTGGGTACTAGACAGAACCAAGGTATTGCATGGTCCAAGGACTCAAACCTATGGGGAAACTAGATACTTACAGAAAAATAGAAGTGTTAGACAGAACCAAGGCATTGCATGGTCCTCGGACCCAAGCCTATGGGAAAACTAAGCACACCCTTATATCTGGGTACTAGACAGAACCAAGGTATTGCATGGTCCAAGGACTCAAACCTGTGGGGAAACTAGATACTTACAGAAAAATAGAAGTGTTAGACAGAACCAAGGCATTGCATGGTCCTCGGACCCAAGCCTATGGGAAAACTAATCACACCCTTATATCTGGGTACTAGACAGAACCAAGGTATTGCATGGTCCAAGGACTCAAACCTATGGGGAAACTAGATACTTACAGAAAAATAGAAGTGTTAGACAGAACCAAGGCATTGCATGGTCCTCGGACTCAAGCCTATGGGAAAACTAATCACACCATTATATCTGGGTACTAGACAGAACCAAGGTATTGCATTGTCCAAGGACTCAAACCTATGGGAAACTAGATACTTACAGAAAAATAGAAGTGTTAGACAGAACCAAGGCATTGCATGGTCCTCGGACCCAAGCCTATGGGAAAACTAAGCACACCCTTATATCTGGGTACTACACGGAACCAAGGTATTGCATGGTCCAAGGACTCAAACCTATGGGGAAACTAGATACTTACAGAAAAATAGAAGTGTTAGACAGAGCCAAGGCATTGCATGGTCCTCGGACCCAAGTCTATGGGAAAACAAAGCACACCCTTATATCTGGGTACTAGACAAAATCAAGGTATTGCATGGTCCAAGGACTTAAACCTATAGGGAAACTAGATACTTACAGAAAAATAGAAGTGTTAGACAGAACCAAGGCATTGCATGGTCCTCGGACCCAAGCCTATGGGAAAACTAAGCACACCCTTATATCTGGGTACTAGACAGAAATAGGGTATTGCATGGTCCAAGGACTCAAACCTATGGGGAAACTAGATACTTACAGAAAAATAGAAGTGTTAGACAGAACCAAGGCATTGCATGGTCCTCGGACTCAAGCCTATGGGAAAACTAATCACACCATTATATTTGGGTACTAGACAAAACCAAGGTATTGCATGGTCCAAGGACTCAAACCTATGGGGAAACTAGATACTTACAGAAAAATAGAAGTGTTAGACAGAACCAAGGCATTGCATGGTCCTCGGACCCAAGCCTATGGGAAAACTAATCACACCCTTATATCTGGGTACTAGACAGAACCAAGGTATTGCATGGTCTAAGGACTCAAACCTATGGGGAAACTAGATACTTACAGAAAAATAGAAGTGTTAGATAGAACCAAGGCATTGCATGGTCCTCGGACTCAAGCCTATGGGAAAACTAATCACACCATTATATCTGGGTACTAGACAGAACCAAGGTATTGCATGGTCCAAGGACTCAAACCTATGGGGAAACTAGATACTTACAGAAAAATAGAAGTGTTAGACAGAACCAAGGCATTGCATGGTCCTCGGACCCAAGCCTATGGGAAAACTAAGCACACCCTTATATCTGGGTACTAGACAGAACCAAGGTATTGCATGGTCCAAGGACTCAAACCTATGGGGAAACTAGATACTTACAGAAAAATAGAAGTGTTAGACAGAACCAAGGCATTGCATGGTCCTCGGACTCAAGCCTATGGGAAAACTAATCACACTATTATATCTGGGTACTAGACAGAACCAAGGTATTGCGTGGTTCAAGGAGTCAAACCTATGGGGAAACTAGATACTTACAGAAAAATAGAAGTGTTAGATAGAACCAAGGCATTGCATGGTCCTCGGACCCAAGCCTATGAGAAAACTAAGCACACCCTTATATCTGGGTACTAGACAGAACCAAGGTATTGCATGGTCCAAGGACTTAAACCTATAGGGAAACTAGATACTTACAGAAAAATAGAAGTGTTAGACAGAACCAAGGCATTGCATGGTCCTCGGACCCAAGCCTATGGGAAAACTAAGCACACCCTTATATAAAGGTACTAGACAGAACCAAGGTATTGCATGGTCCAAGGACTCAAACCTATGGGGAAACTAGATACTTACAGAAAAATAGAAGTGTTAGACAGAACCAAGGCCTTGCATGGTCCTCGGACCCAAGCCTATGGGAAAACTAAGCACACCATTATATCTGGGTACTAGACAGAACCAAGGTATTGCATTGTCCAAGGACTCAAACCTATGGGAAACTAGATACTTACAGAAAAATAGAAGTGTTAGACAGAACCAAGGCATTGCATGGTCCTCGGACCCAAGCCTATGGGAAAACTAAGCACACCCTTATATCTGGGTACTAGACAGAACCAAGGTATTGCATGGTCCAAGGACTCAAACCTATGGGGAAACTAGATACTTACAGAAAAATAGAAGTGTTAGACAGAACCAAGGCATTGCATGGTCCTCGGACCCAAGCCTATGGGAAAACTAAGCACACCCTTATATCTGGGTACTAGACAGAAATAGGGTATTGCATGGTCCAAGGACTCAAACCTATGGGGAAACTAGATACTTACAGAAAAATAGAAGTGTTAGACAGAACCAAGGCATTGCATGGTTCTCGGACTCAAGCCTATGGGAAAACTAATCACACTATTATATCTGGGTACTAGACAGAACCAAGGTATTGCATGGTTCAAGGAGTCAAACCTATGGGGAAACTCGATACTTACAGAAAAATAGAAGTGTTAGATAGAACCAAGGCATTGCATGGTCCTCGGACCCAAGCCTATGAGAAAATTAAGCACACCCTTATATCTGGGTACTAGACAGAACCAAGGTATTGCATGGTCCAAGGACTTAAACCTATAGGGAAACTAGATACTTACAGAAAAATAGAAGTGTTAGACAGAACAAAGGCATTGCATGGTCCTCGGACCCAAGCCTATGGGAAAACTAAGCACACCCTTATATCTGGGTACTAGACAGAACCAAGGTATTGCATGGTCCAAGGACTCAAACCTGTGGGGAAACTAGATACTTACAGAAAAATAGAAGTGTTAGACAGAACCAAGGCATTGCATGGTCCTCGGACTCAAGCCTATGGGAAAACTAAGCACACCCTTATATCTGGGTACTAGACAGAACCAAGGTATTGCATGGTCCAAGGACTCAAACCTATGGGGAAACTAGATACTTACAGAAAAATAGAAGTGTTAGACAGAACCAAGGCATTGCATGGTCCTCGGACCCAAGCCTATGGGAAAACTAAGCACACCCTTATATCTGGGTACTAGACAGAACCAAGGTATTGCATGGTCCAAGGACTCAAACCTATGGGGAAACTAGATACTTACAGAAAAATAGAAGTGTTAGACAGAACCAAGGCATTGCATGGTCCTCGGACCCAAGCCTATGGGAAAACTAAACACACCCTTATATCTGGGTACTAGATAGAACCAAGGTATTGCATGGTCCAAGGACTCAAACCTATGGGGAAACTAGATACTTACAGAAAAATAGAAGTGTTAGACAGAACCAAGGCATTGCATGGTCCTCGGACTCAAGCCTATGGGAAAACTAATCACCCCATTATATCTGGGTACTAGACAGAACCAAGGTATTGCATGGTCCAAGGACTCAAACCTATGGGGAAACTAGATAGTTACAGAAAAATAGAAGTGTTAGACAGAACCAAGGCATTGCATGATCCTCGAACCCAAGCCTATAGGAAAACTAAGCACACCCTTATTTCTGGGTACTAGACAGAACCAAGGTATTGCATGGTCCAAGGACTCAAACCTATGGGGAAACTAGATACTTACAGAAAAATAGAAGTGTTAGACAGAACCAAGGCATTGCATGGTCCTCGGACCCAAGCCTATGGGAAAACAAAGCACACCCTTATATCTGGGTACTAGACAGAACCAAGGTATTGCATGGTCCAAGGACTCAAACCTATGGGGAAACTAGATACTTATAGAAAAATAGAAGAGTTAGACAGAACCAAGGCATTGCATGGCCCTCGGACTCAAGCCTATGGAAAAACTAATTACACCATTGTATCTGGGTACAACACAGAACCAAGGTATTGCATGGTCCAAGGACTCAAACCTATGGGGAAACTAGATACTTACAGAAAAATAGAAGTGTTAGACAGAACCAAGGCATTGCATGGTCCTCGGACCCAAGCCTATGAGAAAACTAAGCACACCCTTATATCTGGGTACTACCCTTATATCTGGGTACTAGACAGAACCAAGGTATTGCATGGTCCAAGGACTTAAACCTATAGGGAAACTAGATACTTACAGAAAAATAGAAGTGTTAGACAAAACCAAGGCATTGCGTGGTCCTCGGACCGAAGCCTATGGGAAAACTAAGCACACCCTTATATCTGGGTACTAGACAGAACCAAGGTATTGCATGGTCGAAGGACTCAAACCTATGGGGTAACTAGATACTTACAGAAAAATAGAAGTGTTAGACAGAACCAAGGCATTGCATGGTCCTCGGACTCAAGCCTATGGGAAAACAAATCACACAATTATATCTGGGTACTAGACAGAACCAAGGTATTGCATTGTCCAAGGACTCAAACCTATGGGGAAACTAGATACTTACAGAAAAATAGAAGTGTTAGACAGAACCAAGGCATTGCATGGTCCTCGGACCCAAGCCTATGGGAAAACTAAGCACACCCTTATATCTAGGTACTAGACAGAACCAAGGTATTGCATGGTCCAAGGACTCAAACCTATGGGGAAACTAGATACTTACAGAAAAATAGAAGTGTTAGACAGAACCAAGGCATTGCATGGTCCTCGGACCCAAGCCTATGGGAAAACTAAGCACACCCTTATATCTGGGTACTAGACAAAATCAAGGTATTGCATGGTCCAAGGACTTAAACCTATAGGGAAACTAGATACTTACAGAAAAATAGAAGTGTTAGACAGAACCAAGGCATTGCATGGTCCTCGGACTCAAGCCTATGGGAAAACTAAGCACACCATTATATCTGGGTACTAGACAGAATCAAGGTATTGCATTGTCCAAGGACTCAAACCTATGGGGAAACTAGATACTTACAGAAAAATAGAAGTGTTAGACAGAACCAAGGCATTGCATGGTCCTCGGACCCAAGCCTATGGGAAAACAAAGCACACCCTTATATCTGGGTACTAGACAGAACCAAGGTATTGCATGGTCCAAGGACTCAAACCTATGGGGAAACTAGATACTTACAGAAAAATAGAAGTGTTAGACAGAACCAAGGCATTGCATGGTCCTCGGACTCAAGCCTATGGGAAAACTAATCACACCATTATATCTGGGTATTAGACAGAACCAAGGTATTGCATTGTCCAAGGACTCAAACCTATGGGAAACTAGATACTTACAGAAAAATAGTAGTGTTAGACAGAACCAAGGCATTGCATGGTCCTCGGACCCAAGCCTATGGGAAAACTAAGCACACCCTTATATCTGGGTACTAGACAGAACCAAGGTATTGCATGGTCCAAGGACTCAAACCTATGGGGAAACTAGATACTTACTGAAAAATAGAAGTGTTAGACAGAACCAAGGCATTGCATGGTCCTCGGACCCAAGCCTATGGGAAAACAAAGCACACCCTTATATCTGGGTACTAGACAGAACCAAGGTATTGCATGGTCCAAGGACTCAAACCTATGGGGAAACTAGATACTTATAGAAAAATAGAAGAGTTAGACAGAACCAAGGCATTGCATGGCCCTCGGACTCAAGCCTATGGAAAAACTAATTACACCATTATATCTGGGTATAACACAGAACCAAGGTATTGCATGGTCCAAGAACTCAAACCTATGGGGAAACTAGATACTTACAGAAAAATAGAAGTGTTAGACAGAACCAAGGCATTGCATGGTCCTCGGACCCAAGCCTATGGGAAAACTAATCACACCATTATATCTGGGTACTAGACGGAACCAAGGTATTGCATGGTCCAAGGACTCAAACCTATGGGGAAACTAGATACTTACAGAAAAATAGAAGTGTTAGACAGAGCCAAGGCATTGCATGGTCCTCGGACCCAAGTCTATGGGAAAACAAAGCACACCCTTATATCTGGGTACTAGACAGAACCAAGGTATTGCATGGTCCAAGGACTTAAACCTATAGGGAAACTAGATACTTACAGAAAAATAGAAGTGTTAGACAGAACCAAGGCATTGCATGGTCCTCGGACCCAAGCCTATGGGAAAACTAAGCACACCCTTATATCTGGGTACTAGACAGAAATAGGGTATTGCATGGTCCAAGGACTCAAACCTATGGGGAAACTAGATACTTACAGAAAAATAGAAGTGTTAGACAGAACAAAGGCATTGCATGGTCCTCGGACCCAAGCCTATGGGAAAACTAAGCACACCCTTATATTTGGGTACTAGACAGAACCAAGGTATTGCATGGTCCAAGGACTCAAACCTATGGGGAAACTAGATACTTACAGAAAAATAGAAGTGTTAGACAGAACCAAGGCATTGCATGGTCCTCGGACTCAAGCCTGTGGGAAAACTAATCACACCATTATATCTGGGTACTAGACAGAACCAAGGTATTGCATTGTCCAAGGACTCAAACCTATGGGAAACTAGATACTTACAGAAAAATAGAAGTGTTAAACAGAACCAAGGCATTGCATGGTCCTCGGACCCAAGCCTATGGGAAAACTAAGCACACCCTTATATCTGGGTACTAGACAGAACCAAGGTATTGCATGGTCCAAGGACTCAAACCTATGGGGAAACTAGATACTTACAGAAAAATAGAAGTGTTAGACAGAACCAAGGCATTGCATGGTCCTCGGACCCAAGCCTATGGGAAAACTAAGCACACCCTTATATCTGGGTACTAGACAGAAATAGGGTATTGCATGGTCCAAGGACTCAAACCTATGGGGAAACTAGATACTTACAGAAAAATAGAAGTGTTAGACAGAACCAAGGCATTGCATGGTTCTCGGACTCAAGCCTATGGGAAAACTAATCACACTATTATATCTGGGTACTAGACAGAACCAAGGTATTGCATGGTTCAAGGAGTCAAACCTATGGGGAAACTAGATACTTACAGAAAAATAGAAGTGTTAGATAGAACCAAGGCATTGCATGGTCCTCGGACCCAAGCCTATGGGAAAACTAAGCACACCCTTATATCTGGGTACTAGACAGAACCAAGGTATTGCATGGTCCAAGGACTTAAACCTATAGGGAAACTAGATACTTACAGAAAAATAGAAGTGTTAGACAGAACAAAGGCATTGCATGGTCCTCGGACCCAAGCCGATGGGAAAACTAAGCACACCCTTATATTTGGGTACTAGACAGAACCAAGGTATTGCATGGTCCAAGGACTCAAACCTATGGGGAAACTAGATACTTACAGAAAAATAGAAGTGTTAGACAGAACCAAGGCATTGCATGGTCCTCGGACTCAAGCCTATGGGAAAACTAAGCACACCGTTATATCTGGGTACTAGACAGAACCAAGGTATTGCATGGTCCAAGGACTCAAACCTATGGGGAAACTAGATACTTACAGAAAAATAGAAGTGTTAGACAGAACCAAGGCATTGCATGGTCCTCGGACCCAAGCCTATGGGAAAACTAAGCACACCCTTATATTTGGGTACTAGACAGAACCAAGGTATTGCATGGTCCAAGGACTCAAACCTATGGGGAAACTAGATACTTACAGAAAAATAGAAGTGTTAGACAGAACCAAGGCATTGCATGGCCATCGGACCCAAGCCTATGGGAAAACTAATCACACCCTTATATCTGGGTACTAGACAGAACCAAGGTATTGCATGGTCCAAGGACTCAAACCTATGGGGAAACTAGATACTTACAGAAAAATAGAAGTGTTAGACAGAACCAAGGCATTGCCTGGTCCTCGGACCCAAGCCTATGGGAAAACTAAGCACACCCTTATATCTGGGTACAAGACAGAACCAAGGTATTGCATGGTCCAAGGACTCAAACCTATGGGGAAACTAGATACTTACAGAAAAATAGAAGTGTTAGACAGAACCAAGGCATTGCATGGTCCTCGGACCCAAGCCTATGAGAAAACTAAGCACACCCTTATATCTGGGTACTACCCTTATATCTGGGTACTAGACAGAACCAAGGTATTGCATGGTCCAAGGACTTAAACCTATAGGGAAACTAGATACTTACAGAAAAATAGAAGTGTTAGACAGAACCAAGGCATTGCGTGGTCCTCGGACCGAAGCCTATGGGGAAACTAAGCACACCCTTATATCTGGGTACTAGACAGAACCAAGGTATTGCATGGTCGAAGGACTCAAACCTATGGGGAAACTAGATACTTACAGAAAAATAGAAGTGTTAGACAGAACCAAGGCATTGCATGGTCCTCGGACTCAAGCCTATGGGAAAACTAATCACACAATTATATCTGGGTACTAGACAGAACCAATGTATTGCATTGTCCAAGGACTCAAACCTATGGGGAAACTAGATACTTACAGAAAAATAGAAGTGTTAGACAGAACCAAGGCATTGCATGGTCCTCGGACTCAAGCCTATGGGAAAACTAATCACACCATTATATCTGGGTACTAGACAGAATCAAGGTATTGCATGGTCCAAGGACTCAAACCTATGGGGAAACTAGATACTTACAGAAAAATAGAAGTGTTAGACAGAACCAAGGCATTGCATGGTCCTCGGACCCAAGCCTATGGGAAAACAAAGGACACCCTTATATCTGGGTACTAGACAGAACCAAGGTATTGCATGGTCCAAGGACTCAAACCTATGGGGAAACTAGATACTTACAGAAAAATAGAAGTGTTAGACAGAACCAAGGCATTGCATGGCCCTCGGACTCAATCCTATGGGAAAACTAATCACACCATTATATCTGGGTACTAGACAGAACCAAGGTATTGCATGGTCCAAGGACTCAAACCTATGGGGAAACTAGATACTTACAGAAAAATAGAAGAGTTAGACAGAACCAAGGCATTGCATGGCCCTCGGACTCAAGCCTATGGGAAAACTAATCACACCATTATATCTGGGTACTAGACAGAACCAAAGTATTGCATGATCCAAGGACTCAAACCTATGGGGAAACTAGATACTTACAGAAAAATAGAAGTGTTAGACAGAACCAAGGCATTGCATGGTCCTCGGACCCAAGCCTATGGGAAAACTAAGCACACCCTTATATCTGGGTACTAGACAGAACCAAGGTATTGCATGGTCCTCGGACCCAAGCCTATGGGAAAACTAAGCACACCCTTATATCTGGGTACTAGACAGAACCAAGGTATTGCATGATCCAAGGACTCAAACCTATGGGGAAACTAGATACTTACAGAAAAATAGAAGTGTTAGACAGAACCAAGGCATTGCTTGGTCCTCGGACCCAAGCCTATGGGAAAACTAAGCACACCCTTATATCTGGGTACTAGACAGAACCAAGGTATTGCATGGTCCAAGGACTCAAACCTATGGGGAAACTAGATACTTACAGAAAAATAGAAGTGTTAGACAGAACCAAGGCATTGCATGGTCCTCGGACCCAAGCCTATGGGAAAACAAAGCACACCCTTATATCTGGGTACTAGACAGAACCAAGGTATTGCATGGTCCAAGGACTCAAACCTATGGGGAAACTAGATACTTATAGAAAAATAGAAGAGTTAGACAGAACCAAGGCATTGCATGGCCCTCGGACTCAAGCCTATGGAAAAACTAATTACACCATTATATCTGGGTACAAGACAGAACCAATGTATTGCATGGTCCAAGGACTCAAACCTATGGGGAAACTAGATACTTACAGAAAAATAGAAGTGTTAGACAGAACCAAGGCATTGCATGGTCCTCGGACCCAAGCCTATGAGAAAACTAAGCACACCCTTATATCAGGGTACTACCCTTATATCTGGGTACTAGACAGAACCAAGGTATTGCATGGTCCAAGGACTTAAACCTATAGGGAAACTAGATACTTACAGAAAAATAGAAGTGTTAGACAGAACCAAGGCATTGCGTGGTCCTCGGACCGAAGCCTATGGGGAAACTAAGCACACCCTTATATCTGGGTACTAGACAGAACCAAGGTATTGCATGGTCGAAGGACTCAAACCTATGGGGAAACTAGATACTTACAGAAAAATAGAAGTGTTAGACAGAACCAAGGCATTGCATGGTCCTCGGACTCAAGCCTATGGGAAAACTAATCACACAATTATATCTGGGTACTAGACAGAACCAATGTATTGCATTGTCCAAGGACTCAAACCTATGGGGAAACTAGATACTTACAGAAAAATAGAAGTGTTAGACAGAACCAAGGCATTGCATGGTCCTCGGACTCAAGCCTATGGGAAAACTAATCACACCATTATATCTGGGTACTAGACAGAATCAAGGTATTGCATTGTCCAAGGACTCAAACTTATGGGGAAACTAGATACTTACAGAAAAATAGAAGTGTTAGACAGAACCGAGGCATTGCATGGTCCTCGGACCCAAGCCTATGGGAAAACTAAGCACACCCTTATATCTAGGTACTAGACAGAACCAAGGTATTGCATGGTCCAAGGACTCAAACCTATGGGGAAACTAGATACTTACAGAAAAATAGAAGTGTTAGACAGAACCAAGGCATTGCATGGTCCTCGGACTCAAGCCTATGGGAAAACTAATCACACCATTATAACTGGGTACTAGACAGAACCAAGGTATTGCATTGTCCAAGGACTCAAACCTATGGGAAACTAGATACTTACAGAAAAATAGTAGTGTTAGACAGAACCAAGGCATTGCATGGTCCTCGGACCCAAGCCTATGGGAAAACTAAGCACACCCTTATATCTGGGTACTAGACAGAACCAAGGTATTGCATGGTCCAAGGACTCAAACCTATGGGGAAACTAGATACTTACAGAAAAATAGAAGTGTTAGACAGAACCAAGGCATTGCATGGTCCTCGGACCCAAGCCTATGGGAAAACTAAGCACACCCCTATATTTGGGTACTAGACAGAATCAAGGTATTGCATGGTCCAAGGACTCAAACCTATGGGGAAACTAGATACTTACAGAAAAATAGAAGTGTTAGACAGAACCAAGGCATTGCATGGTCCTCGGACCCAAGCCTATGGGAAAACTAATCACACCCTTATATCTGGGTACTAGACAGAACCAAGGTATTGCATGGTCCAAGGACTCAAACCTGTGGGGAAACTAGATACTTACAGAAAAATAGAAGTGTTAGACAGAACCAAGGCATTGCATGGTCCTCGGACTCAAGCCTATGAGAAAACTAATCACACCATTATATTTGGGTATTAGACAGAACCAAGGTATTGCATGGTCCAAGGACTCAAACCTATGGGGAAACTAGATACTTACAGAAAAATAGAAGTGTTAGACAGAACCAAGGCATTGCATGGTCCTCGGACCCAAGCCTATGGGAAAACTAAGCACACCCTTATATCTAGGTACTAGACAGAACCAAGGTATTGCATGGTCCAAGGACTCAAACCTATGGGGAAACTAGATACTTACAGAAAAATAGAAGTGTTAGACAGAACCAAGGCCTTGCATGGTCCTCGGACCCAAGCCTATGGGAAAACTAAGCACACCCTTATTTCTGGGTACTAGACAGAACCAAGGTATTGCATGGTCCAACGACTCAAACCTATGGGGAAACTAGATACTTACAGAAAAATAGAAGTGTTAGACAGAACCAAGGCATTGCATGGTCCTCGGACTCAAGCCTATGGGAAAACTAATCACACCATTATATCTGGGTACTAGACAGAACCAAGGTATTGCATGGTCCAAGGACTCAAACCTATGGGGAAACTAGATACTTACAGAAAAATAGAAGAGTTAGACAGAACCAAGGCATTGCATGGCCCTCGGACTCAAGCCTATGGGAAAACTAATCGCACCATTATATCTGGGTACTGGACAGAACCAAGGTATTGCATGATCCAAGGACTCAAACCTATGGGGAAACTAGATACTTACAGAAAAATAGAAGTGTTAGACAGAACCAAGGCATTGCATGGTCCTCAGACCCAAGCCTATGGGAAAACTAAGCACACCCTTATATCTGGGTACTAGACAGAACCAATGTATTGCATGGTCCTCGGACCCAAGCCTATGGGAAAACTAAGCACACCCTTATATCTGGGTACTAGACAGAACCAAGGTATTACATGGTCCAAGGACTCAAACCTATAGGGAAACTAGATACTTACAGAAAAATAAGTGTTAGACAGAACCAAGGCATTGCGTGGTCCCCGGACCGAAGCCTATGGGAAAACTAAGCACACCCTTATATCTGGGTACTAGACAGAATCAAGGTATTGCATGGTCCAAGGACTCAAACCTATGGGGAAACTAGATACTTACAGAAAAATAGAAGTGTTAGACAGAACCAAGGCATTGCATGGTCCTCGGACTCAAGCCTATGGGAAAACTAATCACACCATTATATCTGGGTACTAGACAGAACCAAGGTATTGCATTGTCCAAGGACTCAAACCTATGGGGAAACTAGATACTTACAGAAAAATAGTAGTGTTAGACAGAACCAAGGCATTGCATGGTCCTCGGACCCAAGCTTATGGGAAAACTAAGCACACCCTTATATCTGGGTACTAGACAGAACTAAGGTATTGCATGGTCCAAGGACTCAAACCTATGGGGAAACTAGATACTTACAGAAAAATAGAAGTGTTAGACAGAACCAAGGCATTGCATGGTCCTCGGACCCAAGCCTATGAGAAAACTAAGCACACCCTTATATCTGGGTACTACCCTTATATCTGGGTACTAGACAGAACCAAGGTATTGCATGGTCCAAGGACTTAAACCTATAGGGAAACTAGATACTTACAGAAAAATAGAAGTGTTAGACAAAACCAAGGCATTGCGTGGTCCTCGGACCGAAGCCTATGGGAAAACTAAGCACACCCTTATATCTGGGTACTAGACAGAACCAAGGTATTGCATGGTCGAAGGACTCAAACCTATGGGGTAACTAGATACTTACAGAAAAATAGAAGTGTTAGACAGAACCAAGGCATTGCATGGTCCTCGGACTCAAGCCTATGGGAAAACTAATCACACAATTATATCTGGGTACTAGACAGAACCAAGGTATTGCATTGTCCAAGGACTCAAACCTATGGGGAAACTAGATACTTACAGAAAAATAGAAGTGTTAGACAGAACCAAGGCATTGCATGGTCCTCGGACCCAAGCCTATGGGAAAACTAAGCACACCCTTATATCTGGGTACTAGACAGAACCAAGGTATTGCATGGTCCAAGGACTCAAACCTATGGGGAAACTAGATACTTACAGAAAAATAGAAGTGTTAGACAGAACCAAGGCATTGCATGGTCCTCGGACCCAAGCCTATGGGAAAACTAAGCACACCCTTATATCTGGGTACTAGACAAAACCAAGGTATTGCATGGTCCAAGGACTTAAACCTATAGGGAAACTAGATACTTACAGAAAAATAGAAGTGTTAGACAGAACCAAGGCATTGCATGGTCCTCGGACCCAAGCCTATGGGAAAACTAAGCACACCATTATATCTGGGTACTAGACAGAATCAAGGTATTGCATGGTCCAACGACTCAAACCTATGGGGAAACTAGATACTTACAGAAAAATAGAAGTGTTAGACAGAACCAAGGCATTGCATGGTCCTCGGACCCAAGCCTATGGGAAAACTAAGCACACCCTTATATCTGGGTACTAGACAGAACCAAGGTATTGCATGGTCCAAGGACTCAAACCTGTGGGGAAACTAGATACTTACAGAAAAATAGAAGTGTTAGACAGAACCAAGGCATTGCATGGTCCTCGGACTCAAGCCTATGAGAAAACTAATCACACCATTATATTTGGGTATTAGACAGAACCAAGGTATTGCATGGTCCAAGGACTCAAACCTATGGGGAAACTAGATACTTACAGAAAAATAGAAGTGTTAGACAGAACCAAGGCATTGCATGGTCCTCGGACCCAAGCCTATGGGAAAACTAAGCACACCCTTATATCTGGGTACTAGACAGAACCAAGGTATTGCATGGTCCAAGGACTCAAACCTATGGGGAAACTAGATACTTACTGAAAAATAGAAGTGTTAGACAGAACCAAGGCATTGCATGGTCCTCGGACCCAAGCCTATGGGAAAACAAAGCACACCCTTATATCTGGGTACTAGACAGAACCAAGGTATTGCATGGTCCAAGGACTCAAACCTATGGGGAAACTAGATACTTATAGAAAAATAGAAGAGTTAGACAGAACCAAGGCATTGCATGGCCCTCGGACTCAAGCCTATGGAAAAACTAATTACACCATTATATCTGGGTATAACACAGAACCAAGGTATTGCATGGTCCAAGAACTCAAACCTATGGGGAAACTAGATACTTACAGAAAAATAGAAGTGTTAGACAGAACCAAGGCATTGCATGGTCCTCGGACCCAAGCCTATGGGAAAACTAATCACACCATTATATCTGGGTACTAGACGGAACCAAGGTATTGCATGGTCCAAGGACTCAAACCTATGGGGAAACTAGATACTTACAGAAAAATAGAAGTGTTAGACAGAGCCAAGGCATTGCATGGTCCTCGGACCCAAGTCTATGGGAAAACAAAGCACACCCTTATATCTGGGTACTAGACAGAACCAAGGTATTGCATGGTCCAAGGACTTAAACCTATAGGGAAACTAGATACTTACAGAAAAATAGAAGTGTTAGACAGAACCAAGGCATTGCATGGTCCTCGGACCCAAGCCTATGGGAAAACTAAGCACACCCTTATATCTGGGTACTAGACAGAAATAGGGTATTGCATGGTCCAAGGACTCAAACCTATGGGGAAACTAGATACTTACAGAAAAATAGAAGTGTTAGACAGAACAAAGGCATTGCATGGTCCTCGGACCCAAGCCTATGGGAAAACTAAGCACACCCTTATATTTGGGTACTAGACAGAACCAAGGTATTGCATGGTCCAAGGACTCAAACCTATGGGGAAACTAGATACTTACAGAAAAATAGAAGTGTTAGACAGAACCAAGGCATTGCATGGTCCTCGGACTCAAGCCTGTGGGAAAACTAATCACACCATTATATCTGGGTACTAGACAGAACCAAGGTATTGCATTGTCCAAGGACTCAAACCTATGGGAAACTAGATACTTACAGAAAAATAGAAGTGTTAAACAGAACCAAGGCATTGCATGGTCCTCGGACCCAAGCCTATGGGAAAACTAAGCACACCCTTATTTCTGGGTACTAGACAGAACCAAGGTATTGCATGGTCCAAGGACTCAAACCTATGGGGAAACTAGATACTTACAGAAAAATAGAAGTGTTAGACAGAACCAAGGCATTGCATGGTCCTCGGACCCAAGCCTATGGGAAAACTAAGCACACCCTTATATCTGGGTACTAGACAGAAATAGGGTATTGCATGGTCCAAGGACTCAAACCTATGGGGAAACTAGATACTTACAGAAAAATAGAAGTGTTAGACAGAAACAAGGCATTGCATGGTCCTCGGACTCAAGCCTATGGGAAAACTAATCACACCATTATATCTGGGTACTAGACAGAACCAAGGTATTGCATGGTTCAAGGAGTCAAACCTATGGGGAAACTAGATACTTACAGAAAAATAGAAGTGTTAGATAGAACCAAGGCATTGCATGGTCCTCGGACCCAAGCCTATGAGAAAACTAAGCACACCCTTATATCTGGGTACTAGACAGAACCAAGGTATTGCATGGTCCAAGGACTTAAACCTATAGGGAAACTAGATACTTACAGAAAAATAGAAGTGTTAGACAGAACAAAGGCATTGCATGGTCCTCGGACCCAAGCCTATGGGAAAACTAAGCACACCCTTATATTTGGGTACTAGACAGAACCAAGGTATTGCATGGTCCAAGGACTCAAACCTATGGGGAAACTAGATACTTACAGAAAAATAGAAGTGTTAGACAGAACCAAGGCATTGCATGGTCCTCGGACTCAAGCCTATGGGAAAACTAAGCACACCGTTATATCTGGGTACTAGACAGAACCAAGGTATTGCATGGTCCAAGGACTCAAACCTATGGGGAAACTAGATACTTACAGAAAAATAGAAGTGTTAGACAGAACCAAGGCATTGCATGGTCCTCGGACCCAAGCCTATGGGAAAACTAAGCACACCCTTATATTTGGGTACTAGACAGAACCAAGGTATTGCATGGTCCAAGGACTCAAACCTATGGGGAAACTAGATACTTACAGAAAAATAGAAGTGTTAGACAGAACCAAGGCATTGCATGGCCATCGGACCCAAGCCTATGGGAAAACTAATCACACCCTTATATCTGGGTACTAGACAGAACCAAGGTATTGCATGGTCCAAGGACTCAAACCTATGGGGAAACTAGATACTTACAGAAAAATAGAAGTGTTAGACAGAACCAAGGCATTGCCTGGTCCTCGGACCCAAGCCTATGGGAAAACTAAGCACACCCTTATATCTGGGTACAAGACAGAACCAAGGTATTGCATGGTCCAAGGACTCAAACCTATGGGGAAACTAGATACTTACAGAAAAATAGAAGTGTTAGACAGAACCAAGGCATTGCATGGTCCTCGGACCCAAGCCTATGAGAAAACTAAGCACACCCTTATATCTGGGTACTACCCTTATATCTGGGTACTAGACAGAACCAAGGTATTGCATGGTCCAAGGACTTAAACCTATAGGGAAACTAGATACTTACAGAAAAATAGAAGTGTTAGACAGAACCAAGGCATTGCGTGGTCCTCGGACCGAAGCCTATGGGGAAACTAAGCACACCCTTATATCTGGGTACTAGACAGAACCAAGGTATTGCATGGTCGAAGGACTCAAACCTATGGGGAAACTAGATACTTACAGAAAAATAGAAGTGTTAGACAGAACCAAGGCATTGCATGGTCCTCGGACTCAAGCCTATGGGAAAACTAATCACA
Source organism: Quercus aquifolioides (assembly GCA_019022515.1). Classification (NCBI taxonomy): domain Eukaryota; kingdom Viridiplantae; phylum Streptophyta; class Magnoliopsida; order Fagales; family Fagaceae; genus Quercus; species Quercus aquifolioides. The sequence goes on along the minus strand of CM032334.1, from coordinate 58,270,125 downwards.
CAATTATATCTGGGTACTAGACAGAACCAATGTATTGCATTGTCCAAGGACTCAAACCTATGGGGAAACTAGATACTTACAGAAAAATAGAAGTGTTAGACAGAACCAAGGCATTGCATGGTCCTCGGACTCAAGCCTATGGGAAAACTAATCACACCATTATATCTGGGTACTAGACAGAATCAAGGTATTGCATGGTCCAAGGACTCAAACCTATGGGGAAACTAGATACTTACAGAAAAATAGAAGTGTTAGACAGAACCAAGGCATTGCATGGTCCTCGGACCCAAGCCTATGGGAAAACAAAGGACACCCTTATATCTGGGTACTAGACAGAACCAAGGTATTGCATGGTCCAAGGACTCAAACCTATGGGGAAACTAGATACTTACAGAAAAATAGAAGTGTTAGACAGAACCAAGGTATTGCATGGCCCTCGGACTCAAGCCTATGGGAAAACTAATCACACCATTATATCTGGGTACTAGACAGAACCAAGGTATTGCATGGTCCAAGGACTCAAACCTATGGGGAAACTAGATACTTACAGAAAAATAGAAGAGTTAGACAGAACCAAGGCATTGCATGGCCCTCGGACTCAAGCCTATGGGAAAACTAATCACACCATTATATCTGGGTACTAGACAGAACCAAAGTATTGCATGATCCAAGGACTCAAACCTATGGGGAAACTAGATACTTACAGAAAAATAGAAGTGTTAGACAGAACCAAGGCATTGCATGGTCCTCGGACCCAAGCCTATGGGAAAACTAAGCACACCCTTATATCTGGGTACTAGACAGAACCAAGGTATTGCATGGTCCTCGGACCCAAGCCTATGGGAAAACTAAGCACACCCTTATATCTGGGTACTAGACAGAACCAAGGTATTGCATGATCCAAGGACTCAAACCTATGGGGAAACTAGATACTTACAGAAAAATAGAAGTGTTAGACAGAACCAAGGCATTGCTTGGTCCTCGGACCCAAGCCTATGGGAAAACTAAGCACACCCTTATATCTGGGTACTAGACAGAACCAAGGTATTGCATGGTCCAAGGACTCAAACCTATGGGGAAACTAGATACTTACAGAAAAATAGAAGTGTTAGACAGAACCAAGGCATTGCATGGTCCTCGGACCCAAGCCTATGGGAAAACAAAGCACACCCTTATATCTGGGTACTAGACAGAACCAAGGTATTGCATGGTCCAAGGACTCAAATCTATGGGGAAACTAGATACTTATAGAAAAATAGAAGAGTTAGACAGAACCAAGGCATTGCATGGCCCTCGGACTCAAGCCTATGGAAAAACTAATTACACCATTATATCTGGGTACAAGACAGAACCAATGTATTGCATGGTCCAAGGACTCAAACCTATGGGGAAACTAGATACTTACAGAAAAATAGAAGTGTTAGACAGAACCAAGGCATTGCATGGTCCTCGGACCCAAGCCTATGAGAAAACTAAGCACACCCTTATATCAGGGTACTACCCTTATATCTGGGTACTAGACAGAACCAAGGTATTGCATGGTCCAAGGACTTAAACCTATAGGGAAACTAGATACTTACAGAAAAATAGAAGTGTTAGACAGAACCAAGGCATTGCGTGGTCCTCGGACCGAAGCCTATGGGGAAACTAAGCACACCCTTATATCTGGGTACTAGACAGAACCAAGGTATTGCATGGTCGAAGGACTCAAACCTATGGGGAAACTAGATACTTACAGAAAAATAGAAGTGTTAGACAGAACCAAGGCATTGCATGGTCCTCGGACTCAAGCCTATGGGAAAACTAATCACACAATTATATCTGGGTACTAGACAGAACCAATGTATTGCATTGTCCAAGGACTCAAACCTATGGGGAAACTAGATACTTACAGAAAAATAGAAGTGTTAGACAGAACCAAGGCATTGCATGGTCCTCGGACTCAAGCCTATGGGAAAACTAATCACACCATTATATCTGGGTACTAGACAGAATCAAGGTATTGCATTGTCCAAGGACTCAAACTTATGGGGAAACTAGATACTTACAGAAAAATAGAAGTGTTAGACAGAACCAAGGCATTGCATGGTCCTCGGACCCAAGCCTATGGGAAAACTAAGCACACCCTTATATCTAGGTACTAGACAGAACCAAGGTATTGCATGGTCCAAGGACTCAAACCTATGGGGAAACTAGATACTTACAGAAACATAGAAGTGTTAGACAGAACCAAGGCATTGCATGGTCCTCGGACTCAAGCCTATGGGAAAACTAATCACACCATTATAACTGGGTACTAGACAGAACCAAGGTATTGCATTGTCCAAGGACTCAAACCTATGGGAAACTAGATACTTACAGAAAAATAGTAGTGTTAGACAGAACCAAGGCATTGCATGGTCCTCGGACCCAAGCCTATGGGAAAACTAAGCACACCCTTATATCTGGGTACTAGACAGAACCAAGGTATTGCATGGTCCAAGGACTCAAACCTATGGGGAAACTAGATACTTACAGAAAAATAGAAGTGTTAGACATAACCAAGGCATTGCATGGTCCTCGGACCCAAGCCTATGGGAAAACTAAGCACACCCCTATATTTGGGTACTAGACAGAATCAAGGTATTGCATGGTCCAAGGACTCAAACCTATGGGGAAACTAGATACTTACAGAAAAATAGAAGTGTTAGACAGAACCAAGGCATTGCATGGTCCTCGGACCCAATCCTATGGGAAAACTAATCACACCCTTATATCTGGGTACTAGACAGAACCAAGGTATTGCATGGTCCAAGGACTCAAACCTATGGGGAAACTAGATACTTACAGAAAAATAGAAGTGTTAGACAGAACCAAGGCATTGCATGGTCCTCGGACTCAAGCCTATGGGAAAACTAATCACACCATTATATCTGGGTACTAGACAGAACCAAGGTATTGCATGGTCCAATGACTCAAACCTATGGGGAAACTAGATACTTACAGAAAAATAGAAGTGTTAGACAGAACCAAGGCATTGCATGGTCCTCGGACCCAAGCCTATGGGAAAACTAAGCACACCCTTATATCTGGGTACTAGACAGAACCAAGGTATTGCATGGTCCAAGGACTCAAACCTATGGGGAAACTAGATACTTACAGAAAAATAGAAGTGTTAGACAGAACCAAGGCATTGCATGGTCCTCGGATCCAAGCCTATGGGAAAACAACGCACACCCTTATATCTGGGTACTAGACAGAACCAAGGTATTGCATGGTCCAAGGACTCAAACCTATGGGGAAACTTGATACTTATAGAAAAATAGAAGTGTTAGATAGAACCAAGGCATTGCATGGCCCTCGGACTCAAGCCTATGGGAAAACTAATCACACCATTATATCTGGGTACTAGACAGAACCAAGGTATTGCATGGTCCAAGGACTCAAACCTATGGGGAAACTAGATACTTACAGAAAAATAGAAGAGTTAGACAGAACCAAGGCATTGCATGGCCCTCGGACTCAAGCCTATGGGAAAACTAATCGCACCATTATATCTGGGTACTGGACAGAACCAAGGTATTGCATGATCCAAGGACTCAAACCTATGGGGAAACTAGATACTTACAGAAAAATAGAAGTGTTAGACAGAACCAAGGCATTGCATGGTCCTCAGACCCAAGCCTATGGGAAAACTAAGCACACCCTTATATCTGGGTACTAGACAGAACCAATGTATTGCATGGTCCTCGGACCCAAGCCTATGGGAAAACTAAGCACACCCTTATATCTGGGTACTAGACAGAACCAAGGTATTACATGGTCCAAGGACTCAAACCTATAGGGAAACTAGATACTTACAGAAAAATATAAGTGTTAGACAGAACCAAGGCATTGCGTGGTCCCCGGACCGAAGCCTATGGGAAAACTAAGCACACCCTTATATCTGGGTACTAGACAGAATCAAGGTATTGCATGGTCCAAGGACTCAAACCTATGGGGAAACTAGATACTTACAGAAAAATAGAAGTGTTAGACAGAACCAAGGCATTGCATGGTCCTCGGACTCAAGCCTATGGGAAAACTAATCACACCATTATATCTGGGTACTAGACAGAACCAAGGTATTGCATTGTCCAAGGACTCAAACCTATGGGGAAACTAGATACTTACAGAAAAATAGTAGTGTTAGACAGAACCAAGGCATTGCATGGTCCTCGGACCCAAGCTTATGGGAAAACTAAGCACACCCTTATATCTGGGTACTAGACAGAACTAAGGTATTGCATGGTCCAAGGACTCAAACCTATGGGGAAACTAGATACTTACAGAAAAATAGAAGTGTTAGACAGAACCAAGGCATTGCATGGTCCTCGGACCCAAGCCTATGGGAAAACTAAGCACACCCTTATATCTGGGTACTAGACAGAACCAAGGTATTGCCTGGTTCAAGGAATCAAACCTATGGGGAAACTAGATACTTACAGAAAAATAGAAGTGTTAGACAGAACCAAGGCATTGCATGGTCCTCGGACTCAAGCCTATGGGAAATCTAATCACACCATTATATCTGGGTACTAGACAGAACCAAGGTATTGCATGGTCCAAGGACTCAAACCTACGGGGAAACTAGATACTTACAGAAAAATAGAAGTGTTAGACAGAACCAAGGCATTGCATGGTCCTCGGACCCAAGCCTATGGGAAAACTAAGCACACCCTTATATCTGGGTACTAGACAGAACCAAGGTATTGCATGGTCCAAGGACTCAATCCTATGGGAAAACTAGATACTTACAGAAAAATAGAAGTGTTAGACAGAACCAAGGCATTGCATGGTCCTCGGACCCAAGCCTATGAGAAAACTAAGCACACCCTATATCTGGGTACTACCCTTATATCTGGGTACTAGACAGAACCAAGGTATTGCATTGTCCAAGGACTGAAACCTATAGGGAAACTAGATACTTACAGAAAAATAGAAGTGTTAGACAGAACCAAGGCATTGCATGGTCCTCGGACCCAAGCCTATGGGAAAACTAAGCACACCCTTATATCTGGGTACTAGACAGAACCAAGGTATTGCATGGTCCAAGGACTCAAACCTATGGGGAAACTAGATACGTACAGAAAAATATAAGTGTTAGACAGAACCAAGGCATTGCGTGGTCCTCGGACTCAAGCCTATGGGAAAACTAATCACACCATTATATCTGGGTACTAGACATAACCAAGGTATTGCATTGTCCAAGGACTCAAACCTATGGGGAAACTAGATACATACAGAAAAATAGAAGTGTTAGACAGAACCAAGGCATTGCATGGTCCTCGGACTCAAGCCTATGGGAAAACTAATCACACCATTATATCTGGGTACTAGACAGAACCAAGGTATTGCATGGTCCAAGGACTCAAACCTATGGGGAAACTAGATACTTACAGAAAAATAGAAGTGTTAGACAGAACCAAGGCATTGCATGGTCCTCGGACTCAAGCCTATGGGAAAACTAATCACACCATTATATCTGGGTACTAGACAGAACCAAGGTATTGCATGGTCCAAGGACTCAAACCTATGGGGAAACTAGATACTTACAGAAAAATAGAAGTGTTAGACAGAACCAAGGCATTGCATGGTTCTCGGACCCAAGCCTATAGGAAAACTAAGCACACCCTTATTTCTGGGTACTACCCTTATATCTGGGTACTAGACAGAACCAAGGTATTGCATTGTCCAAGGACTTAAACCTATAGGGAAACTAGATACTTACAGAAAAATAGAAGTGTTAGACAGAACCAAGGCATTGCATGGTCCTCGGACCCAAGCCTATGGGAAAACTAAGCACACCCTTATATCTGGGTACTAGACAGAACCAAGGTATTGCATGGTCCAAGGACTCAAACCTATGGGGAAACTAGATACTTACAGAAAAATATAAGTGTTAGACAGAACCAAGGCATTGCATGGTCCTCGGACTCAAGCCTATGGGAAAACTAATCACACCATTATATCTGGGTACTAGACAAAACCAAGGTATTGCATAGTCCAAGGACTCAAACCTATGGGGAAACTAGATACATACAGAAAAATAGAAGTGTTAGACAGAACCAAGGCATTGCATGGTCCTCGGACTCAAGCCTATGGGAAAACTAATCACACCATTATATCTGGGTACTAGACAGAACCAAGGTATTGCATTGTCCAAGGACTCAAACCTATGGGGAAACTAGATACTTACAGAAAAATAGTAGTGTTAGACAGAACCAAGGCATTGCATGGTCCTCGGACCCAAGCTTATGGGAAAACTAAGCACACCCTTATATCTGGGTACTAGACAGAACTAAGGTATTGCATGGTCCAAGGACTCAAACTTATGGGGAAAGTAGATACTTACAGAAAAATAGAAGTGTTAGACAGAACCAAGGCATTGCATGGTCCTCAGACCCAAGCCTATGGGAAAACTAAGCACACCCTTATATCTGGGTACTAAACAGAACCAAGGTATTGCCTGGTTCAAGGAGTCAAACCTATGGGGAAACTAGATACTTACAGAAAAATAGAAGTGTTAGATAGAACCAAGGCATTGCATGGTCCTCGGACCCAAGCCTATGAGAAAACTAAGCACACCCTTATATCTGGGTACTACCCTTATATCTGGGTACTAGACAGAACCAAGGTATTGCATGGTCCAAGGGCTTAAGCCTATAGGGAAACTAGATACTTACAGAAAAATAGAAGTGTTATACAGAACCAAGGCATTGCATGGTCCTCGGACCCAAGCCTATGGGAAAACTAAGCACACCCTTATATCTGGGTTCTAGACAGAACCGAGGTATTGCATGGTCCAAGGACTCAAACCTATGGGGAAACTAGATACTTACAGAAAAATAGAAGTGTTAGACAGAACCAAGGCATTGCATGGTCCTCGGACTCAAGCCTATGGGAAAACTAATCACACCCTTATATCTGGGTACTAGACAGAACCAAGGTATTGCATGGTCCAAGGACTCAAACCTATGGGGAAACTAGATACTTACAGAAAAATAGAAGTGTTAGACAGAACCAAGGCATTGCATGGTCCTCGGACCCAAGCCTATTGGAAAACTAAGCACACCCTTATATCTGGGTACTAGACAGAACTAAGGTATTGCATGGTCCAAAAACTCAAACCTATGGGGAAACTAGATACTTACAGAAAAATAGAAGTGTTAGACAGAACCAAGGCATTGCATGGTCCTCGGACCCAAGCCTATGGGAAAACTAAGCACACCCTTATATCTGGGTACTAGACAGAACCAAGGTATTGCATGGTCCAAGGACTCAAACCTATGGGGAAACTAGATACTTACAGAAAAATAGAAGTGTTAAACAGAATCAAGGCATTGCATGGTCCTCGGACTCAAGCCTATGGGAAAACTAATCACACCATTATATCTGGGTACTAGACAGAACCAAGGTATTGCATGGTTCAAGGAGTCAAACCTATGGGGAAACTAGATACTTACAGAAAAATAGAAGTGTCAGATAGAACCAAGGCATTGCATGGTCCTCGGACCCAAGCCTATGGGAAAACTAAGCACACCCTTATATCTGGGTACTAGACAGATTCAAGATATTGCGTGGTCCAAGGACTCAAACCTATGGAGAAACTAGCTACGTACAGAAGAACTAAAGTGTTAAACTAACTATTTGCAGAAGAACCAAAGCACTACTTAGAGCCGAGCTGTAATACGGTCCTCGGATTTGTATTTGAAGGATAACAGGTGGTCTCATGAGACTAACTCCAGAACAGAACACAGGTATTGAGCAAAATATTAAAGTAAGGCAAGTAAAAGAAAATATCAATAATTAGAAGCAAAATATTGAGTATTCAGTTCAAATAGAAAATATATAGTTTCATTACAATGCCACCGAGGCAAGAAACAAAATAAAATAAAAAAGAAAGCAAATAGAAATATTCTATGCCATATGCCATTTTCCACCAACTCAGTAGGCAAATTGTCTTAATGAGCTGGTCAAAAGGCTTCGACCAACGCCTAAGGACCTTGTCTTAGAGGGTCCGTGGGTATGGCCGGGGAGTCCGCAGGAGGTCTCACCACGTCTTGAGGCATTTCCTGACCCTCGGTTCTAACTCCCCCCAACGCTCTCTGGGGCTCAGCCTCCTCTGGGGGTCTGTCAGCTGAAGATGTGTCCTCGGCGGTCTTATTATGACTCTCACTCGCCGCCGGTAATGCAGACCCCTCATTGGGAGCAATAGGGGCAACCTCGCGAATTGCGGTGGGGTAGTATACCCTCTCCGCCCTCCTAAGGTCAGACGAGGCATCAACGCCTACTTGGTTGAGGGCTTCATGCCAGGTCTCAGAACAGAAGTGCCTGCACACTGCAGGAACTTGATCTTTAAGGGTGGCTTCAGTCTTAGCCACCCCCTCGGCGAAAGCCTCCTCCTCTGCCTGTTCTACAGAGCGCTCAGCATCTATTCTTGCAAACACAGCCTCATCTTTGGCCCTCACAGCCTCGTCCCTTGCATACTCGGCAATACCTCTCGCGCTGACTGCCTCGGCCAACTTTTTCTTCAGGTCGGCAATATCCTCTTTGGTAGTTTGTAGGTGGCCCTCAGCATCTTGCAAGCGCTTAGTCTGATCCTCGGCCTGCTTCATAGCCGCTGCTAAGTCAGAGGCAGCATTGTCCCTAGCCTTTGTCATCTCCTCCAGATTCTCTATCGCCTTTTTTAGGTCGGCCTCAGATCTCTTAAGGGTACTTGCAGCTTTCAAAAACTTGTCACGCTCTTGCGCTAAGGCGCTGCTCTGGCCATCGACCTCCTCATCCAACCTGAAAAGGGCCTGGACAGTTTGCCAACAAAAACAAGTACTCCGTAAAGAGAAGGGAAGGTGCCAGGCAACAAAATTCAAACAGAGTAAACAGGTACCAGGGGACCCACCATGCCTAGATATCTCTTAAGGTTAAGGGCAACCTCTGGCCCACTCATGCTTCCTAGCTCGGCCATGTCGGTGGGGAGGAGAAGGGACTTCTCCAAGGCATCGGCTACGAGAGCCCCCTTGACTCCTCGAGATTCCCGAATCGATGCGTCATCCATCAGGGGTTGACCATGGAGCATGGCAGCAGGCAGCCAAGCCTGGGCCCCAGACTGCTGGACGATCTCCTTCCCTTTGCGTTGACCACCGAGCTTCAGTTGCTTAGGAGGCCTGTGGATTCCACCCTCCTCTGGCAAGGAATGGGATTTGCTCCCATCCACTAGGTCCTTACCCTTGGAAAATCTCTTCCTTTTTGGATCAGAAGACTCGATCTGAGGGTCTGAGACTGGAGGGATAGAGGACGACCGGGTGTGCACAGACAAAGGCTGAGACGGAGGTGTTGGGGGCTTGGGCTGCGACTCTTTTGGTGCACCCTTCTTGGAGCTACCTTCAAGCAGGTCAAAAAGGTTGGTTTTGGGCTGCCTCTTTAAACCCATCTCGGCCTGAGTACCAACTCTTGGGGACTGAAGATCAGCTTCGGACAAATGGGGGTCCCCCAAGTCACCAAAGGGATCCTCGGGCTGATCAGCTAGGTCGAACACTCTATATTCGTCCTCTGACGAGCTTAGTTCTACCACCTCCCCTGCCTTTTTAAGTTTCCCTTCCTCGGTCTCCGTTACTTGATGGGATGAGGAAGAACCTGCTAGCGGAATGCCTTCCGGAATGTAAGATCCCTCGAAAAATGTAAAACCGTCCTCAACCACAGTGATTTGCCTGAGCCGAGGATCACGAGCCCTAATGACGTGCTTTGGAACTGGGAACGACTTCTGGGCTGGGTCGCATCCGAGGATCTTGTGGGCAGCTCTAACCTGGTTATCAGCCTCGTTCAACAAAAGTTCCGCCCTAAGAACAACTTCTAAATCCTCCTTGTTGACCAGGTGGAAATGGCGTGCGAAGGCGTGCGGATCTACAGAAAGAGAAGCAAAACTCCTGTGATTAATCAATCAAAGCAGATATGCAACAACGAAAAAATACTAAACCCTAGACCGACTCCTACTTCGGATATCCTACCTGGCTCTCCCTCTACTGTTGGGCAGTGAAGACTGTTGTGCCATTCCCCCGACACAATGAGGAAGTCTTGAGTCAACCCCTTCTTAGAATCAGGAAGGCACTGGATAAGTCGGACCCTGTCGTCCCTCGTCTTCATATAGTACGTCTTACCCCTTAGGTGCTGAAGGTTGTAGCACCAGTTTACATCATGGTGAGTCAATCTCAGCCCCATCTTCTCATTCAAGGCGTCTACACACCCTAGTATCCTAAATACATTCACGGCACACTGGGTAGGAGCCAGACGAAAGTGCCTAAGGTAACCGCTAGTCACTGGCCTCATAGGGATCCTCATCCCTCCCTCTACGAAAGCGACTATGGGGATCACAACTTCACCCTCATTTCTCTTAATATACCACTCCCCCTCCTCGCAATACCTCAAACTCACATTATTGGGTATCCCATAATCGACAATGAATTTCTTCATCATCTCGTCAGACTCAACCAACTTCTTAAACTTACCCATCCCCAACAACGACTAAAGGATCCGAAAGAAGGAAAGAAGGAGTAGAATCAAAGAAAATTCGGTGTTACCAAGAGAAGAAGACTTACAGAAATGTGAAGATCCTCATCGGGCAGTGTGTAAGTTGAACCAGATTCAAAGTATACGCATCAATGGTTGTAAGCGCGAAAATAAGGAAACCAGGCGGTTCAAACAAGTACTTATACTCCCCCTTTAGGTTCTCCAAGTTTAACCTCCCGCCCATAAAAGCAGGAGATCCCCACCGAACGATTACCATCACATCGTTGAAAGTGGGAAGCGTGGAGCCGCCAAAATTTAATGCGGGCGCACACTGAGTCTCGAAACGCCAAAACGTACATTGGGCAAGCGAAAAGTCACCAGCCCTAACGTGGGCCGAAGTGGGGTGATTCATCTAGAGGGCCTATGGATATCAAAACCCTCCTCCCCGTCCGAGGGAACGTGCAGCAGGATTTTGAGGGGCTATTGTGGGGCCCGTGGGCCTGGTGACCTCAGCCCATCTTGCAGTTGGCCCAAGGCCCATGCCGAGGAGGGATGATCGTCCGAGGCTGTTTTATGGAGACATGCTTTTTCGGATCCACACCGAGGACATCCCTGTCCTCGGCGTACCGAGGTTAATTTCAGGTGGGGGACAAGCCCAGAACAGGTTGTCACCTCCACACTTAATGCACTCACCTAACCCTCCTGGCCGCATTAATGGAGATGTAACCTCTTGACAGGGTAACGTTGATCATGGTGAACCACTTGAGTACTGATAAGGCCTTTGATGGGACGGACGGTCAGAGGGAAGGCAAATGGATGATCAACAGATGGAAGGACGAGATAGGAGGAAGTGGACTATATAAGAAGAGCGAGCAAAGCAATGAGGGGAGGGGAGAAAAAAAGGAAAAGGATCCTCCTCGGACATGTGCCGAGGAGCTACCCTTAGGAAAAAATTGGGTTCATCCCCTTCCAATGGTAAAAGGTTCCCTATGTACTGTTGTTAGTCTGTTAGGGCCTAGTTCTTCATCCCACTCTCTAGAAATGTATTGTTAGGGTACATTTCTAAATTGAGTCCCTACAAATGTATATAAGTTTTGTCCTATTACTACTACTACTACTATTATTATTATTATTATTATAGGGCAGTTATTATTATTATTACTTAATCAATAAGATGATATCATACCAACGGTTATTTTGCAGGGGGTAGTGCAAATTAAAGCAGTAGAACAAACTGATACAATGTACCACAAAGACTACCAAACCCGAATGAACTGCACCTTTCCTTTCACAATGACTACGCCAAACATTGGCAAGGCAATATGCCAGTTGCTTTTAATCACTTGCATCAGATGTCATTATTATAACGGAAAACATATATATATATATATATATATATATACACAACAGCAAAATGACATTATGTTGTTGGTCCTCAACATAATTCTATGAGGCCGTTGAACAAGAAAGATAGGAGATTCTCAACATTATGTTAGTATTAGCTAGTTGATTTAGACCAGAAATATATTACTAATGTTTTGTGTTTACGAGGGAACTCTTTTAAGTCTCAATCATTATGAAATTTATAAGTGATTTTTTATACAAGTAAAATTATATTATTTGAAAATGAAAACATCTTCCAATTACCTTCTCTATGTTTCTAGTAGGAGCATTAAAAAAGAATAGAGTTTGACTAACATATCAAATATACGATCAGTGTTTACCCAAAAACTACTCAAACATAACAATACCACCACGGGAATGTAGCTTGATGGTAGGAGTCATCGAATTGCTTCACTTGATAAGTGGTTTGAGCGATAACCCCAGCAAGGCCCCAGTGGTACACGTGGTATTACCCATTACCGTCACGTGACGTGAGGTCGATGAGTTCACACCGAAGACCCCCTTTTTCATTCAGCCAAAAAAAAAAAAAAATGATCACAAAGCTCACAAATAGGAAAACAAATCCTTCAATGCTTTCATAATTTCTTTCGAGTACTCAATATATTCTCATCCTTAAATTGGGTCCAAAATGCTATTTTCCAAAACTCAACAACACCTCAACCAAAAAGAAAGGATAATATTATCAAATAACATCAAAGGGCTAAAGAGTCTAGAATTTCAGGTTATGCACATCGAACTGCTCAAAAAAAAAAAAAAAGCTGCTGTATTCTTGCTGCTGACAATTGTAGTGGCCATGATTTTGGAGCTCCCACTCACTATTGTCTGCAACGGTTAAAAACACCCAATGTGTAAGTCACAATCTCTGAAGTCGGCAGAGGAGATAAGGATTAATCCCAAGCATCAATCATTAGATTGCCTTAGTACATAAAAATAAACCAAGTTTGTAAACAGTAAAAACATTGAAAAAACCAAAGCATATATGAACAAATCAATCTTCACGTTAATAAAAAGCAATTGGTCGGCACTCAGCATCAAGCATTTAATGATGAAGAAGATCAATCTCTAAGTACAACTCCAAGCCATTGAGCTTTGAATCAAAAATTCAACAACTAAAGCATTGTTTTGTGACAACTTACCAGCCAGAAGTTGGGGAAAAAATTACATAAAGCTTGAGAATGTACATCTACCTATGGCAAATTACCCAACCAGTAGTTCCTCCACATGACTAGGTACCTCAAAAAAAGGGCATTCAAGACCAGAGGATAACAGTTGCAAAGTTACTGCCATGACTAGGTACCTCAACAAATTGAAACTAGACATTTTCATCTAAATGCCTTCACCTATTTGGCACATAAATTGCATTTCAAAATACTAATACTGACAATTCTACACAAACACAGTGATGTTCAGCTTATAAACTCTCTTTGATGGGCCTGAGACATTTACTCTTCCACAATTTATGTATTGTATCAGTTTGGATTCAGTGTTTTCTGCTGAATCCTGCAGCACGTTTTCACCTTTTTTTTTTCCCACGCATTTAGGGACAAAAGTTACTGTTCATGAGAAAAAAACACTGTTTACGCACTGTTCATGGGACCCACAGCCGCTTTATTCAGAAAAAAATATATTAAAAATGGGTCTCACGGTACTATTCACACGTTTAAAATTATTTTGCTACAATGTTTTCAGCAACAATCAGTTTTCAGCAACAATAAGTTGTATCCAAACGGACCCATTGTCAATAGGGTTCCTTGTAAGTTTTCTCTTATTTACTTCTTCTAAATCAAATAACATTTTTTTACTTACCTTGATATCATCTCAACCACCCCAGAACAAGCTTTTGTTGTTTGCTCATTTATCCCTACCATAAATTATTGTCATTCACTCTTTCAACAATTCTTCATTTGTTTAAAAGTATTAGAAAAAGAACATTACAGCCACAGAAAACAAAAAAGCTTCTCATCCTTTTTAAATAGCCGTCAAGTGAAGCTAAATAAATTTAAAATTTAAAAAAAAAAAAAAAAAAAAAAACTGTAAAAGAAAGATCATTTTCCCCTGAACTTACTAATCATCTATTTCAAATAAAGCATGAGAATTTTGTGGTTAAATGATTAAAGGAGTGTTAGAATTATGTGGCTAAATGATTAAATTTACCATTGTTTGTGTAAGTAGACACCTGCAATCATTGATTTAATTTGTTAGAATTGGAGGATATGAATTGTTCTCTGATGTAATACATTGAACTGCTAGTTGGGAATCTGATTCTAATCCCAATTCCAAGCCAGTTGTAATCCATAGTACTAGTATGGATACAGATATTCAATTTAAGAGAGAATATCGTTAGCCAACATCCCTTATCAACTCAAAGAATGTACCCTGCACAGGCCAACAATGGAAAGAAAGGCATCATTCTTTGCATAGTATGTCACAGCTTCTATCTAGCCCCCTCTTTTTGCTTTCAAACAAATAATGATATTCCACCAAATCTATTCTCAACTAGAGTATGTATCGAATTAAAAGATATATACTTTTCTCAATGCTTAAATCATTCCTATTCCATGCTTTGCCTATGGCCTAAAAAGAATTGTGTGCCAAGTCATGTCATGATCCATGGTGCAGTAAATCCACCTACATACAATTTTGCTTCACTTATTTGCAATTATATATGCCCTCTCGGAATTGCTCTGTAATAAAAACAGCTGCTAATACTAAAAGGCATTGATTCACTTAACCATCAAATTCCTTTCCATCCCACCACCACAAGAACATGGCTGAAAATGCCTATTGCATTGCAGGGAAGATCGTGGAGCTGCTTGGATCCCTTATTTACGAGGAGCTCAGCTCAACATGGGGCATACAAAGCGATCTGAAAAAGCTTGAGTGCACCGTGTTAGCCATTAAGGTTGTACTCTTAGATGCTGATGAGAAGCAAGAAAGTGACCATAGGCTGAACCATTGGCTAGGACAGCTCAAAGATGTCCTTAATGATGCGGAGAATGTCCTGGATGAATTTCAATATCAAATTCTGCAGAAGGAAGTACTGAAGAGACGCAGGAGCACTCATAAAAAGGTGGGTTATTTCTTTTCTGGTTCTAATCCACTTGTATTCCGTTTTGAAATGGCACGTAAAATCAAGGGTATTAGGGAGAGGGTAGATGATATTTCAGATCTTAAGGCTGAATTCAATCTTGCTGCACGACTTGAAGATAGGAAGACAACAATGTACCGTAGGGACATGACCCACTCCTTTATTCCTTCCCAGAATGTCATCGGTAGGGATGATGACAAAAAAAAGATAATAAATCTTTTGATGCAGCATGATGTTGATGGAAATGTCAGTGTAATTCCTATAGTTGGGATTGGAGGTTTGGGGAAGACCACAATTGCCAAGTTGGTGTATAATGATGAACAGGTGGTTAGACATTTTCAATTGAAAATGTGGGTGTGTGTGTCTGAGGATTTTGATGTTAAAAGATTGATAACAAAAATCCTCAAATCTGCAGTTGGTATTGATGAGAATTTGAGCATAGATCAGTTGAAAATGCGTTTAAGAGAACATATAAAAGATAAGAAATTTCTTCTTGTCTTAGATGATGTTTCGAATGAGGATCATATAAAATGGATTGAATTGAAAAATTTGTTACTTGGCGGTTGCAATGGAAGTAAAATCATAGTGACAACACGGAATGGCTCTGTTGCTACTATTATGAGCATTGCAGAGTCTTACAATTTAGATGGTCTATCCCAAAAGGATTGTTTGTCTTTGTTTGTGAAATTGGCATTTAAGGAAGGAGAAGAAGAACAATATCCAAACCTCTTAGAAATTGGAAAAGAAATTGTCAAAAAATGTAGAGGGGTTCCACTGGCAGTGAATACTTTAGCCTGCCTACTCTATTCAAAAGTTGATGAACATGAGTGGATATCTATTAGAGATAATGAGATATGGCATTTAAATCAAAAGGAGAGTGGCATCTTACCTGCATTGATGCTCGGTTACAATCAATTGCCATTTCACTTGAAGCCATGTTTTGCATATTGTTCTATTTTCCCAAAGGATTTTGTATTCAATAATCTTCTCTTGATTCAATTTTGGATGGCACATGGAATTCTTCAATCACCTAAGGATGAAAATCTAGAGTTGGAAGATGTTGGCAACTTGTATATGAAGGAGTTGTTGTCGAGATCTTTCTTTCAAGATGTTGAACAAGAAAATATCTTGTATTTTACCTTTAAAATGCATGATCTTATCCATGATCTTGCACTCTCAATTGCCAAAAGAGAGTGTTCAGTAGTGACCAAGAAGTCCACCCTTACTACAGAAGTTTGTCACCTGTCATTTTTAGACAATGGGCAAGAAGTTACAACACAATTAGAGAAGTTGAGCAAAGTTCAGACTATTATTTTCCAAACAGACCAATCCATGTCCTTACTTGAAACATGCATCTCAAGATTTAAGTACTTGCGGGTGCTTGACCTGAAAAATTCATCCTTTGAGGTTTTGCCAATTTCTATCGGAAGTTTGAAACATTTGAGATATCTCGACCTATCATTTAATCACATAATCAAGCAACTTCCAGATTCCATTTGCAAGCTGCACAGTTTGCAAACTTTACTGCTTGAAAATTGCCACAATCTTGAACGGTTGCCGAAAGGTATAGGGGACATAATCAAGCTCAGGTTTTTTATGGTTACAACAAAGCATACCTGCGTGTCAGAGAAGGCAGTAGGTTGCTTGAGTTCTCTTCGATCTTTGTGGATATGGAGATGTGTGAATCTAAAATGTGTGTTTGAAGGGATGGGGGAGGGCCGCCTCACCTATCTTCGAACATTGGTTGTTGGAGATTGTCCAAGTTTGACCTCTTTGACATTGAGTATCAAACACCTAACTGCCCTAGAGACCCTGATAATTAGGGATTGTAAAGAGCTTAGTTTGATGGAGGTAGCGGGAGAAGAAGACAATCAAGATCTCAAGTTGAGCCTCCAAAATTTAATGTTTTTTCGTTTACCAAAGTTGGAGGTTTTGCCCCAATGGCTCCAAGGATCTGCAAACACTTTACAGCTGCTATGGATTGGAGGATGTGAAAATTTCACGGCTTTGCCAAAGTGGTTGCCATGTCTGAAATCACTACTGACACTTTGGATTGACAATTGCCCTAAGTTGTCATCTCTACCGGAGGGGATGGAGGCACTAACAGAATTGTTGATATATGGTTGTCCTAATTTCAGTAGAAAATGTAGAGAAGATCGCTCATGTACCACAGATTGTTCTTGATGAGGGTAGCGTAAATTTACCAACAGAAGATGATGAGGTAAGGGCAGATTTGTCTTGTTATTAGTATTTTTGTCCTATTATTATAGATAGTCTTTACAACTTTCTTTTCTTTTCTTTTCTTTTTTGTGCTATGAACCCAAACCCCCTATTTCATTTATATATATATATATATATATATAATTAAAAAAGAAAAAAAACCAGCTGAAGCTCTCTTTGTCCAAATTAGATTCAAATTAAATTAAAACCAAAAATATCTTTTTGGATGAAATTGAATTTTCAAAACTAAACCAGTCTTCTAAATATTTATTTTCCCGACACCGATTCAGATAAAAAGAGAGAGAGAGAGAAGAAGAAGAAACATTTAATCCTATTTAATTCATGGAGGAATTGAATCTTGTTTCTAGAACATTGTGTTTCGAAGTTTGGGCAGCAAGGTATTGACACATAAAATCTTAAATGAACATATTAAATTTTTATTTATTTATTTATCTTTTGTATAATCATTTTTCTTAGTATTATCCTTACGGCTAGTTTCCGATATACTATATAACTACAAATTTCATTTCAGGAGTTCAACCCAAGTCACAACCAATAGAATCTAAGTGTTGCTCAATTCAAAGTCACAAGTTCCTTCCATAATTCGTAAGCATTTCTTCATTACAATTTGGATTGCAATATGTAAATAAATAAATACTTTTGTTATTTAATTTGCTTTTAAGTGATGTAAATAAATAAATAAATATGTTATTTTGCATTTTGTATTTTATGTAAAAATAAACATTTATGTCATTGTAATTCCAAGTAAGATGTGTAAATAAATAAACGTGTTACGTGTATACTATCCTAACTACATTCTTGTGTATAAAGTTGAGAGATCCATGGATTAATATGTTCAAGTATTTGTTCTTACATTCATGTTTTATGATTCTTTTTGGTAGGCACTAAGGACTTTGTGGAATAACAAGCTTAGTTACTAAGAAATGTGGGGTATAACAAACATTGAATAGAGTGATATTTGAATCTAAAATTATAAGTTTTCAGTTCTATAGAAAGTATTAACAAAAGAACATCACTGTCACAAATAACCAAAAAGTTCTTCATCCTTCTTAAAGGCCATCAACTAAAGATAAAAACCCCAGATTATTTTGCATGAACTTACTGTTCATTTGTTTCAAATTAAGTATGCCATATCTAAAGTAATAGTTCATTGACTCTGTCTACCTAGCATATGCCCACATTTCTAGATTTACATTCTCCTTTCTTTTCCCTGGTCATTAAAAGCCCCTTTCATACAGTAAGCACAAAAGAATAACTTCATTATGTCCTACATGAATGTCCATAACCAACAAGTAAAATATGTTATCGAAACTTAAGCTCACTATAAATCATTCATGACCGGAAAATATGTTATCAAAACTTAATCTTCATTCATGACAAGAAAACTAATTGTCACAAAAAAAAAAAAAAAAAAAAAAAATCCTATTCTGATTATTTTCCATCCAGTCAGAAGAACAAAATTGGTGTCATACCCTTGTAATAACTCAATGATAAGACTTATTAAGAAATTTATTCAGTTCTATGTCATCCTTGGAATAATTTTTCTTATGCCCATAGTTAATTTTGTCTCATTTCAGATTTGTCACGTGACAAAAAGTTTTAAAATACTTTGGGCCATCCTGGATAAAATGATTAAATGAAAACGATCCTAAATTTACTCAATGTAAAGCATATCAGAGTCATTTGGCGGCTTTGTCCTTTTTGGCCGAAGATCTTTAAGATTATACTCATGTTTTTCCTTAGAACCATATTGAATCCCTTCTAGTCTCCTACTATTCAAGTGCTTCCAATGAAGGGGAGTCCCTTGAGTATTTAAAACTACCAGCAAGTATTGTGCAATTCGCTCCTCACCTACCACTGAATCTTTTACAGACCCTTCATGTGCATTTAAGAATTTGGTAAGCATTATCAAATAGAATAAGGAGTACAATGTGACAAAAGTAATTTCATGTTGACTTGAACAACTCCCCCCAACCCCCAAAAAAACTACATATACTGAAGCTGAATCCAATTTCTTTATTCCAACCAAATCAGCTCAGGTTGAGTAGTCTATGACTTCCCTTAATTGTGATTGTAGAGTCACTCATTTTTTATGTGTGTATATGTTTGTGCACATTCACATGTGTACAGTAAGA
Organism: Quercus aquifolioides; assembly: GCA_019022515.1. Classification (NCBI taxonomy): domain Eukaryota; kingdom Viridiplantae; phylum Streptophyta; class Magnoliopsida; order Fagales; family Fagaceae; genus Quercus; species Quercus aquifolioides. The sequence goes on along the minus strand of CM032334.1, from coordinate 58,250,736 downwards.
AATCTCACAAGAAACTAAAGAGAAATTATTTGCAAGAGCATGATACCTGCAAAAGCCAGCTTCAGTTTGGTCTCTATGTCAGGGATACTTCGAACCAATACACCCGGAGTTTCTAGGACATATATGCTAGGCTGATGCACAATCTGCAGCTTAACAATTCAATGTCAGTATTTAAACATACATAGATGTTGAACCAAAAGAATTCAATAGCAGATCAACAATAGAGGGAGAAAGGAAACAATAGATAGAATAAAAAATAAGATTTTAAAAAGAAAAGGAAAGAGGCAAATGATTGATGATTTAGCCTGACCTTAAAAACATGTCTTTAAATAAAGTTTATGCAACTGATTCAGTGTTCGTTTGAGAATAACTTATTTAATTTTTTGCTGAAAACTTTTTGTTAAAAGTATGCTAAAATATACTTGTATTTTGAAAAAGTGAGAAAAAGTAAGAAAATGTGTAAAGAAAAGCTAAAAAACAAAAACACTAGCTTATAAACTAGTCCCAAACTAGCTTGTTACAAACTTTTCTTTTTATATAAGTAATGCAATTTTGTTGATATCAAAAAAATAGTGTGGCCCAACTTTACACATGAATCTATCAAATCAAAAACAGAACATAATGACTGACTATGCAAAGCTGACATCCAGTCCAACAAGATTCTAAAGATAAATAATTTGAGATCATGCAAAACAATGTGGGGGCAACCATCCACAAATTCCCATTCCGATGACGACAAAAACAACCAGGCCAGCAAGCTAACAACTCAACAACATTCTTCAACATCACCCAACAAACTCCAAATAAACCAAACACCATAGACCACAATTTGGCAACAAAACCAGATACCTAAACCAGATAGTTTATTTTCCTATTCATGTAAACCTGCAAATGCTTGCCAGCTAAAAAAGAAAATCAAAAGTAAAAAAATTAATAAGAATTAGTAAGACAGTTAGCAAAATTGGGTTGGGGGGTTGGGGCAATCAACCAATTAAGTCAGAAATAAATTCCTTGCAATCAGTTTGCTTCTCATAAAAGCAACAACATCAACTGTGAAAGACACATGAAACTAGACTTTCAGTCTCTCTTTACTTTCTAAGGTAATAAACCCTAAAACACAGAATCTCTTCACCTTGTATCCAGCAATATCTTGAGTAACACCAGGAGTGGGACGACAGTAGCACGCTTCATCTTCTCCTGCACTATGAAAGAAAACGAAAGCAGTTATTGTTCAATAAAATTTAATAAACTTCCCCATAGTTCCATTTAAAGACAATGACATTCAAACTACATAATCTAGCAAAAAAAATAGTAACAGCTTACCAGGAAAGCAAGACAATGCAATTTGATGGATTGAATTATTTAAAACCTACTTGGCAACATTAGGAACGCCAACCATGAAAATAAGTAGAGTAGCTTCCCTTGAAATCACTTCCTTCAGCTTGAACTCCACTAGCTCAAGAAGCTTTTGGTACATGAACCGTCACATAACTCTTGAAAAATTAGGACAGGATTGATACAACAAAGAATTAACTAAATGAATAATATATCTTCATATCTATAGACATATTTTATGTTTAGTTTAAGTTTTAAAAATAAATAATTACTGTCAAAATTTTTAAAAACATGTCTAAAATCAAATGAATCTTTTTTAAATAAAATAAAATAAAATGCTAAAGTTCAATTTTAGTCTCTTGACGTTTACTTCAATTGTCAAATTAGTCCTTAAGATTTATTCTTAGTAAATTTAGCATTTTGTGAAAATGAGCTAATAATTCGGTCCAAATCTTTTAGCAAGTTAAACAATTTAAACATGATATATGTTTAATTCTGTAAAAATATATATATAATCATCAAACAATAAGATCTATGAAATGACAACGTTTTTAGTAAAATTTGAAATTTAAAATGAATGTTTAAATTGCATCATTGGCTAACAGATTTTTTTATGTAATGATCCTATTCAGTCATTTTTTACATGGTGAGGGAATCAATTGAATTTCAACCTCCCAAAAAGAATCCTCCTAACAAAAAACAAAGAGGACACGCGTGGAGTGTCCAGGCGTGTTCGACACGGACACGAACTCGAGGTGTCCGTGGTTGTTAGCACGCTATATTCACTAATAACAAACCTTGTGCATAGAGGTTTTGCTATGGGCATTAATGGCGATGCAATCTTGATGACGTTTGTTAGGGTTGTCCAAGTCTTTCTTTTTTGGCGGAGAAGAAGGGAATGCGGACTTCAACGACAACACCCGCGTTTCTCTGATGGGCCCACCACCACCACCACAACCACCACCACCGGCGTTGAAACCCAATTTCAATTTCAAGCCCATAATCTAACACACAAACAATAGCATGTTGTATGTTTTTGCCGTTTGGAAGGAAGTGTCTCTTTTTTTAACTTATTGAATTTTGGTGGTGTCTACTGGCTACTTCCTTGGTAGATAAAGTACTGCAAAAAAAAAAAAAAAATGAAAATGGGCTGCAAAAAAATGAAGAAAAAAAAAATGAGAGAGAGAAAGAGAGAAATAATCTTTTGTGTGTGGAAAATGAGAGATAGAAAGAGAGAGATAACATTCTGTGTGTGAAAAAAGTATGAATAGAATGAAAAAGGGAATGTAAATTTATAGTAAGAGAGGGGAATATAAAAAGAAAAAGAATAAAGGAAGATAAAAGGATAGAAGAAAAGTGATATTAAGATAGATGGTAGTGGAGAAATGGAAAATGTAAAATAGAGGGGAAAAGTTAGAACCCGTTTGGATTAACAGAGGAATGAGAGGGAGTGAAGGGAAGTAGAGTATAATTGACTGAAAATATGTTAATTTTGAGCTAAATCTACTCAACTCTACTCTCCCTCTCCCCTTTTAATTCAAACAGACCATTAGAAAAAGTATAACAATAAGTTGAGAAATTAATAAGGAAAAAAAAAAGAATTAAAAAAAATGTTGAAAATAGGCGGATTATGCCGTCATTGATGTGACTCACAGCCAATTCAAATCCTTTAATTATTTTATTATGTTGTTTTTCTTTATCATATAAATTCTTAAATCTGTCAAGGTAGATAGCGACTACTTTATAGATGGGCAGTTATTATTATTATGAGTAAGACTTATGTACAGTATTTAAGTGTTGTTCCTTAGGTTCTTTTCTTAAGATTCTGCCATGTGATTTTCTTCTCATGAATGAAAGTGTATTTTTTAAGTTAAGCAGCTACATGGTAAAACCTTAAGAAGAGAACATAAAAAACAGTACTTAAAATAATGTATATAAGTTTTGTCCTATTACTACTATTATTATTATTATTATTATTATTATTATTATAGGGCAGTTATTATTATTATTATTACTTAATCAATAAGATGATATCATACCAACGGTTATTTTGCAGGGGGTAGTGCAAATTAAAGCAGTAGAACAAACTGATACAATGTACCACAAAGACTACCAAACCCGAATGAACTGCACCTTTCCTTTCACAATGACTACGCCAAACATTGGCAAGGCAATATGCCAGTTGCTTTTAATCACTTGCATCAGATGTCATTATTATAACGGAAAACATATATATATATATATATATATATATATATACACAACAGCAAAATGACATTATGTTGTTGGTCCTCAACATAATTCTAAGAGGCCCTTGAGGCTTGAACAAGAAAGATAGGAGATCCTCAACATTATGTTAGTATTAGCTAGTTGATTTAGACCAGGAATATATTACTAATGTTTTGTGTTTACGAGGGAACTCTTTTAAGTCTCAATCATTATGAAATTTATAAGTGATTTTTTATACAAGTAAAATTATATTATTTGAAAATGAAAACATCTTCCAATTACCTTCTCTATGTTTCTAGTAGGAGCATTAAAAAAGAATAGAGTTTGACTAACATATCAAATATACGATCACCCAAAAACTACTCAAACATAACAATACCACCGCGGGAATGTAGCTTGATGGTAGGAGTCATCGAATTGCTTCACTTGATAAGAGGTTTGAGCGATAACCCCAGCAAGGCCCCGGTGGTACACATGGTATTACCCATTACCGTCACGTGACGTGAGGTCGATGAGTTCACACCGAAAACCCCCCTTTTTCATTCAGCAAAAAAAAAAAAAAAAAAATATATATATATATATATATATATATATATATGATCACAAAGCTCACAAATAGGCAAACAAATCCTACAATGCTTTCATAATTTCTTCCGAGTACTCAATATATTCTCATCCTTAAATTGGGTCCAAAATGCTATTTTCCAAAACTCAACAACACCTCAACCAAAAAGAAAGGATAATATTATCAAATAACATCAAAGGGCTAAAGAGTCTAGAATTTCAGGTTATGCACTTCGAACTGCTCAAAAAAAAAAAAAAGTTGCTGTATTCTTGCTGCTGACAATTGTAGTGGCCATGATTTTGGAGCTCCCACTCACTATTGTCTGCAACGGTTAAAAACACCCAATGTGTAAGTCACAATCTCTGAAGTCGGCAGAGGAGATAAGGATTAATCCCAAGCATCAATCATTAGATTGCCCTAGTACATAAAAATAAACCAAGTTTGTAAACAGTAAAAACATTGAAAAAACCAAAGCATATATGAACAATTCAATCTTCACGTTAATCAAAAGCAATTGGTCGGCACTCAGCATCAAGCATTTAATGATGAAGAAGATCAATCTCTAAGAACAATTCCAAGCCATTGAGCTTTGAATCAAAAATTCAACAACTAAAGCATTGTTTTGTGACAACTTACCAGCCAGAAGTTGGGGAAAAAATTACATAAAGCTTGAGAATGTACATCTACCTATGGCAAATTACCTAACCAGTAGTTCCTCTCCACATGACTAGGTACCTCAAAAAAAGGGCATTCAAGACCAGAGGATAACAGTTGCAAAGTAACTGCCATGACTAGGTACCTCAACAAATTGAAACTAGACGTTTTTATCTAAACGCCTTCACCTATTTGGCACATAAATTGCATTTCAAAATACTAATACTGACAATTCTACACAAACACAGTGATGTTCAGCTTATAAACTCTCTTTAATGGGCCTGAGACATTTACATTAGATGCCCTATGTAAGGTTGCATACAACTAACACACAGAATATATGGGAAAACTATTGTTAACTAACATCTTATGGAAAGAGTGCACTAATACAGATACTTAGGTCTAAATAAAGAAGATGTTCCTCATTTAGAAGGCACCTAAAGCCTCTAACATCTATCAAGCAGTATTTTACACTCTCCTGCTCCTTTTTTCCATTAACCCCATTCTAAAAGTTCTTAGGACTTGACCACCAAATATAGCTAGTTTATAAATTCTTAAGATAATTTTGAAAATTTTGCCAGAAAATTAACCAAAAAGAAAAGAGAAAATTACTAAAAGCCCTGAGCATGAAACCACTTTTCACTCCCCTAAACCTGGGAGTAGTATTTGTTAAATATTCCAATGCACCAATCTATGAGCTTCCTTGAGCTAAAAAGAGGTACAACAGAAAAAGGAAAAAATATACATACACATATATATGCACACACACACACACACACATATCACAACATCAAATTGACCACTTAGGAAGGAGAATATAAGCAACTCTGCTAAACCGCAGGTGTGTAGCTTGATAGTAGGAGTCATCGAATTGCTTCACTTGACAAGTGGTTTGAGCAATTGCCCCAGCAAAGCCCCAGTGGTACATGTGGTATTACCCATTACCGTCACATGACGTGAAATAGGTGAGTTCACACTGAAAACTCCCTTTTTCATTCATCCAAAAAAAAAAAAAAAAAAACGATCACAAAGCTCACAAATAGGCAAACAAATCCTTTAATGCTTTCATAATCTCTTCCGAGTACTCAATATATTCTTATCCTTAAATTGGGTCCAAAATGCTATTTTCCAAAACTCAACAACACCTCAACCAAAAAGAAAGGATAATATTATCAAATAACATCAAAGGGCTAAAGAGTCTAGAATTTCAGGTTATGCACTTCGAACTGCTCAAAAAAAAAAAGTTGCTGTATTCTTGCTGCTGACAATTGTAGTGGCCATGATTTTGGAGCTCCCACTCACTATTGTCTACAACGGTTAAAAACACCCAATGTGTAAGTCACAATTTCTGAAGTCGGCAGAGGAGATAAGGATTAATCCCAAGCATCAATCATTAGATTGCCCTAGTACATAAAAATAAACCAAGTTTGTAAACAGTAAAAACATTGAAAAAACCAAAGCATATATGAACAAATCAATCTTCACGTTAATAAAAAGCAATTGGTCCGCACTCAACATCAAGCATTTAATGATGAAGAAGATCAATCTCAAAGTACAACTCCAAGCCATTGAGCTTTGAATAAAAAATTCAACAACTAAAGCTTTGTTTTGTGACAACTTACCAGCCAGAAGTTGGGGAAAAAATTACCTAAAGCTTGAGAATGTACATCTACCTGTGGCAAAGTACCTAACCAGTAGTTCCTCCACGTGACTAGGTCAAAAAAAGGGTATTCAAGACCTGAGGATAACAGTTGCAAAGCAACTGCCATGACTAGGTACCTCAACAAATTGAAACTAGACGTTTTTGTCTAAATGCCTTCACCTATTTGGCACATAAATTGCATTTCAAAATACTAATACCGACAATTCTACACAAACACAGTGATGTTCAGCTTATAAACTCTCTTTGATGGGCCTGAGACATTTACTCTTCCACAATTTATGTATTGTATCAGTTTGGATTCAGCGTTTTCCGCTGCATCCTGCGGCACATTTTTTTTTTTTTTTTTTTTTTTAAGCGTTTAGGGACAAAAGTTACTGTTCATGAGACAAAAAACACTGTTCACGCACGGTTTTGGTACTGTTCACGCACTGTTCATAGGACCCACAGCCGCTTTATTCAGAAAAAAAATATTAAAAATGGGTCTCACGGTATTATTCACACGTTTAAAAATTATTTTGCTACAGTGTTTACAGTAACAATCAGTTTTCAGCAACAATAAGTTGTATCCAAACGGACCCATTATCTATAAGGTTCCTTGTAAGTTTTCTCTTATTTACTTCTTCTAAATCAAATAACATTTTTTTACTTACCTTGATATCATCTCAAACACCCCAGAACAAGCTTTTGTTGTTTGCTCATTTATCCCTACCATAAATTATTGTCATTCACTCTTTCAACAATTCTTCATTTGTTTAAAAGTATTAAAAAAAGAACATTACAGCCACAGAAAACAAAAAAGCTTCTCATCCTTTTTAAAAAGCCATCAAGTGAAGCTAAATAAATTTAAAATTAAAAATAAAAATAAAAAAAACTGCAAAAGAAAGATCATTTTCCCTTGAACTTACTAATCATCTATTTCAAATCAAGCATGAGAATTCATGGTTAAATGATTAAAGGAGTGTTAGAATTATGTGGCTAAATGATTAAATTTACCATTGTTTGTGTAAGTAGACACCTGCAATCATTGATTTAATTTGTTAGAATTGGAGGATATGAATTGTTCTCTGATGTAATACATTGAACTGCTAGTTGGGAATCTGATTCTAATCCCAATTCCAAGCCAGTTGTAATCCATAGTACTAGTATGGATACAGATATTCAATTTAAGAGAGAATATCGTTAGCCAACATCCCTTATCAACTCAAAGAATGTACCCTGCACAGGCCAACAATGGAAAGAAAGGCATCAGTCTTTGCATAGTATGTCACAGCTTCTATCTAGCCCCCTCTTTTTGCTTTCAAACAAATAATGATATTCCACCAAATCTATTCTCAACTAGAGTATGTATCGAATAGTTAAGTTACTTACACCTAAAGAAAAATGATCCCGCCCCAACAAATTAAAAGATATATACTTTTCTCAATACTTAAATCATTCCTATTCCATGCTTTACCTATGGCCTAAAAAGAATTGTGTGCCAAGTCATGTCATGATCCATGGTGCAGTAAATCCACCTACATACAATTTTGCTTCACTTATTTGCAATTATATATGCCCTCTCGGAATTGCTCTGTAATAAAAACAGCTGCTAATACTTAAAAGGCATTGATTCACTTAACCATCAAATTCCTTTCCATCCCACCACCACAAGAACATGGCTGAAAATGCCTATTGCATTGCAGGGAAGATCGTGGAGCTGCTTGGATCCCTTATTTACGAGGAGCTCAGCTCAACATGGGGCATACAAAGCGATCTGAAAAAGCTTGAGTGCACCGTGTTAGCCATTAAGGTTGTACTCTTAGATGCTGATGAGAAGCACGAAAGTGACCATAGGCTGAACCATTGGCTAGGACAGCTCAAAGATGTCCTTAATGATGCGGAGAATGTCCTGGATGAATTTCAATATCAAATTCTGCAGAAGGAAGTACTGAAGAGACGCAGGAGCACTCATAAAAAGGTGGGTTATTTCTTTTCTGGTTCTAATCCACTTGTATTCCGTTTTGAAATGGCACGTAAAATCAAGGGTATTAGGGAGAGGGTAGATGATATTTCAGATCTTAAGGCTGAATTCAATCTTGTTGCACGACTTGAAGATAGGAAGACAACAATGTACCGTAGGGACATGACCCACTCCTTTATTCCTTCTCAGAATGTCATCGGTAGGGATGATGACAAAAAAAAGATAATAAATCTTTTGATGCAGCATGATGTTGACGGAAATGTCAGTGTAATTCCTATAGTTGGGACTGGAGGTTTGGGGAAGACCACAATTGCCAAGTTGGTGTATAATGATGAACAGGTGGTTAGACATTTTCAATTGAAAATGTGGGTGTGTGTGTCTGAGGATTTTGATGTTAAAAGATTGATAACAAAAATCCTCAAATCTACAGTTGGTATTGATGAGAATTTGAGCATAGATCAGTTGAAAATGCGTTTAAGAGAACATATAAAAGATAAGAAATTTCTTCTTGTCTTAGATGATGTTTCGAATGAGGATCATATAAAATGGATTGAATTGAAAAATTTGTTACTTGGCGGTTGCAATGGAAGTAAAATCATAGTGACAACACGGAATGGCTCTGTTGCTACTATTATGAGCATTGCAGAGTCTTACAATTTAGATGGTCTATCCCAAAAGGATTGTTTGTCTTTGTTTGTGAAATTGGCATTTAAGGAAGGAGAAGAAGAACAATATCCAAACCTCTTAGAAATTGGAAAAGAAATTGTCAAAAAATGTAGAGGGGTTCCACTGGCAGTGAATACTTTAGCCTGCCTACTCTATTCAAAAGTTGATGAACATGAGTGGATATCTATTAGAGATAATGAGATATGGCATTTAAATCAAAAGGAGAGTGGCATCTTACCTGCATTGATGCTCAGTTACAATCAATTGCCATTTCACTTGAAGCCATGTTTTGCATATTGTTCTATTTTCCCAAAGGATTTTGTATTCAATAATCTTCTCTTGATTCAATTTTGGATGGCACATGGAATTCTTCAATCACCTAAGGATGAAAATCTAGAGTTGGAAGATGTTGGCAACTTGTATATGAAGGAGTTGTTGTCGAGATCTTTCTTTCAAGATGTTGAACAAGAAAATATCTTGTATTTTACCTTTAAAATGCATGATCTTATCCATGATCTTGCACTCTTAGTTGCCAAAAGAGAGTGTTCAGTAGTGACCAAGAAGTCCACCCTTACTACAGAAGTTTGTCACCTGTCATTTTTAGACAATGGGCAAGAAGTTACAACACAATTAGAGAAGTTGAGCAAAGTTCAGACTATTATTTTCCAAACAGACCAATCCATGTCCTTACTTGAAACATGCATCTCAAGATTTAAGTACTTGCGGGTGCTTGACCTGAAAAATTCATCCTTTGAGGTTTTGCCAATTTCTATCGGAAGTTTGAAACATTTGAGATATCTCGACCTATCATTTAATCACATAATCAAGCAACTTCCAGATTCCATTTGCAAGCTGCACAGTTTGCAAACTTTACTGCTTGAAAATTGCCACAATCTTGAACGGTTGCCGAAAGGTATAGGGGACATAATCAAGCTCAGGTTTTTTATGGTTACAACAAAGCATACCTGCGTGTCAGAGAAGGCAATAGGTTGCTTGAGTTCTCTTCGATCTTTGTGGATATGGAGATGTGTGAATCTAAAATGTGTTTTTGAAGGGATGGAGGAGGGCCGCCTCACCTATCTTCGAACATTGGTTGTTGGAGATTGTCCAAGTTTGACCTCTTTGACATTGAGTATCAAACACCTAACTGCCCTAGAGACCCTGATAATTAGGGATTGTAAAGAGCTTAGTTTGATGGAGGTAGCGGGAGAAGAAGACAATCAAGATCTCAAGTTGAGCCTCCAAAATTTAATGTTTTTTCCGTTTACCAAAGTTGGAGGTTTTGCCCCAATGGCTCCAAGGATCTGCAAACACTTTACAGCTGCTATGGATTGGAGGATGTGAAAATTTCACGGCTTTGCCGGAGTGGTTGCCATGTTTGAAATCACTACAGACACTTTGGATTGACAATTGCCCTAAGTTGTCATCTCTACCGGAGGGGATGGAGGCACTAACAGAATTGTTGATATATGGTTGTCCTAATTTCAATAGAAAATGTAGAGAAGATCGCTCTTGTACCACAGATTGTTCTTGATGAGGGTAGCGTAAATTTACCAACAGAAGATGATGAGGTAAGGGCAGATTTGTCTTGTTATTAGTATTTTGGTCCTATTATTATAGATAGTCTTTACAACTTTCTTTTCTTTTCTTTTCTTTTTTGTGCTATGAACCCAAACCCCCTATTTCATTTATATTTATATATATATATATAATTTTAAAAAAAAAAAAAATCCAGCTGAAGCTCTCTTTGTCCAAATTAGATTCAAATTAAATTTAAACCAAAAATATCTTTTTGGATGAAATTGAATTTTCAAAACTAAACCAGTCTTCCAAATATTTATTTTCCCCACACCGATTCAGATAAAAAGAGCGAGAGAGAGAGAGAGAGAGAGAGACAGAGAGAAGAAGAGAAGAAACATTTAATCCTATTTAATTCATGGAGGAATTGAATCTTGTTTCTAAAACATTGTGTTTCGAAGTTTGGGCAGCAAGGTATTGACACATAAAATCTTAAATGAACATATTAAATTTTTATTTATTTATTTATCTTTTGTATAATCATTTTCATACTATTATCCTTACGGCTAGTTTCCGATATACTATATAACTACAAATTTCATTTCAGGAGTTCAACACAAGTCACAACCAATAGAATCTAAGTGTTGCTCAATTCAAAGTCACAAGTTCCTTCCATAATTCGTAAGCATTTCTTCATTACAATTTGGATTGCAATATGTAAATAAATAAATACTTTGGTTATTTAATTTGCTTTTAAGTGATGTAAATAAATAAATATGTTATTTTGCATTTTGTATTTTATGTAAAAATAAACATTTATGTCATTGTAATTCAAAGTAAGATGTGTAAATAAATAAACGTGTTACGTGTATACTATCCTAACTACATTCTTGTGTATAAAGTTGAGAGATCCATGGATTAATATGTTCAAGTATTTGTTCTTACATTCATGTTTTATGATTCTTTTTGGTAGGCACTAAGGACTTTGTGGAATAACAAGCTTAGTTACTAAGAAATGTGGGGTATAACAAACATTGAATAGAGTGATATTTGAATCTAAAATTATAAGTTTTCAGTTCTATAGAAAGTATTAACAAAAGAACATCACTGTCACAAATAACCAAAAAGTTCTTCATCCTTCTTAAAGGCCATCAACTAAAGATAAAAACCCTAGATTATTTTGCCTAAACTTACTGTTCATTTGTTTCAAATTAAGCATGCCATAGCTAAAGTAATAGTTCATTGACTCTGTCTACCTAGCATATGCCCACATTTCTAGATTTACATTCTCCTCTCTTTTCCCGGGTCATTAAAAGCCCCTTTCATACAGTAAGCACAAAAGAATAACATCATTATGTCCATAACCAACAAGTAAAATATGTTATTGAAACTTAAGCTCATTATAAATCATTCATGACCGGAAAATATGTTATCAAAACTTAATCTTCATTCATGACAAGAAAACTAACTGTCACAAAAAAAATAAATAAATAAAAAATCCTATTCTGATTATTTTCCATCCAGTCAAAAGAACAAAATTGGTGTCATACCCTTGTAATAACTCAATGATAAGACTTATCACGAAATTCATTCAGTTCTATGTCATCCTTGGAATAATTTTTCTTATGCCCATAGTTAATTTTGTCTCATTTCAGACTTGTCACGTGACAAAAAGTTTTAAAATACTTTGGGCCATCCTGGATAAAATGATTAAATGAAAACGATCCTAAATTAACTCAATGTAAAGCATATCAGAGTCATTTGGCGGCTTCGTCCTTTTTGGCCGAAGATCTTTAAGATTATTATACTCATGTTTTTCCTTAGAATCATATCGAATCCCTTCTAGTCTCCTACTATTCAAGTGCTTCCAATGAAGGGGAGTCCCTTGAGTATTTAAAACTACCAGCAAGTATTGTGCAATTCGCTCCTCTCCTACCACTGAATCTTTTACAGACCCTTCATGTGCATTTAAGAATTTGGTAAGCATTATCAAATAGAATAAGGAGTACAATGTGACAAAAGTAATTTCATGTTGACTTGAACAACTCCCCCCAACCCCCAAAAAAACTACATATACTGAAGCTGAATCCAATTTCTTCATTGCAACCAAATCAGCTCAGGTTGAGTAGTCTATGACTTCCCTTAATTGTGATTGTAGAGTCACTCATTTTTTATGTGTGTATATGTTTGTGCACATTCACATGTGTACAGTAAGAAATCTCACAAGAAACTAAAGAGAAATTATTTGCAAGAGCATGATACCTGCAAAAGCCAGCTTCAGTTCGGTCTATATGTCAGGGATACTTCGAACCAATACACCCAGAGTTTCTAGGACATATATGCTAGGCTAATGCGCAATCTGCAGCTTAACAATTCAATGTCAGTATTTAAACATTCATAGATGTTGAACCAAAAGAATTCAATAGCAGATCAACAACAGAGGGAGAAAGGAAACAGTAGATAGAATAAAAAATAAGATTTTAAAAAGAAAAGGAAAGAGGCAAATGATTGATGATTTAGCCTGACCTTAAAAACATGTCTTTAAATAAAGTTTATGCAACTGATTCAGTGTTCGTTTGGGAATAGCTTATTTAATTTTTTGCTGAAAACTTTTTGTTGAAAGTATGCTAAAATATACTTGTATTTTGAAAAGGTAAGAAAAAGTATAAACAAAAGCTAAAAAACAAAAACACTAGCTTATAAACTAGTCCCAAACTAGCTTGTTACAAACTTTTCTTTTTATATAAGTAATGCAATTTTGTTGATATCAAAAAAATAGTGTGGCCCAACTTTACACATGAATCTATCAAATCAAAAACAGAACATAATGACTGACTATGCAAAGCTGACATCCAGTCCAACAAGATTCTAAAGATAAATAATTTGAGATCATGCAAAGCTCTCTCTGTATCCTCAAAATTCCAATTGTTCCTCTCTCTCCATAAGCAACACATCAAACAATGTGGGGGCAACCATCCACAAATTCCCATTCCGATGACGACAAAAACAACCAGGCCAGCAAGCTAACAACTCAACAACATTCTTCAACATCACCCAACAAACTCCAAATAAACCAAACACCATAGACCACAATTTGGCAACAAAACCAGATACCTAAACCAGATAGTTTATTTTCCTATTCATGTAAACCTGCAAATGCTTGCCAGCTAAAAAAGAAAATCAAAAGTAAAAAAATTAATAAGAATTAGTAAGACAGTTAGCAAAATTGGGTTGGGGGGTGGGGGCAATCAACCAATTAAGTCAGAAATAAATTCCTTGCAATCAGTTTGCTTCTCATAAAAGCAACAACATCAACTGTGAAAGACACATGAAACTAGACTTTCAGTCTCTCTTTACTTTCTAAGGTAATAAACCATAAAACACAAAATCTCTTCACCTTGTATCCAGCAATATCTTGAGTAACACCAGGAGTGGGACGACAGCAGCACGCTTCATCTTCTCCTGCACTATGAAAGAAAACGAAAGCAGTTATTGTTCAATAAAATTTAATAAACTTCCCCATAGTTCCATTTAAAGACAATGACATTCAAACTACATAATCTAGCAAAAAAATAGTAACAGCTTACCAGGAAAGCAAGACAATGCAATTTGATGGATTGAATTGATTAATACCTACTTGGCAACGTTAGGAACGCCAACCATGAAAATAAGTAGAGTAGCTTCCCTTGAAATCACTTCCTTCAGCTTGAACTCCACTAGCTCAAGAAGCTTTTGGTACATGAACCGTCATATAACTCTTGAAAAATTAGGACAGGATTGATACAGCAAAGAATTAATTAAATGAATAATATATCTTCATATCTATAGACATATTTTATGTTTAGTTTAAGTTTTAAAAATAAATAATTACTGTCAAAATTTTTAAAAACATGTCTAAAATCAAATGAATCTTTTTTAAATAAAATAAAATAAAATGCTAAAGTTCAATTTTAGTCTCTTGACGTTTACTTCAATTGTCAAATTAGTCCTTAAGATTTATTCTTAGTAAATTTAGTACTTCATTTTGTGAAAATGAGCTAATAATTCGGTCCAAATCTTTTAGCAAGTTAAACAGTTTAAACATGATATATGTTTAATTCTGTTAAAATATATATATATATATATATATATAATCATCTAACAATAAGATCTATGAAATGACAACGTTTTTAGTAAAATTTGAAATTTAAAATTAATGTTTAAATTGCATCATTGACTAACAGATTTTTTTATGTAATGATCCTATTCAGTCATTTTTTACATGGTGAGGGAATCAATTGAATTTCAACCTCCCAAAAAGAATCCTCCTAACAAAAAACAAAGAGGACACGCGTGGAGTGTCCAGGCGTGTCCGACACGGACACGAACTCGAGGTGTCCGTGGTTGACAGGTTGTTAGCACGCTATATTCACTAATAACAAACCTTGTGCACAGAGGTTTTGCTATGGGCATTAATGGCGATGCAATCTTGATGACGTTTGTTAGGGTTGTCCAAGTCTTTCTTTTTTGGCGGGGAAGAAGGGAATGTGGACTTCAACGACAACACCCACGTGTCTCTGATGGGCCCACCACCACCACCGGCGTTGAAACCCAATTTCAATTTCAATTTCAAGCCCATAATCTAACACACAAACAATAACATGTTGTATGGTTTTGCCGTTTGGAAGGAACAGTGTCTCTCTTTTTAACTTACTGAATTTTGGTGGTGGCTACTGGCTACTTCCTTGGTAGTGGAGGTACCGGTAGATAAAGTACTGCAAAAAAATAATTGAAAATGGGCTGCAAAGAGAAATAACCTTTTTATGCGTGGAAAATGAGAATGAGAAAGAGAGAGAGATAACATTTTGTGTGCGAAAAAAGTACGAATAGAATGAAAAAGGGTCTTGTAAATTTATAATAAGAGGAGGAGAATATAAAAAGAAAAAGAATAAAGGAAGATAAAAATGATAGATGAAAAGTAATATTAAGGTAGATGGTAGGAGAGAAATGAAAAAGGTATAATAGAGAGGAAAAGTTAGGATCTGTTTGGATTAAGAGATGAATGAAGGAGACTGGAGGGAAGTAGAGTAGAATTGGCTGAAAAATATGTTAATTTTAGGTCAAATCTACTCTGCTCTACTCTTATTACTTCTCAATCCAAATGGACCATTAGAAAAAGTATAACAATAAATTGAAAAATTAATAAGAAAAAAAAAGAATTAAAAATAAGAGAGAATGTTAAAAATGGGTGGATGATGCAGTCATTGATGTGGCTCACAGTCAATTCAACTCCTTTAATTATTTGATTATGTTGTTTTTCTTTATCATATAAATTCTTAAATCTGTCAAGGTAGATAATGGCTACTTTATAGATGGGCAGTTATTATTATTAGTATGAATAAGACTTATGTATAATACTTAAGTGCTGTTTCTTAGATTCTTTTCTTAAGATTCTACCATGTGGCTTTTTTCTTATGAATAAAAGTGTATTTTTAAAGTTAAACAGCCACATGACAGAATCTTAAGAAATGAACCTAAAAAACAGTGCTTAAAATACTGTATATAATTTTGTCCTACTACTACTACTATTATTATTATTATTATTACTTAATCAATAAGATGATATCATACCAAAAGTTATTTTGCAGGAGGTAGTGCAAATTAAAGCAGTAGAACAAACTGATACAATGTACCACAAAGACTGTACCAAACCAGAATGAACTGCACCTTTCCTTTCACAATGACTACGCCAAACATTGGCAAGGCAATATGCCAGTTGCTTTTAATCACTTGCATCAGATGTCATTATTATAACGGAAAACATATTTATATATACAACAGCAAAATGACATTATGTTGTTGGTCCTCAACATAATTCTAAGAGGCCCTTAAACAAGAAAGATAGGAGATCCTCAACATTATGTTAGTATTATGTTAGTATTAGCTAGTTGATTTAGACCAGAAATATATTACTAATGTTTTGTGTCTACGAGGGAACTCTTTTTAAGTCTCGATCATTATGAAATTTATAAGTGATTTTTTATACAAGTAAAATTATATTATTTGAAAATGAAAACAACCTCCAATTACCTTCTCTATGTTTCTAGTAGGAGCATTAAAAAAGAAAAGAGTTTGACAACATATCAAATATACAATCAGTGTTTACCCAGAAACTACTCAAACATAACAATACCACCACAGGAGTGTAGCTTGATGGTAGGAATCATCGAATAGCTTCACTTGATAAGTGGTTTGAGCGATAACCCCAGCAAAGATTCGGTGGTACACGTGGTATTACCCATTACCGTCACGTGACGTGAGGTTGATGAGTTCGCACCGAAGACTCCCTTTTTCATTTAGCAAAAAAAAAAAAAAAAAAATATGATCACAAAGCTCACAAATAGGCAAACAAATCCTACAATGCTTTCATAATTTCTTCCGAGTGCTCAATATATTCTCATCCTTAAATTGGGTCCAAAATGCTATCTTCCAAAACTCAACAACACCTCAACCAAAAAGAAAGGATAATATTATCAAATAACATCAAAGGGCTAAAGAGTCTAGAATTTCAGGTTATGCACTTCGAACTGCCCAAAAAAAAAAAAAAGTTGCTGTATTCTTGCTGCTGACAATTGTAGTGGCCATGATTTTGGAGCTCCCACTCACTATTGTCTGCAACAGTTAAAAACACCCAATGTGTAAGTCACAATCTCTGAAGTCGGCAGAGGAGATAAGGATTAATCCCAAGCATCAATCATTAGATTGCCCTAGTACATAAAAATAAACCAAGTTTGTAAACAGTAAAAACATTGAAAAAACCAAAGCATATATGAACAATTCAATCTTCACGTTAATCAAAAGCAATTGGTTGGCACTCAGCATCAAGCATTTAATGATGAAGAAGATCAATCTCTAAGTACAACTCCAAGCCATTGAGCTTTGAATAAAAAATTCAACAACTAAAGCATTGTTTTGTGACAACTTACCAGCCAGAAGTTGGGGAAAAAATTACATAAAGCTTGAGAATGTACATCTACCTATGGCAAATTACCTAACCAGTAGTTCCTCCACATGACTAGGTACCTCAAAAAAAGGGCATTCAAGACCAGAGGATAACAGTTGCAAAGTAACTGCCATGACTAGGTACCTCAACAAATTGAAACTAGACGTTTTTATCTAAACGCCTTCACCTATTTGGCACATAAATTGCATTTCAAAATACTAATACTGACAATTCTACACAAACACAGTGATGTTCAGCTTATAAACTCTCTTTAATGGGCCTGAGACATTTACATTAGATGCCCTATGTAAGGTTGCATACAACTAACACACAGAATATATGGGAAAACTATTGTTAACTAACATCTTATGGAAAGAGTGCACTAATACAGATACTTAGGTCTAAATAAAGAAGATGCTCCTCATTTAGAAGGCACCTAAAGCCTCTAACATCTATCAAGCAGTATTTTACACTCTTCTGCTCCTTTTTTCCATTAACCCCATTCTAAAAGTTCTTAGGACTTGACCACCAAATATAGCTAGTTTATAAATTCTTAAGATAATTTTGAAAATTTTGCCAGAAAATTAACCAAAAAGAAAAGAGAAAATTACTAAAAGCCCTGAGCATGAAACCACCTTTCACTCCCCTAAGAAGGTCACCATTACAATATATAGACACATTAAAATTTTCAGTTCAATTCCGATAAAATGTAGCGACCAACACATCTCCATGGCTTTTCACCAATCAAGATTAACTTATTCTACTTCTTGTCCTAGAGACGTTCATTGCAAAGTAATATGTACACAGCACATCATTCCATCAAAAGGAGGTATGAAATGTCTTGTTCACCTCCTTGCCTGCATTGCCATCTATAAAATTCAATTCTACAATTACAGTTGCCCAAAAAAGATTGATTGAATTATAAAAAAATTGAAACGTGAAATACAATTAAATCCTATTTATTTTTTGCAGAGGGTTTAAAACATAAAATTCGCCTACTCCTTACTTAAATTACAAAAGAAAAATATAGACTTCCACAGAGAATAGAGGAAAGAATTCCCTGGGAGGAGGTGTCAATCTTCCAAAAAAAAGAGAAACAAGAATATACAAGGATGTTTCGTAATAAATAAGCACGAAGAGCCTTCAAACTGTCAGAGGCAATCATAGTCCATGAGAGAAATGACAAATAACCATAGAAGGTTAGAATATAGATATACACATACATACATAAATGGTTAAACCTAAGAAGCACGGGTGCGTTTTGGGATTCGGGTGCGGGTGCGGGTACGGGTGCGGGACTCGGCAATTTTTGAAAAAGGTGGGTGCGGGTGCGGCGGGACTCGGCGATTAAAAAATTATTAAAAATATTTTTATTTATATTTTTAATATATTGCTAAGCATAATTTTTCACATTATATAAATATATACCAAATTTAATAACTAAAATATGATGTTCATAAATTAAATACAACCCACAATATTAAAACTAAAAGTCTAAAACATTCCATGATGTTAGAAACGCAGTTTTGCACCTTTTTTTTCTATAGCAACCACAACCTCTCAAAAAACATTCCATGGACGAGCGATGGAGATTGGAGTGAGGGAGGGAGTGAGTCAGTGAAGCAGTCGAGCAACCAGAGAGCACAGAGAGAAGAGAGAGACGAGCAATAGAGATTGGAGTGAGGGAGGGAGTGAGCAGCCGAGCAACCAGAGAGCAGAGCACAGAGAGAAGAGAGAGGCGAGCGATGGAGAGCGATGGAGATTGGAGTGAGGGACGGAGGGTGTTTGGACGAAGTGAGGGTGCGTGAGAGAGTTTTAGGTTTAGGTTAAGTCAAACGGTGCGTTTTGCACCTTTTTTTTTTTTTTTTTTTTTTTGAATTTCGGCCTGAACCGGCCATATCGGCGGTTTCGGCCGATACGGCCGAAACAGCGTATCGGCCAAAACCACCGAAACGGCCGACTCGCGCCGAAACGGCCCGAATCGGGCCGAGTCGGCCCGATTTGAGCCGCGTCGGCGCTAGTCGGCTTCGCCACGTGGCCCGACGCGGCACGGACACGCGGTCTACCGCGTCCGACGCGGGTGCGGCGCCTCTGGCGCCGCACCCGTGCTTTCCAGGGTTAAACAAACACACAGCAGAAGCTCACAGCAGTGAGTCAAAAATTCATCACATAACCATTATTCAGTACTCATTAAAAAGGGACGTAAGAATCTTATTAGAAACATCTTTTTCTTTTTTCTGGAGAAGTGCCTATATCTTTTACCATATCACATGCTACTCCATTAATAAAACATAAAATTCTTAACTCAACTTGTTAACTTGTAGCATCACAACATAATTTTTTTGATAGGTAATAAGACTTTTTATTAAAGGAAATGAACACTCTAACCTATATCACTTAATCACAACATAAAAATGACCTATATCACTAAATCTTTCCAAATATCACCAGTTTCAACCAACTATAGGATGGTACAGAATTCTGCACTTAAAGGATCTATAAAGCCATCGTAGTCCGGCCAAGAAGGCATGCCAGTTAAAAGGGATGGTATGGTGGTTCATGATTGAGCAATGATCACATTAAACTCAGAGAAATTCAGGCAGTAAATAAAACTTCTACAACAACAGTTTGCCTCATGTCTGATGGCATAATTTGGGACTTCCTAAAAAGTGAAAGATAAATCATGTATGTTTTGAACACACAGCACAATATCATCAAATTACATGACTGGTCAAGAATTTACTAATACTAACACTAACACTAGAGGGCATGCAAATTTGTTCTTTACCAAAATATTCTTTTAGGTAAAAATAATAAGTTAGTCAAAATTCCGATTCTCATATCCAAGAAAACAAAAGGAAGACAAAATTATAATTCTCATTTAAGTTATGTAAGATTAAGAACCATTACCCTTCAAGCTTGTGCAACCACCTCCTTCTCCTCCACATCATTTGTAGCAGCATTTGGTTCTGCGCCCTCAGCATCCTCGGTGGGCGGCTGAACCTGCTCGTCCTCCGGCAGTGGCTCCTCCACGTAATCATTCTCGAATGCATCCGGGGGCACTTCATAGATTCTAACCTGTGGTTTGGCTGGGTCTTTCACAAGCACATACTTCCCCTCATTCAACTTCATACACAAGTCCACAATGGACTTCACAATCCCCCACATATTCGAAGTATTCAAATTAATCTGTGAAGCAAACTCCCTTGGCTTGTACCCGACAACTGCCAATATCACATGGTTGAAATGATCACGAGGATGAACCCGAGAGACATACCCCAGTTTCATCATATCGGCACTAGCTAGCAAAGCCTGAGCCGTCCATTTGGCCATCTTATTGGCATTGTTCTTTAGCTCAGTGGCCAACACAGCACCTCTCTGAGTCTCGAGCTTCTGCCTCCAATCGACACCCGAGTATTTGGAGTCGAATTCGTTGAGCGCATTCAGAGTTAAGAAGGACCTCTGATTGTTAATCTCGACAACACTCTGTACCTCACACCGAGCCACCAAGTACATATCGTTATCGAGCTTCCAGCGCCTATAGCGATATGCCACAGAGGCAACCTCTTCTCCTTCGCTGGCGAAGGGGTTAGGCTCTTCGAATGCGACCTTTTTCCCATCCCTAATGAGAACCTGCTGGGAGAAATTCTGGTTGATGTAAGCAGCCTCCACGCCGAGGGAATAGGAGGAATTGATATCGTCCTTGGCCTCAGGCAAGGGCTCCTGAGAGGTCTCGTGGACAGAAAGCAAATCGAGCTGAGAGCCATCGCGCTTATCGAAGAACAACTTGTTCCCGACCCTCTGGACCACAATGTCCCAGGAGTAAACAGACCTGGGCGCACACATGAGGGTAGAGAGGATGGTGTCAGTGGCAAAGACGGTGGCTTTGTCCTCGTTGGCGAGGCGGCGGATGACAGGATCATCAGTGGTGGTAACCTTGAAGAAATTACGGTTTTTGAAGCGTTCAAGACGGCGCTCATTCTTGGGAGTGATGCGGTCAAAGGATCGATCGTAGAACTCGAGAGCACCGCAGAGGAGGAGGTCGTCGGGTTCGGGGACGGAGAAGGAGAGCTTGGAGAAGGTGGAGAAGGGGATCTGGTCGAGCATGTTCCATTCGGGTTGGATGTCGACGGAGGATTTCAAAGGCTCTCGGCGCATCATGTTGTTGGCGTTGGAGCGGTTATTATTGTAGTGACGGTCGCGGCGAGCGCGTTCCTTCTCGGCCTCACGCTTTTTGGCTTCAACTTCCTCGTCGCGGCGTTGAGGGAGCTGGCGTTGTTGCTGGAACCTCCACTTAGGGCCGAACTTGGGCTTAGGGGGAGGCTTGCCGTCGACGAGACGGAAGGAGGAGTCGTCATCGGCGGCGCCGGAGGAAGGGAAGGAGTCGTCGTTGGAGAAATCGAAGACGGAATCGGAAGGGTTCTTGGAGCGGTTCTGGTTGGGGTTGTTGAAGTTGGTGCGAGTCCAGTCGGCGATACGGCCAAGCTTATCGGAACGGGAGAAAGGGGCGAAGGGGACGTTGACAGGGAGGTTAAGGTTGAGATTGGAGGAATCAGGAGGGCCCCATCCGTCAGGGTTGAATGGGACTTCTCCAATTTCGAACTCTCCTCCTCCTCCTCCTCCTACCATCATTATTTTGTGATTAGCTGATGGAGTGAGTGAGTGATACAGCAACAGGCAGCGGCTTTCTTTGTAAAACCCAAACAGCAAACACAACAAAAAGAGTAGAAAGTAGAAACCCCCCCAACCCTACGTGATGCACTGATGCTATTGATATTGATATAATCGCGAAATACCATTTATACCCTCTTTATTTAAAGAAAATAACCAAAAAATTTAACATACACACAGACCACAGTCACAGTCACAGTCTGCATCCTCCCGTTTTACGACCGGTGATCGAATCTCTCAAGGTAGGATCTCTCTTTCTCTCACTATTTTGGTTTTTCATTATGCTCTTTTGACTTTTGTTTGTTGAAGTCATCTGTTTCTACTTCTCTACTTTCTAGCTTTAGTAAATGAGGCCTGCTACTATGTGTAGTGTACCACATTACCACAGACCACAAAAATCAGATTTTTATTCCTACTTTATTTGTTTTATTTATTTTTTTAGTTTTCTTTATAGTTTTATCACTGTACCACTGTAGCTTTTTAATGTTTTAGTAATATTTTTTATGTTAGATTTTAACTTGATACCTGACTCAAAAAATAAGTAAATAAATTGATACCGGTGGTTTATTATTTGTTTACTTCAATAGTAGTTTTGATAAATCAACCATGTTTCTTTGACGGGATAATTATTGGTTTATATTGTAATATTCATGTAAAAAAAAAAAAAAAAAATTACCTTGTATACTAAATAAATTTATATAACACAGATTCTTATTATCCTTGTTATTCAGATGCTAAGAATGTTGTAGCTGTTATTTGTTATAAGCACAGACTGTTCACCATTATGAACATGATGTTCTTTTTATGCAATAAACTTTGATTATCTATCCACACACACACAAAAAAAAAAAAAAAAGATTGTTCTAGCTGTTCAAGTATATCTATATGGATCGATGGCTCATACCCTGAAGATCAGAATCATTGGTGGTGGTTATCTGGTTTTCATGGTGATGTGCCTCTTCTATCCAAGCTACAAGTTTGTGTACTGTTTAACCTTGTTTCCATGTGGTGTTGTTCTATTACAGTCAAAATAAATTAATGGGCAGTAGTTGGAGCTTTTTGTATATAGGCAGGGGATTCACATGTTGAGTTTTGTGGTTAGTGCACTGTACCAAGAGCATTCTATCACTTTTTCATGACATAATTTTTTCTTCTTCTGCTCAATCCCCCTAACATGAGAGGCATTGAAACATTGTTACAGTATGATGTTACTTTCCAACATCTCATTTCCTTTCATCCTTGTCCATTGCACATCCAAAACCCCTTAAACAACATCATATTCTGGAATTTATATTTTCTACTGCCAATCCTACTCCTACTTTGACCTTGTCTTTGGGAATCGGCACCTTAGCTTTGACATTGTAATAATTATTTTGTTATCCATTGACTGTACTACAGTTTAGTTATTTCAGTTACTCCTAATCTAAGCCATGGAGTCCTCAGATGTCAATTGCTCAAAGCTCTGAGTCTGACCTCTCTAACTCCAACAATGATTCTTAAAGATTTATCTCAAGGTTCATAAATTCTCTCTCTGACCTTTTTAACTTTACTGGTAGTAGTAATTTTGATTAACCTGATGCTTTTTTGTAGACTTCTTATTTGATATTTCTGATATATGCTATCTGTTTTGCCAATGTTATTAATCAAAATGAAATTCCCTGATAATTTTCTGTTTGATCCTGATCTTATCCTTCTCCATATACTCATCTGATGATTTTGATCGCATTTGCTGGTTGTTTTTGAACAAAGTTTCTCTCCAAACTAGTTTGGAGAGAAACTTTTCAAACTTCTCATATATCTTTTTTTTTTTGTGTGAATTTTGAAAATCTAACCATTGAATTTCATATACCTTATGTTCTTAACATGCATATAAAATTTCATTCAAATTGGATATTATTTACTATTCGATCAATAAACTTATTTTTTATACACAATTTTAGATCATAAAAAGTTGAAATTTCAACATTTATTTGATGAGATAGCAATTGATCTTTGATCTTCTTAAAATTTTACATGCATGAAGAATATAATAACAACATGCAATCTAACGGTCAGATTTTCAAAATTCACATTTAATATAGAGATATATGAGGAGTTTGTAGAGTTTCTCTCTAAACTAGTTTGGAGAAAAACTTTGTTCATTGTTTTTTACCATGCTTCTCACTATTCATCTCATATATGCTTTAGGCATGAGCCAGAATTAGTTATGAATACTGTTTTACTTTTGTGTTTCCATTCGATTGTTGGCTATGAGAAACCTTTTTTTAAATGTCTATTCCAACTGCATTTCGTGCCCCCTGGATTATAAGGCTGTTTATTAATATGCAACAATGAAATCTAAGGAACAGCCAAAATGCATTTGAGAGCCTGAAAGAAAAAACATTTAACAAAAATGATATTGTTTAATCATGGATTACTCAAGTACTATTCTACAACATAAGTTAAGAAGCTACAGCTATCATAAATTCCTGGCTTAAGGGGCTGGAGGAACCTACTTAGATTGATATCTCAAACTTTATGTAGAGAAACAGATCAAACAACTAGCCACATGAAGTAGGCTGACCAAAGTGTCAGTGAAACTGACGCGAAAGCATATGTCCACAGCATGATCACAGAACATTCACTCTTCCCAGCTCCAAACAATTGGGTAATTGTGCCTGCCATATCAAATAAGGAAAAACATTTTAACAAGGATTCCAGTACTTATAATTAAAGATTTCCAAATAAGATATATTTCATCTTCCTGTATCTTTTATCTAATAGGGTTATATTTGAGTATGCAAAGATGCATTAGCCAGAATAGAGAAAAGAACATAGCTGCCTTAAGTGGCAGATTAGGTGGTGCTGTGTGAGGTAGTGTCTTTGTCCTAGAGTCAATTTATTAAAAATGTATTGTATAAAGTTCAAAAGCTGTTTATGCATAAGTGTGTTCAAGTGTGAGGCATTGATACCAAAAAATTGTATCTTGGTGTTTTTGAAATAGAAGTATCCATGTACCACATATTTTGTCGAACATTTAACTATGGTACCAGTGTTGAAGAGAATACACTTTTATCATGAGCATGGAAATACAAGGACATAACTATGGTACAAGGGCCACATAAACAATTGGACCTTTAGTTCACTAATTCACAGACACCTTTTTGAACACTACAACTAACACATGCACAAAGATGAACTCACATCTCATGGCACCTTATACATGAGGCTCACTCAATTCTTCTTTTCATTCACCGATTATATATACTTGGGCGGTGCTTAAATGGCCAAGTCAGCCTCTCACAGGTCATTGGACACATCAGGTGGTTATGTTGAAACCAAGAAATTAAAACAAGATGAAAAATTATATTTGAAACTGTACAGCCTTGGTTGAGTCAATAATTTGGACAGTGGACAGTGTTCCTTGCACACAGCAGAGTCCCTTCGACATTTCTTAATTATTTCAATTCTTTGAGAAGTGGTGGTTAATTGTCCAACAAAAGGAAATCATATATAGATGAAATGAGTATAATCATGACAGATTTGTCCTCTCTGATGTCTAAATCTTGTGTTGCCACTGAAATGGGCTCTCCTGTTTTGTGAAAAAAAGAAAAGAAAAAAATGTCTATCTGTATATATGGTTTCATATATTAGCCTAATTATCTTATTTGTTCTATTAAAAGCTTTATTATTATAGACTTCAAGATCTCTTCAGTATGATATGACTGTCCCTACTGATTGACCTGGAGAGAGGTTGCTCTAGTGATGGACAGTTAGACTTATCACTGTACAGAAGTTATGTTTTGCAAGATATAAATTTTTTAGCCCAACAGCTATATCTCTGATGCTTTCTTTTATATATAAAAGTATATCTCTGATGCTTTAAATTGTTACCCAATTGACAATAAAAATCCCTTGTGTTTACTTACAGGCTCTCCTTTCTTGGTAGCGATGTATTAGTTCTCTTTTCCTTTAGCAGCATACGGTAGTGAAGAATACAAGGGATGAAAAATCAACATGGTTGTTTAATCAAACCTTCCTTATTATTGAACATCTTTAACACTAAATGCCTTTATCAGATTTTCAAGACAATCACAAATTCAGAGTCAAGTTGGACATTTGAATTGCAACCACCTTTTAGATTCCTATTCCCACTTTAACAACTTTTCCTCTCCCACTCCCTGGCTTCCCATCTCTCTCTCTACAGTTTATTTGCTTTTGACTTTGAACTTCTTTTGTTGCAGGCTCCCATTTCATCCTCTGAATCCAATTTCAAAACTCACTATTATATTCCCAAATTCCTACTTCCCTGCTTAACTTCATTCTGGATTGTCAAATCTTTTATGGTAGAGAATTAATGGTTGACCTCTCATGGTTATCCTATTCATATTTGTTTCCTCAGCCTAAATAGTAAATACCAATTCAAGAGAAGCTGTGTAGATATGAATTCAAGTCGTTTTTAAACACACATGCATCCATAAGTAGAGTTTAAAATTTAATAAAGATTAACAGAGCTCATTTTGAAGGACAATGATGAAAAGATAACACATAAAGATAAGGGATGGTTGTGATGAAAGACAATACCAAAATAAAATATATTGAAGACAAATCAAGCTCACATTATTGTATTCACTTCTCAACATTAAAAACTCATCGTACCTATGTTCATTGCTGGTGGAAGTGCATACTGAAGTAGAAGAACAAACTGATACAATGGATCTGAGTGAACCAAACCAAAACGTATTGCACTTTTAACGATGATAATGCCTAAGAGAGGCAGGAAAATATACCGAACTGCTATGATGCCAAAGATTAGTGGCTGCAGAATACCTGAACCTTTCAAACCTGAATAACAATGTACCACATTTACTTAAAACTTACCTATACCAAAATGAGAGATTGAAAAAACAGAAATACAGAACTAGGCTTATATAAGGTAATAACGACAAACATTTAAATATTTTATACCTTTAAGAAGGTTTCCTCCTAATATCAGAGTGAGAGTTGGGATGGCTGCTTCCCTGAATATAAGAGAAAGAAAAGTGGGAAACTTTTCATGAATTCTAAAAGCAATAAGAAACAATAAGCTGAACCTGTAGAACTCATATCCCAACAAATGAGAGCACCAAGCACAAGACTTTTAAAACCTTGAATCACATAGCTTAAATTTAGGATATGTATACCCCAGAAAAGAAGCAGAATCCAGGACCACACGTAGAGGAGCATCACCACCAATAATTAGGTTTCGGATCTGGGGAACCACGCCAATGATAAACCCAACCATCTGGATATGATACAAGAAAATGTAATAAATCAGTCATCAGATTATTGGCAGATATGTTTCAATTACATAAGGAATTATTTCTAAATATCTGTTACCCTACTTTAGAGTAATGTTGTGATAAGATACATTTCAGATTGATGAATCAGACAATTATATTGCTATAAATGTGTTCAGATAGGGTGTCCTCAAGAGTTTATACATGTTGGGACACCACTTCAAAAAAAAAAAAAACTCAAGCCAATAAATTTGGACACAACTATGTACTTTCCTCAATGTGTTATGTAACATGTTCAAAATATATTTTAGCAAAAAGGCTAATTATATTTATGGAACACATACGTTGTCAAGAAAAGAAGAACATACTTTCCTCTTTCTTTCTAAGAGTTGATTTCCTTTCTCTTCCTAAAGACTTATAAAAATTGTCATCAGTTCTAAAGAACATGATTTCCTGATGATTGAAAGAACTAGATATGGTTCAGGCCAAAAACAAAAACACACACACACACACACAGAAAGAGAGAGCCTTGGTGAGATAAAAGAACCAAAGAGATACCGCTCCAGTTGTTGAAGGTGCAAACAATGCCTTGAGATTGATCTTTCTTGATAACACCCTTAAGTAGTGCTTAATTGCATATAAGATTGGTCCCTGTCATGAAAGTGTGAATGTTTAAATAAGAAGAACAACAACAACAAGAACAAAATAATATAATACTAATAACTACATTTACTTGGATTATGATGATTGCGTAATGAGCTTCCCACCCCTCACCCCTTCTAAAAACAATTGTTAAACTTCTAAGGTAAGAACTTCAAAATCATAATAAATCTCATTTTTAGCAAAGGAGGCGGAGGGAGCAACCTTCTTTTCCTCCTCAGAAGGAAGCGTTAGTTTATTTGCATTGTCCACAGAGACGGAACAGTTTTCTGAAGGAAGAACTGCTTCTGAGGAATTCCCATGGAGTAATTTTGAAGTGGCCCCGTTAGGCTTCTTATTGCTAGTGAACTCATCTGCGTTGACTTTTTCGTTGGCCTTACTTGAGAAAATCCTCACAATATTGTAAACATAGGACCACAAATAAATGGCTCCAATCTGAAGAACCCAATAAAAGAATGTCAATCATTGTCATGCTTAAGGATTATGTTCATGCACCACCATGCATATATAGTGATGCTTTACTTGTGGTGAATGCAATATAAGAAATAAGAATCTTCACCACTTAATTTCCTCTAATAACTATATTTGTCAATGTATGTATGCAGATGCTCATTGTGAAACAGTGGATGATAGCTTTTTTGAGAAAATTGCTATGCCAAAGGTTAGAATGTGTGGTAGGTTTCAACCCATCAAAACGATGGCTCATAATCTGAATCTTATAAAATTGATGAGCAGTCAGGTTGATTAGTCCATATTATTCAATTTTTTATGATTAATATTATGTACAGTTATCCTGAATCAATACAGACAAAGCTAATGAAACTGCATACCGCCATAGAAAGTGAAGCATAAGCCATTCCATATGTATGGCAGACATCAGGTGCTCCAAATGGACTGCCTTTCTCTCTACATACTGCTGGGATGATAATTATAGGCAAATTTCCCATATTCCCTGTTCACATCAACCCAAAACATGAACTTATATATTTTACCCAAGGGATGAATTATATTCTATTCCCCTTATAACAAGGGGTATCCAAACTCAGGTTCTCCCAATTGGAAGAATTGAACAATGCTACCAAATCACAGGGCTCTTTGCCAAAGACTGCATTTTGTTGGTAGAGGACTAGGCTGATAGGCAAACACAGCACTGCCACAATCATAGGGCAATTCTGGTGTCCATAGTTTCCTTGGTTGAAAATGATGGTACATGTTGTAAAGGATTGTATAGGTGGCTACCTGCCGCACAGCAACCCAATATCAGGCCCTTCAGATGTTGGGGAGGTCTTGTGATTTTAATCAGCACCCAACCTAGTGCTGAGCCAATTAAGAATGTACCCAGAACATTGAATGGCATGAACCACCTACATATTTAATCAAAGGTTGAACAAAACATGAGATGAAAGGGAAAACAGATAACTTTAAATAAATAAAACAGCACATTCCATAAAAAACATAGATACATGTTCAGTGATCAGTGATCAGATTGATACTCACAACAAAACAACGCTTTCAAAAGTTATTGTTTTAGCCAGGTTGCTGCTCACAAGTGCCGGATTGAACACAAAAAATACCACCTATCAGGAAACAGAGCGTGTGACTGTTAGTCCATCCAGTCTCAGGAATTCACTTCTTTTTTTTAAGCATTTATTTGTTTAATTGGTAAGCCTCGTGCCTTTAAGCCTAAGGATTATAGTTGAATGGAACTGAAGTGCAAGAACAATTGCTTACAGTATTCAATTGCTTCCTTGCATTCTCCCCCAAGATATCTATATGCTCCAGTGCTAGAAATGAGCCAAGTGCAGTCAACAATAGCACTTTCAAAACCGGAGCAGATGCAACAAAAAATAAATCCACAAGCCCCATTGTGACGATTCTTCCAAAACATTAAGTAAACCACTTAAAAGCGTTAGAAAAGATGAGACATGACTTTGACATTATATTAGAAAAGATAAGATATTACTTTGATACAATATCAGAAAATGTGATATAACATTGATA
The DNA here is from genome assembly GCA_019022515.1 of Quercus aquifolioides. Classification (NCBI taxonomy): domain Eukaryota; kingdom Viridiplantae; phylum Streptophyta; class Magnoliopsida; order Fagales; family Fagaceae; genus Quercus; species Quercus aquifolioides. Next base: position 58,220,574 of record CM032334.1, on the reverse strand, counting down.
ATTTGATAGTATGATGTAGTATATGAAAAAATATGATGAAGAAAATAAAGAAGGCAGAAAGAGAACGCTGGGAATTAATGTGGCTTGGCTTGACACCAACAACCCTTAAAGGAACGTCAACATATTTACCATTAAGCTATATGTATTACTATTATGAACCCATGGTAGTAGGGTATTTATAGTATGCTAAATCCTAGACTAATAGCTTATTAAACCAGGGTAAGAGTATATTTATATGGAAATGTTCTCTATACTTTCTATGTAGGATCCAGCAGCACCAGTACTATGAGCTGGTTACCGAGGAACACATTTTTCCCTAAATCAACAAATAGACCGAATTTAAACATTCAACACATACAGAGTCATGCAGACATAGACAATAATACACAATAAAAGGGTATGTGCAACAACTTATACAACAAATTTACAGATACACAATGAGTTGCCAGAACAAATGTATATGCTGAGAAATAGTCGTTCACTGGAATTATCATTCTTTTTTTTTTTCTCAAGAAAAAAAATCGTGCTCCTCTGCTCTATATATGAGAAAAAACTTACAAAGAATTTAGCTAGGAATGAAGTTGAGATGAGAGAGAAATGATCCTTGAGCCCTGCAGAACTGAAAAGAGAGAGCAAATTGGTTGACAACAATTTGATTATAGTAAATGAGAAAGTGTACATACCATGCTAGCTAGCTAGCTAACTACGTGTTGATGTTCAAGTCATAGTAAGGGAAGATCAATAGTGAATTTGAAAGTGGCCATGCAAATGCAAATGCATGTAAAAAAGAGTTAAGTGAAACCTGCTCAATTTGGTTTATTGTTGTTTGTTAGAAATAAGGTGGAGGTAGAGGGAGAGAGGATATAATAAGAGTTAAGGAGAGAAGCATGGGTAAAGCTAAGCTAGTTAATACGCTCAATGCTAGTTCATGTCATGTGAGCTATGGAGTAGGAGAAGTAAGTCCATTTTAATACTTTTGTCGCACCTCCAACTTGTCTTTGGATTCCGAATTTGTTGAAACCAGAACTGAAGTTTTAATGTGACGATGTGTTATTATTTACGTACATGCAGGTAATTATAAATATAAAGCCAATAGCCCCAAGAGAAAGAACTTAAAATACCAAAAAAATAGTATTTGTATTTGTGTGACTGAGCTCCACCAATTGGTAATAAAGTTTGTCCTCTCTCTAATAAATATAAGTGTGAGATTTTGGATGTTTGTGGAAAAGGAAACACCGCACCCAAGGGCTGCTCACTCTTTTTGTGTGTCTGTTTGTGAATGGCATCACTCTTATGTCTGAACGCTATGCTTCTTTCCGTATCGTTTCAAAACTTACTCCTCCTTCCTGTTACCTTCCTACCTCATCCTTTCATATGCTGCTTTTCTTTCTCTCTTGTCCTGTCTATATTTTAATTAATGCCACTTAACTTTACTTGCTTTCTTCTCTTCTTTTAATATTTTTTTCTTTTGAATTAAAAGTTATAGATAAATTGTACTTTCTTGCACCTTGAAGTGTATGGCCAATTGTAATGTAACCTTTTTCTATAAAATTATAAATTTAAAAAAAAAAAAAAAAAAAAAAAAAAAAACTTAAATTTTAGATTTGAGTAAGGTCACACAGATTACATTCTCTCTTATAATGTTGCTTTTTTTTTTTGGATGAATTTCGCTTTCCATACAATATATACACATACATTATTAATTTATAAAACAAGTCCAACCCCAACAAAGTAAAAATATAAGATCAAACATAAATGTTATTATTTACGACTACTGGCTAAATTTGGTCAAAAGCTTTATAGCGCCCGCATAGCTTGATCTCCTTTATTAGAAGAACAACGCTTCAAATTTTCCCTCCCTCATTATTGTCACTATCAAATTATTAATATATATATATATATATATTGATTATATATACACACACAAATTAAATGTAACATATCTTAGAAATCTATATCTATATATTATTAAAAGCTGAAGCGTAGCATTTAATGTTGTCACGCTCATATTGAGTCATGTCAGCAGCCATGTCATTCCCATCCTCTTTCCTAAATTTATCCTACAATTTTAAAATAATTTTTATCAATTTTAAAATACTAATAAAACTAAAATTATTTCCTAACTATCTCCACCATAAAGCCCACTTCTTTTAAAGTTAATTCCACCAGCCCACCACTTATAAATTAAATTCTAACTTAAAGCCCAAACCCAAGCCTTCTAAACTGAAAACCCTTTGAAAATCACGGTTTCAACCTCCTCAATTTCCTTCCCTTTTGTTTCTCACGTGTTCCTTCCCATTCCCCACCTTCTAACGGCAGTTTTCTCATGCAAACTGTGTGACTTCCCCTTCCCCACTTTCTAACCGCAGACTTCTTAAGCAAAATATGTTCCTTCCCCTTCCCCACCTTCTAATGGCAGCCTCTCTATCCTCCTTACTCCTTTCCTCATAGTTTATTGAAGAGGAAGAATTTGGGCTAGAGGTAGGCCTGACGGTCATTTACTGTGGGCCAATAGTGGACGGGCCCAATGTGAAATATCAGTAGGCCCAAAAGCCATAAAGGCCCTTGGTATAAGATGCTTGCGGTCCACGTTTGATGTACGAGTCCTATAAGGAAAGGATTCCGCGATCTACGTTCAAGGGGATTCCTACATAGAAAAGACTTCTACTCCAAGAAAGAGAAGTCCACCCTCTACTACTATAAAAGCCCCACTACCCTCACAAATCAAGGTACGCATAATTTACCCTCTCTAGCACTCTAGAGTTATGAGAATATTTTCTGACTTAACCTTCGGAGGGTATTCGGCCGGCACCACACTGGTGCTCTCTGTGAGGTTTTTCCTTCTTTGTGTTGTGCAGGTTGACATTCAAGCGCATAGGTATCGTGTGGCTCACTGGTGAAATTCTTGACCTCATCATTTATAAATACTGACAGAAGCTGGATACTTCAGTTCAGGTATCTCTTCTAAATTCCAGTTTGTTTTCTGCTCTATTCTTTTTGCTTGATTGCTTGATGTTTTTATTCCCTTCTTACATTTTGTTACTGCCTACTGCCTCTTGAGTGTTGTGATGCGACTCAGATATGTTCGTGTAGTATGTGCAAAATAAGCAATATTGTTGCAGCTGAAACAATTTTCTGTGTTTGTGTCAATGTAGATTTAATGGATTTGGTTATATACTTATATTTTTGTCGGACTGATATTGAATTAGGTTTTTGGGTTAAATTTGATTTTGATTAAAGAACATGGGTAAGAATGCTTTAAGTTTGGGGTATTTGAGTTAAACTAGGGATTGGGTTTTTATTTATTTTTTTCTTCTCTTTTCTTTCTTAAATCTAAACGTGGGATGTGGAGTGTTTTTTATTTTTTTTGGGTGGGAATGTTTCTTTTTAATCTATACATGGGAGTGTATTTCCTTGGCATTGGAGTGTTCTTTTTATAATCTAAACATGGGAGTGTAGAATTGTGGCTGTGTGGGAATGCCCTTTTTTTTTTTTAATCTAAACGTGGTAGTGTTTTTGGTTTTAGTCTAGGTTGGCATTTACATTGTCTGAGGATTCTGCCTCTCAAACCATTTACAAGGTTTAGGTTGGCATTTACAATGTCTGAGTATCGGCCGTATACACTCTTTTCGACATGCCGTCAAATCAGTGATTGAGACAGATCAGGTTTTAAGGACTAAGACAATTTCATTGGTGAGACGCTATGTTGTTTTCACTTACTGGGTTTTGGCCAGGATCATATAGGCATCAGGTAGACAATATGGTGTGTTGACTTTTGTTTTTGATTTTTCTATCACTCTTGCTTTGCCTCAGCATGCCGTTTGGTTTCATTGGGGTTGCTCTGCATTGCTTTTTTGTTTATTTGCGTTGCTCTGTGTTGCTTTTGTTTTTTTGCCATTTACTCTCTACAATTCTCACGTTACCCCATGTGTGGGTTCACTCCCTTTTGTTTTGTATATTTCCCTAATCATAACATAAGAATATATATGCATTATTTAGAATTGATGGAGGACTCGAGTTCTAGCATATTTGGTAGTTTGAATAGTGGGGCAATATACAGTTAGGATAATAATTTTAATTACTTTGATTATCCGTTGTTTGGTGAGAGAGATACTACTTATTTATAATAATTATATTAATATGAGTTTATCACTGTACAATGGTTTTTGATTTGTGGCTTAGTCAATTTTATATAAATTATTGTATTACTTTACTCAAACATATAAATTCCAGCTGCTGCATAAAAAGTAAGTAAATAAAGAAAATTCACAACTCCAAGAAAAACTCAGTGATGACACAATTTTTGCTCTAAGAAAATTGATTCTAATGAAAATTCTATTACTCTCCTATTTGAGAATGCTGAAAGAAGAGACAAAAAAGAAAAAAAAAATCCAACTGCTCACACAAATGAGTTCTGTTTAAACTCTACTACTCTACTAACAAATGGATGAAAAGGAATTAGAATCAATGTGTTTAGAATATGCAACTACAACCAAAAGACAAACCAAAAAAAAATTGACACAATATTTTAAACAAGGAGATGTCAGTAATGTTTAACATGAGTTAACTAATTAAATATTTCGGACCTCAAATGCACTAATATGTGTATGTTAGATTACACGTAAATAATATAAACCCTGTTTTGAATTCTATAAAAATGCTATATAGAAATAATATTTTTTATTATTTTTAATATTCTTTATAGTAGACTTTGACTAAGAAGATTAATGAAAAGGTTGGGCAATGGAGTTATTCTTAGAAAGAGTATGTAAATCGGTTGTTTATCTATATATTTAGCTATCTGGTCCATGAAATTTCAAGTTAAATGAGTCACAAGTGAAAAGAAAAGAGTTGAAAATATAAATTTAAGAAAAGAGTTGAAAATATATGATAAATTTAAGAAACAAAGAAGACAAGAAATAGAGAAAATATACCTCTGCTTGGAAGAATTTCATTGTTTGCTTTTACCTCTTTGGGTGGTAAAGTAGACAGGTCGGTAAATAATGGTACAGGCCCATATGTTTTCCATCTCAATGGCCAAAATTATCATAGGATTGGGTCACTTCTTCCTATTGAAGGGGAAAAACCTACATTCGCTCAACTCTATAACTATGATACAGATAATAAAATAGGATATAGAATTGATGCAGTGATCAAGAAATATAAGAAAAATGATGTAGATCTTGATATTGCTGTTGGATTATTGGAAATGTTAGATAATTGTAATGAATTGGTGAAAGCATTTTGTGCACGATAAATCTCTCTCTCTCTTCCTCTTAAATTTGCTTATTTTATAAAGTTTACCCAAAAAGGTTTTCTTTTTTTTAAATAAAAGAATTTTGATTTTGTTAATTTTTAAATTTTGAGCAAGTTACTGGGGTTTTAGTACATACATTTTGTAGTTAGAATATTGTTTCAAATTTGATGAATTTTTGGGAATGTAATAGTGTGGAAATTTTATAAACTTTTACTGTCTAGGAAGCCAACTTTAGTCTAACAAGAAAGCCATGAACAACTTAAGTCCAACATGAAGGCCATGAACATCTAGGTAGTCTGTTGGCATGTTTTTGTTTTGTTTCGATTCTTTTCCTTCCCCTAATATAGTTTTGTCGTTTGATTTGTTAGTTGAAATTGAAATAACACAATTTTCTTATTCTAGATGAAATTGTTTATGGATTTTTATTTTATGTATAGATTTCAGTGCAACTAACATCAATTCCATTGCTTACTGTTTTAATGTTAAGGATTCAGTGACAAATTTATTTTGTATTTTTACTATTGTTTTACTTGTGGGAAAAATTTGATGAGTTTTCTATGTTTGTGTTTTGTAGTTCGTATTGATTTGCTGGATGTGAATGGTGATGTGGGGGGACTTAGACAAAGATAATAAGCTATCTGTCTTCTATCTCAAGGTTTTTGTTTTTCCTTTATATTAAGCTATAAATGGGTAACATTTTCTTTGAAATCTTATATAGTCATAGGTTCAATATAATATATTCAAAGAAACTCCTATTAATTAATTTTTTACTTAGTTATTGAATCAAACATGCATCCAAAATCTATTTTAAATGGAAATAATTCAACTGATGATTATTTATCTTTTTTTTCTAGACTAAAGATGAATGTTTACATTGAATTGTGTACTTGATGGCGCACTCCCACACATAGATAGAGTGGAAGAAAACCATAATTTTAGTTTATATGAAGTTCTTGAAAACTTGCCTCAAGTTATGATTAGGAGTTCTATGATAATTGTATGTAACTTATTATAGAACATGGTGGAAAAATTGAATCTAAAGGAGAGAGGAACCAACAAATGTCTCAAAGGCTATTAGCGCATGTTGACAAGTTTGGGGTTTGATAGTGCCATAGAAGTTTCAGTGGAAGTCTTCTCTCAGTTGCTAAGCTGTCATGTATGTAAATTAGGCTACTTATTGAAAAAAAAATTGTAAATTAGGCTAGATACTGAAAGTTCTTGCTGAATGCTATAGTCACTAAAAACTATGTTTAGCTACTAAACTACTTGAGATGTTCCTTAAAATTTTGGGATATAAGTTAATAAGAAATGTCTTTTATATTATTTTTTCGGATACAATTTTTATTCAAGTTTGATGTTGGTTTTTATTACCTTTTAGATTTTATAGAGAAGTAGGAACACATAATTTATATTTTAATTTTGTGTGTTTTTGTGTATGCATATCCACATTCCCACACACAATATATACAATATCAACTTATATAGTTGCATGGCTAGATAGTTTAGCAAATACCTGTTAGTCTTAAATGGAGTTTTGCATTTTAATAAAATATAATGAATTTAAAGTGGAAATTTGTTAGATAGCACCGATTGTGTTTTCAACCAATTGAATTTTCAAGAAACATTTGACATTTTTTTTAATGAATTAGTTTATATAACATGCCTCATTAAATAGATTAATCTTCAAATATTTATAAACAAATTACAAATAGCATGTAACTTTGCAATATGAACCAAGGTAGTCAATATCGTACCGGTACCGGCACCGGTATTGAAACATCAATGTTTCGTACCGGTTTAAACCGTACCAGCAATACCGGCCAATTTCGGGCAATACCGGCCGGTACAGAAAAAAAAAATTTTTAATTTTTTTATTTAAGTTTTGTAATTTTTGAATTTTTGTTAGGGTTGAATGGTAACTTATTTGCATTAACTTATTAGTATTATTTGTTTTCTTAGTATGCAATGGTAACTTTTAAGCTTTCTATTTTTTATAATGTGTTTTTTTTTTTCTTTTAATTGATACTAAAGTCTAAAACCATGAATAATTAGTTCTGAATTGAGGAAATGTTTTATGGTAAATTTTTATATTTATTTATAATACACACACACACACATACATACATACATATATATATATATATATATATATTTATATTTATTTGTTTATAAATATAAAAAATAGCGGTAAACCTAAAACAGTACACCGGTATTGACTAGTATCCAAAATATATCATACCGCTGGCCAAACCGGTACAGCCTCCGGTACGGTATTGACTCCCTTGATATGAACAAAACATTAGAATTGCATATCTCTTTTCCAACTACAAAATGTACCAGTAATGAGAAACAATATATGAAAGGAGATTTATTTGGAAAATAATTGTGCTTGCCGAAGGAGGAGTAAAGATTCATAAATTTACTTTTGTAAGTCTGGAATGAAGTATTTTTAAAAGTTATGATTTTGGATTCATCAAACTTGCAACATTTAACCATTTAAACTTGTTGTTTAAGTATATGAATATTAGGAATTAATCTTATAGCTTTCATCAATCTAGAGGAAGATGAATTAAAAAAAAAAAAATTTCTTGAACATTTTTTTGAATTTTCCCGTGCATCGCAAGGGTCAGCGACTAGTTAAAAATAAAAATTGACTCAACATTCCGATATGGTTCATGCCAATGCTCAAAATAATCAAACTGTAAACATCACACTCAAAATGGGGGAATTCTTGTCCAACAAAGAATCAAAACAATAAAAAAATGCAAACCTCACCTTTTGGAACTAAAATTACATTTATGCTATATAGCCTTGTGGTGGTACGACCATGGAATGACACAAGGTTATTTAAAACAAATCTAGAAGAGTATAAATTATGAGACAATCCACATGTAGAAGGTTGACCACAGTGTAAGAGAGAATGAAGCCACAGCATATGTCCATAGCATGATAACTGAACATTCACTCTCACCAGCCTCAAACAACTGAGTAATCGTACCTGCCAAGTTCATACGAGTGGCAAACACAATAAGAATATTCATATGAAAATTATTAATGAAGAAAGGACTTGGGTGGTTCTACAGTGGAAAATCGAAGAAATGAGAGGATAAAACTTCCTTTTTCCATATATTTTGAGTTTAGCTCATGTATGCTGAGTTACGGAATTCATTCATTTGGTCTTCAAATGGAATTCTATTCCACATATTAACTTTGGATTTTAAACATATACAACCTGAAGCATTTCAGGAGTTTATAGGTAATATGGCAAGGGGCAAGTGCCAATGGCCTGGCCTAAGCTCACTCTATTTTCACATTCACACAAGAAGGAATGGATCATTGAACTTACAGAATAAGATTCTAACCTTTTGAACGCTGTGTTTCATGCTAGTGGACAGCCAAAGTTTTAGCTTAGTAACAGCAACATTAGGCCAAATCATACATTTCAAGCACACACACAAGTTATATATTGTGTATCGGAATCCAGGCATCAATACCAAAGGATGAATGACTGCTACTTCTTTAACATACTCAGTTAAAAAATCTAGTGGTCTCTTCCAACATGAAACCTCTGCTGAAAGCTAAAAAAACAAGGTCTAAGGCTTCCAGAAAAAAATGAATATCTGCAGGCCTAAAAACTGAATGGCCATCTGAACCTGAAGAAAAACAGTTGGCACCTTTTGTAGCTAGGGCCACTGTACTTCTGTGCGGTGCAAATGAATTATCTTAAGCTCGATAATGAGCACCAAAAATTCTAGAGTTTTAAAAGAGAACAATAATAAAAGGATGCTACTGGCAACAAGATCATAAATGCAGAGGACAAGGCAAAGAATCAAGAATGTTTAAACCATAAAAGTTCATCATACCTACACTCATTGCAGGTGGAAGTGCATACTGAAGCATTAGAATAAATTGATATAATGAACTTGATCCCACCATGCCCCAACTGTGTGCAGCTTTCACAATAACAACACCCAAGAGCGGCAATATAATATACCGGACTACTATAACACCTACAACGAGTAACACGCCTACTTCTGATCTTCTTAAACCTAAAAGATAGAAGATGTAGTGATTAGGACAAATAAAACTTATTGAGATGAAAATTTGAAATTTATTTTGTCAATTTGAGGCAGAACAGTCTAAATCAAGGTAAGCATGAAAAATTAAATCAGTTTAGGAAACTACCCTTAAGCAGGTTTGCTCCCACTATCAAAGTCATAGATGGAATTGTTGCCTCCCTGCAAGTCAGATTTAAAACTGATGAGAATAATACACACAATTCTTAAACTAAACCCTAACAAGGTTTCCTCACACCAAGCTTCAATAATTTTGTTTATGGCTTTCCTGATTTTCAAAAAAAAAGAAAAAAAAAATCAATGGGCAATTAGGGAAGAACTGATAGCTAAACCCAAAGTATACTCTACTGAAATATCCTTTAAAGAGCCCATTGAGGCTTTGTTGCTTGATAACATTGACCAAAAATCCTGTGGTTGATGATGTTATAATACTTACAGTTCGCTAAGATAATATATTTTTCCTGGATATGGAGTTATGTACAATTGAAAAGGATTATTGACATATGGGTAAAACTTAAGTACAATTCTTTAGGTGTTGTCCCATAGATTCCCTAAATAAATTCAACCACCTAATTTTTGCCCTTGACATGTTAGGCCACACTTCTGTGACTTCAAGTCAGGGAAAAGACCTTAGAAGTTGTGATGCTAATAAAAAGGCAAATGCGTGAAAGAAGATAGTGCATAGACTATCTCTTGGAAGTTGGGAGCAAGAAAATTAAAAATGTTATATAAACATATATCCTGCAAGCATATATGAAACTTTAAGGATTTGAAGTGCGAAATCTCAGGGCCACGATAATCAAACCAAGTCTCAACCATCAGGAGCTGTACAGAGTATGTAATAATTAATACCCCAGCAGAGATGCAGAACTAATGATCACACGAAGAGGAGCACTATCACCAATCATTAGCGTTCGAATTGGAGAAACTATTCCGATGATAAACCCTGCAATCTAGAAAAGAAAACAAGTAGTAAATTAATGGCTCCATTCACACATTAAGTAACAACTCAATATCAAACTTTGTTTCAATTTAGTACACAGACAATCTAACATGCCATAGACAGGTCTTTTGCCTGCTGCTTGTTAAATGAGCTGGAGCATAGCATGAAATTTTGAAATAAGTCTTATATGAGATTTCAGACTTCAAGGTACAACCAAAGTACATTCAAATATTTTTTTAGCCAGAGGAAAATCAATCTTTATACTGATTTCACAGAAGATTGACATGAGTCTCTATCATTCCTTAACTTCATGGGGAGTGTATTTGATCAAGGCTAAAAGTATGATCAAGTTATGTATTTAAAATAATAGCAGTGCTATTGACAATGTAAAATAATTTATCTGTTCTTGCAATGAATGCATTCCTGACAAAGACTGAAATGTATTCGAACAACCAAATTTGTCAACTTGGTAGGGTTAAAAAAATAATATTATTAAATAGAACTCTCTCAGGTATCTTACAAGGATTATAGACTGAAAACAAACAGATAACTTCTTTCCAAACAACATAAATATTTTGATCATGCAGAATATAATAAGCATTATGAGCATACCACTCCAATGGTAGATGGTGCGAACAACATCTTCAGATTGATCTGTCCTGCAGACATCTTGATGCACTGAATAATCTGATTCAGAACAGTCACCTGCCGAATTTTAAAAAAAAAAAAAAAAAGGTTTATATAGAAGGTTATCAAATGGAAATAAAAATCATTACTATATTTCTCTTGGTACTCTCTCTGCTTTAAAAGTAGTGTCATTTTTTCATCTTATAAGATGTAGTAATTCAAAGTGTTAGAATAATGGTTAAGTGACTAAATTTAAGTATTTTTTATTAGTTTCAGTTATTGGGACAAGTGGTACTTTATCACAAAGTATTAGCCACCAACATTAAGAGAAATTTTCTCTTATAGTTATAGGTAAGGATAACGTCATAAAGGAACTACTGCATTGAGATGCTTCAATGACTGAATTCAGCTCCTTTAAGCTTTCTTTTCTCAAACGTGACACACAATTTGAGACAGGGAGATGTATTATGATGTTTGACATTCATTTGTCTGGAAAGGTGAAATAGAATATTATTGTATATATTCAAGTCAACAATTACTGGATCTATGATTTCCTATTTCAGAACTACATCTACCTCTCCTGCGTGTCTGCTAACTTGCTAGGTCTACGGAGGGGGTATATATAAAGGAGAGCTTCCCTTTGATCCTCAAATGTTAAGAAAAGCATATCTCCACTAAATAGGATTTTTATGATCAATTTGATGACTACACTCTTCTTAAATCTAAATGATGGTATACATTTTGAGAAAGAAAACAGATTTCAAATGAAAATTTTCTTTGTACTGAAAAAAAGAGGCAATGTGTCGCTTTTGATAGTAATGCTAGCTAGGAAAACCTTTACTTTCCCCTCAGATGTAGTACGAGTCAGTTCAACTTGATCTGAATGGTCATCAGAGCTTGGACAATCCCTTGAAGGAAGCAGTGATTCTGTGCAAGTCTCTGGAAATGTTTCTGCCCTTTCTCCAGACAACGTTATGCTGATTGTGGAGTCATGTGTATTGACATCTTTTATGCTATTATTTGCATATACCCGCATTATCATATACACATAAGACCATATATAAATTGCTCCAACCTGAAGCATTAGAGTAATTAAGATATAACAAGTTAAAAATAACATTAATCTCATTGAAAAATGAAGAGCAGTAAGACATGCTAAAGAATTTCCATTCTTGCAAAGGTAGGAATTCTCTTAGACAGACATTGTCAGTGAAAGCCATTCAAAAAGTGGCTGTAACTTAGTGAATCAAATCAACTGCCAGCTGGAACATGTTGTAGCTAAAATTGCATGGACAGACATCCTAAATTCATATAATGACTCTTTTTTTTTTTCCTGTGGATGAATACATATGAGCATAAATTGTTAATTTCTCTTTTAGGCAACTTAAAATATTAGAATTATAGATCATACCGCCATAGAAAGTGAAGCATAAGCCTCTCCATATGTCGAGCAGGTGGATGAATCCCCAAATGGACTGTTTGTTTCATCACAGACTGCTGGAACAATAATGAGAAGCAAGTTTCCCAAATTTCCTGTTCACATTTCATTAACAAAACCCCATGAAATATCAAACTTGTGAAAGGATAATATTTCCTTCCATATTGTTAAAGATATCAAGGCCAAACCCTAGTCAAGGCCTAAGTCTACTGTCCATATTCGTTAATCCTACTTAAAATGCAAGCAAAGAAATCTTCATTTTACTTGTATTGTAAGTCAGGTAACCCTAAGATTTAGCCTTCCATAAATACCCTACAATGGGTTCAATATAATAGTAAAGATGTAATCATCAATGATTTTCATACATGAACATAGACTGTTAGACTGAACTACGTTCTATCTCTCTACATTATTTTATTTTCTTCTTTCTTTTTCCCTAGAGCCCAAATGAATGGAGAGGATCCTAACATGTTATAATAATTAACCATTAAATTTACAAATTTTCTAACAGTTACTTTGAGATAATTAGTAATTTATCATAGTATCAAAATTAGTTAAAACGATTAAGACATCACGGAATATCAGAAGAATATTTGAAAGATATCCAAAAGCACCTGCAGAACAGCAACCGATTACAAGGCCATGCAGATGTTTAGGAGTTCTGGTGATTTTGACAAGTATCCATGCAAGTGCTGAGCCAATAATAAAGGTGAGAAGGATATTCACAGGCATGAACCACCTGCACATTTGCATTTGTCCTATAGTTACTTACCCAGCTATACATTATACAAACAAAGATAAGAAAAAATAGCTTCATTGAATTAGATGAGATCCACCCCACCCCCACCCCCCCCCAAAAAAAAAAGTATCGAGAGGAGTAGGGAGATAATAAAACTTACAATGTAACCATGCTGCTGAAAGTAATAGTTTCAGACAAATTGCTAACCATCAGTGCAGGAGTGAACACAAAAAATACAATCTGTTACATATAAAATTAAAAAAATGTTAATCCTTGGTGGGTGAGTGCATATGTGCGTGAATATGGGAGTGTGAAGGAAGTAGTATCTCATAGAACCAGTGTATGCAATGACTCCCTCTAGGGGAGTATACCTAGAAGTTTTTGTTTGGGAGGCCGAGTTGTGGTACTTATTCATTAGTCAAGATAAACTCCCACACAAACACATAGAACTTAGTATCTTCTATCAAAATTATTGTACATTATACTAGCCAAGGCATGTGAGAATGCTCGCGTGGTTGGGTCTAGACCGTACACGTGGAGTAGCTGTGAGCAAAGGAAAAGGAATGCTAGCTAAAGGAGGGATCTTTAGCTCATGCCAACAGTGTGGCCATTTTGGGGAAGAGTGAGATTTGCACCTAACATGGACAACGAACACTTGCACAAAAGGGAGATAGCAACCTCCCATGGTCAAATGCTACAGAACACCCCTTATTGGCTAAACTCGTGCTAGACCACTGTTAAAGATACATGTGTCACTCCTAACATCCCTGATGTCCCTTTCCTTGTCCAAGGTTTGCCCCCTACGTAGTAGCAGAGCCACCCTCAGTTCCACTACCCTGACATTGGTGTGCTTTCTCTAGAGTATAACATGAAAAGTAAACCTTTCTCTTGACATTAAAGTGTTAAAGCTTTCATTTTTAGTATTCTTAGGCTTTTTCACTTAAATGTATTGTTAGATCCCTCACACACTCTCTTACACAGTCTAAAGATCTAACTTGCACATACAATTAAATTCATTCAATGATGATTTTTCATAGAATAAAATTCATCTTTTATCAAATTTCATAGTAAAATCCTTAAAATTTTCATTTTCAATATAAATTACCAAAATGAGTAAAAAAAAAAATTCATTTGAAGTAATGAAGCTTTTAAAGAGATTAACAATTCAAAACTATAATAGATAGAAGAACACATTTTATAATACAAAATAAAATTGGAAAAAATAAAATACCTGCTCTATAACTACTAAACCAATTGGACAATTCTTTTTTTAAGAGTATTGTTGGATTAATTCAAATATTTTGGGGTAGCTCTTAGGCTAAATTATTAAAATGTTAAATATTTATATGTAGTATACATAAATTTTCAAAAAAAAAAAAAAAAAAAACAAAATTGGGGGAGCCATCATGTATGTATCTTTGCATTTGACTCCCTCACATGCAATGAGGAAGCCATTTGCACGCAATAGTTCCATAAAATATTTTTCCCGATGATGAGCAAAGACAAAAGATTTTGTACATAGAAATAAAGCAAAGCATAGCATAGAATAACAATATGTCCTTCAGAAACATATAGGAGGCATCTGCACAATTACTAACCGAACCTGGAATTTTAGCATAAATATGGTTTAAAGCATTTGAAGATAAGGATTTGGACCTTGATTTTTAATTAAATGAATTGAATCAAGTATAAGAAAGGAGTAAATTCTTTCCATTGATGTAATTTATGGATGAATTTAAATTTTATTAATATATAGATTTAAGTAGAGTTAAAATATTATTTCAAATTCATAATATCAAAAATGTTTTTGTTGTAGCGGAATTGTCAAAATGCAAATTTCTTATGTATTGTTAAATTCATATAAAAAAATTATACTAGGAATTGTTCTTTAAATCCTTAATCTTGAACATAAATTAGTGTAATTATATGTATGTAATGAAAATTATTCACTACTCCAATATAGCATTGCGATCCTCCTAACTCTCAAATGAATGTTTATCATAATTTTAATTAGTGGAACGTTCCAAGCTAAAGATTGAAACTGGTATGTTTCTATTTTTTAAAAAAAATTAAAAAAAAAATTATACAACAACCTTATGTTTCATAAAAATGAACTCCCCTCTGTCCTACATGAAACAAAGTTTTGTTTAAATTAGTGCTGTCAAGATGTTGAAATAATCATGTAGGATCACAACTTTGATTTCAAGATGTTGGTATACTTTTATTTCGGTTTCACTTCCTTAATAATTTTGTCAGACAGAACGAGTTGTAGTATGTTAACACGTGGCTTGGTAGCAGCTTTTTACGGAAGTGCATCTTGAGTAGGGATGGCCATGGGTAGGGTATGGGCATACCCAACCCAATTAATTTATCCATGGATACTCAATTACCTTACCCAATTAGTATCCATACCCAATTGTTACCCAGTTTGTTTACCCATGGATATCCATACCCTACCCAAACCCAATTTTTATAAAATCACCAAATATGCTCAAAAACCATTAAAAAAACCAAAATATCCTCAAAATCTCTAAAATGAGCAAAATGCCCATGAAACCTCTAAAATCACTAATTACGCTCAAAAACCACTAAAATGATCAAAATATCTCAAAATCTCTAAAATAAGCAAAATACCCATGAAATCTCTAAAATGACCAAAATACCCCCAAAATCACTAAATATACTCAAAAACCACTTAAAATTACCAAAATACCCCCTAAACCTAAAAAATGACCAAAATACCCCCCGAAACCTAAAAAATGACTAAATACCCACGAAACCTAAAAAATGTCCAAAATGCCCTTGAAACCCAAAAATGACCAAAATACCCCCTATACCTAAAAAATGACCAAAATACCCCCGAAACCTAAAATTTGACTGAAATACCCCCCGAAACATAAAATTACCAAAAATACCCCCCTAAACCTAAAAAATGACAAAAATACCTCCAAAACCTAAAAACTGACTGAAATACCCTTGAAACTTAAAAATTACCAAAATACCCTCGAAACCTAAAAAATGATTGAAATAACCCCTAAACCTTAAAAATGACCAAAATATCCCCGAAAACTAAAAACTTACTAAAACATCCCTAATACTTAAAAATTACCAAAATACCTCCGAAACCTAAAAATTAACCGAAATACCCCGTAAACCTTAGAAATTACCAAAATACCCCCCAAAACCTATAAAATGACCAAAATGCCCCTGAAATCTATAAAATGATAAAAATGCCCCTAAAACCTATATGATGGTAAAAATACACCATAAACCTAAAAAATGTCTGAAATACCCTCAAACCTATAAAATGATCAAAATACACCCTAAACTTGTAAAATGACCAAATACACCCAAAACCTCTAAAATGACAAAAAATAACCCCAAACCTCTAAAATTACCAAAAATACTCCAAAACCTATAAATCAACCAAAATAGCCCTAAACCTCTAAAACAACCAAATACCCTCAGAAAATATCTAAAATGACCAAAACACCCTTGAAACCTTTAAAGTGACTAAAATACCCCTAAACCTGTAAGATGACTAAAATACATCTGTAACCTCTTAAAAAATTACCAAAATAAAGGTTTGGGGTATTTTGGATGTTTCGAGGGTATTTTTGTCAAGATTAAAGGTTCTAAGAATATTTCAGTCATTTTGTAGGTTTTGAGGGAATTTTGGTAATTTTTTAGGTTTTGGGGTTATTTTGGTAATTTCAAGATTTCAGGGGTAATGTTTTATGTTTCAGGGGTATTTTGGTCATTTTTTAGGTTTTGGGGGTATTTCGGTTATTTTTTAAGCTTTGGGGATCTTTCGGTCATTTTTTAGGTTTTGAGATTATTTCAGTCATTTTTTAGGGTTGGGTGTATTTTTATCATCTTATAGGTTTTAGGGGCATTTTTGTCATTTTATAGGTTTCGAGGTATTTTAGTAATTTTATAGGTTTCAAGAGTATTTCGGTCATTTTTTAGATTTAGGGGGGTATTTTGGTTATTTTATAGGTTTCGGGGGTATTCTTGTCATTTTATATGTTTAGGGGGTATTTTGGTAATTTTAAGGTTTTGGGGGTATTTCAAACATTTTTTAGGTTTAGAGGGTATTTTGGTAATTTTAAGTTTATGGCCTATTTTGGTCATTTTTAGGTTTTTGGGGGTATTTCAGTAATTTTTTATGTTTTGGGGATATTTCTGTCATTTTTTTGGTTTTGAGGGTATTTTGGTAATTTTTAGGTTTCGAGGGTATTTTGGTCATTTTTTAGGTTTATGGATTATTTTGGTAAATTTTAGTTTTCGGGGGTATTTTGGTCATTTTTTAGGTTTCATGTGCATTTTGGTCATTCTTTAGGTTTCGTGGGTGTTTCAATCATTTTTTTAATGTTTCAGGGGTTTTTTTGGTAATTTTTAGGTTTCGGGGGTATTTTGGTCATTTTTTATGTTTCGGGAGTAATTTGGTCATTTTTTAGGTTTTAAGGATATTTTGGTAATTTTTAGATTTCAGAGGTATTTCGATCATTTTTTATGTTTCGGGGGTATTTCGGTTATTTTTTAGGTTTTAAGGGTATTTTAGTAATTTTTAAGTTTCGAGGCTATTTTGGTCATTTTTTAGGTTTTAGTGATCTTTCGGTCATTTTTTAGGTTTAGGGGTTATTTTGGTAATTTTTAGGTTTTGGTGGTCTTTTGGTCATTTTTTAGGTTTATGGGGTATTTTGGTAATTTTTAGTTTTCGGGAGTATTTTGGTCATTTTTTAGGTTTAGAGTGAATTTTGGTAATTTTAGAGGATTTTAGGAATAATTTGGTCATTTTCAAGTTTTAGGGGCAATTTGGTCATTTTGATTATTGGGTAATTGGGTGAATTGAGGTTTACCCATAATAATTTGGTTGAGTTGGGCTTGAGTTAGATCTAATTAGTTAAATGGGTAATATCCAAACCCTATCCAAAATATTTGGATAATATCCAAACTCTACCCAATTACCTTCTACCTATTAAGAACTGGGTATTACCTAGAATAATTAGATCGGGTAGGGTTAGATATCCATTACCCAATGGGTATGGTCATTCCTAATCTTGAGTAAGCGAACAATTCTCAATGGATTCAAATCAAAACTCATAATTTTAGCTTTAGTGTCAAATTTCTATGACGCCCATTAATTATATATATATAAGCCTGTAAAATGGGCACGCCATGGCCACTCGTCTAAGACCCAAACTAAAAGCTAAAAGCAGGGAGTGACCCCCCCGCAAAGAAAAGAAGCATTGAAACACTAGTCAAATCTTCTTTAAACACCCACTTCCACTTTCACTTTTCATTGACATGTTTTAATTTAATTTATTGGGTTGGGATGAATTATCAAAAACAAAAAAAAAAGGTGTGTTGTGTGTGTGTGTGTGTGCATGGGTCACGGTCATGGGTGTCATTGAAACAAAAACAACGCTGGAAGTATATGACTTACATTGTTCAAATGATGCCTTCCTTCTGGGCCCAAAAGACCTATCCGATTTATTGCAAGCAGTAATCCAACGGCAGTGATGAGGAGCGTTTTCAGAACTGGCATCAATGCAACAATGAACAGATCTAGGAATTCCATTGCGCACGCACCGACACTGCTTCTCCACTCAAAGGAAAGTGACCAAAGCAACCCCTACGTTCAATTAATTACTAGTTTCAAACAAAATATGGTGGGCATGCATATATAGGATAACATGTTGATTAAAATATACCATCTGTCTATCTCTATCATTATTAGTTATTGCTACAATTAGGTAGAATTCTTTTATATTTTTTGACTTTTGCGGTGAATGGTAATGTCTATTCTTGTCGGAATCACTGTTTTCTTTACAGCATCAACATAACTATAGTGTTTAGAGCATTTAAAAGTTAAAACCGAGTTAGAAAATAATAAACTTCTCTCTCAACAAAAACTCGAAACAGTCTGAGACTGTTCTCTACCAAGTTGGAAAACTCCTCTTCTTCTTTTTTTTTTTTTTTTTTTTCTCCCTTCCATGATAGACAAAAAGTGAATGTTCTCTCAAGTAAAATAGATAAAGTTAAAAGAACCAATCTTAAATTAGAATATATATAAAATAATGAATAATTTTGTTAAACAAGTAATTGTTGAATTTTGGATTTTACATGTCACATGCATGGATATGCTAAGGAATAAGGATGCAAACAATTGCTCTAAAGATTGGATTGAAATATACATCTTCCGCCAAGAAAAAGAACAGAAATTCTCCGCAATCAGAGGCAGTATCATGTCCCCTAATTATCACTTTTGAGTTTTGACTGCTTACCAGACAACTGTTTCTCTCTCTCTCTCTCTCTTTTTAATATTTCCTAATGACCTTATAAACAATAATAATTCTTTAAATGTTTCGTAAACTTAGACAAAAGTTATTTCCCAACGACCTATAAACAATTTTTTTTTTTTTTAAATGATTCCTTAACTTAGATAAAAGTACTTAGTTACCTGTTGTATTTTAAATGATTTTTGTCAAAGGTACAATGCAAAATTTGAGAACCGTACGCTGAAAACCTAGCTAAAATAATAGCTCCATCTTCCTGTAAATTCCAAAATATCAAGTACCACAACTTTGCCACATGTAGCAGATTGTGAATGGTAGAGTACATGTGAAAGTGGTAAACAGCCATTCACAATTGCCATCTTAGAATTTGTGTAAAGTCTAGAATACCTTAATTTTTTTTTGTTGTTGATAATTTTGAACCCAGCTTCACCCTCAGCCAGAACTTATAAGAGGTAACAGTTGAGCTAGAGCTCACTGACAAAATGATTTTTCTTTTTCACGAATAAGAGATGAAAATATACAGTACTAAACTGGAATAATGAGAGAGAGAGCTGAAGCCAGAAAGCAACCGACCAGCTAAAGACCAGTAATTTACAGGCCAATTGAGTTGAAATGGAATTGTCAAAGGAAGACCACCTTAAGTAGATCTGGAATGCGAAGTTGAATTTGTAGTAAAATGAATAATAATGAAATGCACAATATTCATGCAGCTGCAGCATATTACTGAAAAGAAGTAGTAATTTACCTAGCTACTAACACGGTACCAGAGCTGGTAATTGATCGATTTCCTGTGCAAATTCAAGCTAACAAGTATGCCAGTGGAGGTATAGAATATCAGACTCTCAGTCGGCCTTGTGTTTCTGTGTGCAAATATATGGCACATGCATCTCTCGATCCCTTTAACTGAATTATTGTCCCGTTTCTATATTGGAAAGTCAACATTTGTTGTTTACGTTTGTGAGTGGAAAACGCGAGAGAAGATAACAAATAGTGAGTCTGAGAAGGAAGCAAGAGGGCATGTGTATTGTGTAGTATTAGTAGAAGAGTAGCATCAACATCAATCACGTTTATAAGGAGGAGAATCACAAATAGTGACTTAATTATTATTATTATTATTATGAGAAAGATCGAGAAGAATAACAATTATATCTGGAGAAAGAAATACTGTAAAACATGTTGCATTAGCTAGCTACGTACTGTATTAGCTATGCTAGCTATAGCTAGTTGTAAATTAGTAATTAATCTGGGACCAAACCAAAGACAAAATGAAAGGAATCTTATCACTTCCTGTGGGGTCCACAATTCCATGAAACCACGACCCCGGAACCTCATAATTACTCATTAATCATGTTTTTTTTTTTCCTTTGAGGAGAAATCATGCATGATTATTATTTCATTCCTCAATTACCCCACAAAATGAAGTGAATGGAATCCTACTAATCCTAGCTACATTAACATGTGCTTCACCTTCCATTCTTCACCGCAACTACCTTTCTTTTTTATTATATTTATTTGTCTGTCTCAACTCTGAATACTACTCACTCACTCACCCACACGACCATTATATTAATTAGTTCCAGTACGTAATTAAATAAAAAAAGAAGTCTAACCGGTAGTGCTACTGTATATTTGTAGTAAGTTGTTAGTATTTCATAAATCTCTACACCCATCTCAACTTGCCTTTTATTAGATTTGTTAAACTCACGCCATTACTAAAACTATATACAACAATTAGTAACGCAGAGGAAATTATAAATTCAAACACACACCCCACAACAATTAATAACACAGAGCAAGTTATAAACTCAAACACAATACCCACTGACGTGGGACAAGTCCATGACATGTATGTATGTGTTAGTTTCGTACTTTTGTGTTCAGTTCAGTACTGCTCATGTCATGTCATGAGCGCTTCATCCTGCAGCCTAAAGAGATCCTTGCAGAGCCATATCTATATATATATTAAAGACTGTTGTGTTGTACGTCTTTTCTTTCGAGATTTTTGAGGTGATGACCCCATATATGGTATGCATACAACATGCGAATATGTCCAAATATGTCATATCCTCACCACAGTGCTGCATGCCTATACTTTTATTTTATAAAAAATAATGCTACAGACACAAATTATTTTATAACATTTTTACAAACTGCTAATGTGACTTTAGCATTTTCCAAATAGTTATTGTAAGTGAAAATGTGATGTTAGTGATGGGCCATATTAGAACTAGTAAAAATTTGTCATATTAACAGTTTGTAAAAATATTGTAAAATAGTTTGTGTCTCTAGCATTACTCTATTATAAAATAGCAAACTCGTGCTTTACAAACCAGATGTAAACGCATGATTAATTAGGAACCTCAAGCAGTATTAATTATACTATTATTACGTACTAATATACTCCTATATATATTATATACATAACACAAAAATATATTATTAATTAAAACTTATAAAAAGCAACACACACTGCTTCACGTTTCCATTACTATAAATATATAGTATATGTCTAGAAAATATGTTCCATTACTATAAATATATAGTATATGTCTAGAAAATATATGTCTAGAAAATAACATATTTTCTAGACATATACTACATTTATAGTAATGGTCTAATGGAAACGTGAAGCAGGTGTGTTGCTTTTTATAAGTTTTAATTAATAATATAGTTTTTTTTTTTTTTGGTAGAATTAATAATATAGTTTTAATTAATAATAATATATTCTAGAAATTAAGTTGTTCACGTGCTGATGCAGTGTTTGCGCACACAGACACAGGGTTTGATTTTCTAGTTTTTTGGATTTTTTTTTTTTGAGAAATAAGTTTCTAGTTATATAAATATATAAAGGATTTTACTAATGTGTGCCCTTAGGGCACACATTAATTTCCATTTCTGAAAAAAATTTTCTCGAGAATTGAAAAAGTAATGACAGCTTTTTCAATTCCCGAGAAAATGTTTCCAAAAATAGAAAGCTTAACGTGTGCCCTAAGGGCACACATTAACCGGACCCATATATAAATAATAAGTTTTGCTTTGGCCCCACTCCATGTTATTGTTAGTGCAACTGCAATCATATAATGCACAGCGCGTGCCAACTACGTACCCACTACCCACCCCTCGGTCCCATTCTTCATCAATAATATGCCTCAAAATTTAGAAGCGTCTTAAAATATTTGACGCGTGTATTATTATTACTGAATATGTACATTGATCGGGGCCACCACAAGTTTCGCATGTTCCAATGTTGTGGGGTGTTATGTTAGACAATAATATTAATGGTCCCAACTAATTATATATGGCGCATATGGGGTATGTAACGTCAGGGGTTGCAAATGCGGTGAGAAATAATGAAAGGCATTCACATCAAGGTACTAAAACAGCTAAATGCTATTTTAGCCCCCAAAATATTAAAAAATTCGCTACATCAATTGTACTAGCCTAAATTTTTTTTACTCTTAGAGTAAACTGCCTCTCTCTCTCTTTTTTTTCCCCCTCTTTTTATATCGCCCATGCCCAACGCCTCCACTTCTCCCTCTCAACTGAAACCAACCCAATGCCTCTCTTCTCTATCTTGCAAATGAACCCAAAGTCGTTGAACCTTCGAGGTCATTTCTTCTCCATCGCTCTCTCCCCTCTCTATTAGATCAATGATTTAGGTTTCTAGATCTGTTTCTTCATTATTATTTTATTTCAATCATGAACCATTTTTACGATATACGAAATCAAAACTCAAAAGTATTAGTGATTAATTGCTTAATTTTTGTTGATCTAGTTCAATCTTTGTTGATTTTAGGGGTGTGCATGAGTCGGGTTGGGTCGGGTTGAGGGAATTTTTTGAACGAACCCACTATGGTGGGTCAAAAAAAATTCAACCCAACCTAACCCATCACATAAGTCCAACCCAACCCACATGGGTCAGGTTAAACCCATGAGTTGGACAATTTTTTTTTATTACTATTATTATTAAATTGAGCAAAAAAAAATATATCACACTTGCCACCTAAGTTGATAAACAAAATATACATTAATATATAAACTAATATTCCAATTCAATTATAAACAAAATATATCTAACTGAGTTGATAAACAAAATATGTAATATATATTTAAATATATATATATATATATATATACATACATATGATAGTAGAAACCGAAGTGCCCTACAGCTGGTTTTTTAAAAAAATTATTAAATATATAATATATTTTAAATATATATTAAATATGGTGGTGGTTGTGACAATTGTTTCGTTTTGTTTTGTTTTTTTGCGGTAGTTTGTGGTTGTGGGTTGTGGCTGGTTGCTGGTTTTTGTGGTGGTTGTTTTTATATTATTTTAATGAGTTGTTTATATTATTTTGATAAGATGTATGTAAAATAATAAAATAAAAGATTTGATATAGAGTGTATTATAAAGTGAAGTGTTAAAATAGATAAAGTAGGTTTTTAAGGTATTAAAAGCTAAATTTTTTAGAACTTTTGATGTGAATGCTCTAAGTAATTAATTTTAAGTTTGTTTGTGTTAACAGGTGCCCTAAGGCATTTGAAAATAAAGGAAGTTTTGATGTCATTTTATTGGAAATATAAAAATATGTAAAAAAAAATCTATTGCTTTTATTTTTTTTCATAAAATGTTTCCAAAGTTATTCCTTAAACTAATATATCTAGGACATCTGTTAACTTTCTTCTCAGAAGAAGAAGAAAAAAGAAGAAGAGTAATGCTACATACAAACTATTTTACAATATTTTTACAAATCGTTGATGTGGCAAATTCTTACTAATTCTAATATAAACCTATCACTAACATCACATTTTTACTTACAATAACTATTTGAAAAATACTAAAGTTATATTAACAATTTGTAAAAATATTGTAAAATAATTTGTGTATGTAATATTACTAAAAAAAATGACATCCGTTAAATTGTTTTTCCTTTTAAGGAATGGTGGTCACAACTACTGGTCCCGTGCGTGCTTTTATTTTGCTAAAGGTAGTTGGATAATAAATGCACATCACGCTCAGCAATCCAGTGGCGCAAAACTTCAAGTCCATGTACATCTCACATTTCTTTTATAGCATTCCTATCCGGTGATTTTGCAATCCATGTCCATTTGTGTGCACCGTGACTGTGAAGCAAAACTTTTAATAATTGTACATCTCACATTTCTTTTCTTACTAGCATTCCCATCCGTTTGAAGCACCAATAATGCAAAATAGATGTCCAAAAATACAAAATCACGTACATCTGATAATTTATAATGCAAAAATTAATACAACATGCTAAAGAGAACATCTAAAAAATAGATGTCCACTGTAACATCATTCAATCATTAGAGACTTTACTAGTTGAGCTAATTGGAACCTACTATTGGTGTCTTGGTTTAATGATAAAGAATTATTATCAAGAGCAAACGCCATAAGTTGAAACTTCAAACTCTCTAAAAAAGTGTTAATCATTAATTGACAAATCAAACAAATTAATTTTAATAATTTCCCAGGGGTGGTTCTCTAAACTTCTAGACTCTAATCAAACGGCCACAAATCATTATTAACATGTATGGTCTATTCAATATTCTAGCACATTCTACAACATGCTTACATGCCCCCACAAGACAATAAAATAATGTTAATACATGGTTCCAAATCACACGGTCACAACCCACAACTCACACTTGACCAAAACACTTGTGTCTAGAGATAAACCAAACAAACAGTGAAACAAAGAAAATATATTCACAATCACTTTCTCACGGACTCTTGACAAAGAAAATATATTCAGAGTCATACCACACTAGAAAGTGAGAGTGATGACTAATATCAGCTCAAAATTAAAGAGATAGATAAGAGAAGAGGAAGATCCATGAGTCTATACCTTAGTCGATTCGACTTGTGTGTGAGTGTGAACGGTGGACCAAATTGGAGAGGTGGAGCTACGCCAAGCCAATGGAACAGACAAACCAACCCATGCAGCTGGCTATGGTTGGTGTGTGGAGGCGTTTAAGAATGAGAGCTAAGAGAGTGAGACTGAGGGGAAAAAAATTTAATGGGTAAAATTGGGGATTTGTGATTTCTGTTTTGTTATTTCAAATTTGTGATTAAATTGTGTATACTTTTGGGTTTAGACAAGAATTTTGTTTTATCTTAATGTTATTTTTGTTATTCTTGGGCTATTGGGTTTGTTTAGACTGGATTTATGTTCTATTTTGTTTTTAATTTTGTTTTATCTAGAGGTTATTCTTATTATTCTTGGGACAATTGGGTTTGTATTGATTAAAGGATTTTTTTTTTTTTTTTATTTTATTGTTCATGGGGTAATCGTGCAAGGGGTTGAACTAGTATATACTTTTTATTTTTGGGTCTGTTGGGCCAATTTGTAAATATTTTTGGAGGAGGGGGACCAAAAGTAAATATTTTGGGAGTACATTTGAAATTTTTTGAGAATACATATATACTAACCATAATTTTTGAAAAATCTTGGGGGTAGGGGGTGGCCCCCCTTAGCGCTCACTTGATGAATTGCATGCTCCCGGTCAAAATCCTTGACAATTTCACAAACTAGGAGATGAGTGATGTGCAATCATGCATTCCAAAAAAATATATATGGGTAAATTGCAATTTATCATCCACTGTTTAGGTCTAATTATAGTTTATTCTTAACTTTTAAGAAAGTGTTCAAAACCTCTTCATGGTTAGGTTAAAATTGATACTTTCTTATGAAATTAATCGAGAGATGCTAGACTAGACTTATCATCTATATATTTAACAGTCTAATTGCATAAAATATTTTTCTTTTCCTCAATTATATATGGTGGCCTTCCTGTGAACTCCATATATTAATTCATCAAAATACAACAATTTAATCTATAAACTATAAAGAGATTTATTTATAGTCTTCTAAAAGTCAAGAAGGTAAAGTTCTTTGAATAATTTTTTTTAAGAGTCAATTAAGAGTATTTTTAAGTAAACTAACCACATGAAAATAAATAATTTGTGGTAAGCAAAAAGAAAAAAGGTACTTCTGAGTAAACTTAACCACATGAAGATAAATTATAATTTATCAAAAATAAAACAAACAAAACCCAATTTTCTAAACAAAAAACAAAGATGAAGTCAATGTGATTCTGTTTTTGTTTTTTAATGAACGACTGATTTAATGACCGTAATTAATAAGATGTGGACATGATAAATCTTTTAAGTTTGTGTTAAACTGCACAGTTGAAAGATCACACAACACATATTGAAGGCTTAAAATTCTCATATGTGGCTTTTTTCTTATGGATGAAAGTGTATTTTGTAAGTTAAGTAGCCACATGACAGAATCTTAAGAGAGGAACTTAGCTAAGAAGCAACATCTAAAGTACTGTATATAAATTTTGTCATTTATAAATAAAATATAGTAAAGAGAGAGAGCACAATTTTTATTAATTAATGAGTGTGTAAATAACAAAAAAATCTCTCAAATTTTCTTTGATGGTTTGCACATGAGAAACAGGCGGAGATAACAATTGTTTTGGAGCCACAACTGACTCATGATTGGATGCCCAAGAAACTGGGTCACTAGATCATGAAGACGGTTGAAAAAGTCGATCCACATAATAAATGAAGCTTTATAATGTTACACACATAAACCTTTAGAGCTATATATGTTGATTGACTCCGTATAATATTTTGTTTGATATTTTGATATCTCAAATTACATAAATTTAATTTGATTAGATTGTATAAATGTGGGTTGTGTGACCATACGTTGAATTGCACATCAATTATTTATTAAGTAAATTTTGGTTATATGTGCGATAACAAGGAGTACCAATTATAACTTGACCAATCTTTTTGAAATGTCTACTAAGTAAATCTTGGTGATATGAGCGATTATAATTTACAAGGAGTACCGATTACTTACGAAGGAACACATTTTCTAGTATACTAGCCTCTGAGCACGCGCTCACACGCGTACTCAGAGGCTCTTCTATTTTTCGGTAAATTTTAATAATTTATTGATCTCTTACACATAATGCACTAAAAAATTAAACATATGAATCTGGGCTTACTAAACTTAGGAAGACACTTCCCAAATCCAACTCCCACAATACATTCTAGCATATATTTAGATCCAGACAACATGAAATAATTACCTCTAGAGATGATGTTACTCTGTTAGGAATGTAGACTCTATAATGAACTTTAGCACCCGGGTTGTCAACATGAAGGGACTTCAAAATGGTGGCATATCATTTGTAGCACGGACTTCACGTCCCCTACTCGTTGATTGCAAACTTTTATCCTAAAAACATAAAACAACGTTCATTACAGAGGCTACATACAAAAATAGTTGTTGCTATGGAGGATAGGGATGGAGGGAGAACATTACAACTGCTTAATGATAATGGGTGGAAGTTTGAAGATGTGTTTGTGAGAGTTTGTAGGCAGATTTTTTTTAAAGCGACAGTTCATGGTAGTTTATCTTATCCAACTGTTAAGTTTTTTTTTTTTTTTTTGCTGGGAATATATATATATATATATTTATTTATTTATTTGATAAAATTTTTTCTGGGAATATTGGTGGTTAGTTAAGGAATAAGAAAGAATTTTGAACAATTAATTTTTTTTAATAAAAATAAAAGATAATGATTAGAAGTTAAGAGTAAAGCTTTAATTGAAATCAGGAAAAAAAAAAATTGAATTTAAATAGGAGAACGTGTACAGGATTTGAAGAGGTATGCTAAATTTTAGGAAGATGGGTGAACGTGGGATTTGATTTTTTTTTTTTTAATTTAGTTATTTAATTTAGGATA
This sequence comes from Quercus aquifolioides, assembly GCA_019022515.1. Lineage (NCBI taxonomy): Eukaryota > Viridiplantae > Streptophyta > Magnoliopsida > Fagales > Fagaceae > Quercus > Quercus aquifolioides. The sequence goes on along the minus strand of CM032334.1, from coordinate 58,192,395 downwards.
TGTGTAGGATATGTAAACAGTGTTGGAATATATCTAAATAGAGATAATGTATGCAAATTTTTAGGAAAAAAATGTGTCAAACTTTTGAAATTTGTTAAACCGTTTAGTGATAAAAAGTTGCAGACAATTTCATTTTGGCAATTAGAAAAAAGAAAAAAAAAAAAAAAAGAGTACGTTTATGGGAGAAAATAAAAAAGATTTATATTTATTTATTTTAAAAAAGAAGAAGAAGTTGTATTAGTACTTGACTACTAACGTGAGAGTGAAATGTGGAGGTGAGAGAAAAAACTGTTTTTTTTTTTTTTTAATTTAGCTAAAAATTAAGAGTTTTTAAATTACTAATTTTACATATCTGACCCTATTATTTAAACTATACAAACAGATAAATTTAAGGGTATTTTAAGCATAAAAATTAAAAATTTAAATAAAAAAAATCTCTTAAATAGTAGTATAGAAATGTATGTTTGAGCATCCGTTAAATTGTTTTTGCTTTTAAGGAATGGTGGTCACAACTACTGGTCGCGTGCGTGCTTTTTTTTTTGCTAAAGGCAGATGGATAATAAATGCACGTCACGCTCAGCATTCCAGTGCGGCAAAACTTCATGTACATATACATATCTGAGTCTCAAAAAAAAAAAAAAAAGTACATATACATCTCACATTTCTTTTTTAGATTCCTACCCGGTGATTTTGCAATCCATGTCCATTTGTGTGCACCGTGACTGTGAAGCAAAACTTTTAATAATTGTACATCTTATATTTCTTTTCTTATTAGCATTCCCATCCGTTTGAAGCACCAATAATGCAAAATAGTGTCCAAAAATACAAAATCACACACATCTGATAATTTATAATGCAAAAATTAATACAACATGCTAAAGAGAACATCTAAAAATAGATGTCCACTGTAGCATCATTTATATTTTAAACACTATTCTTTTATTCCATTGCCTATTATTTTAATCTTACAAAAAGAATAGAATATAGGAGGTAGGATATACTGTTAAAGGCTTAAAGTTGTAATGTAAGATAGAATAAAAAATATATATTCAAATAAAGAAGTAAAATAATAGAATATAAGATGCAAAGTGTATTAGTGCTAATGTAAAATAACTAAAACGATGTTTGGTAATGTAATACATTTTGTTTTGTTTTTGTTTTTTTGGCATTTTCGGATGTGAATTAGGTGTAGTATATAAGATTATCCAATTATACTCAAATGCATAATTACAATAATCAATGTTATCTTTTAATTTTAAAAAACAAATAACTTTAATATATATATATATATATATATATATTGTGCGTTCCCAAAATATGGCTAATAGGCTCGATCTCTACTTGGGCTCACAATCTATTTGTATTGTGGACTTTGGATTTCCTACTATGGGTAGTTTTGTGCTCGGCAACTCAAGTACACCTCTATTCCCTCAAGCCTTCTCCCTCACAGAATCTTTCCTTTGTTCTCTTTGAGTGTTTGCTCTCTTCTCTTAGTATTCTTCCCAGAATTGCCAACCCCTTTTCCTCATTCTCATCTCTTATTTATAGCTCAAGATTAGTGGAAAGGTTATGATTACTCTAGGATATTAGTGGGTTTGAATGTCCAATTCCATTGCTTTTAAATGGGTGTTTAGTTGGAAGGGGGAGTAGTGGCCTTGGAACTGGTTCCCACCCCAAGAGGGACGTACGGCAGCGATATTCCCCAGGGTGATGCCGAGCAACTAAGACATAGTATTCCCGGGCAATTATGTTTCCGGCCAAAATGTGTTGGCCAGATAGGTTTCTGGCTATGAACCATGAGGTGTACGATTCAAGATTGCATGCTCAATGGGCCTTGGGTCAAGCATAGTGGTATGGATCCCGGGCCCATGGTCTTAGCAGGCCTAGGGCCTAGCTTCGGTCAAAAGGGTTAGAACTATGGGCCACACTGTAAGGTTGAAGTTCGTGGCCCAAGTGGGCCTCGGGACCCCTGTGCCGTACAATAGCCCCCCCTTGATTTGTGCCCAGCCCCCAGGAACGAATCAAGGACATTAAGAGGCAGAAACTAACCAAGAAGCTTAACGGGTAAATTCTGGACGGTTAAAAACTCATTAATGCACCCTCAAAAGGTGCGTTGTATCTGACTATTTGATTTAACTGTCATCATTTTCTGACAGTTCGTGAACCGAGGCGACACGCGTGGTAGTTACAATGGGGATTCATAGAGTTTCCTGCCCTTCACTTTTAAATGTTATTTATTCCACTACTGGCCCCTATAAATAGTCTCTCCTGAGTTTCTTCTTCACTTTTTACATTTTCCGTTCCTCAAATCCCCTCTTTGCCGAGCATACTTCTTTTGTGCGTTCATCCTCCAGCCCAAAACACCATTTCTTCCTAGAGCCCACAGTAAGTTCTCTTTGCCTTTCCTTTCATTGTCTCTTCTTCTTTCAGTTTTCCTTTAGTCTTAGTCTAAGGATGGGTTATTCTCACCTTCTATCTTTTGAAGCGTCTTTGGCCAGCTTTAGAGCAGCCTATAATGTCCCTGGAGATGTTGATATCGCATACTGTCACGTGGGCGATATCGACCTCCATACGCGTTCTGGCTTAAACATTGTCTTTTCCCTCTTATGGCTATTCTCGAGGGTGGGGTTAGGTTTCCCGTCGACCCTCTCATTATAAGCACTCTTAGGTTTTACGGCTTGTGTCCCGACCAACTCCCCTCTAATTTTTACCAAGTGGTGAGCTGTGTGAGTAGGTTAAACCAAATATTCGGTCTACAGTTAAACCACCATGATATTAAATTCATGTATAGTCTGTGCGGAAACATTAGGTCTGATTACTACTTAAAAACTAGAGATATGCGGGTACGGCTGATATCATGCTTTCCCGATTCTAACAGAAACTCGGCGGAGGAATTTGTTCGGGTGAGCGGCAATTGGCTTGCTGATGAACTCCCTTGCCCGTTTTCGTCGCGTGATGTTGGTCGATACCGAGAACCTTCATTTGCTTTAAGTTTGAATCCTTTACTTAGTTGTTTACATATAAACTAACCGTGTCTTTTTCTTTGTTGATTTGTTGCAGAAAGTAAAAGGTTTCAACCAGATCTCCGAGTTGTACACGTGAGAGATCTTAATTTCGTACTTAGATCAGAAATTTTTGTGCACATAGACGGACAACTCCAAGCATCCCATTTGATACTCGGTGTCGACCCGGTGTATTCTACCTGGCAATCATTTAGCCAGGCATTGTTAGTAGATAGCCTGTTGCTTTCGTACATAGATGTTCATCATGCAAATTTTCTCCCGCCTTCATTGACTACTGGTGAAGCTCAGGATCTTGGACCTCGTTACACTACCGCGGAGGATTTTGCCCCATTGAGAGACGAGTCGGCCGAGTGCGTGTCTCGAAGCCGAAAATCCCACATACCCGTTGAGGGGTCTGATGCTCCAGCTTAGACTATCGAGCCAGTAGCAACTGACCCAACCCACTCCTTAGAAGTAACAATTGATTTGGGTGAAGAAATGGTAACCAGACGAGGACTAACCGTTGACCGGTTCTTGCTTGGCACACGCTCAGCTCCTCAGTCCCAACAGCCTCCCGGTAGAGATCGAACTTCGCCTCCCCCTTCTGGCCGTGCAAAAAAGAAGCAATGAGTTGCTGATCCGCCTCCACCTCCTCCTTCGAAGACCCCTCCCCGGGCATCCGGGAACCAACTGGTGCCTCCCAGCCACCCACCCAGGTCGGGAGAAATGTCGCGTCCTCTTCCAGGCCTATGGTGGGATGGCAGCCCTCCTTCAAGCTTGGTGATGGGCCTCTACCGACAACTGCCAGCGTGAGGACTTGGTCTTAGGGCCAAGGGGGGTTAGTTGCCTAGAGCCTGGTGCACAATCTCCTCTTGCCCGAGGACGTCAACTGTTTCTTGGAGGCTACTGAGGAATCGATGGCAAAACGGCTACAGTGGCACACAATCACGGTAACCTTTTACTTTTCATTTATTTTGTTTGCATACGTATTCCCTTTTCCCCTACACTTATGATATATGATTAATGTTGTGTTACCAGGCCACGCAGTTGACTTACGTTCTTGATGAAAGAATGAAGGAGCTGGCCGAAGACGTGGAGAAGGAGAAGGCCATGAAGGACGTGGCAGAGGACACGACAAAGGAGATGGACAAAGTAGCTGATGCGGCCGAGAAAAGGGCTTAAGCTGCCAAAAATGCTTGGTTGGCAGCCAAGAAGAAGCTGGCCGAGGCAGAGGTCAAGCTGGGGGGCATAGAGCAGAAAGTCTAACACTGGCCCAGGCAGACAAGATTGTCAACCTTAAGGCGACCCTGGATACCTCCGAGCAAAGGGGGTACAATCTGGGCTTCGCAGATGCTGAAAAGTCTGTGGAGCCTGTTGTCCACCAAGCTCGAAGTCATGGGTTCGATGAACAGTGGTTGGCAACTTTACAGGCCATAGGGGTAGTAAAGGATTCCCCACTGAGAAATCCCGAGCAAATTCCCTACCCAGCTCTTACCCCCACATTCACAGTCAAGTCGATGATGCCGATGAAGAGGAGACCCTTAGCATGAAGGAACTGGTCCACGCCATTGACACTCATGTGGAGACGAATGTCCCTGAGGTTACTAGCAACCTTCAAGCTGTAGAGGATGGACAAGGAGATACGCCGGCTGCCGACCAACCACCCAGGAATGCGCCTAATGACGATGTTATCCAACTTCTGCCCGACGATGCCTCCATTTAATCTCCATGTTTCAATTTACTTCTATTTCCTATTTATGTTTAGTTGAAGTTTCTCTCTTACTTTTATTTGTTCGGTTTGCCTATGGCCACCAAGCTATAGTGGCTGAACAATAGCTTTAACTTTCATTTTCCTTAGTTTCAATTTCCTATGGTCACCGGGCTGTGGTGACAAAATAGCGGTTTAATTTTATTTGCTTTAGTTTGCTTTAACTATTTTACTACTCGGACATGGGGACCGAGCATTTTATGAATGATTGCTTTATTACTGCTAAGCTATTCTTTCTGACATGTTCTTTGATTGTCCCTCTTTTATATATATACCTGTATTACAAATGATCGGGTGGTTTAACCCCGATCTGCCTTTGAACGGTGATTGAAGCTGCTTTCTTATCTCCAAAAGGCCAGGTAATTTTCGGCCATGCATGGTGGTAGGGACTGGCTTGGACGGGATCACATGTATCTAGAAAGAATTGGCTCCTCGGTGAAAAGAACTAAATTTGATTCACGTTGACTCTTTAGGGAAATGTGGGGTGGTTACCTACTACCCGGTGAATAATTCGGCATAATCTCTGTGTGTTCAGTTATTAGAATAGATTTAGGGAGCTTGTTTCTACTTTTAGGTTAACCCAAAGTAAGATTTCCTCCCGTCCGGTGATGATGATCTAAGCGGAAAGCAGGTTCCTATCAAAATTTTGAAATTAGGTTTCCACCTGCTCGGTGATGTAAATCGAACCGAGGACAGGTTTCCGTCCTTAGAATATCCTAGTGTAAGGTTTCCACCAGCGTTTCCACTTGCTTGGTGATGAAAATCGAACCGAGGAGAGGTGTTTGTCCTTAGAATAGCTGTGTAAGGTTTCCACCTGCTTGGTGATGAAGATCGAACCGAGGACAGGTTTCTGTCCTTAGAATATTTTAGTGTGAGGTTTTCGCCTGCTCGGTGATGAAGATCGAACCGAGGACAGGTTTCTGTCCTTAGAATATTTTAGTGTAAGGTTTCCGCCTGCTCGGTGATGAAGATCGAACCGAGGACAGGCTTCTGTTCTTAGAATATTTTAGTGTAAGGTTTCCGCCTGCTCGGTGATGAAGATCGAACCGAGGACAGGCTTCTGTCCTTAGAATATTTTAGTGTAAGGTTTCCGCCTGCTCGGTGATGAAGATCGAACCGAGGACAGGCTTCTGTCTTTAGAATATTTTAGTGTAAGGTTTCCGCCTGCTCGGTGATGAAGATCGAACCGAGGACAGGTTTCTGTCCTTAGAATATTTTAGTGTAAGGTTTTCGCCTGCTCAGTGATGAAGATCGAACAGAGGACAGGTTTCTGTCCTCAGAATATTTTGCCTTAGTTCCCTCCGCGTATATTGACCGGGTTAAATGAGTTAAAAATGATGGAATCATAAGTACAAATACTCTTGCAAGGATAAACATCACTTTTGCATTAATTAACAATATGTGCATATAATACTACACTTAATAGGTACCCCCGCGTACTGATAATCCGTGGTAGAATTTCTTCAAATTGTGGGCATTCCATGGCCGGGGAAGAGGTCTCTCAGCCAAATCCTCCAAATAATATGCCCCTACGCTTGCAATGGCGATAATTCTATATGGTCCCTCCCAAGTTGGCGCTAGCTTCCCTGTGTTGACGTCCCGTGTATTCCCCACCACCTTTCGGAGTACCAGATCTCCCGCTCCGAACTCCCTTTTCCTTACGTCTCTGTTGTATCTTCGGGCAAGTTTTTGCTAATATTCTGCCAGTCGTATAATCACTGATTCCCGGTGTTCTTCCAACAAGTTCAGCTGTTTCAGCATCAACTCTGAATTCTTGGCGATGCTGAATCCTGAAACCCGGGCACTGCACAAGTTTACTTTTGCTGGTATGACTGTTTCCGCTCTATAGGTCAGAGAGAACGGGGTTTCTCCTGTGGACCTTCTCAAGGTTGTTCGGTAGGCCCATAGAACACTAGGCAACTCCTTCGCCCACCTGCCCTTAGCACCTTTTAATCTTGTTTTCAACTCGTTCACAATGGCCTTGTTGGTGGCCTCGGCTTAACCATTGCTCTGCGGATATGCCAGGGTAGAATATCGGTTTGTGATGCCGAGATTGCTGCAAAACTCAAGGAAAGCTCGGTTGTCGAACTGTAACCTGTTGTCTGACACTAGAGACTCTCGTACCCCGAATCTTGTCACTATGTTTCTCCATACAAACTTCTTAACATCCACGTCCCGGATGTTCGCAAACGCCTCCGCTTTAGCACACTTAGTGAAATAATCTACGGCTACCAAGACAAACCTTTAATTTCTGTAGCCCGGGGAAATGGTCCAACAATATCTAGCCCCTACTGTGCGAAGGGCCAAGGGCTACTAATGGGATTTAAGCTTCTCGCTGGTTGGTGGATCATTGGGGCGTGCCTCTGACACTGCTCACATTTTTGTGCATACTCGGCAGCATCCTTTTGCATTCTTGACCACCAAAATCCTTGGGTCATTGCCCGGTGAGCTAACGATCGTCCGCCCACGTGACTGCCGCACACCCCATCATGTAGCTCGGCTAGGAGTTCCTCAGTTTTGCTGGGGGCAAGCATTGCAAGTAAGGTCCGTCAAAAGATCTTCGATATAGCTTATGATCGGTGGACAACGCTGTTCAATGTACTTTTTCTGCTGATCGGATCCATCCAACACGGCTCAACTGTTGCCACCAATGAGACACCTACTCTTGCACTAATACTTGGTTCTGCCACCAGCTCCGCTTTTATTAACCGAGGAATTCCCTCGGTTGATGATGACGCCAATGTGGCCAACAAGTCAGCGTGCTGGTTCTGTCCCCTTGCCACCTGAACCACTTTGACGCTAAAAAGCGGTCCATAATTTGCTTCACCAACCGTAAGTACTCCATTATCCGGGGATCCTTGGCCTCAAAACTTCCCTGTACCTGATTGACCACCAACTGAGAATCTGAATAAACCTCTACCTCCTTAGTACCCAGATCTAATACAACTCTTAGCCTGGCCAGCAGGGCCTCATACTTGGCTTTGTTGTTTGAGGCCTTAAAGCCTAACCTAAAGGAATATTCCAATTTTATTCCTTTTGGGGTAATGACTACGATCCCAGCCCCGGCTCCTAATGCCCTGGATGCACCATCCACGAATACCTTCCACAGGATTACCTCTACAGGACAGACCATCTCATTCTCCCCTCTTAGAGAAAACTCTAGAATTAAATCAGCGAGAATCTGTCCCTTCACCGAGCTTCTTGGCCTGTATCTAATGTCAAAGGATCCCAGCCGAGTTCCCCACTTAGCTATTCTTCCTGTGAAATCAGATCTCTTCAATAACGACTGTAGAGGATACTCGATCAATACGTAAACGGTGTGAGCCTAAAAGTAGTGGGGCAACTTCATGTACTAGTGCTAATACTAACTTCTCCAAGGGTAAGTACCTTGTCTTGGCATCTAATAGGGTCTTACTGATGTAGTATACTGGCTTTTGCACTCCCTGGTCCCTGAGAAGCAAAGCGCTCATGGTATGTTCCGACACCGAAAGATACATGAATAAATCTTCCCCGAGTTTTTGGGCTGTCAGCGTGGGCGCCCGCACCAAATATTCTTTCAACTCCTGGAAAGCCATTTCACATTCCTCACTCCACTGGAATTCCTTCCACTTCTTCAAAAGCTGGTAGAATGGACGGCAACAGTTTGCAAACTTAAAGATAAACCGGTTGAGGACAACTAACATGCCTGTCAGTACTTGGACTTCTTTCGAATTGCTCAATGGTTTAAGACGTTTCACTGCTTGAATTTGTTCGGGGTTGACTTCTATTCCTCGGTTACTGATCAAATACCCTGGAAACTTGCCAGCCTCTACTCCGAAAGCACACTTCTCGGCACTGAGTCGCAGCCTGTAATGTCGAAGTACTTTGAATACCCCTTTGAGATCATCAATTTGTTGCACTTCTTGTTTGCTTTTCATTACCATGTCATCAATGTACACCTCAACTGTACGCCCTATCTTGTCCCTGAACATTCTCGTCATCATTCATTGATATGTAGCCCTAGCGTTTTTCAATTTAAACAGCATCATGGTATAGTGATAGTTTGCGTCAGGGGTTATGAATGATGTCTTCTCCTGATCCTCGGCAACCAGGGCAATCTGGTGATAATCCTGAAAAGCGTCTAGAAAGCTCATCCTTGGATGCCCATATGTGGCATCTACTAGCTGATCAATCTTCGGTATCGGGAACGAATCCTTTGGACACGCTCGGTTAAGGTCAGTAAAGTCAACACAGACCCTCCATTTACCGTTCTTCTTTTTTACCACCACGGTATTTGCAAGCCACTCTGGGAAGAAAATCTCCTTTATAGCCCCGACTTCCTTCAATCTCTTGACCTCTTGTCTGACAGTATCGACGTGCTCCTTAGCCAATCTCCTCGGCTTCTGCTACTTGAGAGGGCATAAGGGGATCCACGTTGAGCTTGTGAACTATAAACTCTAGGTCTATCCCGGGTATCTTATATGGGCTCCAGGTGAACACGTCTACGTTCTGTACCATAAACAGCAACATCTCTACCCACTTTTCGTCCTTCACACTTGCTCAAATCAGAAAACTCCTGTCGTCATCCGGTAATATCTTCACCCTCATCAGGTCCTCAGCATAGCTGGTCTCTGCTTCCTCTTGGGGTTCCTGTAATTGCTATAAGGGAGTCTCTTCGGTTGACTCCTTTGGCTTGATTCCTCGGTCAACTGCGGCCACCAAGCACTGCCTAACCACCTGCTGATTGCCCTTTACTACAGCAATTCCTTGCTCAATGCGGAACTTGACCTTCACATGCAAGGTGGATGGTACAACCCCTATGTCATGAATCCATAGCCTTCCAAGGATCACAATGTACGGGGAGAAAGAAGCGACCACTATGAACGTTACGATCACCTTCTTACCTTCCATATTCACGAGAAGTGAAATCTACCCTTCTAAGATCACCATACGGCCGTCAAACCCCATCAAGGGCGTATCATACTTGGATAGGTCGTCCTTCTTCATGCCAAGCCCCCTGTACAAGTCGGGATACATTACCTCTGCGCCACTCCCCTGATTTATCAGTACCCTCTTTACTATGAAGCCGTTTATCCAAGCTGTAACCACCAAAGCATCGTCGTGTGGTTGGATTGTACCTTCCATATCGTCATCATTAAAAGCAATGGGCTCCTGAGTGTTCTTCAACTTCTTCTCAGAGGGTTGTTCGCCCGTGCAATTTTTCGCTGGTACCACGGCCAGTACCACCTTCTCCCAAACATCTGAGCGCCTCTCGGTGCTGTGTGGATGACTTCTATCATCCCCAAAAGGAGTGGGAGAGGATTCCTGCATGGCCGAGTACCCTGCCCGGCTTCCTTATGCTTTGGGTCCACCACAAACTCTTTCAAATACCCCGTTTTCACTAACTGCTCTAGATGATCTTTTAACACCCTACACTGCTCAGTGGTGTGCCCCTTATCTATATGGTAAGTACAATTCAAGTTTTGATTTCTTCTAGACGAGTCTCCCCCCATTTTGTTCAGCCACTGAAAATACGATTCGTTCTTGATTCGATCCACAATCCTGTGCACCAGTTCCTTGAAGGCTACATTCACCTCTCTCATCTGTAGCCCTGGCTCCTGAATCCTCAGATCCTTCCAGGGTCTGGATTGAAAGCCGATATGCCGAGGATGATTTATGACCGGGGCCTTGCCCTTGCTCTATAATTGGTCATCTTCCACCCGTTTATATTCCTCGAACGCCTCATCAATTGCCTCATATCCTCAGGATGCCTCCTCATCAACGATTCCCGTAGTCTGAAATCCTCGGGCAATCCCATTCGAAAAGTACTCGCCGTGATTTTATCATTACCACTGCCAATCTCGTTGTAAAGTTCCCAGTACCGGTTAGCGTAGCTACAGAGGGTCTCCCTAGCCCCCATTTTCACTGATAGCAATGCGTCCACGGGCTGCAGAACTCAGCTGCAGGTCATGAACTGTACACCAAACTCTTGAATTAATTCGGAAAAACTGTGAATCGAGCCTTTCCTTAACCCATTGAACCATTTCAAAGTGGTGGGGCCGAGGCTTAAGGGAAACACTTTACACATCAGTGCATCATTATGAGTGTGCAAAGACATCATTTGAATATAATGGCCTACATGTTCCACCGGGTCCGTCTTTCCATTGTAAGAATTAAACGGCGGCCGTGTGAATCTGCTCGGCATAGGTACCCTTTCAATATCTCTCGAGCATGGTGATCGGGCAGCTCAGCGTAATGCGTGGCTCATAGAGTCCATGGCCGCATTCTGAGGCCGTCCCTCCTCCGAGGAAACCGAATCCCAGTTAGCATATTCCCGTGAGTGATCATAGTGCTGATAAGACCCAGATTAATGGGACCCTATTCCACGGTGATCCCCGACACTAGCCGACCTTTCCCTTCGCTCTTCATGGTCCCTTCTCCTACGCCTATCTCTCGCTTCCAATTCCAAATCCTTCACCAGCCTACGCAAATGCTCAAGCTCCTGATCCTTCTGCTCAAGCTCTTGATCCCTTCTGTCAAAATGGTCACGCCCTAACTCCCTGGTTAACCCCTAGACATTCTCCCGTGCACATCTTGATAGAACCACAGCTATGTAGGAGATTCCCACAGACGGCGCCAATTGTGCGTACCCAAAATATGGCTAATGGGCTCAACCTCTACTTGGGCTTACAATCTATTTGTATTGTGGGTCTTGGATTTCCTACTATGGGTGGTTCTGTGCTCGGCAACTCAAGTACACTTCTATTCCCTCAAGTCTTCTCCCTCACAGAATCTTTCCTTTGTTCTCTTTGAGTGTTTGCTCTCTTCTCTTAGTATTCTTCCCAGAATTGCCAACCCCTTTTCCTCATTCTCATCTCTTATTTATAGCTCAAGATTAGTGGAAGGGTTATGATTACTCTAGGTTATTAGTGGGTTTGGAGGTCCAATTCCATTGCTTTTAAGTGGGTGTTTAGTTGGGAGTGGGAGTAGTGGCCTTGGAACTGGTTCCCACCCCAAGAGGGATGTACGGCAGCGATATTCCCCAGGGCGATGCTGAGCAGCTAAGACATAGTATTCCCAGGCAATCATGTTTTCGGCCAAAATGTGTTGGCCAGATAGGTCTCTAGCTATGAACCATGAGGTGTACGATTCAAGATTGCATGCTCAATAGGCCTTGGGTCAAGCATGGTGGTATGGATCTCGAGCCCATGGCCTCAGCAGGCCTAGGGCCCAGCTTCGGTCAAAAGGGTTAGAACTATGGGCCACACTGTAAGGTTGAAGTTTGTGGCCCAAGTGGGCCTCAGGACCCCTGTGCTGTACATATATATATATATATATATATATATATTGTAAGGACTGGATTTCGACCCTCAGCCCACTAGAAATGGATGATGGCCCAATGAGCCTGAAATAATATATTTGTTAGAGAGTGGATCTTATAGGTAAAACTTATCAAATCATGTATAGGCCACAATAGATTGGATTCGCACCAGAAAGATAAGAAAACACAGTTTGAAGGGAATAACATTCCTCGGTCAAGTTCGAGGATGAAGTGTTCTTATATTCACTCAAGTTTACCTAAGTACAAGATGTTCTCTGTAACACCCCGACACCAAATTAATAGTTAAACTATGTGTTTAAATAGTTAATTATTATTTTAAGTCACTTACTTTCTAAAATTAATATAAGAGTATTTAATAAGTATATTATTTTATAACACCTTTGAATAAGAATTGTAAAGAAAATAAATAATGGAATGGCTATTTGTATTATAAATATATACTAAATATAAGTATGTACAAAACTATATTAAGTGGTTAAGTTATGAGATATATATAGTTGTTGGACTATATTAAGTGGTTAAGTTATGGTATATATATATACATTTAGTTGTAGGTGTTTTAATTAAGCATGATGCATGAGATAGTATAGTAGAAATTCCACCACATGCAACCAATGGAAATTCAACACACCTAAAGTCAAAGTGTTTTGCATGTTGACTCATGATATCCTCTTAAACCCAAAGAACAAGTCTTGGCCGGCCATGCAAGAAACAATCTTCATATTATCTTTTCTTTGACTTTTCAATGTAACTAGAATTTCCATGAAACTCTCATGCTCTCATTTTTCCACGGGTCCACACACACAAATCTGAAATTCTCAGCTCATTTGCTCTCTTTTCTCTTAAGGAAAGAGCTAGAAACTCTTAAGTCTTCTCTCAAGTCCACCGGTTCACACACACCAAAAGAAAGACAAAAGCTCCACCTCATTCTTCTTCCTACTCACTCAAAGAAAATTAGAAGACTCAAAAAACTCTCTTAAGCTCTCTCCCTCTCACACCTACGGTCCAGCAGCAAGGAAAAAGATTTCTTCCAATTCTTCTCAAGCTTTTACTCTCAATTTAAAGCTAGAGTGATTCTAGCTCAATCACTCCATGAACCTATGTCTAGGGTAAGGGGAAAATCTAATTCTTTTAGTCTATTATTCATTTTAAACTTAAGTGATGATTTTATGATTTTGTATATGGGTGTGTTGGTGATTTGTTGAAGGTATATTAGGGTTTTTACTAATTAATGGTTGTATAAGATTAAGGAATTAAGAAAAAGTTAGGATCAGAACTGTTGATGTTACTGCTGGGATTTTTGGTTGTATGAAATTTTGCTCTAAATGGTAAAATGACTATATATAAGTCTTTTCTAACATGTCTAATGAGTTCATAAAAATCCCCATATGAAAATACCATCATTTAATAATTGTTTGTGAATTTACAAGAAAATGTTGCAAAGCTGTCACTGTGACAGATTCTGTGTTCATGCATGATAAATTATGTATTAAATTGTATATAGTGAATTTGGATGCTAGACTTATTTTCTATGAAAGCTAAGACATATACGGTTGTTATGGAAGTGTTCTCACAGCATTTGGATCAATATAAAAATAATGGCTTAATTTCTAAATTGCATGAAATTCTGTCAGGACAGATTTGAGTATGCTGTGTTGTATGATTTTTAGTAAATTATTATTTTATGTTTTGACTACGAAATTTTTATGGTACATACTGGACATACAAGGGAGTTTCTCTGTAAAATTACATGAATTTTGGATGTGAATTGGTAGTCCATTTGTATTTTATAAGTAAAGTATATGCTGCTGGAATGAAACAGTGAACAGTAAGGGACATGCCTAACTTTGAGGATTTAATTCTAAAGTTAGGGTGAATGATTTGAGCTATAATTTATTATGCTCATCATATGATATGTCTGGATCATAGAGTAATTTTGTACAACTCGGTTCAAGGTTTAGTACTCAAAGGAGGGGTTCTAAACCATTCGACGGTTGTATTTACGAAGCTGTTTTGTTGAACATGCTGTATGTTTCCTTAAGAGTGTTTATGGTTATATGACAATGCTTAAAAGAGTTTATGTTTATGCATGCAAGATTGCCCTAAGGCCAAAGCACCTTTTGAAATGAAGTTGGCTCTTCTAGAGATATGATGTTAATATGAGAATGTTGATTTTTCTTTAGTTTGGTACATCCTTGGTTGATGCGTGCATTTTATGTTTGTGGGAACCTCGTTGAGGTGGGGATTATGATTTCCTTAATTTTAAGAGATAGGTTTTGAGATGAATGTGTAAGTTTATGATAAGAAAATTACGGATAGTAATAAGTTTTCATTTCGGTTTAAGTGTTACCAGCCACCAGGTCTAAACTCCTTCAACTTTAGGCTCTCGGTTCCTCTGCTATCAGGTAAGGGATAAGTTATATGAGCGTTTGGTAAGTCATGAGGTTATTTTAAAGTATATTATGCATTAAAAGGTTTTTTATTAGAGATATGACATGTAAGCATTATCAGACAAAGATATGTTCGTGAGCTTTCGAAACCTTATGTATACGATGTAAGCATATTAATGTTATTACTAATTCCACGAACATGATGACTAAAGAAAATAATAGGAATGCTATTATTGTAAAATGTAATGCAAACTATGAATTTCAGTATGATGAATAAGTATGAGATATTTTCGAGTTATGTCCTCTAGTGATCTGAACTCTGTCAGTAGGGATTAGTTACTGGCTTTCCATGGAAAATGTTATATGATTGGCCATTAAGTGGGACTGACTCTGCTGTACCCGCCCTTGTTGGTTATGGCCAACTTGTGGAGGAAGTCAACCTACCCCCATGGTTGAAAGATATGTATTATGATGTGATCTCGGGAATACCTGATATTGTGGGGAATGCTGGATGCCTAGCACCGTGGTGCTAGAAACCTCCCAAATAAGTACAGATTTATCAGATATGGACTAACCAATCAGTTATTTATGAACAACTATATTATGTTATTAATCATGAGAGAATTATTTTGCTTAAATGCATTGTGAAAAGTTAAAAGCTCTCATGAAACGAAGAAGTTTCTGATGAAAAGAAAGCTGTTCATTAAAAATAAAAGTTTCTGAAGTTCTGTTGTGCTATAAAGATGAAGTTTCTGATGAAAGTACAATTTATGTTAAGAAGTTATCAGATATCTGTTTTTCTTTATGAAACGTTAAGTTTTATGATTATGAAAGTTATAATGGTTTATAAGAAGAAGTTTATGAAGGAAATTTTTATTATTCTTTAAGATGCTTCCAGTTTAGGACAAAGTTACCGATTATCCGATTTAAGTTAAATGATTATTTTGTAACGAAAATATATATGGTGACTTTGTAAGAAATGAAAGAAATTCAATCTGGAAGGTTTCGATAATATTATTCTGATAAGAAAAAGGAGAACAATTATTTTCCTACAAGGAGCGTATAAATTATTATTATAAATAGTATAAAATACTATGCATGAAAAGATGTTCTCCTATCTGAACAATTATAAAATGAAATGAATTGATTTACATGTATCCTTATTAAATTCTCATATATCTTACCTTTACTGAACTGTGTAGCTCACCCCTTCCACTCTTTCAGTTAGCAAGTTGTATTTTGGAGCAGAGAGAGCCTTAGTCGAGTTTTGGAAGGAGCTGATTTTAGTTTATATGTATAGATCCTAAAGTAGTATTTGATGTTTAGTTTTGCAGTATTGTGAATTTTAAGATCTAATGAAAGTTGTACCTTAAGGTGTTAAGAGATGTATTATGTGAAAGTATGAAATTTGAAAAACTGGTGGATTATGTTATTCTTTGAGTTCAGTATAAATGCTCTGAATGTCAAGTGAAAGGTTATATCATTTAAGTAAAGAAACAAGAATGAAAGAAAGAGGGAAGCTTTTGACAAAAGTTTTGAAAAAGTTAAGTTGGTTCTTGTTAATATTAGGTTTAGGCTTGATATTAGCATGCCGGTCATGGTCACAAATCCGGGTATCGGGTTTGGGGCGTGACATTCTCGCTCTATTTTTTTTTTTTCCCCCCAGTGATTACATACCCCATTTCTCATGGGGGTCTTTTCTTTATATAGTCTTATTCCTTTTCAATCCTAACCTTCCACTTGTTGATTGTATAAGTGATCTTCTGGATGCTTGTCCCATCGGAGCCCTCTTGGAACCTTTGTGTGTAACTGTAAGGCTCAACATCACTGTTCAGACATTATTTCCACATAAATGTGGCCAGTTGGTTAGGTGTAGAACATTTAATGTGGTGGTAGCAGCCTTCTTCTCAGATATTTCTTGGTTCACTGTGGACTCTTTTATCTGAAGCTTATCCTTAGAAGTATGGTACCCTCTTGCGCGGTATTCTCTAGGCGACCAGGCTCCAATCCCCCACAACGTTTCTTGAGGAAGTTTGGATCCTTGGGAGACAACCTTTGTTTGTCATTACTTGTCCTTGTCCTCGTCCCATTGCCCCACACGCTTATCTTACTGTTTGACCCTCGTCGGGCTACCTTACATCCTCGGGCATGGCCCACGGCCCAATATTCCTATTCGGCTCATTTATCCCCACAATAGCCCCTCAAAACTCCACCTTTTTTCTCTCCTGAGGAAAGTGGGGTTTTGATTTTGGTTTCCAAACCTCACACGCTCAGTGAACATTCCCACGTGGTAACGTTTTTTCACCTGCTTTGTACGCGCTCTTGACGCTTCGGCATCCGCGACGCCCCATTAATTGCTTCACACGACGATCTGTCCCCCATGTTTTACGGTGAGATGGGAATCTTGCAGTAGAAATCTTCCCTAGAAATTCGAGCGGGAATTTTCCCGCTCATCATTCTTTCCTATATAAAGTGTGCGGAGACGCCAGTTCCACCTCATTCTTCAACAATCCTCTTTTACTCCTTAGATGGGTAGGTTTGCTAACTTAGTAGATACTCCTGAGAGTATAGAGAGTTTTAAGACTCGGTACAGTATCCCTCCTGGGGTTTCCATACGGCACTGCCTTCTCGGTGAATGGCATGCTCTTAAATCTGAGGGAGATGTGGTGATCCCTATGATTGCCTTCATAGAAGGAGGGTTGAGGATCCCTATGGGGAGAGTGACTAGGGACTTCCTGATTGCCAATAGACTCTACTTGACCCAATGTTCCCCAAACCTATTTAGAATATTAAGTAGTGTGGACGCCCTAAATGAAAAGATGGGAGTAAGTCTTACCCATCACGATGTCAACTAAGTGTATAATTGCCAAAACCTTAAGAGTACGAGGTATTACCTCAAAACTAGGGTCCTTGAAGTCAGGTTTATCTCGTGTCTCCCCGAATCTAACAAGGGCATGGACCATGATTTTTGGATTATCTCGAGAGAATGGCATGATGGTCTTCATTGTTCGACACGAGAGGGGCAACCAGATGGGGTGTTTTGGGTTTAAATGCCCTGTTTTGATAGTGAACATTTCAATTTCATAGTTTCTTGTTTCTCTTCTTGTAGTTCAAAAACATATTTCTTTTGGTTTAACAAACCCTTTCTCGAACTATATTTTTGTTTCTTGGATTTATGCAGACAAGAATTTCACAACCCCTAATTTCAATTTCGTTAACGAGCCCGACCTTACCAGGATACTCAAGTCTGAGATTTTTCTTCATACAGATGGACAGTTACGCGTCGCTCACGTCGTCCTCGGATACAAGCCGATCTCATCCAGTTTTCAGTCCCCCAAGTACGTCATCAAGGCTAAGGATCCCCAATTGCAACGAATCAATATCGCAGTACCTTGGTTCCTCGCTAGTCCTCCGCCTAAAGATGTCCAACAGGTCGAGTTGCCCACCCAGTGTGTTGCCGAGGAAGAAGTAACCCCTTCACACTCATCCCAAAGAAGAAATTGTTAGGACATATGTGGAACTTGTTAGAGCATATGTCATATAGAATGGGCTAATCCTTTGACAAAACGCACTTTACTTGTAATTGGGTAGATTTAGGATGTGTTTAATACTTTAAGGAACAAGAGTTCAGGTATAGTATTGAAGTCATGCAAATCTGTCCAAGAATCAAGTGAAGAAGTGTTGTTCATTAAAACTCGACAAATAGTTCGACAGATGTATCTATCGAGATTTAATATGTGATTCTCGACAGCTCTCGACAGAAGCTGTATCTATCGAGAATTATGAAATTCAGATTTCCATATTTGTTTTTCACGCATATCCAAGCTATTTGTGTAAAGT
The DNA here is from genome assembly GCA_019022515.1 of Quercus aquifolioides. Classification (NCBI taxonomy): domain Eukaryota; kingdom Viridiplantae; phylum Streptophyta; class Magnoliopsida; order Fagales; family Fagaceae; genus Quercus; species Quercus aquifolioides. The sequence continues at coordinate 58,174,074 of CM032334.1, read as the reverse complement.
ATCTTTTCTCACAACCCTAGACATACATAAGGATTATTTTAAGAGCCATCTAAAGTGATGCAATTTGATGCAAAGTGATTATTCACTTAAATTGTGACCAGAGACCATTTGTTCTAGTTCAGCTTTCTCTTAAAGAAGTTGCTTCGTCTTTGCGCCGAGGGTTTTGTAACCATAGATCTTCTTGATCTTCATCGTGTGGATGAACTGAAGAACTTTGTAGCCAACATCTTTCTCAAGTTGGTGTGTTAATCACGTACTAGGATCCGTGTATCGATCGGTTAGTCACGTATTGGGAGCTGTGCATTAAAAAGAGAGATTTTCACTACATTACAAGTCCAATTGTGTATTGGGGTAAAGGTTCAACTGTAAGTTGGTATAAGGTATTGGGATTCCTTTACTTGTAACCGCTTGTTTTGATAATAGTGGATTCTCAGGAGTGGTGACCTTAAATTCACCCAGTGGGGTTTTGCCTCGGTGGTTTTCCTCATTTGTAAACAAATCACCTGTGTCATATTTATTTTTCCGCTACATTTAATTATTTGGTGATTTGTTTGTGCTACTACGCTTATTGCATGTAATTGAACCTAATTAATTCACTTGGCTAATTAATTGGTTAATTTACCAAAGGGGTCAATACATTCTTAATTTATCAGAAACACTCAGGGTAATCGAGGTTATAGACTCTAAAGTGGATTTCGAGGTATTTGATCAATTGTTCCCCCCAGAGTCTCCCAGTGTTACTTTCTCCCATTTACCTTCTGCTCAAGTAGCAGTTAAGAGCCATCCAACATTCCAAAAGCCATGGTGCTCCAACGGAAAAAGAACACTAGCCTCCTTGAGCTTTTGGAATCACATGCCGAAGGGTTTACTCCCAAGGTGGTTGTCCAACCTCGACCTCTTACTCCCCTCCCCACTCATACTTCTCCTTCAGAGTAGCTAGAAAAGAAAAGAAAAAGGGAAAAGAAAAGGAAAGAGGCGTCCGAGGAGGGTGAAATTGCCCCCAAGGACCTTGAGCCCCAATAAGGGGCCAAGATTGCTAAAGGGGCACAAAGAAGGAACACGCCAGAAGGCCCGGGCGCAAACATAGTCGTTGATTGCCACGCTAGGATTTCGATATGGAATCCTGCACTCAAGCTGGAAGGGGTCCCACTCTCCTTGGATTCCTCCATCAGGGATTTTCAGAAAAGGAAGGTAGGCTACGTGGCTAATGCTTTGGAGCAACCCTTGTTCTTGAGTCTTGCCCCAAGACATGGCCGATCTAAGGACCTTGAAGAAGCATGACATCTTCCTGACCCTGAGGAGGGACTTAGCAATGGTATGTCCTTTCATTTATTTTGTGCTCCTCTCATATATATATTTTACACTTCTATTATATTTCTCATACCATTGCTGTCTTCCAGGCCATCCAAACAACCAATATTGCTGAGGAATGGGTGGATTGGGCCCATGCCTAGTGTAAAGATGAGGAAGCTTGTCGCATATCTGTCGTGAAGACTTTGGTTGTGGCTGAGAAAAGGATCAAAGAGCTTAATACGATTATGGCCGAGGAAGACAGGGAGAGGAAAAGCGTAGAAGCTGCTCTAGCTAGCGCTGAAAAATAAGGAGAGGACTGACGTGCTCAATTGGATCAGTCCTCTTATTGTAAATGGTAAAAGTGGGCTACGCAAACCGACAAGGAAGTTTGGCCCTGTCAATCCTTCGCGTAAACGGTGATTTTGAAATCTGGCGCAAAGCCCTACTCATTGCGTCATTCCCCAAGCTCCTGTGGGTCGGACTTCTACTCCTTTGCCTATGATAGCGTTCTTCCTTGTAGGAAAAGGATTCACTGGGAGGGGGTTTTTATCGTGGTCTGTAACTGCTATCTTCCCCTGATTTAGGTTCGGAGCTTGAAGGAGATGTCATTCTTTGTTTGCGACATAATTTCCTGCGTAGATGGTCTATCTCCAACTGGAGATTCCTAGTTTCTTCCCCATGTAACACATGACTCCCAGTCCTAGAATGACTCCTACTAGTATAAGTCGTATGCACACTAACTTCACGATCTCTTCTCCGTTCTAAGTTAAAAAAATGGTCCTGACGTTGAGATCCCACAGATTCTTCTCGATTTGGTCCTGAACCCACCATGACTGAATGAGATTACAAGTGCTTTCTCGTTCCTTACAGATGGCGCCAATTGTAAGAACTGGATTTCGACCCTTAGCCCACTAGAAATGGATGATGGCCCAGTGAGCCCAAAACAATATATTTGTTAGAGAGTGGATCTTACAGGTAAGACTTATCAAATCATGTATGGGTCACAATAGATTGGATTTATGCCAGAAAGATAAGAAAACACAATTTGATGGGAATAACACTCCTCGGTCAAGTCCGAGGATGAAGTGTTCTTATATTCACTCAAGTTTATCTAAGTACAAGATGTTCTCTCTTTGTTTTTTTTTTTTTTTTCCAATGATTACATACCCCATTTCTCATGGGGGTCTTTTCTTTATATAGTCCTATTCCTTTTCAATCCCAACCTTCCACTTGTTGATTATATAAGTGATCTTCTAGATGCTTGTTCCATCAGAGCCTTCCTGGAACCTTTGTGTGTAGCTGTAAGGCTCAACATCACTATTCAGGCATTATTTCCACATAAATACAACCAGTTGGTTAGGTGTAGAACATTTAATGTGGTGGTAGCAGTCTTCTTCTCAAATATTTTCTAGTTCACTGTGGACTCTTTTATCTAAAGCTTATCCTTAGAAGTATGGTACCCTCTTGCGCGGTATTCTCTAGGTGACCAAGCTCCAATCCCCCACAACATTTCCCGATAAAGTTTGGATCCTTGGGAGACAACCTTTGTTCGTCATTACTTGTTCTTATCCTCCTCCCATTGCCCCACACGCTTATCTTACTATTTGACCCTCCTCGGGTTACCTTACGTCCTCGGGCATGGCCCACGGCCCAATACTCCTACTCGGCTCATTTACCCCCCCCCCCCCCCACACACATATATATAAAAGTAACTCATCCCTATATGAAAATGACGTTACATGTTGCTACACTATATATATTTTTGAGTAATGCTGCAGTCACAAACTATTTTACAACATTTTTACAAAATGTTGATGTGGCCAACCTTTTATTGGTTTTCATCTAAGCCCCCCATTAATATCACTTTTTCATTTACCAATAATCACTCACCACATCAGCAGTTTGTAAAATAGTTTGTATCTCTAGCATTAAACTATCTTTTTTTTCTACATTACGCAGTTGGATCACAATACATATCCATACTTTCCTTCTTCTTCTTCTTTTTTTTTCTTTTCTATATTTTGTTCCCTTCATTTTGGTTTTTTTTTTTTTAATTTTTTTTTATAAATTTTTTAGTGTTCCCTTCATTTTGTTTTAACAAGTTAATTTCAGGCTCAACATAGAGAGAATATAGATTTTTGGTTCATTTATTGTATTGTCCAAAGTAACTCTAAAAATAAGCATAATTGAATACTAAACCAAAGTGCAAAATAATAAATTTACACAATTTAAATTCATTTTCCTATTCCTACCTATCTACATGCCAATTGCAGGCAGCCTAATTGAAGACAAGACAACCACCAGTAACTACACACATTCACCCTTTCTATAATTTTTTATTTCAAAAAAAAATTATATAACTTTTTTTTTTTTTTTTTTGGTGTGTGAATGAAAGAATTTATTTAAACCGGTCCAAAATAATGAGTACCCATCCCTATCTACCTCATGACAGGACAACACGCAGGATTGGAGGGATGTAAAATGTTCCCACTTGATTCAAAGCACATGCCCAATACGGACAGCAGGGTGAGCTAGAGAATTTGATATATGAGAATGAGACATATGAAAAGAAACTTAGGCTCCATTTGGATACAGCTTATTTTACTGAAAATTGAAAGTTGAAAACTGAAAACTAAAAACACTGTAGCAAAATAATTTTTCAATGGGTGAATAGTGCCGTGGGACCTATTTTTAATATTTTTTTCTGAATAAAGTGGTGATGGGTCCCGTGAACAGTGCATGAACAGTGCATGAATAGTGTGAACAGTGCATAAACAGTAACTTTGTCTCCTAAAGTGAAATGCGTGCAGCAGAGGAAAAAAAAAAAAAAAAGAAGAAGAGGAAAACGTTGAAAATGCAGACACAATAATCCGGATCCAAACGCTACCTTAAAATAAAAATAGGAGAAAGGGCAAGAGTCTTATAATTCAATGTTGATTGATTCTTCTAATAATGAGAACTCTAGTTCAAATCCTCCTCCCTATTTATTGTAAGAAGGAAAAAAAAGTGGGATAAGAGATGCAAAGAAGAAGAAGTTGGGGAATTCAAATATCTTAAAGCCAAAAATCATACTTTCAAACAAAAAAGAAAAGAAAAGAAGTTTTATTGATGCAGGGACAGAACTAGATTCAAGCTTAGGGGGAGTCAAAGTATAAACCAAAAAAAAGTTTGAGCAATTTTCAAGTTTTATCACCTTAATTAACGTTACAATCCAATATTTGCCGACACAATTAAAGATCATGTTGCAATAAACTAATACCAATTTCATCTGTGGTGATTTTTTTTGAAATTTTGTTTAAGAATTTTCAAAATTTGCGACATCAACACTAGATATTGGCAACACTACATCATCAATATTAGATTTTGAATGATTTGTTTTTAAAAAAAAGTATCAAAAGAAATTATTTTAGTTTATTGTTAAAATAAAAGTCATACTAATTATAGGGGTTTATAGGAATTTATTTTACATTTAGCTAGATTCAAATATAGTTTCCTGAATTGTAAATTTACGAGAATTTGTTCTTAATGTAAAAGTAATGGTAGATTTAAATATAGTTTTCTGAATTGTAAATTTACGAGAATTTGTCCTTAATGTAAAATTAATGGTTTTAATTTTTCATTCCATATTAATCATTAATTTTGGGTTCCAATTAGCTCAACTAATAAAGTCCTTGATGGTTGAATAAGAGATTTAGAGTTCAATCCCCCACCAACAACAAAAACCGATTGGTGTCTTAGTTTTTATTTTATTTTTTTAGAGAGTTTCAACCTATGGCGCATACTCCTGATGATAGCTCTTTATCATCAGACCAAGACACCAATCGATTTTTGGTGTTGGTGGGGGATTGAACCCCAAATCTTTTATTCAACCATCAGAGACTTTACTAGTTGAGCTAATTGGAACCTACTATTGATGTTTTGGTTTGATGATAAAAAACTATTATCAAGAGCGGACGCCATAAGTTGAAACTTCAAACTCTCTAAAAAAATGTTAATCATTAATTGACAAATCAAACAAATTAATTTTAATAATTTCCAAGGGGTGGTTCTCTAAACTTCCAGAATCTAATCAAACGGTCACAAATCATTATTAACATGTATGGTTTATTCAATATTCTAGCACATTCTATAGCATGCTTACGTGCCCCCTTAGGACAATAAAAATAATGTTAATACATGGTTCCAAATCACATGGTCACAACCCACAACTCACACTTGACCAAAACACTTGTGTCCAGAGATAAACCAAACAAACAGTGAAACAAAGAAAATATATTCACAATCACTTTCTCACAGACTCTTGACAAAGAGATAAACCAAACAAACAGTGAAACAAGAAAATATATTCACAATCACTTTCTCACGGACTCTTGACAAAGAAAATATATTCAGCTAACTTTACTCTACTCTCCTCCGCTCCCCCTCCCTCCTCCCTCAATCCAAGGAGGCCCTAAAGTCATACCACACCAAAAAGTGAGAGTGATGACTGATATTAGCTCAAAATTAAAGAGATAGATAAGAGAAGAGGAAGCTTCATGAGTCCATACCTTAGTCAATTTGACTTGTGTATGAGTGTGAATAGTGGACCAAATTGGAGAGGTGGAGCTACGCCAAGCCAATGGAACAGACAAACCAACCCATGTAGCTGGCTATGGTTGGTGTGTGGAGGCATTTGAGAATGAGAGCTAAGAGAGTGAGATTGAGGGGAAAAAAATTTAATGGGTAAAATTAGGGATTTGTGATTTCTGTTTTGTTATTTCAAATTTGTGATTATATTGTGTATACTTTTGGGTTTAGACAAGAATTTTGTTTTATCTTAATGTTATTTTTGTTATTCTTGGGCTATTGGGTTTGTTTAGATTGGATTTATGTTCTATTTTGTTTTTAATTTTGTTTTATCTAGAGGTTATTCTTATTATTCTTGGGACAATTGGGTTTGTTTTGATCAGAGGATTTTTTTTATTGTTCATGGGGTAATCGTGCAAGGGGTTGAACTAGCATATACTTTTTATTTTTGGGTTTGTTGGGTCAATTTGTAAATATTTTTGGAGAAGAGGGAGGCCAAAAGTAAATATTTTGGGGGTACATTTGAAATTTTTTGAGAATACATGTACACTAACCATAATTTTTGAAAAATCTTGGGGGTGGGGGAACGCGGGGGGGGGGGGGGGGGGTGGGAGATGGCCCCCCTCAGCCCTCACTTGATGAATCGCATGCTCCCAGTCAAAATCCTTGACAATTTCACAAACTATGAGATGAGTGATGTGCAAGCATGCATTCCAAAAAAATACATTTGGGTAAATTGCAATTTATCATCCGTTGTTTAGGTCTAATTATAGTTTATTCTTAATTTTTGAGAAAGTGTTCAAAACCTCTTCATGGTGAGAATTTATAAGATCCACATGGTGGACAAGTGATGTGGTCCACCATTCCACTAAAAAACTTTCACCTGTTTAAAATTGTTAGTTAGAAAAAAATTTTAAACAGAAATTAATTACTGACTCAGCAATTTTAAACAAGTGGAAGTTTTTTAATGGAATGGTAGACCATATCACTTGTCCACCAGAGGACTCTATAATTTCTCCTTCATGGTTAGGTTAAAATTGATACTTTCTTATGAAACTGATTGAGTGATGCTAGACTAGACTTATCATCTATATATTTAATAGTCTAATTGCATAAAATATTTTTCTTTTCCTCAATTATATATGGTAGCCTTCCTGTGAACTCCATATATTAATTCATCAAAATACAACAATTTAATCTATAAACTATAAAGAGATTTATTATAGTTTTCTTAAAGTCAAGAAGGTAAAGTTCTTTGAATAATTTTTTTTAAGAGCCAAGAGTATTTTTAAGTAAACTAACCACATGAAAATAAATAATTTGTGGAAAGCAAAAAAAGAAAAAAGGTACTTCTGAGTAAACTTAACCACGTGAAGATAGATTATAATTTATCAAAAATAAAACAAAAAAAACCCAATTTTCTAAACAAAAAACAAAGATGATTCTGTTTTTGTTTTTTAATGAACGGCTGATTTAATGACCATAATTAATAAGATGTGGACATAGAGTATATATTCCAGAATGGGCTAATGGGGAAGTGAGATAAGGCACAGCATCAATGATCGCGCTTTAAAATGGGCCTCGACTGGCTTAGGCCCAATCGGTAGTGGAATGGTATGAGCCGACGTCGTTTTAAGTAAAAATGAGAAGTGCGCGTGTAGTACAGGTCCTCCCGGCAAGAAATTCGTTTAATTAAATTTCAATTTTCCGTTTACAATTACGATTACGAAAAATAAATATATATTTTTTGTATTATTTTTATTTTGCAACTGAAAAAAAAAATATTTTGAAAATTAGGGTTTTATTATCAGCTTGCCCTCGCCCTCGCCCTCGCCCGCACAATTCACAACTCACCACTGGAATTCTCCTTCTTCAATTGCCAAACAAGTATAACATTTATTATTATTATTATTTTTTAATTTATTTTTAAATATACAAAAAATATTTATATAATTAAATTGTAGGGTTTAATTGAAAATAAAAATTCAGAAAATTGATAGGTTAAGATTTAAAATGCAATTGCAATCTCAATCTGCTTTGCCGTCGTAGGAAAGGAGATTGTCTCTCTAACTCTAAGGCTTGTTTTTAGTATTTGTATAGTTTTATAACGGAACGAAGAGCAAATAGGGCTGGCTTTTGTTCTAAAGATATTTAACAAATTGTTAATTCTTGGATTTGCTTTGTAGTTGCAGCATTGCTTTGATTTGCTTTGCTTGTGTGAAATATTTAACATAACAAAGTCCTACTTTTCTTGTTCTACTTTTGTGTATGTTCATTTATGTTTATGTATGTGTATGTTTATGTGTGTGTGTATGTTTATGTTTATATTTATGTGTGTTTATATTTATGTTCATTTATGTTTATGCATGTTTATGTATGTGTGTATGTTTATATTTATAAACATAAATATAAATATAAACACACATACACGAACACAAACACAAACACAAACAAACATACACAAAAACAAACAAACATAAACAAAAACAAACAAACATAAACACACACACATAAACATAAACATACATAGACATAAACACACATACAGACTGAGAAAAATTAAACCCTCATATAGACTGGAAAAAATTGCAAACTAACACCAATCCTCAAACAATTTCGTTAGTTACTTTCGTTATGTTTATATTTAAGTTTATGTGTATGTATGTTTACATTTATGTGAGTTTATACGTGTTTATGGGTATGTGTGTTTATGTTTATGTGTATGTATATTTATGTGTATGTTTATGCGTGCTTATGTATGTGTATGTGTATGTGTAATTTTATGTGTGTGTGTATGTTAATGTTTATGTGTATGTGCATATGTGTTTATATTTATGTTCATTTATGTTTATGCATGTTTATGTATATGTGTATGTTTATGTATGTTTATGAGTGTGTATGTATATGTGTGTTTATGTTTATGTATATGTATATTTAAACCCTCATATAGACTAGAAAAAATTGCAAACTAACACCAATCCTCAAACAATTTCATTAATTACTTTGGTGTGCTAAATCGAGCCTTTATGCGTATTTATGTTTATATTTAAGTTTATGTGTGTGTATGTTTACGTTTATGTGAGTTTATACGTGTTTATATGTATGTGTGTTTATGTTTATGTATATGTATTTGCATGTGTATGTTTATGTTTATGTATGTGTGTGTATGTGTGTGTGCTTATGTATGTGTATGTGTTTATGCGTGCTTATATTTATGTATGTTTATGTGTATTTGTATGTGTTTATGCGTGCTTATGTATGTGTAGGTCTCTTTGTTTTTTTCAGATTCAGGTGCAATACCCTGATGCAATTGTAATTAATGGCTGAGATTAAAAGTTGAAAAAACAACTTTCAATCTCAACTATTAAATAAAATATATTAAATGAGAGTTAAAAAGTTAAAAAAAAAGAGTAAAAAATGTAAAAAAAATACCTACGACAGTGCACCTGATCTCAGTTCGTCTTTCTTCTCTCACCATTTTTCTTTTATTCTTTTTTACGCGGTGTTTTGTTTTTCTTCCTTTTGTTTCTCTTTATACGTCGCCTAGGCTGACAAGAGAGGAGCGAGCGAAAGCCACGTCAAGAAAGGAAATCGAAGATTGTGCTACCGAGCCAAAGACTATGAAAATCTCTTCCTCTCAACTCAGACAATCCTCTTAGGTGAAATTGTGACTCACGAGGCTTCACCGGATTATGGTGTGTGATTTTTTGTTATTTATTTATTTATTTGAGATTATGAAGCAAATAGTTTTTATATTTTGCTTACCCTTTCTATTTTCTGAAAACACTTATCTGGGAAATACCATTTTTTTTGCTTTACTTTCAGTCTATCATTCTTGCTTGTGGTATGTGTTTGATTAATTTGGATCTAAAATTAGTTCAACAAGATGATTCTTCTTCTAAAATATAAGAACAAAACCAATATATATTTTTTTAACGGTGGGTTCACTTTCAGTGTTTTCATTTTGTGATTTTGGTTGTTTTGTGGGTTTTGTGCTTTGATTTCGGTGGGTGTGATTTGATTTGTGATTTGGTGGGCTTCTGGGTTTTTGTTGCGATTTGATTTTGGTTGGGTTTCGGTAGTGGTGCGTGGTTGGAGGTGATGAGCTTGAAAAGCTCTGGCCATGGAGGTTTAGAAGGAGAGCTTGGTGGTCAGCCATGGAGCACGGTGTGACGTGGGTTGAGGAAGAGAGAGGATGAGAGGGAAACAGGGGCGGCCCTAGACATTTTGGAGCTTAAGGCAAGAACTAAAAATGGAGCATTTTTTATACTTATATATTAATTAAATTAATGTTTATTTAATATTTTTATATTATATTTTTCATCATTATTTTCATTTTCTTCTAAATTATTTTGAAGTTCATTTTCAAGATTTGTTGTATTGCAAAATTGAGCATCATTTTTTTCTAAATTATTTTGGTGAATTTCTTGCTCATTTGTGATATTTTCATCTAAATTTTGTGTTATATTTTGTTTATTACTAATAACAAATTTATCCATTGATCATTTTTAAGACTCAATTAATTTTTCTTCTTTTTTTTCTTTTTTTAAGTTTTTCATATCCAAATACATATTTTCTAGTAGACATTTCTAATCAGACAATATATTTATAAAGACTAAAATAAAAAATAACTTTCAAGTGTAGAACAAATGAGAAATAGAATCTGATTTATATAAAAAGTATTGTTGTAGTTTCACTGAATAATAACAAGTTTTTAACAATCTCAACCTGCATAAATTAAAAAAAAATTAAGCACAAGCATAACAAAAATTTAAGCACAACCATAACACTTACACAAGACTTATTAATAAGACCCACACACAAAAAAAAAAAAAAAAAAAACACAAAACAAATCCTATTTATAACTAAAAAAAAAAAAAACTTGAAGGCCCAAACTTAACGCCCAGTCCAGGGAGGGTCCAGGCAGCCATAATGAATATGATAAACTGATAAGTGATAAACAAAGTTACAAAACCAGCCAGGGAGGGCCCAAATAAACAAAGTTATCTTCTTAAGTTCTTAACAAATAAAATGGAGTGCATATAATTTTATACCCGATTGATTCCTGAACCTCAGAACCTGATACGGTGAGGTGAGGTGAGGTGAGCAGTTGAGACTGGAGACTAGAGAGAGGCGGAGAGCAGAGAGTAGAGAGAAAGGTAAAATTTTTAGGGTTTTGATTTGTGATTGTTTTGTGGTTAATCTCTTAGACCGGATTTGTAGTTTATCTGGTTGATTTTTGGTGAATGATTTTGTTTAGAACCAATGTTTAATAGGATTTACCAAAATTTTAGTGTGTTTTTTGGTTAAAAGGATGTGCCAGATTATTTTTGTAATTCATTTGAAACTAATTCATTTACTACCCGTACCGGGTTCTTTTCTAAAATTTTGGGGGCCTTAGGCAATTGCCTAACTCGCCATGTGGTTCACCCTCACTAATCTCTAACCAGGCAGTATGTTGAGAATCCATAACCGACCCCAAAAATAATTTTGGGACTAAGGCTTGGTTTTTTTTGTAATAGGAAAACTCTATTGTTAGTGGCGGGGCTTAGAAGCGGAGATGAGTGATAGCAAGGAGAATGAGGAGAGAGGAAAGGAAGATGTGGTGGTAGCGGCGGTTGCTTCTGACGATGAAGTTGATGAACATGAATCCCACAAGGCTGAGTCTCCTGCTCAAAATGGGACTCCTCCATCAACTGAGATCAAGGCTGCATCCCCTGTTGATGATAAATCTCAATCCAATAATCCAGCCTCCCAAGTCCCTTTAAGTGATCACCAAGATTTAGTCAAGCCTGAACCCAATTCTGATGTCAAGATTGAAGACGATGACTTGCCTCAGAAGACTATTTCCACATGTCATCTTGAAACTGCTGAACCAGCTGTTGCAATTGCCAAAACTGAACATTGTCAATTAGTGCCTGAGGCCAAAATTGCTATCTATTCTGACACCCTACCTACAACTCATAATGAACCTGCTACACCATGTGCTCAACCTTCTGATATAAAATCTCAAATTTTCAATGGGATAGAATCTGATGTTAAGGTGAATGAACAACATGTTACTACACCTGTAAATAATGGGAACTCAAACTCAAAGCACTCGTGTCTCTTGGATGATGACCATATGTCTCAAGGTACTGAATCCGGGACAGAAGAAGAGCAATCCGCTTTCATGAAGGAGCTTGAAAATTTCTTTAGAGAGAGAAGCATGGAATTCAAACCTCCTAAGTTTTATGGGGAGACTCTGAATTGCCTTAAGTAAGTTTTCCTGATTGTTTACATCCATATTATTTTCTTCATAATTAGTATATATGTTGGAACACATATTTTTAGTTTGGACTAATGTCTATCAATTTTTTATTATGATAAGGTTGTGGAGAGCTGTGTGTAGATTGGGTGGCTATGATAAGGTATGCTTTGTTTTCCCCTGAACATATGTATTCAAATGAAGTTACCAATTTCAAATGCATTATGCCTTAATTTGAATTACCATTGTTTTTTGTTTGGTGAAGTTAATCTTACCGGAGCAATTTTCAATGCCAAGAGTAGCTTGGATTGATGGGTGTATTAGTAGTTCTCTTGATATCAACAAGTACAGTCATAGCATTGGCAATGAAAGCAATTTAAATATGTTGAGTACATTCTGGTGATTATATTTTCTGGGTGCAATTTGTTACAGGACCTATGTTGGAAAATTCTTTGACCCTCCTTGCTATATGCATCTTTAAACATTTAGCATGTTTTACATACTTTTATTCCTGCTTACTTGGACAACATGAGGCAGACATACTGTCACGTTCGGATTCTTTACAAGTAAAAAATAGTATAATGGTTTACATATTATATCATAATGAAGAGGGCATTTACAGAAATAAGTGAACTGAGATAATGATGCTTTAAAATAGTGCAATCATGATAATATATATATTTGTTGTTTTCTAAGTAATCACCTTTTACGATTTGTAGCTACCATTTTTGGTGTGTCTTTGTTGGATGCTTCCAAATTTTAATCAATAAGAGAAGAGTTAAAACTTGTCGTGATTACCCGCCAGGGTGCAGCCTAGCGGTTGGAGGTTTGGGATGAGCTCTAGGAGTTACCCTAGATTACCTAATACATGGTTCTGGCAAATGGGGCCATATATCCGTGGTTTACTCCCCTGTGGTGGGTCCAAAGTGTCCTACCTTGGTTAGGTTCCACGTCAAAAAAAAAAAAAAAAAAAAAATTAGAACTTGTTGTGATTTGGAAATTACCTCAGTTTTAGTGAACTCTACTTGCATCAAATTTTTAGACTGATGGATAAGTGGAAATAGTGCATTCACCTTTCTTGAATATTTCTCTTAGTTTCAACCTTTTAATTTTCATAATATATAGCTCTTGTCTCTTTCTTTTTCTGGGCAAGTAATACAATATAAAGTTTTCCCTAATGGTGCACAACACAATTGCTTGGAGTATTCCAAAGGGTACCCTTAAAATGAAAGTAAGTAAAAAGTACAAATCAAATTCTGAAGTTCAATGTAGTCTTAAGAAGAAGAATGGAGGAAAATAATGCATGTACCTAACTCTAACTAATTTGTTGAGGATCCATAGTAGACCCCAAAATTTTGGGACTAAAGCTTTGTTGTTGTTGTTGTTGTTGTAATGTTGTCTAAAAAATACATGGAAACTGCAACTGGAGGATGAAACAAGGTCCAAGGATACAAAAATTTAAGTTAGGGTTTGTATCTTGATATAATCAGATGCCTATTGAATTATGTGCTATGAATTAATTTTCCACTCTGTTATTGAATTATGAGCCATTATTTCTGTTTTCCTCATTCTTTTGGTTGGTGCTGACAATTGGACATAATTGTCTTCTCTGTATTGTTAGGTGACTTCTTGTAAGTTGTGGCGGCAAGTGGGAGAGTCTTTCAAACCCCCAAAGTAAGAAACACTTTATATGTTCTTATTTATTAATTTTTTTATTATCTCACATACGCGAACTCCATTAATTGAACAATGCTAATTTTAATAGTGTAGATATCTTCTTCTGGTATAAAGTATCCATAAAATAGACTTAATTCTCTAATCTGCAAACTGTGAGGACATTTGAATCATTTATCAAGTCACGTGTGATGTCTTGCAACAAAGTCCCTAACAACAAGATTGTAGCAAAGCAAAAAATGAAAAAAAAAAAAAAAAAAAAAATAGGGGGTGTTTGGATTAAGCATCATCCATAACTCATAACTCAAACTCAATTCTCATAACTCATTTCTCTTACTCTATTTTTTCACCCACTCAAAATAAAACTTGTTTGGTTTCATATCTTGGTTCCTATAACTCGAAATTTTGCACAAAATAGTGGGACTCATTCACTGTACTACGTCAGAACTCAGAACGGTCCTTAGGAATTAAAATTTGTTTGGTCCCTAAAACTTGTTTGGTCTTTTCCTTCTCTTTCATTTTTTTTTTTCATTTCACGCCAGTCTTGAACTTCCATAGGAAATTGGTTCTTGTTAAGTTCTTTAAATTAACGCAATCATTCTTATTGTTGAATTGGCATATCCATTTCGGCATCTTCTATAAGATGGCCTGTAATGGATCATGCTTATGGAATCTCCCTCGATGAAAACTTCCTGCAATCCTATATATCCTATCTGCTCTCTGCAGTCTTGCAAATATTGGTTTTGCTTCGTCCAACTCAAGCACCATGTTACTTCTTTTGCTAGCAGCTGCACAAAAAAAAACTTACATTTTAAAATCTTTCCCGGTATTGTGAAGTAGATAGCAGGAAATAATATTTAGATAGAGCACACAAACTACAAACCCAGCACGGTCATACATTTCGGTACTCAACAAAGTCTTGAAAAATAAATTTTAACAGAAAAAAAATCACAGAGCAACATCTCAACAAATACAACAATGGACATGGAAAAGAGTGAGGGAGAAAGTGAAAAACAGACCCAAAATGGCAAAATTGGCAGAACAGACTGCCGGTGACAGATCATGTCCTTCTACGGTCAGCTCGTGTCTTCGGCTGGACAGCTTCACCACCTTGGATGCACCAGATTTTTCAGGGGAAGAAAAGTGAGAGGAGGAAGATAGAAGGTGGAAGAGTAAAGCGAACTGTGGGTGTGTGATGCTTTGAGAGTGAAGAGTGTTGTGTCTGAAAAGAAAAGCAAATAGAGTAAAGCCAACGGTCTGAATGGTTCTGATGTGACCAGTCACTGCCACGGGCCCCACAGTTGCTGAATAATTACAACTTTGCCATTGAAACTCAATTCTCATAACTTGAAAACACATAAAATGTGTTTTCAATTTCCATAACTCATAACTCATATTTTTGAGTTTTGAGTTATGAGAATTGAGCTCAAGAATTTGTCCAAACACACTATAACTCAATGGACCCCGCATTTTTTTGAGTTTTGGGTGATGAAAACTGAGATATGGGTGATGAAAACAACAAACCAAAAAAGGCCTTAGTCACTTTATTATGAACAAATGAAAATAAGAGACCACCTTTAGAGGCATGTTATTTGAGTGAAGTATGGAGTTTCTTAGGACTGGTAGATGGCAAACTTGGTGAGGAGGCCTCATGATTATAGTATTTGGAAAAGTATTAGAGCTTGTTAAAGAGGTTTTCTGGGTTTGTGAAGTTTGTGGTAAATATGGTAGGAGCATTCGATTTTGGCATGTTATGTATCTTGAAGGTGACTTGTATTCTATGAATATGATATCTATCTAGTGTGATGTATTGAATATATGACAAGGATTTATTTGAAGTGGCATGAAAAGAATCATGTCTTAATTTGTTCCTAATAGTTGTGGATAAGGATCATTTCTCAGTTGATAGATTTGTGCCAGCGGACTCTCTTAAGATTGGTCTCGGTGTTGGGGTCGCTCGGACTGTTCTTCTCTTATTGATTTTCTGTGGTCTCCTAGCATAGCTTCTTGATTCCTATGTTTCTTTATTTTTTTATGTTGTTCTTTGTTCATTATCATGAACACCTTGTATTCTTTTTCATATTTCTTTTTTAATAATATTACTTTCTTACCTATAAAAAAAAAGGACTAAAGATGTTCCGGTTCATTCTTATGTGGAGTACCTAGAGGGTTCTATCCTTGAAATCATAGATTTGTTAGAGATTTTCAAGACTAGGAATTAGAGTCATTCAATTCTTTGATGGGCCTACTATATTCTAATATCACAGTGGGTGAGGGGGCTAATGGACTGTTTTGGAGCCAAGAGCCTTATAGCTCTACTGGCACCTCCTGGCATTTCCAACGAAGATGTCTAGGGTTTAAACAGCCCTGCCCCCCAACTTTTGAATTATTAAAAAAGAAGTTTTGGAAGCCTAATGAAATCTTATATTTGATGTCTAATCTTTTTGAGGTTTTGAGAGGTTATTCAATATGCAATTTCCTTGGAAATGATGTAGTTAAGTGTCTAAGAAATCTTTTTTTTTTTTTTTTTTTTTGGGTCTGGATGGGTGCGTTTGGCAAAATTTCAACTTTGGATAATTTTGTCAAAGAAATGTCACCCTAGTAAACTGTGTTGTATGCGTAATTCTTGTGAAAAATAGTTGATCATCTTCTACTTCATTTCTCGGTTGCTCATAAGTTGTGGTTTGTTTTCTTCACTTTATTTGGAGTTCTTTACATGATGCTGTAAGAAGGTAATTTACCTGTATTTTGGTTGGAAAGTATTGCTTGGGTCTCATGTCAATTAATTATAAAGAAAGGAATAGTTGGACTTTCAACGCTGTTGATCTTTCTACTCTTGAGCTTAAAATTCTGAATTTTGTATGACTGGATGTCAGCTTATTGTATGTCGTTATGTCTTCTTATTATTATTTTTAATTTTTTCAGAATTGTTATACCTCATGAGTTTCATTTGTAATTTTTATGTGTACTGTTTTGTACCTATCAAAAGTAAGAGAGAGAGGTATGTTATAGGATTTCCTTTCCCCTTTTTTCTTGGGGTGGGAGTTTGAATGGCCTTATACTCTTTTTAATTATGGTTACTAATCTTTTTCTTTTTTCCTCTCTCTCTCTTTCTCTCTTACTTTTACAGGACATGTACTACAGTTTCGTGGACATTCCGAGGCTTTTATGAGAAGGTAATTTCAGATTTATACATATAATTTTTTTGTGGGGTTAAAGCTTCGTTAGATGCATCGTTAAATTCGTAGTCTTTCATATAGGTCCGTCTAACTAATATCCCCAAATGAAAAATCTGTGTTATGCATATGGACGTAACATGGGTTATATGTATAACTAGTGAGCTTACTTTATTTGTTTTGAAATCTATGCGATTATTGTTCTTCTTGGATTAAAAAACATGGGATTTTCCCCTTAGCATTTAAAATTTGTTTTAACACAATTAACTTGTAAAAAAGGGAATTGTGCTAATTTGATAACTAGTCAAAGTTACCTGCTATGAATTTTACTATTATTTTCATGAAGGCCCCAGCAAAGTCTTCCCAACTTTCCCAAAGTTCATGGTTAATTAGAATTTATGCTTGTTTGTGTGGAGAAGTGCTTCTATGGTTCTGTTGTGCGTTGGTTTAATACCTATTAGCTTTTTCTTTCTTTGTGGTTACTCTTAGGCTGCCATGAGTTCTTTACCCCTCCTTTTCAAGTGCACCTGTTTATGGCTTGTGCCAGCTTTTGCTTTAAAAAAAAAAAAAAAAAATTGTATTATATCATGATCTGTTTTTAAATTATTAAATAACTAGTTTATTACCGTTTTGTGTTAATCAGGCTCTACTTGATTATGAAAGGCATAAAGCACCTGGTGGTGAGCTTAATGTACCTATTGCTTCTCACTCAGAGCCTTCAAATATTGAAAATCAGGTAGGTTCCAAAATTTTGTTTTGGACTTTGTGGTTGGATTTAGCGCACAATTAAACAAAGTGGTGGTATTTTATGTTCTACTTATACCACATGGTTTATGCCACTTTCAATTTTAAACTGGTTATGATTGTATGAAAAAAGAATTATATGTATCATTCCAGGTGCATGGAAATCTGTTTACCTGATGTTTGTTACATGTAAGCTCAAGAGTTGAAATGTAATATAGTCGCGTTTAGCTTTAGAAGTGGTAAATTTTAGGCCAGTTTTAGTCCAGGACATGCCTATAACTTAAATAGCATACACTTTATTATCTGTGGGCTAAGACTTGGAAAATTTGGTGGCTTCAATGAGTTCCCAGGTGGACCACTTTCTACTTACGCTCTATTTGTTTTGGTGATAATGTTTTCTAGAAAATGAGTCATTTTCCAAATAGCATTTTCTATAAAACTTTCTCATTTTCCTTTTACTTTTTTTTTTTTTTTTGATACTACCAAACACTGGAAAATTATCTTTACACAAGGTTTCCCATCAAAACAAACGGAGTGTTAGACTAAGTGGTAGTAAAATCGAATATTTCTGACTCCAGAGAAGCTGAACGAAAAATTACCTACTCTCTGGAAAACCCTGCAAACATAATTCCTGTTTTTAGCAGCCTAAAACTTATCCTAAATTAACTTTTCAATCTCTAAACCTAATAGCTGCATTATTTCTGACCTCTGGCTACTGAAGCTTAAGAAGATATTAGCCTCAAATTTTTCTGTTACTGCTGTCCTAGGTCAACTTTGTATAATACCAAGTTGAGCTTATATTATTAATGTACTTTTTCTTTTACTTTTAACAATAATAAAATGTTGTAATGTCTTTAAAATTTAAAGCTGTTATTTGATCAATTAAATTATCTCAGATTTTCTTTTACTGCCCTTGATCACAATAGGGTTGTAAGCACTGTCCATAACGTAGTTACACGTGTTTGTGGTAAAACAGGCTCCAGGATTGGGTAGAGCACGCAGGGATGCTGCAGCACGTGCTATGCAGGGTTGGCACTCACAACGCCTTCTTGGAAATGGTGAAGTTAGTGACCCTATTATTAAGGTCTGGTGATGTTAAAGGTTGTGTATTCATTACATCTCAAATTATTATGTGTATAAGAATTATTGTGATATTAATACTATAAAATTGCATTTTACAGGATAAGAATTCTATTTCTATGCAAAAGCGTGAAAAACAGCTTAAGAGCATTGGTATGGCTCCTCATCTGTGATCTCATCTATAACAGTGTTACAAAATGTAGACAACTCAGTTTGGATTTTGTGTGTTGCCCTCAGGTTTACTTAAACGTAAGAAACCATCTTATATGGAACATACGGTCAAAACTGCTCGTACGAAAGCATCTAAACCACAGTTAAGATTCTGTTGCAGTAAAACTTCTTATATGTTGACTTATTAATGTGAAAAGTGATGCCATGATCAGAACTGTAACAATGGCATTGGGTTAATTTTTTACTTGGCTTTTGTGTGTATGTGGCTAGATTGGACACACCAGTGGTTGATATTGGGGCACCAGCTGATTGGGTGAAGATCAACGTGCAGAAAACAGTAAGTTTGAGTCACATTTAAATAATTTATTTAGGGCAATATGCATGGGCAGATTCTATAACTAATTAGAGTGACATTTGTGTGTACAGAAAGATTGTTTCGAGGTTTATGCTTTAGTTCCAGGCCTTCTCAGAGAGGAGGTAAGTATTCTTACTCTGTCAGTCTGTCTGCATATTTCCTCCTTCTCATCTGCTACATATAATCTGTACAAGTGTCCTTTGAATTGTGGAGGTGGGGAATAATTATTTGACAGCTGCTTAACTTTGCGAAGTTGGTGTGTGAATTGTGATTGTGTATTATTGGATACCGTTTTCTTTATGGTGGCCATGAGGGCATCAGCCTACAATCTCAGGGAGTAGAAGAACGAGTTTTCTGGATCAGCAAAACATTAATAGGCCCATAAGGCAGTCCGTGGTGTCCTCCACAAGATATTCAAAAAACAAAGCCATTTTTTATTTTACTTTCCACTTTTGACTCATCTTTTTTTTATTTTTTATTTTATTTTATTTTATTATATATGAAACGTGAGAAGATGCCAGCTAGCCTGCGGGTTGTCTTTGGTCAAGGTTGTGGGTTTATGTATATAAGGGAAGCTATTGCCATTGTGTCCTCGGTTCACTTCACAAGGAAAAATGAAAACAGAATAAATAAATAAATAAAATATATATATATATATATATATTGAAAAAAAGAAGATGCAGACATGTTAGAATGTATTTACTAAACTTTTAATAAATTCATCATTTTAATGCTTATTAGTAGGATGAAGCATAGAAAAGTTGTGGCATTGGCTATAAATTTAGCATTAATACATTTTGGTATTTTGTACAGTATATACACACACACACACACACTAATGACAAGACGTGCATTGCAACAATAGTATTTATTACCTTCTCTGGCAATTTCAGGTGCGTGTTCAATCAGACCCTGCAGGCCGCCTTGTTATAAGTGGTGAACCTGAGCATACTGATAATCCGTGGGGTGTCACACCCTTCAAAAAGGTATGAATTATGTTTCCTCTTTCACTGATAACTGGAAATAAAAATAATAATAAAAAAAAAAAACAAAATCTACTTGGTTTGGATTTTGTAAGTGGTTTAATTCTTCAAAATTGATGAAACTTTCTATTTAATGTCAAATAGGGTTTGGTTACTCAAAGGATAAGATAAGATTAAAAACTTTTAATCTCAAAAATTAATAAAATCACAATCATACAGGATATTTGATTAAAAAAAGTCATTCAAAACAAATTGGCAATTAAATTGTTGGCATGGTGTTTTATGCTGCATGAGCTCTCGGCTGGTTGTTAGTATTTTATTTGGGATTTCAATTGCCTTCATAATATTATATTTGCATAGAAAACCTTATGTTTTATTATTATTTTTAATTAGTTATCATACACACTGAGATTCACTTTTCTTTTCCCAGGTTGTCAGCTTACCCTCTAGAATTGACCCACATCAGACATCAGCTGTCGTTACCCTGCACGGACAGTTGTTTGTTCGTGTCCCGTTTGAAGAGTCAGAATAGTGGTGTTTGAGGCTGCTTACACCCATCCCCATTAGTTAAGTAATTGTAAGGATGGGTGTGAAGCCATTTAGTGG
The DNA here is from genome assembly GCA_019022515.1 of Quercus aquifolioides. Taxonomy (NCBI): domain Eukaryota; kingdom Viridiplantae; phylum Streptophyta; class Magnoliopsida; order Fagales; family Fagaceae; genus Quercus; species Quercus aquifolioides. The sequence continues at coordinate 58,153,179 of CM032334.1, read as the reverse complement.
AATTTATATCTCTCTACCATGCGTAAATGCCAAGTTCCTCTTGTTAAGTCCAATGCCTGAACTTCTGTATTTCATTTTTAATTTATTAGTACAGTTTGACAATGATGATTTAATTCAATTCAATTCAATTTATTTTATTTCTCTTGCGTTATGTTTTAGGTCCCCGATCTATGGCATTGTCTAGTCTAGTTACTGCTTTTAGAGCCTGAAGGCCAATGCATATGCTCTTATTATCTATCGCTCCCTTGGGTTTTGATTTAAAAAATAGTTGTTTTGTGACTTGAGATTCACCTTTAATTAAGCTCTAATTATACACTTATGAATTCAAGTGGATGCATAGATGGGATGAGGGAAGTTTTCCATTCAGGTACCAAGAAGCTTTTTGCTCTAATCAACCCTCTCAACAGGAGTCTCTCAAAACCAAGATGGGATGGATGAGACTGGCAGCTGATTATCAAAGACTGATGGGAAGAGAAACAAAAAAATTAAAATTAAAAAGAAGAAGCGGGTATGCTTATGAAGCTAAGATGAAGGAGGGAACCAAAATCAAAATGTTTGTAGGGTGTAATAGCATTAGAGCATAACATTGCAAAATTCAGGAAGCATTGGTGGAGGCAAGGCTTACAAGCGAAGAATTTAGGCTTTGTTCACATCATCGTACTCACTGGTATCAAGGAAAAGATGTGCAACTAGGAGAGAGCAAGCCATGCTGTTGCTGACTGACAAACCTCCATTTTATTTTTCTCCAACAACAAGGAATGACTTTCAATTTCATTGTCGTTCCCAAACCAATTTTAAAATGTTGTTGTTGATAATGATAATTCCTCTCTAGCCACTAATAAGATGCCAATTTTAAATCCATTTCATTTCAAGCTCATCTATTTATGAGTAAAAAATATAGATTCAAAATCATTCCAAATTCCGTTAAATTTTATTAGTAATTTAATCTTAAATTTGTTGTACATATATTAATTAATGAATCCAAACTCATTTCAAACTCATCTATTTTTATTTATTTTTCTTAGTTAAAAACTCAAACCTTGAAAACCACTCTATATATATTTATATATTGATGACTAATATCATTCTATAAATATTTGTTGATTATGTAAACTAATTACTATTGCCATTTGTAATATTTAAATCATTTTTAATAATATCAAATTTTCAGGAAAAAATTAACACAGTAGTACTACTACTACCACTACTCTCTCGCTTTCCAAAACCCTTTTCCTTTCTTTCTCTCCCAAATTCCAATTCCCGAACCTCGAGGAGAGGACGAAGAGGAGATTACTCTACCTCCTTATCCCGCCAGTTCACAATCGGTGAGTCTGATTTTCATTTCTATTCCATTTTTATTCTCTGTTAATATGTGATTAAGGTAGTGGTTTATTGCTAATGTTGTGTCAAAAGCAAACTGATTATCTGTACACAAAGAAATGGTTTTCTCATGATCTGTTTCTAGCAGTAACAGTAACAATTGAGATTTTCATTTTATTGGAGAAACTCATTTCTTTGTCTCAATGAATGTAAATGCATGCCTTTGTGTGTTTTTTTAAATTGGTTTTTACCAAATAGATAGCTGTACAAAAATAAATAAAATATCGATTTTCCTGTGATGTACTAATTTTCATAATCTTGACTAATAATAAGTCCCATTATTATTTTGTAAGTTGCAGTGATGCAATTAAACTGATATTTCATGATAACCATTTGATTCGATTCGCACTTTGCGGATTGATTGATATTTTACTCAAAACTGCAGCTGTAGGATACCCCGAATCTATTTTCATTACATTAAATGATGCGTCTCAATAAATATTTTAAATTATTAAATAAAATTTTGACATTATTGATGTTGTTTGAGGTTTATTATGTGAAGTTGAACATTAAATTACTGTGACTTCTGGTCTAATGGCATTGTCTTTGGGCTGACACAAACAAGAACTGTGATTTCCTTAACATGCTTCGTGATTACTCTTTATGTATAAATTGAGTTTAGGATTGTATTATTGAAAACTAGAATAACTACACCTCACATAAATAACAGTTGGTCCATAATTAAGGTTGTGGGGGTGTGCATCCCCTGCCCATCTCACCCTAGAATCCATATTTTTTCATGTTTTTTGTCTTTTTATATAAGCTTCCTAATAAGTGGGCTGCCATGTCTAGCAAGCTTAACACACACTAACATCCCCCATCATGTGTAATCCCATCCAACAACCTTGATATGGGTGTAGGACTTAGTGCCTTAAGCATGTGGAATGGAAGAAATTAATCAAACGAGGATTTCCTAGGATTCAAACACAAGACCAAAGATACATGAAAGCTCTGGTAAAATGTTTTGGAATTGAAAAATGAGAAAAGATGGAATTGAGGATTGCTTTTCCAACCACTAACTACTTCAAAGACCCCTCTTGAAACATTTTTTCAAATAAAGAGGGTCTACCACAGAGTTTCTGGCTTCTTGATATAAATCATATACAGAGTCTACCACAGTTTCAAGTGTGTGTGTATTAGTATTTACATTAAGCATGTGGATGACACTTACCCTTCTTTTAGTACTCCTGGCCATAGATTGCAAGCCAGTTCCATTGACCAAAACAGGAAAAGAGCATGTCTAACATATTTGAGCTTTTTCTCTTTTGGCCTGTGACTTAGTAGTCACATACAGAATCAAGTAGATTAATTTATCAATTTTTCACAGGAATTTTAAACTAATCAAATTAATCATAACAATTAAAGTAAGTAGTAATCAGTTTCAAAGGAGCTTAGAATGCTTTATATGTGAATAAGTGTGTAATACTGATCCATTTCCATTTCAAAAGGCATTCTCCAAGCTTCAACTGTCTGGCCAACTCCAGATATAAGAGGGTTATCAACTTATTGGCCGGTTGGAGGAATTGGTTGGGGAAGCATTCTTCAAATGTTTGGAATTTGGTAACACATTGTGTGATGTGGATTATTTGGAGGGAGAGAAATAATCGCATTTTTTGAAGATTCGATGCTTTCCGGGGATAAGCTCTTAGCTTTATTTGCGACAACTTTGTTTGATTGGTCATGTGTGTGGGGATTTACTCCTACGGAATCCATTCCGCTGTTTTTAGATTCACTTTCTCCTTGTACATAAGTTGTTTAGTTTCTCTTTGTTGCTTGTACATATCCCCTCGTCCACTTCATTTCTTTGATGGAAAATAAAAACCAGCTGAAATGTAAATGATCCACTGTTAGTGGGTTTTTAGTTTTACCTTGTCATGTATGGTTTTAAAACAAATAGAGAGAGAAAAGCAGATATGGTAGCTGAAAATGTTGTAGTCTTGCAGATGACATCAAGTAGAGGCTGTCTTATCGTTTGGAATGCACGGACGTGGCTCCAGAGGAGCCGCACCCGTGTCCGACTCGGTGGGACGCGGCAACACGGGAGGGATGCCGTTGACCGCGCGTCTGTGCTGCGTCCTACCATGTGGATTCCCAGACTCGCGCCGACACAGCTCAAATCGGGCCGACTCGGGCCGTATCGGCCGAATATCGATGTGTTTCGGTCGGAAAAAGGAAATCGGCCGGTAAGAAAAAAAAAAAAAAAAAACTTAAAACCGAGTGAGTTTTGCTCTTCGTCTTCTTCTTCACCGGCCTTAACCCCTTTATTCTTCTTCTTCTTCTTCTTTGCTTCGTCTTCTTGAGTGAATTTTGTTCCGTTTCTTTTTTGAAGAGCTCTGTTTCTTATGACTGTCCCAGGAGATAAAAAAGCTTTATTTTTTCTTTGTGGCTCTCACGCCTCTCTGACCAAACAAGTGAGAGCCACATCTAACCCTTTTTTTTTTTTTTTTTTTTTTAATAGGAAGCTACACCTATTTTAATACTTACTACATATATCATTTATTTTATTTTTGAGCTAAGTCACATCTTTTTATGTATTTATTATTTATGAGAAACTTCATCTATTTTAATACCTCTGTCAATAATTCAAGTGTCAAAAACTTTATTATTATTATTATTATTATTATATAAAAAAGTATGCTTAGTAATATATTAAAAATATAAATAAAAATATTTTTAATCGCCGAGTCCCGCTGCACCCGCACCCACCTTTTTCAAAAATTGCCGAGTCCTACACCCGCACCCGAGTCCCGAAACGCACCCGTGCTTCATAGCTTATCGTACTGTCCACTTGATTTCAAATTTTTTTTTTTTTTTTTCGTGAAAAACTCTTTGGTGTGGCAGATATCTGGATTCTCTACGTTTTATTGATTGAGATCATTGTTTGAAAGAAAGTAATTCATTTTAGATGAATGATAGTGATAATTACTGCTCTTTGGTCTGTTAATAAGGTGAGATGCAGGCTGGTATTTTCCACCAGTGATCAGTTCTTAATTATGTTATGTACTTATATTGTATTTCCTGAACTAGGATTGCAGAATTGCTGAAAGAAAGAAAGAGAAGGGAAAGGGTGCTTGATAGTTGTCAACAAATGGGATACCATACCAAATAAAAATCAGCAGACCGCGACATACTATGAACAAGATTTTAGGGAGAAAATTCACGTTTTTGATTGGGCACGTATTGTTTATTCAACTGCAATAGCTGGTCATAATTTTAAGAAGTATGTTCAACTGAACCATAACTTTTGTTTCATAATTCACTGTCCAGTTGCATTCTTTATCAAACTATATCCTCCCCTGCACTTCGTATTGTCTCTAAGAAAATTCTTTACTGTATATGATACCTGAGCATCTTAGCATAGCAAGTCCTAGGCTATATAATAATCGCATTAATGCTAAGTGCAGGATCATTGTTGCTACTGGTACAGTTGAAAAGGAGAGGTCAAGAAGGCTTAGCACTTCCATATTAAGTCAAGTTGTACTGGAATTACTAGCTTTTAAATGACCTCCAAGGACCCGAGGTGGCAAGAGAGGACGTGTTTATTACTGCACTCAGGTAGTGCAATATATATATTTTTTGGCGGTAAGTCCGTGTACCATGGTTTTTTTGATGCATTTTGTCAGTGATGCCATTATCATAGTTTTTGAGAAAAGATTCACTATTTAAAACAGCTTCATTATGTTTTTTCTTTCTTTTTTTGATAATTAATGAAATTTTTTATTAAAATATATTAAAAAAAAGAGTCACCCAATTATACATGTCCCTAACAACTTCATTAAGTTAGGGACCATTCTACAACTCCTCTTTCAACACATCCGTAAAAAGAGTGTAGTCTGATGAGGATGTTGAGATGGATTTGAGAGCCCTCAACTCGGTTTGAAGGCTTGTTTGTGGCACAAATTGCACCTGAAAGCCCCTTAAACCACAACCCTCTATCATCTCTTAGAAGACCCCCTCCTCCCACAACACACGGGTGCCATTCATATTAATTAAGCTTAACCCAAGTTTGAGTTGGAGTATGTCATTTAAAAGAAATGAAAAAAATTTAGATACAATTCTTTAAGTGTACATTAAAATTTTCAATTAAATTTAAACACGTGATTATATTGATCAATAAAATATAAACAATTTTACCTATTTCAGCGGCAATTGAAAATTCAATACAATTATGTGTTGGAATTAAACAAAGAACTTAATATATTGCACTTCTACACCTAAGTTACTGTGTATAAGTTTGACCTATATGAAAAAACTTTTGTGCCTTGGGTGTTCCCAGCAAGGAAAAGTATTCATCTCTATTGCCAAAAATTATAATTTAGCAACTTTATTATTATGAAGCCTTGTAAAACAGGCAAATCATCTGGCCTCCACGTGTTAAAATGCCATGATATCGCATAAGGTTGAAACAGGTAAAAAGTCTGGGTTACCTACTTCCCATTTGCCAACAAATCTTGGATTGGGCAGTTGATGACCAACGTCGCTGACCTAAGAGATAAGATGCCCTTGTCGTTGAATAATTGAATATTGAAAACTTTCATTTCTAATAATAACTATGTAATCCATTACCATTAGTTAAGAGGATCATTATCTAGCAAATGTATGAACCCATTAGTTACGCACACATTTTTGAATTCTGATCACGTTTACGCTGTGTACACATTATTTGTTGAAATATCATAGTGTAAACAAAGCAAGCAAAATTTGTTCTTCTCTAATGGAGTACAGAAAAGAAAAAGCATCCACATCACATTCATTTGAAAAGTTAGCCACTTTACCCCAAGAAAAGACATTTCACAAGTCAAAACTATTAAAGATTAATAGAAATTCGCACCTTAATTAAACATGCTTTACCGACTAGTGCCACTACTTCTACATAATACAAAAGAACCACTCCTTGGTTGGGGCCCCAAAATAAATTAATTTGTCTTTGGATGCCAATTTGGTCTGATTATGGGGCTGCTTTAGTCACCTAATTTGTAGAGATTTTCTTTTTCCCGTGTCCCCTATGTGGCCCTACATTCCAGTTATTCCAAAAACTATAGTATAATTTGCAATCATTCCACCCCAAGACCGTCCAAAAGTCCAAAAGAAACACTCCAAAAGTCCAAAAGGCACAAGTTTCCAAGTTCCTTCCCTCCAAACCTCTTCCTTCTTTGTTTTAAACATCCAAAAAGTCATCCTTCAACCTTATATATTTATTTATGTTATTAGCCCAGAACAGAGGTTGCCTCTAGAAAGTGGTTTTTGCTTGTGCAAAACTTTAAAAAGTCTATAAAAATGGGTTATACTTATATGAGCTACAAGGAGGTTGGCAACGGCAGGAGAATGAGATGTAATGGAAGCAGAGGTTTCAGGCTAAACTCCAAAAGATTTTCAGTTCAGAGATTACGCGCAAGGTTCATTTATTTGTTCAAGCTCTTAGATAGATGGAGATGTTCTTATGGTCAAGCTCTAAAATCGCTAAAGAGAGGTTTTGGCAGAAACAGAAGAAGTGGTAGCAGCATCAAGAGGAGTAACAACAGCTCCACCAGAACCAGATGTTTGGTTACCAAGGTACCCAACATGGTTCAAGCTGATCACTGTAGGTTGAGATCATTTGGGAGGTCTAATTCTTTCTATGCCGAAGCTATTGCAGATTGCTTGGAGTTTATCAAACGCTCCTCTCTTTCTGTGGATCAAAACCGAGTCATCCAAAGATAGGACTTTATTTTCATTTTTTTTTTTTTTGTACTTTGTGCCATAGCCCATTACATATTTTTATATTCGTTTGCCTTCATTAGTTGTGCTTTGAAACTCTTTTTTTTTTTTTTTTTAATCTCTCTTTCTCTTTCTCTCCCTCTCTCTATCTGTGTATATTTCTAAGTTATCATTTCATTGGCTAATCTGTACAAAAGAGATTAAGAAATATGAGCAGTACTGGACTACTCGTCCCTCTTTTATCTTTCTTTTTTTTTTTTTTGGGGGGGGGGGGGGGGGGTGGCCTTTTTTGTAGTATTATTTTATTTGTTGCTACTTTGGCAGTCTTGAGAAAGTTCTTGGTAGGTACGATTCGTATGACATTCTAGGGTGAGAGAAATGTAACAGCTATTCGATCCTCACCAAAAGGTGCTTTACTAACTATTCCTTAAGTTATGTAATAACTCAAAAATAATTTTTTTTCCAAAAACAATCTATGCCTACCACTCTCTAAAAACTTTTAATATATATTTAAAAATAACATTTATAATTATTGACTGTGATAATTTAAGTAAAAGACTGTTAACAAGTATAGGTTTAGTTAAATTATACTATGGAGTAAAAATTAATAAGGAAAAAAAAAACATATTACAAATTCCCCGATATAATTATTTGAATTTCAAATATGTATTAACTTATGAAACTTTGTTTTTTTTTTTTTTTTTTAATTATAAAAAAGCTATTTTATATATCATCATTTTATTTAAGCGGGTAAGTGTATCATTTATTAGAATTCAATATTTATGGGGAGATGATGTCATTTTTTTTTCTTTTATCGAAACAATAGAGGTTTTAAACAATTTTGAACAAAGGAAAACGATATTTGAGAATGCACTGGTTTAGAACCCCAAATACAACTTGTAGAGACTGGGTTTGAGCACTATTCCTAAGGGATAAGTGAATTCAAGCCCAGCAAGCCCAATACAATAAATTTGTAGATAGTGGGTAGAAGAACTGAGATTTGATGAGTGTAACAATAGTTGAAGATGATTTAAAGAATGAATAAGTAAAACAAATATAGACTTAGGCAGGCAATTCAATCCTTGGCACTCATCCGAGGAGCTTCAACTTATTATTTCTTGGGTGACTGTGACAATGGTTATAAAGTTAGTTCAGATTGCTACAGTGTTTTCTCTGGTAGAATCTTCAATCCTTTTCTCAGAGCTCCTTCTTCCTTATATACTACTTTCTTCCTTCATCTCCACCATACACTTGTAGGTCAGATCTGCTGTTGTTGGTCTTTGTCACGTCAACCTCCTCCCAAAGCTCTTAGGTAGTAGCTGTGAGTCTGAAAAGCCACTGCTCAGGTATCATTTCCACATTAATGTGGCTAGAGTGTTAGTTGTGGAGCATTTAATGTGGAGGCAACAGTTTTTCCTGGAATTGCTCTACTGCTATGCTCCAGTGTGCTTACTTGCTGTACTTATCTTTTTCCTTGGAGAGCTTTGGAAGATTGTCTTTGTCGGTAAATCACTTTTCTTCTACCTCGACTTTGGCTAGCCGAGGACAGAGTTGTCCTCGAGACGGTTTCCTGGGTTGCCATGATCACCACTGTCTTCTTCATATGCGATTATGGGCCTCAGACCCAGTACAAAAGGTGGATGTATATCACTGGGCTCTATGACCCCACACAACTAATTCCAATTTTAAGCTAATTATACAATTAAGCATGATTAATTAATTAATTACCCAATTGATTCATGCATAGATAAACACAATTGAATAACAAATCCCGACAATCACAAACACCCAAACATTGCGAAGTGTATACAATGAAAAAAGGCCTAAACAGGCAAAAAACCCTCCATGTTCTATAGCACCAACCAATTCACTAACAAGAATAGTTGCAATACATTGCACTTACAAACCCTCCAAGCTAAGTAGGAGTAGATGTATTCGAGCTCCCTGTTCCTACTAGCAACTGATTGCATCAATCCTTTTCTTTACTAGCTAATGGTTCTGTAAGTTGACCAACTGCAAGAGCAAGTCTCCTTGACTAGTTCAAGGCCTCTCAAAATTTGTGTGATTGCTCTAATGATTCCTAATACCAAACTTCAACAAAGAGGTATCCATGTGCGTATAATTGGTTTTTCTCCTAAGGAAAATGGATTTTTCTCCTAAGGAAAATGGATAGCTTTCTTACAATTCAATATGAGCATTGGTTGTATAATTTCATGGGTTTAGACTTTCGAGAGATATATGAAAGTCTTACTTGGATAGGTATAGTTGGAAAGGTGTATAGTTAAGTTCTCTCAAGTTCGCAATCTTAATTGACTGAGGTGATAGGTAAGAGAGAGACTCTCTGCCAACCACAATCTTAATTGACCAAGATTCTTCAAGTAGCAACTCCTATTCCAGCACTTTGACTCTCATCTCAAGTACAATAATACCCACTGTGGGGCCTAAGAATCTGGCAACTCTAGCCCACTTTATATTAAGCCCAAGGCCCAGGCCGAGGATGAAGAAACGTCCGAGGATAAACGAAGAAAGCCTAAGTTGCCAAGAAACATTGTCGAGGACGATTTTGTCCTCGGCTTGCCGAAATCATAGAAAGGAAGAGCAGCACGCCACCAAAGGCGGCCTCCTTAAGCATCCCAAGGAAAAGACAAGTACAATGAGTCAGCCATGGAAGCATAGTGGAGGGGAAATTCAAGGAGGGATTGTCACCTCCACATTAAATGCCCACAACTAACATTCTGGCCCTGAACAGAGTTGTCTAGGTTGCTGCAGCTCACAGAAAGCTGAGGAAGGTGGCTGATGGGACAAGCACTCAAGTAGTGACCTACACGATCAACAGATGGAGGGCCAAAATCAACTAAGGGGAGTATATAATGGAAGAAATCCCCCAGAGTGGGGGGAGAGGAAAAAAGAGGGTAGCAATTCGTATCACCTTGGAAACCTTTGTAACCAAGCACTTGAGAAAATAATAAGAACTATAAGCTCCTCAGGAGATTGCCGAGGACGGAACTTTATACTTTGAATCTATTTCATTGTTATTGAACCCACTCGTAGCCATGTTTAGTTGTTGGAATCCTTATTAAGTCTTAGTTCTTGAACCCATTCTTTACAAATTCATTATATTGGGCTAGTTGGGTCTGAGCCCACTCATCCAAAAGCAGAAGTGCTCAAACTCGGTCCCTACAATTGGCGCCGTCTGTGAGAAGAACTTGTGTGTTAGTAAGGGCAACAATCAAGCATGGTAGAATTAGGCCCTCATCAAGTAGGCTCCCATCAGCCTGAGTCGGCCAGATCCCAACGACAGGGTAATTTTCCCAACCCTGAGCGTGATCGAAATGAAGAGAATGGAAGGTTTTGAGAGGGAAGCGTGCACACCACTCAAACCAACGGAAGCCACTCTTGTGGGGGTAGCCACGTGCTCTAGAGACAAAATAACAACCGGGCCACGCAATCAGAAGAAGTTAGGAGCCACGTATCCCAGAGACAGGATGATAAGCTGGCCATGCAGCGAGAGATAGACGACTTGAAGAGAAAGCTGCGCCATGCACAACGAAGGCGGCTTCGTCCTAGCCCTGACATGCCCTCCGATGATGAAAGCGATGATGACTACAACCAAAGATCTAGAACTCCTCCAAGCGAGACATTCTCTCACGAAGAAGAGCACCATCGGAAGTGTAAACGTAAAAGCCCGTCCCCAAGGGGCTTGGGAAACGATGCCATGAGCAGGGCACTGGATCAACTCTCCAAGTCACCCTTCACACGTCACATAGAAAGGGCTACACTTCCTTGATGATTCCAGCAGAGGTAAGGACATGTTGCCATCTTTCATGCTTTAACTCTCTATGATTACTACTTTATAATATTGTTATTGTTATGACTTGTGAGTGAGTTTATTAGTATGAAAATCTACATGTGAAAATTTTAATTGTAAAAATTTGTTTTTACGATTAAAAAATTAGATTTAATCGTAATTTTGATTTAATAATTAACAATTTCAACAATCAAATTTTCTTTAACGTTGGTGTAATTTGTACTACTATGTATGTTATGTATAGAACCCTCATATGATCTTGGATAAACCACTCTATAAAAAAATTGTCATCAATAACAAGAAGAAGAGCTTATTCTTGACCATCAAAACCACAAATTTCCTGTCATCAATAATCAATTTTATATTAATGTTGTGATATAGTCCATAGGTATTTTTTTTTAAAAAAAGGAGAAGTATAGTCCATATGGGAATGGTTTAGATGTCTCCTACTTGATTTTGGAATCTCAGATTGATTAGTAGAATAATATGGAGTGAGGAGGTGGATTATTCATATTAAAAGTGGCAATTCACGTTGATAAGAAACTAAACAAGGGCGTGTAATAACCTCTATACATATGATGGTGGTGTAGAGTTGATGCATGTGAGAGTTAGAAGACAAAGTTTTGTTTTATTTATTTATTTAAAATATGCATTGTGCGTACCCAAAATATGGTTATTGGGCTCGACCTCTACTTGGGCTCACAATCTATTTGTATTGTGGGTTTTGGATTTCCTACTACGGGTGGTTCTGTACTCGACAACTCAAATCTTCCTCTATTTCCTTAAGCCTTTCACTCTTCCTCACAGAATCGTTCCTTTTCTCTCTTTGAGTATTTGCTCTCTTTTCTTAGTATTCTCCCAGAATTGCCAACCACCCTTCCTCATTCTCATCTCTTATTTATAGCTCAAGATTAGTGGAAGAGTTATGATTATTTTTGTGGCGAGTGGGAAAGGAGGTCTAATGTTTTTATCCTTAAGTGGGTGTTTAGTTGGAAGTGGGAGGTGGTAAGAATGGCATTGGAACTAGTTCCAACATTAGAAGATCTGTCCAGCAGCGATACTCCCGAAGGCAATACCGAGCATCTAAGGACTCACCTTCCCGGGAAATTGCATTCCCCGACCAGGCAAGGTCTCATCTTCGCCGTTTATGTCATAATGGCTTCATTACGGTTTTCGGGCTTTGGATGGGCGTCAAGGCTTGCCTGGGCCAAGTTCGTAGGCCCAATAGTACACACAACCATGCACGATGCCCCAACGCCCGAGGCCCAACAAGTCCAAGTTCTTGTACACGTGGCATCATTGTGATGGGTTTTATGAACAATGGGCTTGAAGGGAAGTAGCACCCCGTACATGCATCCTACTTGATTGATACCTAGACAATACTTATGGGAAACTATTTTAAATTATAAAATAATGTTTCTATTAACTTTTAATTAATAGTTTTTTCATACAAGACTCTTTATTTATTTTTCAAAATATTTGTGATTTTAAATTTAACTATTTTGTGCATTGCACGGCTTAGCGAATAGTTTATATATAGTAAGCGAGACTCTCAATGAGTATAGATATTGTAGGGATAATAGGCCCAGTAGTATATATTGGGCCGGGGGCTCGATTCGAGGACGCCTAATAGTCAGAGGACAGGTAAGCGTTGTGATAGAGGTTGGCATTAATGAATAAAGGAAGGGATCTGAACATGATGGTCCAGGAAGGTGGTTCGAGGAGGGATGCTTCCTCGGCTAAGTAAAGCAGATGTTAGAAAGTGCGGTCTGCCATCCAAAGCAACGTTCTGGGAGTTTCTATTGATAAGGATGCATGTCATGGAAACATGAGAGCTATGAAATATCTAAGAGAAAGTTGTTACCACCACATTAAATGCTCTGTAGCTAACTCTTTGGCCGCATTAATGAGGAAGTGATACCTGAACAATAATTTTCAGCCTTACAGCTACTCTCAAAGACTTCAGGAAAGTGCTGATGGGACAAGGATCAACACCCGCAATCTAATCTACACGTGGAGGGTAGAGATGAAAGAAGGAAGATAGTATAAAACAGAGAGAAGACCCTAAGAGAGGAGGATCGGAAATGAAGAGAAAAATACTGTAGCAACAAGAACTACGCTTGTAATCAAAGTCAAGAGATATATACAAGAACTGATTTTCTCAGATTGTGCCGATGACGATTTTCTTTGGATAAAAACAGTCTGTCTTTATTTTATTGTCATTTGGATCCATTGTAATTGTTACCCAATTTATTAGAGTCTAGTTTTCTAACCCACTCTCTACAAATTCATTGTATTAGGCTCTTTGGGCCTAAATCTTTTTTTACTTTTTGGGCTTAGGAACCAAATTGCGTCCTTACAGATATAATTACATATGGCTATTTTAAGATTTTTGATTGGAATATAACTCTATTCTATCAAATATTGTTATATAAAATTGTGAATTACACATTCATGGTTCTATTTATGTATTATTACTAAATAAATGCATATGAATAATTATTTTATTACTATTTCTCATATTCCTTACAATACCAAATCATATTCTTAGGTAATCCTTATTATAGTATAGATATAATTACATATGGCTATTTTAAGAATTTTGATGGGAATATAACTCTATTCTGTCAAATATTGTTATATAAAATTGTGAATTACACATTCATGGTTCTATTTATGTATTATTACTATATAAATGTGTGGGGGGTAAAAACCCAAAACTACTTAGTGGGCCTAGGGCCCCGTGTTGAGGAGTACTGTATTTCCGAAGAGTAATAGTTGGTTAGGGCAGAGTCCATCTGAAGGCAATAAGCCTGGGAGTGGATGAGGAATATAGTCCGAAGAGGTTACCTTCTGTCCGAAGAGGTCTCGCTCCTCTGGTACGTTTAGTCTAGACCAAACAAGCATTGGGAGAGTCCGAATGACCTCCCCGGCAATTCTAATGACAAAGATAAACTCTGGGCATGTTAGGGGATGATAAGGACAAAGAAATATCTCAAGGAAAAGCTGTGGCCACCGTATTTAATGCACTGCATCAACTTTTCTGGCCGCATTTATGTGGAGAAGACCCCTGAGCAGTGCAACCACACCTACCGCCACTCCCAAAAGCTAGAGAAGATACATGACATGACGTATACTCAAGTAGATACACAGATGAAGAACAAGTGGACGATGGAGATGATGGGGAAGGATGCTATATAAAGAAGAAGGGCTCCTGATAAAAGAGGGGGGGGGGGAAGAAAAAAGACAATCGAAGAGAAAGAAAAACTTTACTGTAGCTCTGAGTATTGTAATTACTGTTCATTCAATAAAACATCTCTTCGGACATTCACTCATTGAGTTTTTCAGGCATTATTTCATGTTATTTCGATCTTAAATACCTTAGCCAACTATTGTTTAATTTATAACCAGCCCAGCTCTTTCGCCCACTCTCTACAAATTCATTGTCCTAGGTTCGTTGGGCCTTTAATCCATACCTTTTGGGCTTGGGCTACAAAAATTGACCCCACAAAATGTATATGAATAATTATTTTATTACTATTTCTTATATTCCTTACAATACCAAATCATATTCTTAGGTAATCGTTATTATAGTGTTGCAAACGTGCTCTAAGATAGTAAGATGGTTGATTTTCTCAATTAATTTTTTTGTTGTTGTTGTTTAGGCTTGGATCCAGTGGCTGGCTGCATGAAGAATGATCCAAAGTTCACGCTTAGGCCCACCAAGTGATTCAGGCCAAATTCAGCTTCCACTTGCAAGTAACATTCGACCCCAAATAAATTTAAGTTCACGCTGAGGCCCAATAAGTGCTCCTTAGCTAGTCTGACTATACGAGTGAGAGAAGCAAGAAACCAATATTTTATTAACTTTTTTTATTTACAAAAAAGGAAAAAAAAAATCACAATTAATTTATTAACTAAACAAAAGAAGAGTCAGAGACTTCATGTACATATCAGACGTGATTTTTTTTTTTTTTTTTGGTTTAGGATTTGAAATACATATGTGATTCGGATATGAGTATGCATATGCCTGACTATTTGAAGTTCCTCCAACCTTATTGGAATAATTACTTGCCCTGCTGCCATTGCACTTACGTACGTATACTCACCTGTTTAGCAGGTAATAATTAAATTAACTCAACTAAGATCATTCCGCTTCTACAACAGCTTCTACAGGGCCAGGAGTGTATTGAGGCTACGTTAGCTTATTTATCTGAGCACTGAGATTTGATACTAGTGATGCTGGAGTTGCTTGATATATCCCCTCGGCATTTCATGACAAAAACAACAAAAAGAAAAAATAGAAAAAAGAAAAAGAGAAAAGACTTTTATCATTTTGGTAGCGTTCTTATTAAGAGTAATCTTGGAGTATTTTTTATATTTTGTATTCAATCATTATAGTGGGGTACATAAACATTACATATAAAGGTTAAAGGAGGAGAGAGTAGAGACCTTTTATTTTTGTTGTTGTTAGAGATTTATGATTAACTTCATATTAATTATTTGATATTTATTATGTACTTGGGCATCCATGATATACTTTATGTATAAAATTGATTGAGTAACTACCCGAATTTAATATAATTTAATGAATTATTAAAATTAGTAGTGAGCCATCTAAAATTGGTAATTCAACATGCATGCTAGTCAAGATCAGATGGTGATATCCATTTTTAGTAATTTGGAATTGGTGCAATTTGTAGATCATATATAGAAGGAGAGATGCATGCAATATAGTATATTTCAATGTAGTACTGTTTCCGCCATACGGTACATTTTTCATCAAGATCAATAAATTACTACTCTGTACTCATTTTATTTTTTAGATGTTTTGTGATGAGTAACTTAGTTTATTCATTATAGGATAACGCAAAAGTCAAAATGTAGAATTTGTTCGCACGTACATATAGGATGTAAATTATTTAATGTTCAGCGAGCAACTGCATGTATTCCTGGCCTAGGTGTGACCATGTTCATCACTTTTATCGCCTTGCAATTAATACATATTTTTGCTGGAGATTATCCTTTGGTTCTTCAAAGTAGGTTTGTGAACAGGGACGGACCCATTAAGGGGCAGGGGGGAGCCATTGCCCCCCCCCCCCCCTTCAAATTAGCTTTATTTTTTTTTTTTTAGAAACTTTTTTAGCTATTTTATTTGCATGCCCACATTTTAGAGTTTATAGTTGACCCCCTCCAAATTTTTGGATTGGTCTAAATAGTCCAAAAGAAACTAATCACTTAACCCTTTCTTTGAACCCATGGCCCTTCCATAGTCCAAATACAACACAACAAAAAATCCACAAATCATCAATATCATAATTCAATAACTCATACCCAAAAAAATCTCATAGAAAAAAAAAATCCCTTACGGGGGTGACAATAATTTATATAACTTTTTAATTGATTTATAAATTATGAGAAAATCAATTACAATATTTAAATTTTTTTCAAAAGATAAAATGCAAAATTCTTTTAGAAGCCAATATTGATGATGTAGCATTGCCAACTCTTACTATTAATATCCCAATTTTTTAAAATCCTCAAACAAAGTTTTGAAAACTTCATTAGTGTGATTTTTAGTTGCATCCAAAAGTATGAGTTTATCATATTGGTGAGTTGGTCAATGTGATAAAATCAACATATTAATTCCAATTATCTAAAATTTGGAGATCCGAAGTCCTCTTCTTTTTTTATTCTTCTCCGAAAAGGTTTGAATATCATATTGTAACTTTCAACTTTTTTGGTTCATATTATTTCCTTCTTGACTTAAATATTTACGGTAATAAAGTGCAATTATTTTGTCTACCATGATTTTTTTTTAAATAAACCATGTCACTTGAAATTTTTTTGGTTCATGCTTTCGTCCCCCTTAGGTTCAAATCTTGGCTCCGTCCCTGTTTGTGAATTGTGAGTGTATGGATTAGTCATTGATGAAGTGCAAATCGTCAGTCTTTGTGAGTGCGTCTAGATGTAACTGAGTCCTCGTCGATGTACCTACAAATATGGAAAGATAGCTCCCTCAATGTGGTCACTGGTGTGGTGCCCGCCACAACGTCTCCGATACCAAAGTCAGTATAAAGAATCCTTTAGAGAATAACACAGGATATCAGAATGAGTAAAATTCGGTGTGTCTATGTACCTTGTGAGGGGTTTATATATGTTTCCACTCCCCCTAGCCGTTGTGGCTATTATTGTGGTTTTAATGCCTACCTTGATAACGCTTTATGCTCAATAACATAGGCTTTGATGAGCCTTCAATAGTTTGTACAGCTAGTCCTGTAACTGTCCGAGGTTTTATTGGCTACATTGAATGGCTTCCTTACCTCCGTCAATGTCGTGGATTTATTGACAGAGATATTTGATTAGCTCGTCTGAGACAAAGGGCTTGTCGGTCTCATTAGTCATAACGTGGCTTGAATTGAGTGGAGCTAGTAGCTCCATAGTCCACACCATAGAATTATTTTATAGGTCATGCTAACGAGTGTCCTTAGGGCATTGGTTAACAATCCATTTTAAGAAAGTTTTGACACTACTTATATAGGAAATGAAAAAAACTGTCAAAATATTAATTGCTTATTTTATTTTTATTTTTTTTCTATAAAAACTTTCTTTAAATGGATTATTAACCAATGTCTTAAGAATATTCATTAGCATTTTCTTTATTTTATACCCCTTTCATAAGTGGGTTTGCACAATTCATAGACTTTTTTCGTTTTTCCTCATATATATATATATATATATATATAAATGTTCTTTAATTTGTTGGTCTTTTTCTATTGGGCCATAGAACAAAAGGTAAGGTAAATTGCATGCTATTTAAAATTAAGAAAGAGAAAAGCCCCGGTGGCTGTATATAAGAGTTTTTGTATTACTGATTCAGTCCATATATAATTAATGTTGCTTGTAGACGTAGGTCTAAGATCAACTCAAATAACTCTTGGGTTGGTTATTATTATTATATTTTTCTGAGGTTAAATTACACTAATTATATTGTTTCATATTAATTCCGAAATTATAATATGACTGAACTAATTCTCATAATAAGAATTTTGTATTTAATGTGAAGCGGGTGGGGGATTTGAATGTCAAATATGTATATATATAATATAGTGGTAAAAGACCAGAAGTGTGTGTGTAAAAGATTTTGTATTGCAAATTGCGAGAGACTAAGACTTAAGAGGGCTGGTAAATAAAAGAAGGTGTGATCAGGTGAGTTTGGAATGGGAGTGGGACACAGGGAAAGTATGGAAATTGGAAAGACACGCGGGTTAGCATAGCATGTGAGGGTGTCTGCCGGGTAGCAGTCCTCATCACCCTCTCACACTCACAATCAGATATCAGATTATCACAGAGAGAGAGAGAGGGACAGGTGTGATAACAGAGCACGTGAGCCCGTCATCCTCATCAGCATAAATAATATCACCGAGACTGAGAGAGAGAGAGAGAGAGAGAGTCCAGCAAGAAGAATCACCAAATCCCAAACCAAACAAGCCCTTATTACTTCCATATTCAATCCTAATAAATCCATCCATGATAAAAAAGCAAGCCTTTTGTTTTCAAGAGAAAGAGGAAAAGTGGGGGGTGGAGAAACGGTTATAGCGTGATCATAAGGAGGAGGAGCAAATGGCAGTAGTGCCACCTGGAAGCGGACAGCAGACGTGAACCAACAACACGTGTACTCTTCAAATATTATGTGGACACCTGGACCCCTTGGTTTGTCACTTCACACTTCACCCTCTCACGTCTCACCTGCTGCGACTCGCTTGAGATTCTTTCTTTCTTTGCCAATTCTCAGCATTTACTCAGTACCTCTACCCTCCACTCCTCCACTCCACTCTCTCGTATCCCCATCAATTATTTTTAAAAATAAACAACAAAAATTTGATAACATGTTAATGATAAGGTAACTCCAACTCCAACCCCAACGGGTTCAACAGTCCAAAGAGCCCATAGCCTCACTCCACATTTCTCCGGCCCCAACTGATTTTCGGAAAATGACGCTCCTCTCCTCTCTTCTCCACTTTTCTTTTTTTAACTACCACCCTCCTTCTCCTTGCCTTTAATTAAATACGCTTCTATACTACTTTTCTTATTTCTTTCTTACTAGTTTTCTTCTTCTTCTTCTTCTTCTTATTATTAACTGATTATTAATAATTAACGACCCTGATCAATTATCAAATGATAACCCACTCTCCTCTACTCTTAATTACTTTCTACACACTGATGTGATGAGTAGACAGCTCACACGATAATTTTTGTGTCTATAATATTAATTAATACTAGTATAGTATTTGCATCTCAATTGAATTGTTCAGGTGTGGACCATCTGATTTCATCCATTCCAAACCAGCATCAATCAAATACTACTACTTTAGTTGGCTCTCCAAAGTCACCTTTGCTGGACTTTGATTTCATAACAAAATATGCATAAAAATTAAATTGCCTAGCTAGATTAGAATAACAAAAATCATTTTATTTTGCTTTTGGGGAAGATTTATCCATGTTAAGTAGTAGTAGTAGTATTATTAATACTAATATCATCATATTACTAATAATAGTAGCAGGTGACAAAACGATAAGCTCGGTAAACTGGTCATACACACACACTACAAAGAGATGAGATGAGATGGAGACTAGTAGATCTTGCAGCACCTGTTGATAACCGATCAGTCATTATCGATTTCACGCTATTTTCATCATTTCTAGTATTTTCATTTCCCATCCAATTATCTCTTCTTTTTTCGTCACGTTATTACTACATTTTTTATTATTATAAAAATTAAATTTATACTTGTCATATACTCCATAAGAATTAAAAATCCGCCCATAGAAAACAACATAACAAGAAGAAGATTCAGAGAGAGAGAGAAAATAGTAGCTGGATTTGTGAGACGACGCAAAGAAAGAAAGAAAGAAAGAAAGCCTCCTCCTCCTCAAACTGAATCTGATCCAATTTGACGAAACCAACCCCGCCCAGCCCACTTGAGGTTCAGCTCCTCAATTGTTTCTTCCTTCTCTTTTGTCTTTCTATCCTTCTTCCATAAATATTTTACTCTCACCTCACCTCTCACATTCATTATTATTAACATTACACAACTTTGTCCTTTTCATTATATATATTCTATTTATTACAACAATACGTACATACATACTTGGTTCGTTAGCGTTCTGACTAGCTCAGTTTTCATTCATCGTTCTAGAAGCTTGTAGAACCACATAATACACTTTCTTCTTCTTCTTCTTTCTCTCTTAGGTGATCTCGTTTTTTACTTTCTAAAAAATACAAATGAAAAGGAATATTTCAGATTTGGGTTCTCACCTGATTGTTTTTTTGATTTAAAAGTCTTTTTTTTTTTTTAAATCTTTTTCTTCAAAAAAAGAAAAAGAAAAAGAAAGAAAGAAAGAAAGAATTTGAGGAATTGGATTTGAAAGAGGAATTCAGAAGAAAATGGAAACGACGTCGTCTTCGTCTGTGAAATCAGTGGATGAAGCGGTTGAAGAGATTATGAGAATTCACAGATCTTTACCGACCCGACCCGGAATCGACGAGGTGGAGGCGGCGAAGGCGTTGATCATAAATGTGGAGAGAGAAGAAGAAGCGAGAGTGGAAGCCATTGCAAGACAAAGCAAGAGCCCTCACGTCCCAGAAGAGCTATTCATGATCTTGCAAGAGATGCAGAAGAACTTGGTGTATTTTCAAAGCAAAGAACAGAAGCGAGAGGCCTGGAAATTGCTCGATCTTGAAAACGCCCACTCTCTGTTCGATGAATTTATTCAGAGAGCTTCCAAATGCGTCGTCCCCAATAATGACTCCAACACCATTCAAACCACTCCCACTTCTTCAATGCTTTCCACTTCTTCTGCGGTGCCGACTACTTTATCATCCTCATCCTCATCCTCGTCGTCAAGGCCGGCCTTGTACTACTCTGAGAGAGAACCAATCAAGACCACCTCTGAATTGTTCACCAGAGATGACAGTTATGTCAAGAAGACCAAATCACCATTCAAAACTGACGGAATTGGAATTGGAATTGGGTTTGGACCCAGTACTACTTCATCCACACCCCAGATATTCGATTCGTCTTTAAAACCTCCTCCCATTTCTGGTAAGTCTGTTTCACTTCATTTCATTCCTTCCCTCTTTGCATTTTACCTTTCTTAAACTTTCCTTCTTGGTGCTAATAAATATTACCGATTCTGTTACTCTACAATTGTTTGACATGTAAATAATGGGTATCTTCAAATTTGGTTTAGTTTTGTTATTATTAATAAGAGTGTTTTGTTTTCGATTGAAAGCAAGAGTGTTTTGTTTTTTTATTATTAAATTCAAAATGCTTCATTTCAATAGAATTACATACAACAACAGTAAAACCTTAGTCCCGAGGTATTTTTGGGGTTGCCTATGTATGGATCCTCATTCAACTACTTGACTTCTAAGTGAAATTTTAATAGAATAATTAATTATCTCTTTACAAAACATATTGGTGGATTTGTTTTTAGGTCAAGATGGAGATAAACTGAGTTTGATAAAGTTGGCTAGTTTAATTGAAGTCTCTGCGAAGAAAGGCACTCGTGATCTCAATCTTCAGAACAAGCTGATGGATCAAATTGAGTGGCTGCCCGACACCGTTGGGAAGTTGTCAAGTTTGATCTCCCTGGATTTATCGGAGAATCGGATTGTGGCCTTACCAGCCACCATTGGAGGCCTTTCATCCTTGACAAAGTTGGATTTGCATGCTAACAGGATCTCTGAACTCCCTGAATCTATAGGAGATCTCCTTAACCTGATCTATCTAGACCTGAGGGCAAACCACTTGTTATCTCTCCCTGCTACCTTTGGCAGATTAATACGTCTTCAGGAGCTTGATTTGAGCTCAAACCAGCTCTATTCACTTCCTGAGTTAATAGGATCGCTCGTTAGCCTAAGGAAGTTGAACGTGGAAACGAATAATATTGAAGAGATTCCACATTCCATTGGTCGGTGTACTTCACTCAGAGAGCTCCATGCAGATTATAACCGGCTTAAAGCTCTTCCAGAAGCTGTAGGAAAAATTAATACCTTGGAGGTTTTGTCAGTCCGTTACAACAATATCAAACAATTGCCTACAACAATGTCATCTTTATCAGACCTCAGGGAGCTTGATGTCAGTTTCAACGAGCTCGAGTCTGTGCCCGAGAGCCTGTGTTTTGCTACCAAACTCGTCAAAATGAACAT
Source organism: Quercus aquifolioides (assembly GCA_019022515.1). Classification (NCBI taxonomy): domain Eukaryota; kingdom Viridiplantae; phylum Streptophyta; class Magnoliopsida; order Fagales; family Fagaceae; genus Quercus; species Quercus aquifolioides. The sequence goes on along the minus strand of CM032334.1, from coordinate 58,131,079 downwards.
AGGAAACAATTTTGCAGATATGACATCTCTACCAAGGTCTATTGGGAACCTTGAGATGCTTGAAGAGTTGGATATTAGCAACAACCAGATTCGGTTTCTTCCTGACTCATTTAGGATGCTCACACGACTACGTGTACTCCGTGTGGAAGAAAATCCTCTAGAAGTTCCACCAAGACAAATAGCTGAAAAGGGTGCACAGGTAAGTCTTTTTTCTATTGTTTTATGTTATTTAACTGTACCTTCGGCCAATTTATGGTTTCATGGTTTATCCTAGGCTGTTGTTCAATACATGGTTGACCTCCATGAGAAAAGGGAAAAGGGGGATGTTAAATCGCAATCGGTTAAGCAGAAAAAGAGTTGGACTCAGATGTGCTTCTTTTCAAGGTCTAACAAAAGGAAGCGCGGTGGTGCAGATGCAGTGAAAGCCTGATTGATTATAGCATTGCAGACCATAAATGCGATGCAGTTTTTATGTAAGTTGTTGTATTTAGCTTCATCACCACACCAATTTGTGTTTTGTATAAGGACCATATAAATAGAGTTAGTTTAGGTTAAGACCATGGGTTAGGCTCTTTTACCCTATCATGCTAGTGTTATACTTATGCCAACTTATAAAGAGAAGTGAAGGGTAGGCCAAAATTAGCAAAGGTAATCAAAATAAATGTCAAACTACTAGGGCTGATGTTTTAAATAGCAAGTGACATTCCTTGATGCTGAATGCTTTTCATTATTATTTATATTACAGGGATATCTGCCTTAGCAGGGTTGATCAATGCAGCAGACATGTCACTGGAATGACCCGCATGTGGTATTGGTGGGTGTTTCAAATTGGCTTTGATTTTTACCCTCTCAAATACTCGAATTTTAGATTTTTTTGTAATATGTTCTTATCCACTGTATTCTTTTTTGTATTTCTGTTACCTTTGAGCCAAATGAGGTGTACAATTCAGCCGGCAAATGGGGGAAAGATAATGTTGAACTCTGTATTTCTCCCCCCTTATTCAGGAAATTTGAGTGTTAATATTTCTACCACTTCCGACAGACTTTTTTCCGATTCAGAGAGAAATGCAAAGGGCTCTGTTTTTGTCTATTTTGTTTTTGTTAGTTTAATGCAACCATTAAATTGTATTTTACTGCGACCTTGGTGGAAGAAGTTATATGCTTCTGACTTTTGGCTACAACGGCTGCACAAAATACTTGGCCTAGTTTTCGCCAAAACCACGCTCAAAATGCAAAGAAAACTCCTATGTGATTTGAAGCGGATCTGGCTCTCTGTCTATCTGCAAGTCTCAAATATTTCTGCTGTTGTTTTAACGTTTCAAAAGTTCTGCTGTTGTTTTGTTTGCTTTTGGTTTGTCTTTTTCCCAAGTCCTAAACTTAAAATGGTTCAAAAATTATACTCGAACCCAATCTAAATATAAGTGTATGTGTGAAAAATTCATTTTTGAGGACTTGAAACCTGTCTTTAACCTTATCTTTAACCTTATCTGGAGTTCTGGACTAGTAGTAATATCTAGTGGATTGCGGAAGCTAATGACAGGATTTTTTTATGCAAAGAAAGAAAAGAAAAAGTTAATTACCAGTTAGTTTATCGCCATCACATTCACTTCGCTATCCTCCTCAACTTGTTTACAGCTCAGCCAAATGGAAAGGGGGGGTTGAAAACACAGTTTCTAGGAAGGGTCATTCAAAATTAGTAGAGTATATAAATTAAAAGAGTATTTTACATAATGAATATTAATTATTACTTTTTTGCGACCCTGGCACCTGTGAAAAGCTACCAACCCTCTTTACAAGTGAACCATCAATATTTGTATTTGATGATCATCTCAAAACCAATACTTTCTTGCTATTGTATTAGATTCAGATCTTTGCCATTTGTCAACTTTATCTGCATCAACTGGTGTTGCTATTTTTATTTTAACAATTTGGAATCATTCATTTCAGGGCCCCACTTCACCACACCACAAGATGATTATATAATAATTAAATAATTGCATTATTTGATGTAATCTTTCGAGCAACTTTTATTAATTATTATTCTCTAAAAAAGAATGTGTGACTGTTGAAATTAAGCTAGAGATCCTCATTACGATTATACCAGTGTTCATTATTATTATTTTAATTAATGCTTCCTTACTCCTTAGTATGTTTAATCTTTAGCATCTTAAAATTAAAGAAGGTCACAGACAAAAGTTAGTGGGCTAAACCCAATTAAATAATAATTAATTAAGTAATATATGGTATTGAGTTAACCTTTCGTGATTGGAAAAGTTTGACGATAAAAAAGGGAACCAATCTGTTCCACAACATAGAATAGCAGGGTTGGATGCATTTGTTCGGTAACTGTCATATAACTGATAATGTACTTTTTGTAATATACAGAGATTAAAGCATGAATTGAGGACCACTAATTAATCACTTTGGCTAAAATACACTAACACCCTTTATCTTTTAGGGGCTTTGCTTTTTGCACTAATACTCCTCAATAAATTTTAGCCAGTTTAATATTTGAAAAAGCCTTTTGCAGGCTTTATTAATGAGGCTATGTTGCCTTCATTATTTACAGGAAAGTCATTTTCCTCACATATACAAGGGCATGGAATTGGAAAGAAAAATTAAGTTGGAAATGCCAGCACATTCTAACCAAACAGGAATTCCTATATGTTGAGATGTTTTGACTTTCAATTACTGACTAGATATTCCACTAGGCTACATTGAATTTATTTCTTAAGTATGCACACACATACACAGCTCTTCTATTCTATACCTTCTGTTTTCATTAACTATTCCTATATTTTAATCAATATTTTCATCGAGGATAGAGTAATACACCTACCTTACCCCATACCACATATATGACACTGGGAGAAATGGGGGATAAGTAACAGCATAGTAAAATGCCTTTGTTCTTGTAGTTTCTGTTCCAATTTCAGTAATTCTTCTCTGTATAATGGCAGGTACAGACCACATTTCTGATTTCACCTTCAATTCATTCACCATACTTATGATACATAGATCTGCATATATGACATAACTGAAAAACGGGTGGCATTTTAGCCTACATCAACAGACCTATGAACAAGCCATGCAATAATTTTACAGTGCCGAAAATGTCATGGTATCTAAATTGCCAAGGCAGAAGCTGTAACTCATAACAGCCATTCTCCTAAGGCCCTTCTAACTTGAATTCACAATGGCTTCTTCATAGTTGATTGGTCTACAAAACTTGCTGCCCCTACTAAAGAAAAAAAGACAGCGAAACAAAAGCTGCTATCACAAAAATCCTATGGTGTCAACCTGTGATCAATCTTCAACTTGAGTAAGAATATATGATCTTTGTCATAGTGTCTTGGATTCAAAAAATTATTTAATTACTAGAAACAGTCCGGGTCATCACTTCTTCCAATTCTGTGAGCTTAGGCTGCTCCATCTACTTGGATGTCCGTTGCAACTTCTCCACTAGTAGGCCTGTAAAATTTCAATGCAAAACCATTCCATCAAACAGCATAAAGTGAGAAGATTTTGCTAAAAAAATGAAAACCATGTTCTCTTAATGTTTATTTCACACCCTATGACACAATGAATTAAATGGAAAAAGGAGTCATATGTTTGAACAACTAGACCCTTAGGGCTCCAGTTCAACCCTGGGTTGCACTTGCACCAAGCCAGAACTACATTGAACTCATGAACTTGTAGCTGAACTCATGCCAAGCAATAACAGTCCCATGATAATTGAAGCATATTGTGGCGAGATCCTATTTGCAATTCATTATCTCCAACTGGAATACTGGCACCAGCCCCAAAAGCTATATTGCATATGCACATCAGTGGATAGAGGAACAGATTTCACACATGACAGATCTCAGAATAACATGACACAGATATAACGAAAACATGATTAAATACAGATCACAGTTAAAAGCAATAGTCATATAGTTTCAGTGAACTTTTTATTTTAAAAAGTAATAAATTTTATTAAAGAAAAGGAACTACTTATGCACCCTAGGTGAAAACATGAGAAAGCCCTAAGGAATTACAACAAAAAAGAATTACAATATAAAATGAAGAGAATCAATAAAGTAAAATATACATCAAAATTATCTATGACCCAAGACACCAGACCACTCAAAGAGTTTTCACAAGGTTTAAGATAGACGACTAAGGTTTCCCCATCTTCAAATGTATGGCGATTTCTCTCCCTCCATATAGCCCACAACAGGCACAATGGAGCTAGATTCCAAATCACAAAAGAATGCTTACCAAGCCAATTCCTCCATCCACTTATAGGAACAAACATATGGCATTACCCTAAATATGATTTTACACATTACGATTAGAAATAATCCCTTCTCTATTTATCCATGGGTCCTTTACTCATACTTCAATTTCATAATGAGTACTGTTTTACCCACTCCAGTACCCTGAACACACACACACACACACAAAGAGCCAAAAAAAGAGAGGATGAAGCTCCATAGGTTATAAGCAACGTCACAATGTAGCAACAAGTGATCCACAATCTTCCCATTACGCTTACACATGTAACAACATTCTACCATAGGGATACTCTTCTCAAGAGATTATCACAAGTTAATATCTCCCCCCATTGTTGTTGTCCAAACGAAAAAAACAACACCCTTTTTGGGCCCTTTACACACTATATACATTTCCAAGGGAATGTTAGATTACTGGAGCCTCTCAAAACCTCAGAATAAGAAGGAACATCAAATTTTCAATTGCCATTCAACATCAAACCCGCGACCAAGGATTGGGATGTTGGAATGTAAAATTTCATAGAAAGAAATCATCCCCTCTAATTCCCTATCATTGAAATCATGAATAAATATGATATTTCAAGAGCAAGTCCTATTTTACTGACCTTCTAAACCAAAATGAACTGAGGCCTCCTTATCTATGGAAATTGTATACAACTCCATGTATGGCTCTTTTAGAGAGTTTTCTCCACACCACTTATCATGCCAAAATCTCACACAATTGGCATCCCCAGCATCGTATTTTACAAACTCCAAAATTCTATCCAACCCACTCTCATACTCCATTAACTACAACTAAGTGCACCTCTTACTCCTTTTGCTGACCATCAACACCATTCCTCCCCATATTTCAGCAAAACCACTCCTCCACAAATGAGTATTTTCCTCTCCAAATCACTATAACCATCTTAAATGTGTTTAACTTGCAAACCCCCAATCTCCCATTATGCATAGTGTGCACAATGTACTCCAATTCACAAGGTGAAATTTGAACTCATCACTCTCACCACTCCACAAAAAATTCCTTTGCAGTCTCTCCAATCAATTGGCCACAGAAGTAGGGATTGGGAACAGAGACAATTAATAAGTAGTTAAGCTGGAAATGGTACTATTTAAAAGGTGCAACTTCCCCCTTTTGACAAATAAAAGCGTTTCCATCCAAATGATCAATGCTTTATCTTTTCCAATATTGTGTTCTACACAGTTTAGGCTTCAAAGATGAGCTCAATGGCACCCCTAAGTAATTTATTGGTAAAGCACCAACCATTCAACCAAGTATCTCAGCCATTTCCCATATGCCACCTATTGGAACAATTTCATTCTTGCTCAAATTCACTTTCAAATCAGTAATAGCTTCAAAGCAAATAAGAACCATTCTAATAAAAAGAAGTTGCACCACATCAGCATCACGTAAAAAAATGGGACACCATGAGGTGATAATATGTCCCATTCCCTACTTTAAAGTCAATAATGAAACCTCCTTACTCTATTCTCCTTAGCATTCAATTCGGTACCTCTATAACCAGCATAGATAGCAAGGGTGAGAGATGATCAACTTACCTTAAGCCCCTCAATCTGTTGAAAAACCCGTTGAAGTGTCATTGACTATTACTGAAAACTAAATTATAGAAACTCAAAAATGAATCTGACGTATTGCCAAAGCTCATTCTATCCAACAAAAAGATTAGAGTATCCCAATTAACATGATCATAAGCATTTTCAGTAACGAATTTACAAATCACTCCTGTGACTTGGCTCTTAATGTGACTATCCAAGCATTCATTAGCAATCTCCAATTAACATCCCAAACTTGCTTCTCCATCCAATCCTATTCTATTCAGTTACATTTTTCAAAGCAGGGCACTTTAATCTTGATAACTAGGAGTATCACGGTATTTGAAAGAACTCAAACTAGCTCAATTAACTTTTCCTACCATTCTAACATTGTTCAACATTTTTCAGTAAAATGCAACCATTCAAAATCCCCTTTATTCCAGCCATCTCACCCTGTGTCAATACGCTATTGAACACAACTACAGTTCTTATAAGAAATATATTGAAGACTTGACTGCATCCAGCACGCCTTACTTTTAGACTGCATCTATGCTTTTCTCTCCTAACCAAAGATATCACCTATCTATGCTGTCCTGTTTGGCATATCACAGTTTCTTTAACAGGCACCTTAATTACAAAACACTAGAAATCTTGTACTTTGAATTTCTGTCATTGCGACAAGCACCTAAAATACAAAACACTAGCTCACACCATGATCATGAGTGGTGGGAAAAAAAAGTGCCAACACTTGACCCAAATGCCACAATCCCCTATCAGACATAAATTCATACCTCAAAGGCACTCATGACTCAAGTCATGACTAGCAGACCTATAGAACTATCAGACACTAAGGCCTAAAATATACATGAACTCATGCAAGAATCAACATATGACATTAGCAACATAAATCATTCCAAGAAAATAAAAAAGCAGATAATCATATTGGGTTTTTTTTTTTTTTTTTTGGGGGGGGGAAGGGGACAAAATGCACTTACAATCCACTTAGAACTTTGATGGTGTCATAGAATAACCATTGCAAAGTGATAGCAGGTCCAACTAGCATTATCCTGATGGGAAGACTTCTTGTAAACAAATTGACAAGCCCAATTTTCTTCACTACCTGCTCATGTGAAATTGCAAATTAAACATCTACTTCCCTACTACGTCAACAAAGTATCACAACTACAAGGATAAGCAGGTGATGATACCAGTATAAGGCTATCAGCTTTTTTGTTATAAAGAGAAGAAACAATGTTGTCAGCAGGATTAGAAATTAAGCTACCAACAGATCCAGCAGCATAGCCAGCCAAACAAGTCACTCCAAGCTGCTGACCTTTTGAGCAGTCCTCCTTTCTTTTTTGAACAACTTTACGATACAGAAAATCAACTGAATGCTCAAATGTTGAGAACATAACCATGGAAACTGCCCAAGGAAAAATTCAGAAGTTTACACATTTAAGAGGAACATGAACAAATTATAAATATAAATTCACACTTTCAAAAACTTTACTAGAGTACTGAATATGATGCTTTTAATATATATATATATATATATATATATAGACACACACACTTTTAGTAATAGACTAATAGTAAACACAATCTTATTTTATCTTATCTTGTTTGTTTGTTTTTATTTATTTATTTTGGTTGCTATAAAAAAGGACAAGGAAAAGAAAAGAAATGCTATTAAAATAAACCCAAAAAAAAAAAAAAAAATCAATCATATGAAATGAAATATTATTTTCACCATAATTGATGAATTTGAGAATTAGTCACCTAATATGTTTACTGCTTAAATAGAAAAAGAACAAAAAACTGTAAATTGTTGATGAATCAATTTAAATGGCCAAAAAAAAAAAAAAAAAACCTTCTTCTGGTCTAAATTGATGGGACCAAATCTCTTATTTCTTGAAATTACACACACCCAAAACATCTTCCTGAAAACAAAACCAAAAACACCGCAATTTCCCCACAAAAACCAAAATATGAGTGACTTTAATACCTGCTTTTTATTTCTTAATATCATTCAAATTTATGAAAGCTCATACAAACTCAAAAGTAAAAGGAAATAAAGATTTGCAAATTATCCTCAAAAACTATGTCTAGCAGGTTCATAGTTTAATTCAGCATATGATTCATTTAAATTAGTAATGCAGACGTTTAGCAAAATAAGAAAACAAAACTTTAGGAAATCATGAAATTACATGGAAGGTTTCGACCCCAAAGTGGTATAAGTCCCCTATAAAATCTGCAGGAAAAAAAAAAAAAATTTAACGTAGGAACATCTATCATTGTTATCAACAAGAAAGGCTTAGTCCCAAAACTTTGTGGTCTAAAAGAAAAGAAAAAACGAAAATATAATTTTCAAAATACTTACCCATGGATGCCTTCGGATGCATACAACTTTGGAAAGCCATCAGCCAAACCCTTGGCAAAATGGGGCTGTGCTTGAACCCGGACTTTAATTGCTTCAAATGGGCAGAGAGCTATATTGGCAAACACTTCAGCAGATGCACTGCTAAGGAAGAAAATGAAACTTCTATTGTGGTCAACGAAGATATCGGAGTAAAGCCTCTTGAAGTATTCATATAGACCAAATCTACAGCCTCCTTGAACACCATATCCAAAGAACTTGCCAGCCCAACCTCTCCAAAAGGCAGAAGGGCCTTGTTCCCTCAACAAAGTAGTGAAGCATGAGGAAATGCTGTTATACCTGACTGGGTGCACCTACAGATTTGGCTTAATCCATTAATTAAGCCTCCTAGGAATGTACCAAATGATGTGATAATTTCTAGAGAGAATCAAATCAACATACTAAAACAGTTCTACAGTTAAAGCTTTACTTTCTACAGCAATGCCAAACGGACACAAGGGCATCTCCATTTTTAGACAGATAGAAAATGAAATCAAGCCAAAGACGTACACAAAACATATATCATAGGATCTCTTCTATAATTGGATTGTTTTGTGGAACATTATATGAAAATAATAGAGGAGTTTAAGCATAAAACATTCCATGAAAAAGAGAGAGAGACCTGCATATTGACTTTCAAGACATCGAGAGGAGTAATGGCGAGATGGGTAGTGCCGGCACTGAGCATTCCTCCAACAGTACAAATCCCATAATACCCATACGGATACGGTGCTTTTAATTTCTCACTCACACTTATTATACTTGTACTTCTTCCTTCAACTTCAACATCAACATCAGCCCCTCTCATCCCACCTTCTTTTCTCTTCTCAATTAAAAAAAAAAAAAAAAAGCCTAATCTTTTCTTTTTCTTCTCTACAACTTCTTCTTCTTCTTCAACTTGATCACTACTATTTAGTACCTCTCTCTTTCTCTCTCTCTCTACCCACACTTTTTACAGTTCAGTACTAGTATTTCTCTGCATTCAGACTCAGAGAAAAGGTCCTCTCTGTCTTCGGACAGTATACAGTATACACAAAAGAACAGCATATGCTGTTGAGTTGCCGTGATGCCATTTCCAATAACTCCGGAAGTAAAAGGGTTTTTGATGTCTTTGAGGTTTTTAAAAACGGCATCGTTATGTCACTCATAACTCACCACTGGGCCGCGCCCAATCACATCAAATTGGGATGGTCATGGTATTTATAATTACATTATTATTATTATTAAAAATTATAAAAAAAAAAAAACAAACCTCTTATTTTAGTATATATTAAAATGCAATAAATTTTCCAAATGAAGTAAAAAATAAAAAATTAAGTTGAGAAATTGGGATGGTTGTGGTATTTATAATTACAATATTATTATTATAAACAGTACCTTGAGCTTGTTTGGATTGAAAAGAAAGAAGAAAAAATAGAGTAGAGTTGGCCGAAAATTATGTATGATGAAATCAGTTCAATGTTTAATATTAAGTGAAATGGCTTTATTTCAATCAATTAATGATCTTAATTTGGAAGACATAATTAGGATTAGAATAAAAACAAAAAGGTCCTCCCTCAAAGCAACCTTGGATTAAAATTTAATTTTCCTCTCTTCTTTTTTTTTCCATACAAGGACCTCTTTCAAAGAAATTGGAAAGCAAACTACTACTTTTATTTTTTTTCCTTAAAAAAAAGTTTTTTTTTCTTCCTCATAACAAAATGGGGAGGAGGATTTGAATTCACATTCTCCCCATAAAAAGAATCAAATAATACAACTAAACTATAAAGAATCAAATAAAAAGGCTATTGACGCAATTAAGTTATGACTTAAACTCTCCCACTATTGCCTAGTAATTCTCCTTCGTCGAATCCTAAGTTATCTTTTTTCCTTTCTAATCTTTTTGGAGTAACAATAATTTTTCTTTTACACGATCAATAACTTCGACAATGATTATCTCTAGACAAATGTATGATGTAGTATCCATTATGTGAATTCTAGTTAGATCAACTAGTAAAGTCTATTATGCTAGTAAAGCCAATTGTCATCAAATAATAGATCTAAAGTTTGAACATTGCCTACTGATTATGCTCGGATCGTCAGTCGAATGATCGTCCAGGATGGGATCATCCACAGCCAACCTGATCTTGAAAAAATGGATGGTAAAAGGAAGAAGTGCGGGACACCGATGTGGTGTCTGCCACAAACCCTCCGATGCTAAAGTTAGAAAGGCTAGAATGAGAAGAAAAGTATTCGGAATATCAATGTGTATGTAAAAGTTTTTTTTGTACCTTTTGGTGTGTGTGAGGTATCTGTATATATATACTTGCCTTTGTTTCCTAGCTGTTGGGGAGTGATGTTAATGGAAGCTTGAATGGGCTTTTTGTAACGCTCCCCTGAGGTGTTAATGGGAGAGTCGTTGGTGCTCTAACGGTAAAGAGTTTTATTGCGATTCTGTAACGTATGCCAGTCATGTATGCACTGGCATACCCTTTCTTCGTCTAATGTGTCCCACTGGTGACAGAGTGGAATGGTTTCTTCGTTCGTCACTCCCTCATTTGGACAAGGAGATTGCCTGAGGGGATTATGGTCGTTCATCACCTACACCAAAAACTAATTGAAATTTTACCCTAATGATAAAAATAATCATCATGGAGTAGACGTTATAGGTTAAAATTCTTTCTTACCTATCACAAGTCATGTTACACAAAACATGTGATATCCAGTCTTTCCCCTCAACTCTTTTGATGAACTGTCTTTCGTCGTGTTAATTAATGATATTTAGTTTTAGCTTGAAATAATTAAAGGAATGTTAAAAATTTTAGTACATAAACTATATAACCTGATATGTCAAGTTTTAAAAACAATAAAAAGAGGTTTAAAAAAAATATAAAATAAAATTTTAAAAACTACTTGTAAGGACACGATTTGCAGCCCAAGCTCAAAATGTAAGGGGTGTTGGCCCAATGAGCCCAGTACAATGAATTTGTAGAGAGTGGGTTGGAGAACTAGGCCCTAATGAATTTGACAACGGCTAGTATGGATTTAAAAAATAATCTAGCAAGAACAAGGAAAATAGAGCTGAATGAATTTACTGTCAGAGGAGGTATTTTGTCATATAAATCAATAACAGTTGGGTACAAGTACAATTTTGATTGCTACAGTATTCTTTCTCTATTTTTCCAATCCCCTTCTCATGGAGGGTCTCTTACATTATATAGATCCCTTTGGACTATCTTGATCCTACACTTGTTGATCATTCGATCCCTTACTTGAGTGACTGTCCCATCAGACACCTTCTTTGGCTTTCTGTGAGTTGTGGTAGACAAGGCAGTACTGTTCAGGAGTCTTCTCCACATAAATGCGGCCAGAAAAGTAGCTGCAATACATTTAATGTGGTGGTAGCAGCTTTTCCTTAAATATTTTTGGGTTTCCTTCTTTCTCGTATGTTCATGAGACACATCCCTATCCCTAGAGCTTCTTGAAGGGTCATTCTAATCGTTGGAGCACATACTTGAGCTGCATTCATCATATCCGAGGAGGGGTTCCTCCTCGGACCACCTTCCACTCATTCCTTACTTATAAGATTCTAAACTGGAATCCCTCATAACTATTTATTCCTCTTCGAACATTCACGTTCTCGATCAAGGCCCAATGCCCAATATATGATTTGGACCCTTAACCCTACACTACTTATAAGTTTAAAAACTATTTAAAATTTTATTTTATTAATGACATAATAATTATTCTGTCATTAATATGATATAAATCATATTTATTGTCATGTCGTATTATAGACTTTTATAGTAAAAATAATACTAGTAATTTAATATTTATATTTAGTTTGCACTTGTGATAAGATACACATGTTGATTATGTTGGACTCATATCAAGTAAATACCATTGCTTAACAATAATAATTATGCTTCATTCTCAAAAAAAAAAAAAAAAACAATAATAATTATGCCAAAAGCCTTGTAAAAATTGGCACCTCATAACATTTCCAACATCCAATGTTCAAAATCTCCCTCTCCCATTGTAATTATCAAATTTATCAACAATATATATAATTATATAAGAAACTTAACCATATGAAACATATATATGATCTAAATAAAAATAATAAAATCCAATCCACAATAAATTGCTAATATCCACAATTTTATTCATGAAATCCTAAACTAAGGAAGAAAATGAAACAGGAAGTATTATGATAAAGTAAGAAGCTTCTTATGTCTTCAATACCGACAATGATAAGAATGGAATGAAGCGTAAAATTGATCGCTAGTAGAGGCAACGCTGGGCGCAGGGAGATTAGCAGCAGCAACAGCAGTAGTAGCAGTAGCAAATGCGGTTGAGGACATGAGTGCTTCTTTAGAGGTTTTATTTGAGGGCCTCAAGGTGGATTGTTGGGCTTGGGCTTGGGCTTGGGCACCAGAGTTCTGAAGGCGGAGAAAATATTTTTGGGCATGACTTGCAACTTGTGTTGGGTTCTTTGTCACCACACATTGCCGTGAAATGCTTCTCCAATCTCCCTTACCAAACCTCTCTAAACCTCTAAGGAACAACCTGTTTATAGAGATTTAGGAGGCTAAAAAAGTTACAGAAAGTTTTTCATTCTTGTGAAAACACAACGTATCTACGTTCTACTTTTTGTATTTTGCTTTATACTCCATCAATCACAATTAACAATATATTAATTAAACTTTCCTTTTATAGGGGGCATTTGGTTTGCTTGTGTCTTTAATGTGATGCACATTATCTTAATGTCACACTAAGGTGTTTGCCATAAGTAATGTAAGACTACCTTCATCTAAGAAGGTGATAAGATATATTTTGTAATCTTAGATTACGGTAATGTTATAAAAAATAAAATGAATCAAACACCTTAATGTGATATTAAGGTAATGTGCATCACATCAATGACACATCATGTGTACATCATGCCGAACTAAACACCCCCTAAAATAACTAATGTTTAAATTGGAAAAAATAAAATAAAAAATCAAACATGTTACATACTTACATTCTATAATTTGTGAAATATAAAGTAAAACACAAAAAATAGGATAAGAGAAAAAGACACATATCATAGTGAGACTAAAAATATAAGCCAATTTCACTTGTCTTCTTTTTACCAAAAATATAAGCCATATAATGAGAGAGTAACAATGGCACCACTTACCTTCAAACTTTCCATTTTTTTTTTTTGTCTAGATTTTGACAATGAAAAATGAAAGGACTGGTTTTGACCCCAAAACAAGTAACGTATTAACAAATTAATTTCCAGTTAATTCAATTATGTGATCACAATTGCAATATCAATTACCACAAATTAACAAGCATCATATCATAAACAATAAAGTAATAAAAGCAAGACAAGAGATATGGTGGCGAAGTGGAAAAATGATGGAAAATGTTTCTCAAGGAAAAACCAGTATAAGGGTAGCCTACCCCGACAAAAACATTCTACTAAATGAACATATTGAAGCGATCTACTATAACTCCAGAACTTCTGAACTTATTAATATATGAATGCCTTCACGAACTACCCATTTGTATTCTAAAACCTTTGATCGACTCCAAAAGCCGCGCCTCTGGAAATTACTTTTTTTTTTTTAAGCTGTTTCATGGACACTTGATCTTAAACTAATGAAGACTCAATACAAACTCAATCAAGATTATAACTCATGAAATTTGTCAATATTAAAACCTTCAAAAAAACACATTTTATTACTCTTCTAAAAGCTTCTAATATTTAGAAAATGTTGAGAGGCTTTTAACAAATATTGTAGTTTGTAGACATGCACTAAAACTGGTTAAAATTATTGTAGACTTTAGATACCATCATATTGTCACCACAAGTTTCATGCATTGTGATGTGCATCTCGCATAGGTAGTATGATGAATTTCACATTCAAAGTAAAATAGACAAGAAAGTGCTCATCTGTATATGGTTCAACTGAGCACCCCTAACACCAAAAAAAAAAAAAAAAACATCATTCGAGTAAAATAGGTAGATGGTCAATCCACAAGACTTATTGATTTTTTTATTTTTAATTTTGGTGAACGGGAAATTATATTAAAAAAAATTTTAGGGGTGTAATTTGCAATTTACCCCCTGAAGTTTGGGGGTATTTAGATTTTACAATCTAACGTTTCAAAATTTGGATTTTACTCCCTAAAGTTTGGGAGTGTTTGGATTTTACACCCTCAAATTCTGAAACTTTAAGTTGTAAAATCCAAACATCCTTTAACTTTAGGAAGTAAAACCCAAACACTCTTAAAAGTTAGGAGGTAAAATCCAAATTTCGAAACGTTAGAATGTAAAATTCAAACACTTTCAAATTTTAGGGAATAAATTTTAAATTCTAAAATTTTAGAGTGTAAAATCCAAACACCCCTAAATCTTAGGAGTATAATTTGCTTTTTACCCAAAAGATTAAGTATAAAATAGTGTAGGGTAAGCTACAACTCATGTACATGCCAAGAGCAGACATACAGTATCATCAAATAGTACACCTTAAATAATTTCATATGATTAATAGCCTTATACGGAATGATATTCCTCCCCCTTTCTAAGCCAAGGTCTATCGTTTAATCAATTATGGATTGGGTTCCAATTAGCTCAATTGGTAATTTTTTTTGTCATCTAATAAGAGATTTGAGGTTTAAATTCCATTTATATCAAAAAATCAATTTGTATTTTAGTCTGATAATAAAAGCAATTATTATAGAGTAGACGTTATGAATTTAAATTCTACTGTATCTTTATATTAAAAAAAAAAAATCTATTATGGATATACAAGATATATGTGTGGATCCGATTCTCAAAAAAAAAAAGATATATGTGTGGATCCAATCACTTAAAAAAATACCATAGATATCTCCATTAAAAATGATATAAAGTATCAACCAATTGAACTACAAGATTATTGGCAAAATGCCGCGTGTCTTAATAAAGAGGAAATTAAAATAAAAGCTTACAATAGCATAACATAAATATAGTAAATAAAAGTTTTTGATGCATACTCATGTTCTTCTGAAGTCCATGGAACCCCCTTTCTTCGTTTCTTTCCGGATTTCCTTTCAACTGCAGGAGCTGATTTTTTTTCATTTGTCTCGCTAGTCTTAATAAAGTTGGGTACTGAAATGAGACCTGAATCAATCATTTCAATATCGTTGCTCAAATCCTCCAAGTGCTTCTTGATTTGTGGTACAGTTTTTCGAGGGAGCCTAATTGCAATTTTCTCAAAAAGTTGTGGACAATCAAGATCAAACTCCGCTAGTGCGTTTTCAAAGATCTTGTTCTCCTCAAAATTCCACTCAGTGGTGTATTCTAGTTGAGGTGGTCGAGAGAGACATGACAATGAAGGGTTGCAAAGAGAAGAGTTAGAAAAATAGGATGGTTCCATTGTTCACCAAAAATAACTGAGAAGAGATGGTAATTTTTCTTTTCCTCAATGAACAGGCTATGAAAGAAAGATTCAAGACCTCAATTGTCTCTCTTGCTCTATGGTCTAGTGTTACTCAGTCCTCGATCGTGTATATATATATATACATATAATGTCAACCGTGCGAACCTGAATGTAACCAAATTAGGGAAATATTTTAGTATTATTTTATGACTATTATGGAAATATTTTGAAAGACGCCTATACAATGAGTTGTCAATTGTTATAAAATTTTATTTTTTGATGAATACTATGGAAAGATTTTGAAACAAACATATGCAATGAGGTGGCAATTGTTTCCTAAGAATTTACTTGGGAAAGTAGATGTACCGACCACCTCATTTAATCAATAAAACATCTTTCTTGCCAAAAACCAACACTTCTACTCGTACAAAAACTTTTACAAATTGTACAACAGTTGAAGTAGTATGTTATGATTGAAGTACAATGAAAGTAGTAATGTCAATAGAGAATTATTAAGAAAGTTATGCTATACCAAATCACTAATCACAACTTACCGCCTTAATCTGTGAAAAAAAGTTGTTACTCTAGTATTTCTAAAAATATTGCGATGGAATAATTTGCCTATAATCAAGGGTTTCACCGGAAAATAATACCGTTCTATATATAGCTTGTTGAGAAATTGAAAGAGCATGATTTGAAGTGACAATACAAGGTTTTAAAAGATTTTTCGTGTATAAATATTGTTGATGATTTGTCAGGATTTTAGATTGCCCATTCCATGAATTCGATTTTAATGAAATTCAAGTTTTTGATCTAATTAATTCTGTCATTGTAGAAATTTAGTTAAAGTCTCTCCTGAAGTAGCTTGAATAAGTGAAGAAGTTCGCTTGAGAGAAACTAAAGTTGGGTCTAGCAAGAAGGACAACTCGCTCAAGAGAACAATAAAAGGCTCAAGACTTCATTACTCCGTAGCTTGAGTGAGGTTGCAAGAATCAATATTCATGTTTTCTATTTTAACCTTCTTTTGAGCTGTTTAAAAAAAAAAAAAAAAAATACTATTTGGGCACCTACGTGACTTTTGCATGATTTAGCCACTCTACTTGTGATCCCAAAATGAAAATGGGTACACGAGAGATTGATTGAAACCACAGAAAAACTATTTTCCAGTGAGGTTCACTTTTAAGTCAAATCTTAAGGAGGTTACTTGGAGTGTCAAAGTTATGGTTCGTGCGAACAAGGAAGTTTGCCGAGGAAGATTCTACAATCTCTGGGGCTACTCAAGCAGGAAGTCAAGCGAGACGTTTGCAAAGATTATAACAAAGGGTCTAGTCCTACAAAGGTCTTGTAAGTAGATCATTGGAAAAAATTGGCCTTAACCCTTTTTAAAAAAACAATCCAACATTTTGCCATCTTTCTCAAACTAATTAGGGAAATGCCCCTCTTTTGAAAATCGATTTTCTCAAAATCAAGTTAAGCCCTATAGCGGCGTTTTTAAGGAGCATATAGTGACGTTTTAAGGACTTATAGTGGCGTTTTGTAACTCGATCTCCATGAAGTCGAGTTATAGGTAAAAAAAAAAAAAAAAAAAAATTTGCATGTAACTCGACTTTATGGAAATTGAGTTACAAAACGTCACTATAGGTCCTTAAAACGTCACTATAGGCTCCTTAAAAAACGCCGCTATAGGGCTTCAGATTTTTTTTTTTTTATAACTCGATTTTAAGAAAATCGAGTTTCAAAAGAGGGGCATTTCCCTAATTAATTTGGGAAAGGGGGCAAAATACTGGATTTTTTTTTTGAAAGGGGCATTTGCCCATTTTCTCCGTAGATCATTCTAACTATTTTTTTCTTAATTAGTGAATGTTTCATGAGATCGTTTGTGCCATTGTAATGGTTTTTCCATTGAACAGGCTTTTCTTTAGATTTTCACTTTGTTACCAAATCTTGTGTCTTGTGATATTACTTTTATATTTACTACTTTACGATTTGGTATTTATGTAACTATGGTGATCAAACATGTCTTTGTGAATTAACAAATAAATTGCATAATTGAACAATTAATCTGATAATTTTGATAAATAAATCACGTATGGATGAATCTAAATAGAACTTTAGTTAACTTGAAAGAATTTTTGTGAATCCAAATTAAATACGAGATGAAAGGTAGCAAAAGATTTATTTGATGCTATATAATTAGTTTCTTAATAGTTATTGTGGGGGTAAAAACCCAACATTGTGTATTGGGCCTAAGGCCCTATTTTAAGGTTAAGGTGTATCCGAAGAGAAGAAAATGATTGAGAAGGATTCCATGCGGGAGGGATATACCTGGAAATGATCAAGGAGTATAGTCCGAAGAGAGCATCGGTAGTCCGAAGAGTGTATTCTCCTCGGATATAAAGAGTCTCGATCAAGCAAATACTTGGGAGGTTCGAGTGATCTTCCTAACGATTCCAATGATAAGGATAAGCTCTGGGCATGTATGGAGATGATAAGAACGGAGAAATATCTAAAGGAAAAAGGTTCTACCACCGTGTTTAATGCGCAACAGCAACTTTTTTGGCCACATTTATGTGGAGAAGACCCCTGAACAGTGCAACCTCAGCTACCAACACTCATGGAGAACTAAAGAAGATACCTGATGTGACATGTACTCAAGTGAATGCTTGGATGAAGAACAAGTGTACGATGAAGATGGTTTAAAAGAAGGCTATATAAATGGGAGAGGCATCTGAAGAAGGGGGATCGGAAAGAAGAGAAAAAGAAGAGGAGAAAGATTTTACTGTAGCTCTAAGAACTATATTCACCTTTCAATCAATTTGTTTAGCTTTTAAGTGTGTTTTTACGTTGGTTCATCCCTTAATATTATAGTTAACTGTTGTTAAATTCACAACTAGCCTAGCTCTTTCACCCACTCTCTACAAATTCATTGTTTTGGGTTCGTTAGGCTCATAATCCAAACCTTTTGGGCTTGGGCTACAAATCCTGACCCTACAATTGGCGCCGTCTGTGGGAAGAGCTTGAGTGAAAGTGGAAACAACAGTTGATAATGGCTGAACCAAGGCAACAACCAGCAGAATCTAGGGCATCTCAACACGTCGATCCTTTTCTTAATTTGGAGCAGAGACAGGATCGTGAAGGTAGTGTACACACTACGCATAATGATCAAAGCCAGTCACATGGTGGAAGTCACGTGTCTCATGCAGAGAAGAACTAGAACACGCAACTAGAAATTGAAAGGCTAAAAAGGGAGTTGCGCCAGGCAAAGAGGAAACGGATGTCTTCGTATTTTGATGAAGATTCTGATGACGAACAAGATGTCACTTACAAGCAGAGATCTTGAACACCAGTCAGTGAATCATTTTCCTATGAAGAAGAGCACTGTCATAAGAGGCAGCCTCGAAGCCCATCACGTGGAGGCGTAGGGAATGATGCTATGAGCGAGGCTTTGAATCAAATCTCTAGGTCGCCTTTTTCACGCAGGATTGAAGAAGCAAGACTCCCTCGTCATTTTCATCAGCCGACGTTCACCATCTATAATGGTAAAACAGACCCTGTGAAACATATGAGTCACTTTAACCAAAGGATGACAGTCTATTCCAAAGATGAAGCTCTGATGTGCAAGGTTTTCCCCTCCAGTCTTGGACTGATTGCGATGAGATGGTTGACAGCCTGGAAGCAGACTTCATCAGTTCCTTCAGAGAGCTCACTCAAGCATTTGGTTCCCGTTTTGTCACATGCCAAAGAGTGGCCAGACCCTTAGCTTCATTGTTATCTTTGAGCATGCAAGAGGGTGAGACCTTGAAAACGTACTCAGATAGCAACTGGGAGACGTTTAATGAAATGGAGGGCAATTTTGATGGAATGGCCCTTAATACGTTTAAGCTCGGCCTCCCTACTAACCATGGTTTAAGGAAGTCCTTAACTGGTAAGCCAGTTACTAACATGCGTCACCTCATGAACCGTATTGAAAAGTATAAAAGAGTTGAAGAAGATCAACAGCAAGGGAAGGGAAAGGACAAGGTTATCTCCCAGGAGAGGAGGGATTTTAGGTCGGACCGTTACAATAACAGTAAACCGCGGAGAGAATTCGCTGGGCAATCAGGATCAGCAAATCTTCAAGCAATCAACGCTGTATTTAAAGAGTCAGTGTACCAAGTTTTGGAAAAGATTAAGAACGAAC
Source organism: Quercus aquifolioides (assembly GCA_019022515.1). Taxonomy (NCBI): domain Eukaryota; kingdom Viridiplantae; phylum Streptophyta; class Magnoliopsida; order Fagales; family Fagaceae; genus Quercus; species Quercus aquifolioides. Next base: position 58,111,255 of record CM032334.1, on the reverse strand, counting down.
CATTCTTCAAGTGGCCGAATAAGATGGTAGGGAACCCTGAGAGACGTAATCATAATCTCTATTGCCAATACCATCAGGACCATGGGCATACCACGGAGGATTGCAGGAGCCTGTGGGATCATTTGGACCAACTGGTCCGCGAGGGCAAATTGAGACAACTCTTGCACCACTCCAGTGGCCAAGGAAGTCAGGTGAACTCGGAACCCCGAAGAGATGACTCTTCAAAGCCTCCTTTGGGAACCATCAACGTCATATTCGTCGTACCGAGGAGAACAGGATCCTGGCCATCGAAGGTTATGTCGGTAGCCCGGTTACCCGCAAGGGATTTTAGCCAAGGTCCGAAGAGAGCTAAATCGGATACTCAACCGGTTTTAGGGTTCTCGGATGAGGACAAGATTGGAACCATCCAACCCCATGATGACGCTTTAGTAATCACCCTCAGAATTTGAGGGTATGATGTGAAGAGGGTAATGGTGGACCAGGGTAGCTTGGTAGAGATAATGTATCCTGATCTCTACAAGGGGCTGAACTTAAAACCTAACGACTTAACACTATACAATTCTCCCCTGGTGAGTTTTGAAGGAAGAGTTGTTACCCCGAAGGGCCAAATATGATTACCTGTGCAGACTGGCTCAAAGATAATAGAGGTGGATTTCATCGTTGTAGATGTATATTCGCCCTATACGGCAATTGTAGCCAGACCTTGGCTTCATACACTAGGGTCTGTTTCCTCTACTCTACATCAGAAAGTTAAGTATTCGTCCGAGGGTCGAGTTAATGAAATCCGGGGAGATCAATCTATGGCGAGACAATGCTTAGTGGCTGCCATCCAGCATAAGCCCGAAACTGAGTCCTCGGCCCACGCCGAAAGGGGTTTATAGCAGTTAAAACCTTGGGCATCGCCCGTCGAGATCCAGCTAAGGGCGCTAGGTGCAAAGATTTAATAAAAGTTATTATCGGAGACAATCCAGAAAAGTTCTTTCAAGTTGGATCTCAGCTACCTCTGCAGGAGAAGGAAGAGCTAATAGAGTTCCTTAAAAGAAACCTTGATGTATTCGCCTGGAACGTCTACGAAGCCCCAGGGGTGGATCCAAAATTCATATGTCACCATCTGAAGGTCAACCCATTGATTACTTCTAAGAAGCAGCCTCCTCGGCGCCCATCCAAGGAACACGCTGATGCAGTAAGAGAAGAAGTAACAAAACTCAAACAAGCTGGAGCTATTAAAGAAGTTTTTTATCCTGAGTGGTTAGCAAATACTGTGGTGGTGAAGAAGAAGAATGGGAAATGACGAGTATGTGTAGACTTCACTAACTTAAATAAGGCTTGTCCTAAGGATCCATTCCCTATGCCAAAAATTGATCAGCTAGTGGATGCCACTGTCGGCCATCCTCGGATGAGTTTTCTGGATACTTTCCAAGGTTACCACCAAATACCGTTAGCCCTGGATGATCAGGAGAAGACTGCTTTTGTCATCCCTATCGGTAACTACCATTACAAAGTGATGCCATTTGGTTTGAAAAACGCAGGATCCATCTACTAAAGAATGATGACGAGGATGTTTGAGCCACAGTTGGGTAAGAGTATCGAAATTTATATAGATAACATGGTGGTGAAAAGCAAGATCGTTTCTGAACATATAAAGGATATTGAAAACATTTTTGAAGTTCTAAGAAGGCATAAGCTGCGTCTAAACGCTTCCAAATGCTCATTTGGTGTGGGGTCAGGCAAGTTCTTGGGATACATGGTGACTCACAGGGGAATTGAAGTTAACCCCGATCAGATAAAGGCCATCCACAATTTACAAGCTCCTCGAAATCCCAAAGAAGTTCAGAAATTGACTGGAATGACCGCTGCCTTGAACCGATTCATCTCTCGATCAGCGAATAGGTGTAAACCTTTCTTCTCGTTGATCAACAAATGGAAAGGGTTTGAGTGGACTGAAGAGTGTTCTTTGGCCTTCCAACAACTTAAAGAATATTTGGCTCGGCCACCAATCATGTCCAGTCCTGAGCCAGATGAGGTCTTGTTTGCTTACATTGCTGTGGCTCATTGTGCTGTAAGTTTGGTATTGATACGAGTGGACCAAGGTGTGCAAATGCCAGTTTATTATCTGAGTAAGTCATTGCATGAGGCCGAAATTCGTTACCTGCCGCTGGAGAAAGCCATCTTGGCAGTGGTACTTGGTACACGGAAATTGCCTCATTATTTCCAAGCACATACGGTCGTTGTGCTCACACAACTTCCACTTAAAACCATACTTAGAAGTGCTGACTACACGGGGAGAATAGCTAAATGGGGCACTATCCTAGGGGCTTTTGACATCAAATATATGCCCCGTACCTCTACAAAGGGGCAGGTCCTCGCGGATTTAGTAGCCGAGTTCACTGAGCCCTTGTTAGAAGAATTAATACCAGTACAGAATATGGATGAAAAATCGGTTGGCGTAATCTCTCAGAAAGGCCCATCATCCTGGGAAGTATATGTAGACGGTGCAGCAAATCAGAAAGGTTCTGGAGTGGGGCTAGTGTTAATGAGGCCGAGTAACGGTGCAGCAAATCGAAAAGTCACTAAGACTAAACTTCACGGCCACAAATAATGAGGCCGAGTATGAAGCTCTACTGATGGGAATGGCTATGGTTCGAAGAATGGGAGGAAAGTCAGTGGAGGTGTTCTCGGACTCGAGGTTAGTCGTTGGTCAAGTACAAGGTGAGTTTGAGGCGAAAGATGAAAGAATGCAGGGATACTTGAGTCGAGTTAAATGTCTGCAATCGGAGTTCGGCTCTTTTAATTTGCTGCACATCCCCAGAAATGGTAATGCACATGCTGATTCTTTGGCCACGCTCGCTACTTCCTTGGCGCAAGAGTTGCCGAGAGTTATCCTCGTCGAGGACTTGCATGGGCCTATGGAGGCAAGAAGAGAGGTAGTCCAGGTTCATCAAATTAGGGCCGAACTCAGCTGGATGGATCCTATAATTAAATTCTTGAAGGATGATATCTTGCCTGAAGAAAGGTGGAAAGTTGACAAAGTTCGAAGGAAGGCAACCAGATTCTGGCTATCCGAGGACCAGAAACTATATAAACGCTCCTATTCAGGACCATACTTATTATGCATGCATTCTGAAGCGGCTGAGTTACTACTAGAAGAATTACATGAAGGAATCTGTGGGAGCCATACTGGAGGTAGATCCTTGGCTCACCGAGCCATTACTCAAGGTTATTGGTAGCCGAATATGCAAAAAGAAGCCCATGAATACGTCAAAAAATGCGACCAGTGTCAACGGTTTGCGCCAAACATACACCAACCAGGTGGAGTCCTTAATCCATTATCCAACCCATGGCCTTTCACTCAATGGGGCTTGGATATCGTGGGTCCATTCCCTAAAGCTGCAGGGAATAAGAAATACCTTCTGGTCGGTACAGACTATTTCATAAAATAGGTTGAAGCTAAACCTCTAGCCAACATCAGAGACGTAGATGTGAAGAAATTTATCTGGAAAAATATTGTCACTCGGTTTGGGATTCCTCATAGCCTCATCTCAAACAATGGTCTTCAGTTTGATAGCAAAACATTTGGGAATTATTGTACGAACTGGAAATTATAAACAGATACTCCACCCCTACCTATCCCTAGGGGAATGGGCAAGCAGAAGCTGTTAACAAGGTCATAGTAAATGGACTAAAGAAAATACTAGACGATGCGAAGGGTAAATGGGTGGAAGAATTGCCACACGTACTTTGGACATACAGAACTACGCCTCGTTGGTCTACTGGAGAGACCCCCTTTTCGATGACCTATGGAACTGAAGCTATCATACCTTTGGAGAATGGGTTCCCAACATTGAGAACTAGTTCGTTCAGTCCGACCGGCAATAGTAAGCTGCTAGAGAAGAGTTTGGATCTGATTGATGAAAGGAGGGAAAATGCAATGGTCCGATTAGCACATTACCAACAAAAACTCAGGCAAGGCTATGATGCCAACGTAAAGCTAAGACCTCTAGAACCTGGTGATTTGGTGCTCAGAAAAGTTGTGGGCACTGCAAAGAACCCAGCTTGAGGAAAGTTAGGACCCAATTGGGAAGGATCATATCGTATTACCTCAGGGGCTGGCATTGGGGTGTATTTCTTGGAATACCTAGATAGTCATGTAATACCACGCCCTTGGAATGTAAATAACCTTAAAATATACTATTATTAATCGAATCTTTTCTTCAATCAATATGCCAATTTGTTATATAACGTTTTTTTATAAGTGTTTAAACTTAAATCCAATCATGCCTGAAGTCCTCGGACTAGATGATTTGGGTTAGTTAACACTCATTTGCAGTTTTCCTAAGTGTTTAAACTTAAATCCAATCATGCCTGAAGTCCTCGGACCAGATGATTTGGGTTAGTTAACACTCATTTGCAGTTTTCCTAAGTGTTTAAACTTAAATCCAATCATGCCTGAAGTCCTCGGACCATATGATTTGGGTTAGTTAACACTCATTTGTAGTTTTCCTAAGTGATTAAACTTAAATCCAATTATGCCTGAAGTTCTCGGACCAGATGATTTGGGTTAGTTAACACTCATTTGCAGTTTTCCTAAGTGATTAAACTTAAATCCAATCATGCCTGAAATCCTCGGACCAGATGATTTGGGTTAGTTAACACTCCTTTACAATTTTTCCAAGTGTTTAAACTTAAATCCAATCATGCCTGAAGTTCTCGGACCAAATAATTTGGGTTAGTTAACACTCATTTGCAGTTTTCCTAAGTGATTAAACTTAAATCCAATCATGCCTGAAGTCCTCGGACCAGATGATTTGGGTTAGTTAACACTCCTTTACAATTTTTCCAAGTGTTTAAACTTAAATCCAATCATGTCTGAAGTCTTCGGACCAGATGATTTGGGTTAGTTAACAATCGTTTACAATCTCTCTAAGTGTTTAAACTTAAATCCAATCATGCCTGAAGTCCTTGGACCAGATGATTTGGGTTAGTTAAAACCCTCATACAGTTATTATTAATGCTTAAACTTAAAATGAATCATGCCTGGAATTCTCGGATGTATTTAAGTAAACTCTAACTTATGATAGGCCTCTTTAGTCATATATTTAATTCAAAATCAATGAGTAGTAATATTCTCTGTACATGTTCGAGAAGACTTGTGAAACTTCCATATCACTCATTGATTTCATTTCTTATTAGTAATTCTTATATAAACTACTCTTTTCAGTATTAATTTAAGTTATTTGCATCATCAGCATGATATCGTGGTTAAGTTTACCTATATTACCGTAGTCACACGTTATAGTTATTTGCAATAATAATGAGTCTTATAATATGTGCAACGAAGACATTAAAAATAAAAGAGAAATGATTTCATTGATCAAAAGAAAGTAGTTTGCAATCCTTTACAAAAAAATAAAAACAAAAACTAATACAAGTATGTAATAAAAACTCCTAAACATCTAAGCCTTTATCTGGGTGGCCGAGGAGTCAACTGTCTGGCTAAGCTGAGCAGGAGCAGCGTCTGGGGCTTGAACATCCTCGGATTGCTTACTCGTACCACCAGCCTGACTAGACTCTTTGGTTGCTTCGAGAGGAGCAGGAGGGGTCTGGCCGACTGGGGGCTGCTTTAAGGCTTCTGGGAGTTTGCAAATGTCAGGATGGTAGTAAATATTCCCAGGTTGCCTCAAGACAGACTCTGGAGGGACCCCAGCAGCATCAAGGCCTTTGTCCCAAGTTACGTCGCAGTACTCTCTGCAGACCTTTGTAAACTCCTCAGTAAGTTTGAGATGAGTCTCCTCCACCCCGAGCTTATAGGCCGCCTGCCTTTCAGCCTCGATTGCCTCCTTGGCCAACTGAGCATTCTTCTCGGCCAATTTGGCATTCTCCTTGGCTTTCTGAAGCTCAGTCCGAAGATTCTTCACCAGCGCTCTCTCTGTTTCCAGATTAATCTCGGTCATATTCAACTGCTGGAATTGGTCTTCGGCCTGCTTCTCGGCATTTTTAAGACCCGCGTCAAGACTATTCCTCTGTCTGGTCATCTCTTTCAACTGCTCAGACAGATGAGAATAGTCCTCCTTCAGACTACCTAGTGATTTTTCTGCCTCAGACCGAGAGTGGGCCTCTGCTTAGGCTTCAGCATAGGCATTTTTGTTCCACTCTTCGGCTACATAAACTTGCTGGGTAATCTACATAGCAGAAGGAAAAATTTCAATGTAAAGCAAAGAAAAGGGACGAATAAAAAAAATCATCAGCATCTTAACTGAAGAAGTGGATTAATTCACTTACCATGGCTAAATCCCTTTTTAGGGATAAGAAGAGTTCATACTGGCTGAAGCGCCTGTAAGACTCCATGTCTCGAGGAAGGAGCAGTGGTTGCTCCAGGGCCTCAGCAACGAGACTTGCTTTCCCCCCATTATAATTTCTGAGGGAGGTTTCCCAAGGGATGGGAGCACAATCTAGTTCCAGCTTGGGGGACCAGGTACGGTGTCCTCGACGCACGTCAGCAACAAGAGAGTCATCTCGGCTCTCGGTAGACGAAGCCCTTTTGCTCCATTGGTCCTTGACCACTTTCTGTTGCTTGGCTCCTTTTGGAGGTACCACCTCCCTTTCTTCATTATCTGTAATGGGCCTCTTCTTTTTCGGATCCGACAATTGCTTTGAGCCAAGATCAGAAGGAACTTGAGGAGGTGGTGGAGGAAGATTAACAACTAGTTGAGACGTACTGGTCTCTTTGGCCCCAGCTTTTTTATTTCTGTTCCTCATCAAGTCCCTCAGGCTTGCCATGTCTTCTTCTGAAGAATCGTCTGGAAGAGCAGTTATCAGGACAGGAGGGAGAACACTGGATTGCCTGTCAATCTCCTCCTCGGCGTCCGAAACCTGAATGACCTGAACCCCTCCTGAAGCTTCTCCTTCGAAATTAAACTTATCAATTTGCTCCTCAAGCGAAGGAGTTGAAGAAGCAACTCTCTTTCCTTCTGCAGTAGCTTCCAGAGGAACCTGTTGAGCTGGCTGGATAAGCAATGGTATACCTTGCGGATTCGGATGTGGCACGGGGGCAAGATCGAACGGTGCTAGAAAATGGCGCCGAGTGACGTCTATTCGGTTAATCCAATAGTCTCCTTGCGTGATAGAGTTGCCGACCGGCTGAAAATCGGTCGATTTTGGCGTGAAACCAAGAATAAGAGGAACGGACCGGAGTTGCCCGTCTTCACTTACAAAAATTTTTGATCGTAATAAATAATTGAGCTCGACGACGTTTGTGAGGCTGAGCCGAGGAGTAACGTGTTCCTTATCTGTTAACATCACAACAGACTTTAGTCAGAAACTTGAAAATAATGATACAAAGAGAAGAGAAATTGTTAAAAAACGAAGATCCTAAATCTATTGTTAGGAAACCTAAATCTAGGATATCCCACCTGGCTCTCCTGGTTGGGTTGGGCAATGAAGACCGTCATGCCACGCGCTCGAGACTATCAGATAGTCGTCTTTCATCCCTTTGTTAGATTTGGGAAGGCAGGAGACGAGCCTAACAATGTCAAATCGGGATTTAAGATAATATCCCGCTCCTTTTTGGCTATGACATTCGTACATGTGTACTACGTCAAGCCAGGTGAGTCCGAGTCCTAAATGACGATTCAAAGCGTATATCGCTCCTAGGATCCTAAAGACATTGGGTGCGCACTGATCAGGAGAAAGCCTATGGTTACGAAGATAATTTTGTGTAACAGTACCCATAGGGAGAGTCATTCCTCCTTCTATGAATGCTATCATAGGGATTACGACTTCTCCCTCTCTTCGGTCAGTTAATACCCTTTCTGGGGGACAATACCTCAGGTTTACTCCCTGTGGTATGCCGTATGTTTCCTAAATGCCTCTATTAAGGCAGGACTATCGACAAGATACTGAAATCTACCCATTTTTGGTTAACTAGAGGAAGACACAGAATAATAACTGGGAAATGAGAGTTTGAAGGCCGAGAACACTGGTCGAGAAGAGGATGAAAGGTTCGGGGATATTAAAACTTACACAAACTAAGTTGGGGAATGATCCTTAAATCCTTGGAAGGATTTGCGTGGATTCTTACAAAAATGAGATGGATGATTTGAAAAACTTCATGAGCTCGAGTGATTGGGTTCGCTAGAGAGTAAGAGATTGTAAAGTAAAAGAGAGAAAGTCTTCTTTGAGGCTTTATATAGGAGCCAGAAAGTGGGTGGGAGTTATCCCGCTCAAATCTTGAGGAAAGTCACTATCCGTTGGATCGATGGTCCACCGTTAGATGCAAGAGACAGAACGCTGCCTGGAGTAATTAATAGTGCTTCGTAAATATCGAAACGTCAACAGCAATGATGAAGCGCCTAAATCTATGCCCACACACGTGTAAACTCAGGTATTTTTGTGTTTTAAGCTTTTATTTCATAACAAATCAAAATCTTATTTTTTCTCCTCTGATGGGAGGGAAAAATTAAAATTTTGAGGGGCTATTGTGGGGGTGAAAACCCAACATTGTGTATTGGGCCTAAAGCCCTATTTTAAGGTTAAGGTGTATCCGAAGAGAAGAAAATGATTGAGAAGGATTCCATGTGGGAGGGATATACCTGGAAATGATCGAGGAGTATAGTCCGAAGAGAGCATCAGTAGTCCGAAGAGTGTATTCTCCTCGGATATAAAGAGTCTCGATCAAGCAAATACTTGGGAGGTTCGAGTGATCTTCCTAACGATTCCAATGATAAGTATAAGCTCTGGGCATGTATGGAGATGATAAGAACAGAGAAATATCTAAAGGAAAAAGCTACTACCACCGTGTTTAATGCGTTGCAGCAACTTTTCTGGCTGCATTTATGTGGAGAAGATCCCTGAACAGTGCAACCTCAGCTACCAATACTCATGGAGAATTAAAGAAGATACCTGATGTGACATGTACTCAAGTGAATGCTTGGATGAAGAACAAGTGTACGATGAAGATGGTTTAGAAGAAGGTTATATAAATGGGAGAGGCCTCTGAAGAAGGGGGATCGGAAAGAAGAGAAAAAGAAGAGGAGAAAGATTTTACTGTAACTCTAAGAACTGTATTCACCTTTCAATCAATAATATACCTCTTCGGACATCAATTTGTTTAGCTTTTAAGTGTGTTTTTACGTTGGTTTATCCTTTAATATCATAGTTAACTGTTGTTAAATTCACAACTAGCCCAGCTCTTTCACCCACTCTCTACAAATTCATTGTTTTGGGTTCGTTGGGCTCATAATCCAAACCTTTTGGACTTGGGCTACAAATTCTGACCCTACAGTTATCACTTCCAATAACCTACAGAATAGATTAATAAGAATATATCTTATATAGTTGGATGCATGAACATGTGAGCCCATGACATAAGTCAGATGCATGAGATAATTATCATACAACACCAAACATTTGTATCACTTTGTTGGACCAGATGAATAAATGGGTTGTAGTTAGTTCATCTTTAGAGAGACAAAATTTTAAGGAATGATTTTAAATGAATAGATTATATATATATATATATATATAGAGAGAGAGAGAGAGAGAGAGAGAGAGAGAGACACACACACACACACACACACACACACAAGCCTCATCACACGCACTTTGCATGTGTGATGAGGCTTTTTTTTTTTTAGTATCATAATTTTTCATTTATTAATCTCTTTTCTTGTACTTAAAATTTGTGGTGGATTTGAGTTTGCTGAATGCCTAAAGATTTTTCTGTTCAAAATAAAAGAGAATGTAAAAGAAGCAAGTAAAAAAAAATAGAGTGTGTGTTTAAAAAAAGATAAGAGATGATGAGGAAAATATGATGTGTCTATTTAAATTTCAAAAAGGATAAGAGATAAGGAGATAGCAAAAAAAAAAAAAAAAAATAGAGTGTATCTATTAATATATATATTTTTTTTAAATGATAAGAAATGGGGAGGAAAATATGGTGTGTCTGTTTAAATAAATAAATAAAAAATGATAAAAGATAAGGAGATTGTAAATTGCTGAGAACATGGGTTTATGGGAGGATTTAAATTGTAAGCTTTTATTTTACAAATATGTCACCTTTAATTTTAAACCTAGTAAGTGAGCAGGGAAGGGATATGTGTGTGTGTGTGCACGCGCGTGCGTGTAGAGGTTTCCATATAATCAATTAGATGGATAAGGGCTTGACATGTACAATAAGAGAGCTTGAACATTTATAGTTGGCAGCCTACAAAGGAGTAGTTATTTAATTCGTTTGGTTGTGTTTTCTTTACAACGAATATTCTTTAAAAAAATTTTAAAAGAAGAATCTTTTTTTTTTTTTTTTTTTTGATACAAGATAGAATTCTACTCTAGCCTAATCTAAGTGTATATATGTGTGAAACTCCCTTCTGGAGACTTGAACCCCGACCCTTATACTTGTGGAGTGACCATCACACCAAGGGTGTGTGGTGGTTAAAAGAAGAATCTTTAAAACAAGGAATATTAGTCAGTTCTTTAGATGGGAAAAAGAAAAATTAAGGAATGATTTTAAATGAATAGATTTTTATTTTTTATGTTTTATATAATGGGTATCCTTATATATATATATATACACACACACACACTTTAGGTGCTCATGAATTGTACAAGAGCTTGAAAACATATATAGTTGGTAGCCTACAAAAGAGTAGCTATTTTGTTTGGCTGTGTTTTTCTTATAACAAACATTCTTTAAATAAGAAATAACATTTCCTTATTAAATCAGTTGTAACTTGTAATAACTATCAAGGTTTTCAGACCTGGACCGTTCATTGAACCGTAAAAGGGAGATGTTCAAGGTTTTTGAGGTCGAACCGGGGTCGAACCGTGATGACGTCATAATTAATTTAATAATAAATTAAAGCCTAAATATAGATATTAAATTTATAAAACTAGCAAAATTGACTAATATATCTATATATGTAAGGGAAATTTAATGATTTTCAAGCATATATTTAATAATTAAATAAGAAAGTTAACAAAATAAAATAATAACTGTAGGGGCTCCTTTTTCGGAGGGCACCCCCGACAATACATTTGTAGAGAGTGGGTTGAAGGGCTTGGCTCCGGCCGGCTCCTCGCCGGTCCTCCGGGATCTTTTCCTTAGCTTTTCTTCATTTGGGGTTGCTCCTCGGCTGGGGCCCGAGAGGGGCCCCCCGCCACGAGTGGGGTTCTTTGCCTTATATACTCCCTTTTTGTTGATCCTGGCCTTACAGCTGTTGGCCATCCAGGCCCCTGCTTCTGAACTTGTCCCCTCAGACACGTTCTCCCCCATGCTGAGGGCTTCATCTCCCCAGGTTGCGCCGCTCAGAGGTCTTGTCATCATTAATGCGGCCTGGGGAGCCAGACGAATTCATTGACTGCAGATGTGACTGCCTTCCCTGGGCTTGTCCCCTACCCTGAGTTAGACTAGGTATGCCGAGGAAGGGAGTATCCTCGGCATGGATCCAAAAAGGGGCTGAAAACCCTTCAAATAACTGTCCGGGACGATTGTCCCTCCTCGGCTTGGGCCTTGGGCCAGCCGAAAGGTGGGCCGGGGCTCCCAGGCCTACGAGCCCACAATACACGGGCCCCACAATAGCCCCTCAAAATCCTGCTGCACGTCCCCTCGGACGGGGAGGAGGGTTTTGAAAACAACGGCCCTCAGGTTCCGGAAGGCCTCCCAGTGGTTGGTTCTTCCCCAAATAGTCAGCTTGGTGCTTCAGTTCTTCGGTAAATAGTTAGTCTCGCATAGGAGATTCTGTTGCTGCCTTCAAGATAAGTGGCGAGCTCTCCGTAGGCTTGGGTCCGAGGACCATGCAAGACCTAGGCACAGGTGCTGCCTTCATCAGTAGTGGCTAGCTCTCCGTAGGCTTGGGTCCGAGGACCATGCAGGACCTAGGCACAGGTGCTGCCTTCATCAGTGGTGGCTAGCTCTCCGTAGGCTTGGGTCCGAGGACCATGCAAGACCTAGGCACAGGTGCTGCCTTCAAGATAAGTGGCTAGCTCTCCGTAGGCTTGGGTCCGAGGACCATGCAAGACCTAGGCACAGGTGCTGCCTTCATAAGTAGTGGCTAGCTCTCCGTAGGCTTGGGTCCGAGGACCATGCAAGACCTAGGCACAGGTGCTGCCTTCATAAGTCGTGGCTAGCTCTCCGTAGGCTTGGGTCCGAGGACCATGCAAGACCTAGGCACAGGTGCTGCCTTCATAAGTAGTGGCTAGCTCTCCGTAGGCTTGGGTCCGAGGACCATGCAAGGCCTAGGCACAGGTGCTGCCTTCATAAGTAGTGGCTAGCTCTCCGTAGGCTTGGGTCCGGGGACCATGCAAGACCTAGGCACAGGTGCTGCCTTCATAAGTAGTGGCTAGTTTCCCCATAGGCCTGAGTCCGAGGACCATGCAGAGCCTTGGTTCTGTCTAACACTTGATCTTCTGAAGTAGTTAGTTTCCCCATAGGCCTGAGTCCGAGGACTATGCAGTTCCCTGGTTCTGTCTAACTCTTAAGCTTTCTGAAGCAGTTAGTTTCCCCATAGGACTGGGTTCGTGGACCATGCAGTTCCTTGGTTCTGTCTAAAGCTTAGCATTCTTAAGTAGCTAGTTTCCCCGGGGGAATGAGTCCGAGGACCATGCAGAGCCTTGGTTCTGTCTAACACTTTTTAGTAGGAGCTCGTCCTCGGATCCGAGAGTTTTGCTTTTGGTGTAACGATGTCCACGGGCCGTTTGTTGGGGGTTGTTTTTCTTCAGGTCGGATCGTGACCTCACACGTGACGTTGACCTCGCCTCTAGTTCGTGTTCTTCATCTTCTTGGTTTACGAGGCGTCGCTTGGCCTTCCGCGCTCTGTGTTTGACGCTTCGGTGCCCGTAACGCGCCTTCATTAATGCCTTCGTGGATTAACGCGAATCCGGCGGTTGGCAAGCCCCTTGGAATTGGGTGAGCATTAACTTCTTTTGACAATTCTTCCTTCGAATTCTGCATGGCTCAACTCCCACCAGTTTTCGCCTTCTATATAAGGCGTTCTTGGGGGAATGTTTCTCCTCATTCCATGGACCTTCCACCACAACCAGAAATACGTCCTTCCGCTTCTCTAAGCCCCTTTGACACCACCGCCAGGATTGTGACCAAAGTTGGGAGATATGGAATCGAGGGCCGCTGTGGCCGCAGCCCCCACTGGGCTTCCGGCGCAGCAGAGTCCAGGCGTAACACTGGCAGTGCCTTGTATGGTGGCCAGGTGGGACGTTGTTGAAGCACCTAACGTCTCTCCCCGGGGCGCATCTCCGGTGGAGGAGACACGCGAACTCATGTCATGGCTAGCGCCTGAGTGTTGCCGTCTCCAACGGCCGGCGCTCGGGAGGATTGGAGAGCATCAAGGAAACATCACGGGGGGGGGACACTCCGGTGCCCCTGCATCTGCTCCTCGCTTTGTTCAAGCTTCCGCCTTGAAGCGAGCCAGCCTCAGCCCCCTTCCCTGCTTTTATTGTCAAGTTCTCCCATTCTCTTGATGCCAATAAAAGCACGGGTTGACACTTCTCCCTCCCCCTAGCTAGTTGTAGAATCGGACCGCCTGAGCCTCCGATTGTAGGATTAGTTTGTAATAAAGCTTGTAAAACAAGCCTGCCTGAGCCTCTGATTGTATCTTGTAATCTTCTTTTATGGAATAATAAAGAACTTCTTTTATTTGCTGTTGAGTCTTCTCTTTTTTTTTTTTTGCTGCAGAATTTCTTCTTTCTTCTTCTTTCTTTTTGCACCGCCACCTTTTTGCGTAGCATTTGCTTTGAGACGACCGCCGGTCGCGCCGGTCGGCGCACTAACCCTTCCCACAGACGGCGCCAATTGTAGGGGCTCCTTTTTCGGAGGGCACCCCCGACAATACATTTGTAGAGAGTGGGTTGAAGGGCTTGGCTCCGGCCGGCTCCTCGCCGGTCCTCCGGGATCTTTTCCTTAGCTTTTCTTCATTTGGGGTTGCTCCTCGGCTGGGGCCCGAGAGGGGCCCCCCGCCACGAGTGGGGTTCTTTGCCTTATATACTCCCTTTTTGTTGATCCTGGCCTTACAGCTGTTGGCCATCCAGGCCCCTGCTTCTGAACTTGTCCCCTCAGACACGTTCTCCCCCATGCTGAGGGCTTCATCTCCCCAGGTTGCGCCGCTCAGAGGTCTTGTCATCATTAATGCGGCCTGGGGAGCCAGACGAATTCATTGACTGCAGATGTGACTGCCTTCCCTGGGCTTGTCCCCTACCCTGAGTTAGACTAGGTATGCCGAGGAAGGGAGTATCCTCGGCATGCATCCAAAAAGGGGCTGAAAACCCTTCAAATAACTGTCCGGGACGATTGTCCCTCCTCGGCTTGGGCCTTGGGCCAGCCGAAAGGTGGGCCGGGGCTCCCAGGCCTACGAGCCCACAATACACGGGCCCCACAATAACCATGAAAACATTAAAATTTATGATTAATTTTTGAAGTAAAGTTAAATATCTTTGAAGGATTTTAATTATAAATTTTTTTATTCCTTGTAAGAGATGGATAATTTAATTAAGTAGAATAAAATTGTGTTAAGTTGTTTTTATGAAAAATTAAAAAAAAAAAAAAATTGCTAAGGGGTTGGACCGCACGGTTCTCACCGGTTCGTGCGGTCCAACCCCGGTTTTAGGGGTTCACGGAATTAACAAAAAATCTGGTTATTTAGGCTTAAAAAACCGGTTTTCATCCCGGTTCCTGGTTCTCAAGGTCCGACCTCCCGGTCCGGTCCGGTTCTGAGAACCATGATAACTATTCCTTAATTGATATAATAATATTTTTTTTAAAATTAAAAAATCCTAAAAACTCTACAAGCCTTCGCTCTCTTTCAAATCCACAAACACCCTGTCACGCCCCAAACCCGATATCCAGATTTGTGACCATGACCGGTATGCTAATATCAAGCTTAAACCTGATATTAACAAGAACCGATTTAACTTTTACAAAACTTTTACAAAAGCTTCCCTCTTTCTTTTTATTCTTGTTTCTTTACTTCTTGATATAATTTTGTCTTGATATTCAGAGCATCTACACTGTACTCAAAATATAACATAATCCACTAGTTATTCAATTTTCACACTTTCACATAATACATCTCTTAATACTTTAAGGTACACAACTTTCATTAAATCCTAAAATACACAATACTACAAAATTAACATCAAATTGCTAATTTAGGATATATACATATAAACCTAAAACCAGCTCCTTCCAAAACTCAACTAAGGCTATTTCTGCTCCAAAATAAACCTGCTAACTGAAAGAGTGGAAAGGGTGAGCTACACAGCTCAGCAAAGGTAAGATATATGAGAATTTAATAAGGATGCATGTAAATCAATTCATTTCATTTTATCAACGTTCAGATAGGAGAACATCTTTTCATGCATAGTATTTTATACTATTTATAATAATAACTTATACGCTCTTCATAGGAAAATAATTGTTCTCCCTTTTCTTATTAGAATAATTTTACCAAAACCTTTCAGATTGAATTTCTTTAATTTCTTACAAAGTCACCATATATATTTTCATTACAAAATAATTATTTTAACTTAAATAAGATAATCGGTAACTTTGTCTTAAACTGGAAACGTCTTAAAGAATAATAAAACTTTCCTTCATAAACTTCTTCTCGTAAAATATTATAACTTTCGTAATCATAAAACTTAACGTTTCATAAAGAAAAACAGATATCTGATAACTTCTTAACATAAACTTGTACTTTCCTCAGAAGCTTTATCTTTATAGCATAACAAAACTTCAGAAACTTTTATCTTTACAGAACAACTTTTCTTTTCATCAAAAACTTCTTCTTTCCATGAGAGCTTTTACTTTTCACAATACATTTAAACAAAATAATTCTCTCATGATTAATAACATAACATAGTTGTTCATAAATAACATATTGGTTAGTCCATAGCTGATAAGTTTGTACAAAGAAGGCCTCATCACATTTGGGTGCCCTCGTGTGTATGATATTGTCCCCTTTGGGAGGCCTGATGGCACATCCCCTCCAGGTTTTGTTCCTCCCCGCTGTCCGTACACATTGGGGAGAAGACCTTGTTCAAATTAGAGTTACGGGCAACCCCATTTTCTCTACTTTAAATGGCCTAGAGTTACGGGCAGCCACATTTCCTCTACTTTAAATGGCCAAACAGATAACATTTTTCCATAGAAAGCCAGTAATTAACCCTTTCTGGCCGAGTTCAGGTTACCAGAGGACATAACTCGAAAACATTTCCATACTTATACATTATACTGAAATTTCTTATTTTGCATAAAATTCCATAATAATAGCATATCCATCTCATTTTTAGATATTATGTTCGTGTTATAGATAATGGCATCAATATGCTAAAATTATCATGTATATAAGCTTGCACAACTCACGAACATATATTTTACTTAAATCATGCTTATATGTAATATCTTTAATTAAAAGGTTTTTAATGCATAATACTTTTTGAAATAATCTTTATACTTATCAAAAGCACATATCTCAAATCCCTTACCTGAAGGCAAAGGAACTGAGAGCCTAAAGTTGAAGAAGCTTAGACCTGGCAACTGGTAACACCTAAACCAAAATTAAAGCTTATTACTATCCATTACTCCTTATCATAACTTACACATTTATCTCAAATGCTATCTCTCATAATCAATGAAATCCTAATCCCACCTCAACGAGGTTCCCACAAACACAAAATACATTCATCAAACCACATGATGTACTAAATCATAGAGAAACCAACATTCTCACATTCATATCATAACTCTATAAGAGCCAACTTCATTTCAAAAGGTGCTTTGAGAATAGGGCAAGAGTGCATGCATAAACATAAACGCTTTTAAGCATGGTCATATAACCATATACACTCATAAGGCAGCATACAACACGTTGAACAAAACAGTTTCATAAAAACAACAATCGGATCGTTTAGAACTCCTCCTTTGAGTACTAAACCTTGAACCAAGGTATACAAAAATTTAGTTATAATCCAGACATACAAATGATGAGCATAATAAATTATAGCTTAAATCATTCCCCCTAACTTTAGAATTAAATCCTCAAAGCTAGGCATGTCCCTTACTGTTCACTGTTTTATTCCAGCCACATATGCTTCAGTTTTAAAATACAAACGGGCTATCAAAACACATCCAAAATTCATGAAATTTTACAGAGAAACTCCCCTCTATGTCTATTACATATCATAAAAATTTCGGAGTCAAAGCATAAAACCATGATTTATTACAAATCATACAAGACAGCATACTCAAATCTGTCCTGACAGATTTTCTTGCAGCTTAAAAATTAAACCATTATTTTTATGTTCATCCAAATTCTGTGAGACCACTTCCATAACAACCATGTGTGTCTTAGAATTCATAAAAAATACTCCTAGCATCCTAATTCACAGAATATGATTTAATGCATATTTTTCTTGTTGTAAACATCAAATCTGTCACAGAGACAGCTTCAGTATATATTTTTACAAAATCATCAACAAATAGCAATAGGCCTTAATTTCATTTGGATATTTTTATACCTATAATAAACATACTAAAATATGTTATTAAACATTCAATAAACCATAATATCATCAAACCTTCAAATCACTAAAACAGAATCATAATTTAGCTTATAAAATCAGGATAGAGGTTAAAGAAGTAGAAATAAACAAATAAAGTTTTGATTACTTTCCCCCAACAATTTGAAACTGAAATTTTAGTGTTAACCCTTTAATTTCTTCTTTAGAGAGGGATATTTTGATTTGGTGAGAGAGGGAGGGCTGCCATGTAAAAAGGGAAGAAGAAAGAAACAAAGAACAAGGAAAAGCGTAGGGAAAGAGGGTTGGACTTTCTGGTCTGATGCAGCCAAGACAATATGATAAGGAGAAGACTTTTGGGGCAGCAAAAAGGGCATAAGAGATGGGGACTTTGGGTGGAATACGTGTACGGCTAGGGAAAGAAAAATCACACCCACTTTCCACTTTCTTGCATTCACACTCACACTTTTCTACAAAAATAATTTCTTGCATTTACACTCACACTTTTTTACAAAAATAATATCACTTTGCATATATATATATCCTTACCTTTAGAGCATTCCCATCAGCTGTTGTATAAAAAATGTCATTTTGACACATTAAAAGGCTACTTTACTATTTTACAACATCTCATTTATCATGTGTTCTATTTTTCAATCTCATACATTAAAATAATATATCCATCACATTAAAATATCATTAAAAAAAAAAACTTCAAACAGTAAAATTTCTCCCTATCATTCTCATTCTCATCCTCATCGTCAACAACAACAACAACGGCACAACCTATGCTGCCGCAACAACGGCCACCAACAACCACTGCCGCAACAACACCGACAGCCACCAACTGCACAAACCCACATCCACCAACGCCACCTCAAAAAAAAAAAACACAACCAGAGAGATCGGCTGCGCACAAACCCACATCCACCAAACCCACCACCGGCGCACAAACCCACATCCACCAAACCCACCACCGGTGCACAAACCCACATCCCAAATCCACCAAATCAATTATAAAATTAATTACAACTTACACTAAAATCATAAATTAAATCGGACATACATCGCGGCGAGATCGGTGATGGCGAGACGGCGATGGAAGTTTTCACTCCCGGCCACCGTTTCCTTCACACCGAAGTTCCTCTTCGTCGCAAAGTGGGTCAGTGATCAGTGGCGAGCCTGGGCGTGGTGAGATGGCGATGAGACGGCGTGGCGAGACGGCGAGACGGCGTGGGCGTGGCGATGAGCCTGGGCATGGCGAGATGGCGAGACGGCGTGGGCGTGGCGATGAGCCTGGGCGTGGCGAGACGGCGATGAGAGTGCCCCAGAGAGAGAGAGAGAGAGAGAGAGAGATGGGTTTTAGAATGCCCGAGAGAGAGAGAGAGAACTGAGAGGAGGAGAGAGAAAAAAGAATTAAATAAGCCAAACAGTAAAATGGCATTGTTGTCCGTACGCTCTCATATTTGAGAGCGTACTGTAGCATGTCTCATATTTTTGAGACATTTAGCACACCTCATGAGAGGTTGTTTTTGTGTTTGGTGTGCTAAATGTGCCAAATATTTGGCATTTGGCACATTTAGCACACCTAATGAGAATGCTCTAAAGTTATATCCATCACATTAAAAGAGCATATATGTTTTAATAATATCACAAAATCAAAACTTCATGCACCTAAAAGTAATTACGATAATAACATGCATATAAACCCATAAAATTAAATATGAAATTAAGTTGGGGTGTTACATACCCTCCCTCTCAAATATTCTATGTTATTGATATGTAAATATATTTTTTCTTTTAATTTGGTTTCAATGACCTTTTCTTTTATAATCTGGTTTCGTAAGGCCTACTCAGTGTGGGTTTGGATCCACGTTTGAGATTGCGTTTCACGTTTACGTTTGAGATTTTGCTGGGACGCACGCTAATCAGAATAAACACAAGAATGAACGCTAACTTCCCCCCCCCCCCCTTTTTTTTTTTTTTGCAGCACGCGTTTTAGGGAGACAACGGCTACTGTTCATGCTACTATTCATGAACAGTAGCCGTATTTTGCTGACTTTTCAACCCTTTTCATCAGTTTGTGGGTCCTGTGCACTGTTCACGGGACCTACAAAATTCACTTTTCAGCAACTTTTTTATTAAAAATAGGTCCTACAGCACTATTCATACATTTAAAAATTATTTTGCTACAGTGTTTTCAGTTTTCAATTTTCAGTTTCAGCAAAATAAGTTTTATCCAAACGGACCCTCAATATAGATTGAGATACAAAATTCCTATTTTTTTTTTTTTTTTTTTGTATTTCTTTTACAATTGATAAGATCTAATCCACCTAATCAACACATTCATAACAGTTTTCTTTTGGTGAAACAATTTAGGGGGTTTCAATAAAGTTGGATTTCTATTGGTTAAATATTTTGGGAACCTTCTTGAAATTGGGAGAAAGAATGCAAAGCCCATTTATTTTTTTTTCTTAAAAAAAAAAAAAAAAAAATTATCACCCTACAACTTACATTTTATACATTTTTTTTCTTAATAGGAGGCCTTTGGACCCTTTTATAAATTTTAGGGTATATGTGGCCAAGTTTATCAAAAGTATACCAATATTCCATAACCTTATGGATTTTAGAGAGAGAGAGAGAGAGAGAGAGAGAGAGAGAAGATTTCAATGGTTTTTTTCCTTTTGTGGTTGGATTAATTTTTTAAGGAAACATTTTTTATATACATTATGAACTTGTTTTATATAACATTATGATATTCAAATAGGTAAATTTATACTATAATGTTTATACATGATGTTATCAATTTTTAAAAAAATATTTTTAAAATATTCCTTGAGATTTTTTTTTTAATAGGATTTTATGGAGGTATTAGTTTTGAAAAGGTACAATAATATTTTATGGAGGTATTAGTTTTGCAAGAAAGGAGCGGGCAAATATCTGAGGAAAGCTCTAACGCTATGTGTATGAAGGAATTCTGGAAGTACATTTGGCACTTGCGGGTCCCAAACAAAATCCGGAATTTCACGTGGCGAGCATGCAGGAACATCTTGCCCGCGAAAGCTAATCTATTCCATCGTCAAGTAGCACAAGACAACAAGTGTGAGGTGTGTGGAAATGTAGAGGAAACAACGGGACACTTACTATGGCACTGTCATCGTGCTAAGGAGGTGTGGAATGAGGTGGGTCTTGTTAAAGATAATATCATGGATAGCTATCTTGAGTTTTTGGATCTACTGTGGTATGGTCGAAACGTAAAAAAGTGGTCGAAGGAGGATATCGGGTTGATGGTCACGATGGCGTGGGGTATTTGGACAAACCGGAATGAGGTCCGGCATGGGAAGAGTAGAAAGCCAGCCTCTGTACTTGCTAGAAATAATTTAGATAGGAAAATGCTAGAAATATTATTAATTTTACTTGAAAACTTTACAAATTGATGTGAAAATTAATATGATATATGGACGTCAATAACCTATTAAATGCATTTTTGAATTATTTTTTGTGATTAATGATACATCTTTGTAAACCTCATGTTGTAAAATTTATAATATTCCTAACATTATTCATTCAAATATTTGTTTATTATCTTCTTGAAGTGTCACTAATCGCATTCATTTCTACATCGTTTGAAAGTTTTTTTTAGAAAAATTTATTATAGCTTTAGCATTTTCTGATTTTCCCCCCAAAAAAAAAAAATCATATTACAAAATAAAAGGAATAAATTTTTGTTATAAAAAAAATTATGAAGCGCGTTTTGCGCTTCCCAGACGCGTTTGCGTTTTTGCAAACTTTTTTTTTTTTTTTTTTTTTTTACTTTTCAGCTTTCCCAGACCGTTTTGCACTGTTCATCACTGTTGCGGCTACTGTTCATTGAACAGTAGCCGCAACATGTGACTATTTCCCACCATTTTTACTGTTCACGGACCCACAATTTTCACTTTTCAGCAATTTTTTTTATTAAAAATGGGTCCCACGGTACTATTTACCCATTTAAAAATTATTTTGCTACAGTGTTTCAGTTTTCAGTTTTCAGTTTTCAGCTCTATCCAAACGGACCCTAAATACTAGTTAAATATTATTTAAGTGATAACAAAAAAGCCTCATTTAAATATATCGCTTTAGGCCTCCCAATTTTTTGGGCTGCCCCTAAACGTGATCACCATTATAATGTGTGGGTTTGGATTGCGCTCAATGTTGCGGCGCGTTTTCTCCTTTGCGTTTTCCTTTTTTTTTTTTTTGGCCCGCTTTTGCTGACTTTATGGGGCAAAAAATACTGTTCATGACAGTGTGTGTACTATTTACGCACTGTTCATGCACTGTTCACGCAATATTTAATATTAAAAATGGGTCCCACGGTACTATTCATACATTTAAAAATTATTTTGCTACAGTATTTTCAGCAACAATCAATTTTTAGCAACTTTCAGCAATAATAAGTTATATTCAAACGGACCCATATACAAAACATGCTCTACGTACTGTTTCTACTCCTTTCAAAATAGTGATATAAATTATTCTAAAAAAAAGTTATGTGAATAAGTAAAGTCAAGTCTAATATTAAAAGTTTGTGATTAGTTCATTTAATTTTATTTCGAAAGAAATTGAGTTTGAGTTTATCGCCAAACTAGATTGCATGTTTAAACTTTTAGTTTATTTTCTTGTCTAATAAGCTTAAACTTATTCACAAACAACTTGTTTGACTTATTATTTTCTACCACAACTAAATTTTGTTAATAGTTTAAAAAATTATGCTTAAATTAATAACTAATTGATAATTAAAATTATATTATTTGAGTTAATTAAAAAAGTGATATTCATTTATGAACTTATAGAGATTAGATTGATTAACCTTGTGTTGTTAATTTTTATTACGAAATATATTATTTATATGGTTAATAAATAACAAAAACTAAATTGATCGGGAAAAATGTCAAGAGAACCCCTAAACTTTGAAGCAGTGGCCTGAACACCCCTAAACTTTTATTTTGGCTAATTTACTCCTTAAACTATACAAGCCTGCCAAATAGAGCCATCTGTTAGTCTGTCTGTTTAGTGACAAACGGAACTCATGCGCATTTCATTTATAAAATAAAAAAATAAAATGGCCATCCAAACCGATTGAGAGAGATCCCAACAATGGCGACATGGTTCAAGAGGAACAGGAAGAAGTGTGGACACGTCACATACTCACATCGTCTTCAATGCTGAGTTCACCTACCTTGGCAATATTATCATCGTCTTGATTGTTGACTCTTGACTACTAGCCTCCATATCAGAACGGGGTGGGTATTTTTTTTCTTTGATTTAAATGAAACGCAAGGGTGTGTTGTGTTCTGTTAGTCACTTAACAGACAAACTAACAGATGGCTCTATTTGGCAGGCTTGTATAGTTCAAGGAACAAATTGGCCCAAATAAAAGTTTAGGGAATGTTCTGGCCACTGCTTCAAAGTTTAAGGGGTCTCTTGTTATTTTTCCCTATCTTAAAAACATTCTCAATCTCAATCTCAAGTTTATATAGATATATTTTTAATTCAAATTGAAATTATAGCTAGTCATGAACTGTTGATAAACAACTTGGATTTCCACGGAAATTGAAAATGCCAATCTTAATTTTGGGGCATATAAAAATTGAATAGAAATAGAAGAAAGGAAAAAAAGAAAAGAAAGTAAGGGCAGATTAGCAAAGCACGATGGGTGCTGGCGTGCTGCGTGAATCACGCAGCGTGATGGCATATCCTAGGAATAGTAATGAGTGGATATGATCAATGATCATATTCATTATTCATATCATATGACATGGTCTTCCTTTGGAACCGGAACCTGTAAAATACAATACCATCACTTCTTTGACTGTTCTATCACTTCTATGCTGTCAATTCCATTCGACACGTAGATTCACAGTCACACACACCTAATTCCTAACACATTCTCCTTATCTTTCAAATGCTTCTTTTTATTTTAAGTTATTTTTCAGGTGAAACTATAATGTTCCATACTGGCTGGGAATTTTTTTTAATAAAAGAAGGCACTTTATTAATATAATATTTCCAACATTGTCTGCCACGTGTTAGTTCTGATCAGAATTTACCCGCTTCTTATATACCAGTTCAAATGTGATTCTGGATTTATCTCAGCCTCAGCCCTACTGCTTACTGCATATATATATATATATATATATATATATATGTATGTATGCTTAACTTCTAGTATGTATATTGATTTCATAGTATTGCTTCTTTGTATTATTTATTCTCTTGCATGTTTGTTTGATCTGAATTCTCTTCCAGGTGACGAGGGAGGGTTGTACTTGTTCATTGCTTTTAATAAATAAATAAATATGAGTGAAGTTGTGCTTGTAGCCATTGCTGCTGCAATCGGGAATTTTTTGCAAGGATGGGATAATTCAGCACTTGCAGGTAAATATCTTTCTCAAATCAAGTATGCATGTCTGCTTAAATATATATACGTATATATTTTTTCAGAATCTTTTGCTAATAAATCCAATTCTCTATATTTACATGGTAGCATTGGGTTAAGGTACTTTAAATCCGAGAAGTCGCTCACGCTCGATTTTATGTTTGTTTTCTATACTGGGAAAAATTTAGATACAAATCATTAGGTGTTGTATTTTTAGGTTCCTTAATTAAATTAAACAATGTGAATGCATTCACCAACACAACCCAAACAGTGTATCTTTCCTTAAGCATGATTAAATTCAACCATGTGTTGTATTGGTAAAAGCAACCATATGGTTGAATTTAATTAGAGAACCTAAAGTAAAGCATTTAAGGAACCATCTTAAGTTTTGTTCTTTTATACTTTTCATGAATGATATGAAATTATAAATCTTATGTAAACACCACCAATATATGAAAAATCATCCTGAAGATCAATACCAATCAACTTCTATATATTTGGCTTCCAAAATATTTATATTGTTTGTTATACATTGAAGTCTTTGGACTGAATGAACCAACTAATGATGAGTGTAGAAGGGCTGTATTTGGTTGAACCAAATTAATGTAACTAAAAATCTGCAGGGTCTGTCCTTTTCATCAAAAAGGAATTTGAATTGGAAACCAGACCGACTATTGAAGGTCTAATTTTGTCCATGTCACTCATCGGAGGCACAGTTATTACTACAATTTCCGGACCTGTATCAGACAGGATTGGGCGACGTCCTGTGTTGATAATCTCATCAGTTCTGTATTTTGTCAGTGGTCTGATAATGTTGTTGGCTCCCAATGTCTATGTTCTTCTTTTGGCAAGGCTAATAGATGGTTTTGGAATTGGTCTAGCTATTACTATTGTTCCAGTTTACATATCTGAGACAGCCCCACCTGAAATTAGAGGACAATTGAATACCCTTCCTCAGTTCACTGGTTCTAGTGGAATGTTCTTGTCCTACTGCATGGTGTTTGGAATGTCACTTATGGATTTGCCAAGCTGGAGATTTATGCTTGGTATTCTTTCAATTATATCCGTTTTTTATTTTGGGTTAACAGTACTTTACCTACCTGAATCCCCACGGTGGCTTGTCAGTAAAGGCCGGATGATTGAGGCTAAACGAGTTTTGCAAAGACTACGAGGCAAGGAAGATGTTACAGGTGCACAAATTGGAGCAGCTTATTTGTTAATGAGCTATGCTCTTTTATGTTGTTGGCTTTTTGGTTTATACTTCCTTAGCCAAAGATTTTCATGTATTATTGAGATATTAATGCTAATTATGGTCTACTTTGATATGCAGGTGAGTTGGCTTTGCTAGTTGAGGGCCTTGGTGTTGGGGCTGATGCTTCCATAGAAGAGTACATAATTAGCCGAGTTAATGAGCCAAACGATAACAAGGAAATGACTGCAGGGAAAGATCAAGTAAGGTTTTATAGTCCTAAGGAGGGTGTCCCGTGGGTTGCCAAACCTGTGAATGGACAGAGTGCTCATGGCATTGTGTCCCACCATGGAAGCTTGGCCAATCAAAGCAGTGTTCTTATGGATCCACTTGTCACTCTCTTTGATAGTGTCCATGAGAAGCTCCCTGAGACGGGAAGCATGCGTAGCATGCTACTTTCAAACATGGGCAGCATGTTCTATGAGGGAGATCATCAGAGTAAAAATGAGCAATGGGACGTGGAGAGCCAAAGGGATGGTGATGGCTACACATCAGATGCTGCTGGGGAAAATTCTGATGACAATTTGCATAGCCCGTTGCTGTCACGTCAAACGACTGGTATGGATAAAGGCATTTCACATTCTGTATCACATGGCAGCCATTTAGACATGTGCGGAAATAGCAGACTCATGGAAGGATATTCTGGTGAAGCAGTCGGTCATGCAGATATTGGTGGTGGTTGGCAACTTGTGTGGAAATGGTCTGAGAAAGTAGGTGAAGATGGGAAAAAGGAAGGAGGATATCAGAGAATCTATTTGCATCAGGAGGCTGCCCTTGGTTCAAGGCCTGGATCCCTTGTTTCAGTTCCTGGTGGTGCAATGCCTGAAGAAGGTGAAATTTATCAGGCTGCTGCTTTGGTTAGTCAGCCAGCTCTTTGTTCCCAGGCCTTAATGAGTCGGCATTCAATTGAACCAGCAATGGTTCACCCACCGCCAAGTGTTACTAAAGGACCAAGTTGGACTGATCTTCTAGAACCAGGAGTCAAGCGTGCATTGTTGGTTGGGATGGGACTTCAATTTCTTCAGCAGGTATAAGTTTATTGTGTTGCAGTAGTACTTCCATTATGCCACTTCTATTTCTCAATTCAAATCTATATGTGGCATCAAGATGGACTAAGGACTTGGTCCAGTACCAAATTATCCATCTAGAGTGACTAACATTATTTCATTTCTTGTCATGAATGACCTTAGCTAGTTCTCTTTTCTTTTTCTTTTTTGGAAGAATTAACATTTTATTCAACAAAGGAAATTTAAACAGTACAAGATACTAAAGCAGATACAACAGAAAACAAAAAACAAAAGCAACTAATCAAACAGCTAATTGTCATCCTGAAATTTGTGTTTTGTTTCCAGTTTCAATTTGAAGGTATAGAGGACAGGCAAGGAATCTGGGACTTTGATTATTCTGCAGTACCGTGCCATTGATAATCATATTGTGAGGTTTCCTCAACCTCCACGGGATGCAAAGCAATTAGGAAAATCTTATTTGGGAAATCCTTATTGAAGACCATAAAATTTAGTATTAAGACACTTAATACAGTAGAGAAAGCTTTCATTTTTTTGCTCATTTTAGGCTATAAAGTAGTTCAATGCTGAATTATCTCTCTTCATTCAAGGCCAATCCTAGCCAACTAACACTTCCAGTTCAGCGATATATTGTTCTATTACCTCATAATTACAATCTTATTCTTCCTTTAAATTTGTTCTTTGTAATGATGGTTTTTGAACTCTTTAAAACTTACTTGTTCAACTTTTTGACACGAGACCAAAAATTATCAGTAATCATGTTCATAAGAACTTAGACAAAGGTCGAGGATCCCAGGTAACATAGTGATATAGTTTGATGCAACTCTTCATTGGTAATCTAAGTACATTAGTGTTGTAGTAGTGCCTTTTCCCACAAAGTCGTAGATTTTAAGCAAACTGTTTTTAATCAAAAGGAACAATGTACTTAATTCTTCATTTGTTGTAATTACTTCTTCTTCTTTGTTTCCTCCATTTATTTAATTTTAACTTCTTCTTTTTTTCTTTTCTTTTTTTGTCTTTGCAGATGTCTGGCATAAATAGTCTTCTCAACTATGGTCCTCAGATTCTTGAGCAAGCAGGTGTTGCAGTTCTTTTATCAAATATGAGCATTGGGTCAACCTCTGCATCCCTCCTCCTAAGCGCTTTCACATCTTTCTTTATGCTTCCTTGCATAGCTGTTTCAATGTGGCTAATGGATATCGCTGGCAGAAGGTAATATAATCCTTAATGATTTGAGTTGATCTGTAACACAATTATCTTTTTTTGTTTATCTTGGAAATCGCTATTCTCTGAGTTTTCTTTTAAAAGACAGTTCTTTTGGTAGTTTCTGCAAGTCAGTAATTTCTGGGAAAAAATATATAGTTGTAAAACATGCTAGTTAGAAATATGATTAAATTAGCAGCTGTCCCAAAAGTTTAAATTATAAAAAAATTGTGAATTTAATCATGCAATCATAACTCTTAACAACAGGCCAAAACAACATGCTCGGAAATTCTCACAAATAAAAAAACTAACCCAAAACTCCAATACGCTTTGTCTCTAACTCCCTCACTAAACAAAGTTTTGTCTTCTAACTCACACACAAAACAACCGCTAATGTAGTGACAGACACACCTCCTTACTTTTCTTTTCAACGGAACACTACTACCTCTGATGGGATTGGTGCGCATCTTTATTTTTCTTCTAGCCAATATAGGATTTCAAAACCAATAAAGAATTTTTTAAACTTCTCCCATCATGCACTGGAACTAACAAATATTGTACACGTTTGCAGGTCGCTGCTGCTGTCCACAATACCTATCCTAATAGCGGCACTCATTGCACTAGTGCTTAGCAGCATTGTCAGCATGGGATCTGTGGTTAACGCAACAATCTCCACTATTGGTGTAGTGGTCTTCACCTCCATCTTTGTCATGGCTTTTGGGATCATTCCCAACATTCTTTGCTCAGAGATCTTCCCTACTCGTGTTCGTGGCCTCTGCATTACTATCTGTGCCCTCACTTATTGGATTGGAAACATCATTATCACTTACACCACTCCTCTTTGGCTCACCTCCATTGGCCTCTCTGGTGTCTTTAGTATCTATGTGATTGGGTGCACCATTTCATATATATTTGTTTACTTTAAGGTTCCTGAAACCAAGGGCATGCCTCTAGAAGTCATATGTGAGCTCTTTGCTATGGGTGCAACTGCAAAGCAGCAGGCTGTTGAAGCTGTTGATAACTGACTTGATTGTCTAGGAATTTCAGACTATAGCTAAAATTTAATTCTCCTGGAATATGAGCTGCCAAATTTTATTATGGTTGATTTATTAAAATAGGTCTCTGGAGTTCAAAACACAACTCCAAAATGGGGTTCTTATATCTTTGTATTAGGATTTAGGAGAATGAATTTTTTCTTTTTCTAACGTGGTGTCTAGGCTTCATTGAGTACCTGAACTATTCCTCCAGTTGTCTATAGTCTTCTCTTCAACGCATATCAGGTAATTACAGAAATGAATCCCTTGAATTGACTTTGAGATGCTGGCCATGAGAATTGAACCCATTTCATGGATTACATGAAGCCTGGAAAGTACTTGACCAACCCTTTTGAGGTTGGATGCACTTTCAATTAAACTGTGAATAGTGTGTACTTACAACTTACAATAGTCTTCTTTTTTCTCTTTCATTTACCCCTGAAGAACATTTTTTTTTTTTTTTTTGCTTAGTTAAAATTCTCTGTTTTATCGTTCTTTATTTTCTCTGACGCATTTGTACTCTCCATTAATCAAAGATCTTGGTTCATCAACCTTTCAATTCCTTAAAAGAAAGGGTTACCGCCAGATGTTTGATGTACTTCGTAGTGACAATTGACAAATGGATCTAAATATAAGATTTTTTTGTAGAAATTGAATCTCTATAAGATTTCCCTTTTCTGATGCTCAAATTTCTCTTTTCCTTTTCTTTTTTTTTTTTTCTTTTTTTTGGGTCCTCGATGATGTTGGTGCACAATTGCATTGTACTGATTGATAATATGTGATACAACCTTTGGAACCCAATTATATAAGGTTTTTTTTTTTGCCAGAAAAAATAAAAAAAAAAAGTACCGTGAAACTAATTTTTAATGAAAAAGTTGTTAAAAAATGAAATTTGTGAGTTCGTAAATAGTGCACATTGTATAATGTTGACCGAAAAAGTCAACTATTTCGGTTGAAAAAGCTGAAAACTAAAAAAAAAAAAAAAAAAAAAAAAAGAAACGCAAATACGTTTGGAAAGCGCAAAATTCCAAACACACAGTAAGGACCAGCTTACATTCCTTCTCTACACAGACATTGATTAAACTGACTAACTAGTCAACTGACAGTATGCCAACTGCCAAGGGCTAAGGAGGTACCCGTACCAAAGCATTAGTAGCAATAAACCTGCCGTCCATCAAACTCGCCATAAGCTCCTGCTTCTATGAGTTTCAGCCTCTGTCCCAAGCTCCCAAAGAATTTGAACTTGCAAAGAAAGCGATAATTTTAATCACTAAAAAAGTTAATCTAATCTACCTACTCAGCCAAACCAATCCAAAAATAATAAAAAATCTACCTTTAAAATTATATCTGTGAAACGAAAACTGCCATGTTACTTTAAAAAAAAAAAAAAAAAAAAAATTAACCCATAATTCAAAGACCAAACGAAACATGAAATCAACATTTTATAGCAGGGCTTACAATCCATTGACTCTAATGATTACGTATAATACTAGTATATACAATGATATTACATGACCCTAGCTAGTAGCAAGGTTGCTGTTAGGACAACTTTAAAATGAAAGAAGCGTAAGATTGTTTCGAAGCAAACAAAATTATACATGTTACGTCGAAAATTATCATATTAAAAGGTTTCAAGTTTTCAACATCTCAGCCAAAAAAAGACAAATTATTTTGAGACTCATTGAGGCTATTAATTTAATGTTCTTAAAGACAATGTATGGACTTAACAAGAGCATTCTGACCAAAGGTTGCCTAAAACTGCCCCTCCCCACCCGCCTAGAGACTCAAAATTTTTTACATTCGTTTTCATAACTTGTTAAGGCATAAAATTTTGATTGGAGAAACATTACTTTCATATATGCTTGCCAGTAATATTAGTTTAATTATATATTAATTAAAACATGTCAAACAAAACATTGTTAAAAAAAATGTGAAAAGTTGTTTTAAAAGCTAGAAAAGATTAGAGTTCTAGTTAGTTTAACTAGTACAAGGAAATAGGTCTGAATCTTGCTTACATAAAAAGAATAATTGATGTCTTAATTCAATGATTAAAAGCAATTATAATGGATCATATGTCATAGGTTTCAAATCCAATCATTTATATATACATACATACATATATATATATATATATATATATAAATGAACAGGAATGAGACCGGAAATAATTAAGATTGGCTTCTTTTTTTAAAGAGTTTTAACATATGGCGTCCGCTCCTGATGATAGTTCTTTATCATCAGACTAAGACACCAATCAGTTTTTGGTGTAGGCGGAGATTAAACCCCAGATCTCTTATACAACCATCAGAGACTTTACCAGTTGAGCTAACTGGAACCCACAATTAAGATTGGCTTCTAGTTTTTAGATTTGACCTCATATTGATGGTCGACTAGTATGTCATAAATAATAAATCAATAATTTTACAATGATAGAAAAAAAAATTACTTATAATCATTTTATAGATCATTTCATATTAACTTAAAATTTTAATAACTTTTAGCATTTTTTCATCTTAAATTAAGAAAAGAAAAATAGTAACACAATATATTAAACATATATATTATAAGAATAATAAAATAATAATAATCTATATCTATATCTATATTAAGTATGCAATAAAAATGCATTATGGCTTTACATATTCTCAAAACTAATTATAATTTATCAATTATGATAGGACCATCACTTTTTGTTAATAACTAGTCATAAACTCACGCGATGTGTAGGAATAAATAATTATTTTGTAATTGTAATATAATGTATAATTTGTTCTCTAAAATTTGTTGAAAATAATTTGTTCTTCCTAAAAATTAAACACTAATTGGATCTTAAATTGATTCTTTTTGTAGGTTGCCTTTTTAAGTTCAGCTTAATTTTTTTTTTTTCTTCTTAATTTTTAGGTTGAAAAATATGAAATTTTATTATATTTCAGATAAAATTCGATGGAATATGATTTTTTTTACAGGTGTGTATAAACTAAAAATATTGTTCTTAGTGTCAATTTGATCAGTGGATGGGCTTACCATGCTTTGGATTTCTTTGAATATTGTTCTTAATGTCGTCCATGAGCTGATACTGGGAGCACATGAGCTGTCTGTTTTATCATATGTACAAAGCATCTCTTCTGTGTCGCTTTCTGCTCCTTACTTGTCTCTTATCTCTGCACAACACGGTTAGTCAGGGATTAATATGCATGTGATGTGCTCAAAGAGTTACAGCCCAGATTCTCCAAAACATTGAAAATTTTAAACATACTTGTATTAAACTTGATAGACCCAAAAAATATATATGATCGTCCATCCCTTGCTTGTGGACGATGAACAAGAACGACCTCGCTGACAGCACAGTACGAGTGGGATTGCCCGAACCGACAAGTTAATCGTCCATACACCTGTCACGACCAGCCGTTACAAAAAGGTCAATAAATATCAATACCGTTGAAGAAGTATCTGTCAAACTTAATACCCTGCACGAGCGTTACAAACTCAAGAAATTACACCCTCATTATGGAAGAACCAACGGCTAGAAGGGTACTGAAACAACCTATATATATAACCCTAAACAGGATCCGGAAAAGGTACAAGAAACACTCACTAGAAATTTCACTATTGAAAGATATTCTCCTATTTCTTGATTTTGAGGACCTTTCTTAACTTTGGCATCGGAGGCATTGTGGCTGGTGCCACACCAGTGACCATATTCTTTGTATTTTGGGATATTGCAGGGTTTGGAGCGGAGGCTGACGATCGCGTTCTGGACGAACATCTCTACTGACGATCCTAGCATCATCAGTTTGGCGCCGTCTGTGGGGACACGTATTATTCTTGAGCGTTCGGTTCAAGAGTACTGTTCTATTCTAAGGAGATGGAGTCCAGCTGTATCCCAGACCCCGCTACGTTGTCCCTACAAATTCAAGCACTCGCAGCCATGGTGGAAGAACTCACCAAGCAAAATCAAGAAATGAAACAGCGACTGCAACAAGGAGATAACCACACAGAAGTCAATGGAAATGAGGACGGAGACAGTCATAGGAGACGAACCAGCACTCCAGAAGAACCAAACTCGAGTTTCCTCAAGGAGATGAGGAAAGAGATGGACGAGTTGAGAAGCGCAATTAGGGGAAAGATGGATCAAGGGTTGGACCGAATCGTCAAGAAAACTGATTCTCCTTTTACTGCAGCTGTCCAGGAGTGCCCGGTACCTTCCAAGTTCCGCCTACCCCAGCTCGAACCCTTTGACGGATTGAAAGATCCGTTGGATCACCTGAATACTTTCAAGACGACTTTGGGTCTTCAACAGCCCCCTGACGAGATTCTATGTCGATCCTTCCCCACAACCCTGAAAGGGGCTGCTCGGGAATGGTTCACCAAATTGCCCACATCTTCCATCGATAATTTCGAACAGCTAAGCAGTTCGTTTGTTCGTCATTTTGTTGGTGGACAACGTCCAAAAAGAACTGCCGATCACTTGCTCACAATCAAACAAGGAGAGAAAGAAACGTTGAGGTCCTATGTGACACGCTTCACACGAGGAATGCTGGAAGTAGATGAATCCGACGATAAGGTACAACTTACGACCTTTAAGGCTAGACTGAAGTCCAGGGACTTTGTGGTTTCTATGGCAAAAAACCCTCCCAAGACGATGGCGGAAGCACTGTTAAAGGCGCAGAAATATTTGAACGCTGAAGATGCCCTGGCAGCCATAGATGGGGCAGAAAAGACAAAAGAGAAGAAGAATGAGAAAGACGATCGAAGGGGGCAGAAGAGAGATCGAGCTAACTGACGTAATGACGATGGGAATAGACGAAGGGATGATAAGAATTCTCGGCAAACGAAATTCACACCGTTAGTGATGCTCGTCGATCAGATTTTGACGAAGATCAAAGACAAACAATGCCTTAAGTGGCCCAGGCCACTCCAATCATCACCCAGTGTACGTGATAAAAAGAAGTATTGCCGTTTTCACAAAGACCACGGGTATTACACGGAGGATTGCCGAGACCTGAAGGAGCAGGTAGAAGAACTTATCCAAAAAGGGAAACTTCAAAGATACGTGAAGAGAGGAGAAGCCAGCAGATACGGTAAGAAGGATCAGCCCGGAGGTTTCCAAAGGACTGAAGATCAGCCACCTCGTCCACAAAATGCAAAAGGAGAAATAAAAACCATCACGGGAGGACCGTCCACATGAGGCTCGTTCAGATCCCTCAAAAAGTCATACCAAAGGCAAATAAACAGTGTTCATAGCTTACCTCCCGCAAAGCAACGACGAACGAACCAGGACATGTACTTTTCAGAGGAAGATGCCAGGGGGATAAGGCAACCTCATGACGACCCACTCGTCATCATGATCATGATTGAGGGCTTCAACACAAGGAGAGTTCTGGTAGATAATGGGAGTTCAGCGGACATTATCTATCTGTCTGCCTTCCAGCAATTGAAGGTAGACCCGAAGAGGCTTCATCCCTTTGAATCACCTCTCGTCAGCTTCAGCGGAGACAAGGTGTACCCCCGCGGGATAGTGATGTTGACGGTCACAGCTGGCTCATACCCCCTCCAGGTAACCAACAAACACAATTTTCTGGTTGTAGACTCACCATCGTCTTACAATGTTATCATAGGACGACCCACCCTTAACCGTTGGAAAGCTGCCACTTCCACGTACTGCCTGAAGGTAAAGTTTCCAACAGAACAGGGAGTCAGAGAAATAAGGGGAGATCAAGTGTTGGCAAGAGAGTGTTACCAGGCCGTCTTAGCCTCGAAATAAAACCATACGTGGGTGATCGAAGATAAAACACCTGAGATTGTGGAGAAGCTAGAAATAGTAGAACTGATCGAAGGGGATCCGATAAAGACGACTCAGGTAGGAACGGACCTAAACTCGAGGACGAAGGCAGAAATCATTACTTTCTTGAAGAACAATCTCGATGTATTTGCCTGGAGCCACGAAGATATGCCAGGAATTCCAGCAGGCATCATCCAACACCGCCTAAACGTAGATCGGGAAAAGAAGCCCGTCCAGCAAAAAAGAAGGGCTTTCGCCTCTGAACGAAACAAAGCGGTGATGGACGAAGTGAGAAAACTACTTGCTGCAAACTTTATTCGAGAAGTTTATTATCCTGAGTGGTTGGCTAATGTCGTCATGGTCAAGAAGGCAAATGGGAAATGGAGAATGTGCGTCGACTTCACAGATCTAAACCAAGCCTGCCCAAAGGACATCTTCCCCTTGCCCAGAATCGACCAGCTAGTAGACTCTACTGCCGGGCACAAACTTCTCACTTTCATGGACGCATTCTCGGGGTATAACCAGATACAGATGGTGGAAGAAGATCAAGAAAAAACGGTATTCATCACTAGCCAAGGGCTCTATTGCTATAGGGTCATGCCCTTCGGTCTAAAGAACGCAGGCGCCACATACCAGAAATTGGTAAATCCAATGTTCAACAAGCAAATTGGGAGAAATGTGGAGGTGTACGTCGACGATATGCTCGTCAAGAGCAAAGAAGAAGAGGATCATCTGGACGATCTTAAGGAGACATTTAACATGCTCAGGCAGCACAGCATGAACCTAAACCCCTCCAAGTGTGCTTTCGGAGTCTCCTTAGGGAAGTTCCTCGGGTTTATGGTTTCGCGAAGGGGAATTGAAGCAAATCCAGAAAAAGTAAAAGCCATCATTGAAATGTCCTCACCAAGGACGACCAAAGAAGTATAATCGCTCACAGGAAGAGTAGCGGCACTCAACAGGTTCGTCTCGAGAGCAACGGACAAGTGCCTTCCGTTCTTTAAGACCTTGAAGAAGGTTTTTGCCTGGACGAAGGAGTGCGAGACGGCATTCCAAGAGTTGAAACGGTACTTGAGCAATCCCCCGCTCTTAAGTCCATCCAAGGAAGGAGAAGATCTGTTCTTATACTTGGCAGTGTCTGTCACGGCAGTAAGTGCAGCCTTAATCAGGGAGGAAGACAGGGTACAACTTCCTGTGTATTATGTTAGCCAAGCCTTCCAGGGGGCAGAGGCTCGATATCCCCGGATCGAAAAGATTACTTTCGCCCTAATAGTGGCCTCCAGGAAGCTACGTCCTTACTTCCAGGCTAACCCAATAAAGGTAATGACGAACCAGCCAATCAAGAAAGCAATGAACAAACCCGAGGCAGCTGGACGAATGGTGCAATGGGCGATCGAACTTAGCCAGTTCGATATCGAATACCGATTGCGAACAGCCATAAAAGCTCAGGCATTGGCAGATTTTATAGCAGAATTCACCACCAACGAGCAGGAGGAAGATCGGGAAGATATTTGGACGATCAACACAGATGGATCGTCTACACAGAAAGGGGGAGGAGCAGGCGTCGTTATTGTCTCTCCCCAGGACGATGTCCTCAAATATGGGGTCCAGCTGAAGTTCCCCATAACCAATAACGAGGCAGAGTATGAAGCTCTGTTAACAGGTCTCCGACTAGCCCAGGCATTGGGAGCTGAAAAAATTGTGGTCAAGAGTGATTCACAGCTCGTCATAGGGCAAGCCAGGGGGGATTTTGAAGCAAAAGAGACGAGGATGCAAAAATATCTCAAGCTAACAAACCAGCTGGTAAGCAATTTCAATCAGGTGGAGTTCTTACAGGTTCCACGGGAACAGAATACAGAAGCCGACGAAGTAGCCCGCAGCGCATCAGCAGATCTCCAAGACAAGAAATATGACTGGAGACTAGAAGAACAAAGTCTCCCAAGCATTAAAGAATTGCAAGCCTTCTCTGTGCATACACACCAGGGATGGACGAGTCCGATCTTTGCTTTTCTTAAAGACGGACGACTACCATCAGGCACTGAAGAGGCTAAGAAGGTCTGCAGAAGAGCTGCCCGGTTCACTATTTTGAATGATCAACTATTCAGAAGAGGTTTCTCTCAACCGTACTTAAGATGCGTAGAAGACGAAGAGGCCAGGTATGTCCTCGAGGAGGTTCACGGAGGAATTTGCGGAGATCATATGGGGTTAAAGTCACTCGTCAGAAAGATCATGAAGGCAGGTTATTTCTGGCCCACAATGCAGCAAGACGCAGCCGACTTTGTAAAGAAGTGTGACAGCTGTCAAAGATATGGGAACGTTCAACGAGTCCCAGGTGAGATAATGACGAGCATTTCCTCGCCCTGGCCATTTGCACAATGGGGAATCGATATCGTCAGTCCCCTACCACAGGGAAAAAGACAAATGAAGTTCCTGCTCGTCGCGATTGATTATTTCACGAAGTGGGTCGAAGCAGAGGCATTTGCAACGATCACAGAAGCTAAGGTACAAAATTTTGTGTGGAAAAATATTGTTTGCAGGTTCAGGATTCCTCGGACGATCATATCCGACAATGGTCGTCAGTTCGATTGCCAAGGGTTCAGATCATTCTGCTCCAGCTTAGGTATAAAAAACAAGTATTCTTTACCAGGACATCCTCAGGCCAACGGACAGACGGAAGTAACGAACCGAACCTTGCTCAAGATAATCAAGTCTCGGTTAGTGGGGGCAAAGGGAGCATGGCCCGAGGAACTACCAGGCGTCCTATGGGCTTACAGGACGATGACAAGAACACCAACAGGAGAAACCCTCTTCAACCTAACATATGGCACGAAAGCAGTTATTCCCGTCGAAGTAGGGCTCAATAGCATCAGGAGAGACTTTTTTGACGAAGAAGGAAATAACGACCAGCTAAGATTGAACCTGGACTGCGTGGACGAAGTCAGAGATCAAGCTTCGCAGAGAATGGCCAAATACCAGCAGAAGATGGCAGGATACTACAATCAAAGAGTGAAGCTGAAAAGATTCAACATCGGTGACCTCGTCCTCCGGAAAGTAACTCTTGCGACAAAAGACCCTGCACAAGGCAAACTAGGCCCAACCTGGGAAGGACCTTACAAAGTCGTCCACTACTCACGATAAGGAAGCTACCATCTAGAAGACCAAGAAGGAAACAAGTTACCTCGTCCATGGAATGTCGAGCACTTAAAGAGGTATTACGAGAAAGAACCCATGGCCTAATTGTAAGCAATTAACAAAATTTTATTCCATACTTTCTATTTATTCAAATTGATCTTATGTTTTCTACCACAAGTTATGAATTTATGCAAGATTATATAAGTAATCATTCAGGACTCCATAAGTGATCATTTAGCACTTCCCGTGTTCTAATTGTCTTCTAAAAATTTAAAACGGCTGATAGCCCTGATCAAAAAGATGATGAAATTCCTGCAAAGGATGTACATCGTCCAGATCGAAAAGGCCATAAAATTCACTACAAGAGTTTACATCGTTCGGATCTAAAAGACGATAAAATCCTGCGAAAGGATGCGCATCGTCCAGATCTAGAAGGCCATAAAATCCCTTGAAAGAACTCTTATCGTCTAGATCGAAAAGATGATGAAATTCCTGCAAGGAATGTTCATTGTCCAGATCAAAAGGACGAGGAAATCCCTTAATCGTCCGGGAACATTCCTACATAAATCACCTAAGTCCACAGACAGACAAAGAAAACAGATACTTCAAGAAACGAAGAAGTAGTTTCAGCTCAAATTCTTCTAAGTCTAAAGGGGAGAAATGATAAAAATAAACATGAGAAACAACAACAAACAGAACATATATATATATATATATATGCACAAAGATGCAAGTTGTTCAAGAAGAAAAAAAAAAAAAACCCCAAAACATACGGGGACCTGAAATAGTGTTCGTTCAAAAAACAAAACAAAAGAGAAGGGCACTAAGTGATTATGTTGGAGGAGCATGGCCATCACCCTCGTCAGCTGCAGGAGGGTCCTCCCCTAAAGCTCTAGAAGCTTGAGCTGCCAAAGCAGCCTCGTCCGCCTCTATCTCTTTATCCACAGCTTCAAAGTCCAAGTCGTCCAGATTGACTCCTTGCCCGTGTTTGATCATGTATCTTCTTAACAGTTCAAACCCCTTGAAGTACCACTGGAACAGTACGGTGTTGTACTCGTCCGTCGTCTGGAAGGCAAGGACGGCCTTGGCTACAGCAGCTTTCATCCTTTGACCCGCGGATGCAAGGAGATCGTCCTTCTGCTTTACCTTCGCCTTTTCAGCTTCAAGTAGCTCAGTCAGGACTTTGATTTGCTCCTTGGAGGTGTTATAGGCGTCCATCGCCGCGATCAGGTCCTTCCTCAAGCCCGAAGCCTCAGCCTCTGAGGCTTCCACCTTCGAAGTGGCCAGGACAGCTTTCTCCTCACTCGCCAGGAATTGCGAGGTAAGGTGCATCGTTTCCCCCAGCACCTAAAAATAATAACTTATGAGTTTTCTGATAAAGCAATAGGATGACGATAATATGATGGTAAGGCAAAAAGAGCATACCTGCACGAGCTTATGAACGTGCTGGTTTACCATCTCATGAGAAGGTACAAGAGAAATCTCTTTTCTCTCTTCAGGAGTTAAAAAATCGTTGGCCCGAGCTACGGCGACCTCTGCATCGTCCCAAATACTGGAACCTACCTTCTCTTTACCCTTGTGCGCTGTCTTTCGCCTTTTTGGTCCAGGGACCTCTTCAATTGAAACTGCAGGAGAAGTTGTCCTTGCTTCGTCCTGAGTAGGGGTAGACGAACCTCTCTCCACCGTCTCTTTCTCTTTCTCCTTTTCTTTCTCTCTGTCAGTTAACTTCAAAGTTTTCTGACCAATGCTTGAAAGGGGTTCGTTCTTCTTCCCCCTGATTTTCGCATACAGATCTTTGTTGAATTTGCTCGTCATTTCTGCAGAAGAAAGTTAAGGGAAGTCAAAAAAAAAAAAAAAATATATATATATATATATATATCATACACATCTACTCACGTTTTCGCTGCTCACGATCAAGAAATTGAAGGACGTAGAGTGAAGGATCAGGTCCCAAACAGTGACGAGCCAGAGTACGCGGATCGATAAGTTCGTCGAAGTCTTCGATCGTCCTTGAATATTTGATCGCTTCCTGAACTCTCACCTCAAATCGGCTGTCAAGATCAGGGCGCTCCTTCACTGCGCAGCAAAAAAGTCACTCGAGATTACATAGACGATCAAAAAGAAACAAATGATGATAGAAAAAGGGAGCATAAAAAGGCAAACGCACCAAGACAAGGGGTCTCCCACCGGCGCAGCAGCCTGGGGACATTTCCCCAAACGTCATCTGACAAGGTCTCCCAACCGTCTCCGGACACAAAAAAATATCTTGACTTCCAATAACGGAAGGACGAAGGGAGGTCGGCTACCAGACGGGACCTCCTCTCCCAGGGGACAAGCTCATAATACCCAAATTCCCTAGACTCTTTTAGGCGATAGAGATTGGTAAGCTCGTTCACCGTGATCATCTCTCCATCTGCTATAGTCGTCCAGATCACCATACAGCTTATGACAATTCTCCAAGAATTGGGCATAAGTTGCCCAGGAGCAATCCGCAGGTGATCTAGAAGCTCCATAATAAATGGATGGACGGGAAACCTTAGACCACACAGGAAGACCGCCTCGTAAAAGCAAACCTCTCCGTGGGCAAAGGCACAAGCTTTTTCACCCTTCCTGGGAAGACGAACCCTAGTTTCCGCTGGGAATTGAAACCTATCCCTGAATTTACTAAAAACATCGACCTTCAAATTACATTTTTCCTTAAGAGCATGGAAGGGACGAGGAATGACAGCGGAAGTCGAAGGAAGATTTGACGAAGGAAGCACGGAGGTAGCTGTGTCCAGCACAGCCCCGTCCATGGCCGCGCTAGACGAAGAACCCCCTTCATGATCACTCGACCTCACCGCAGAACCCATTTTTTCCCTCTTAAGGATCCCACGAACGGATTTAAACCAAGAAAACGACTACTGCAACAATGGGTGCAGATCACTCAACGCTAAATCTAAACCACTCCCCCCTGCCACAAAATCACCAAGGTATGGATACCGGTCGCCGAAAAACTCTAAAAAACCCCCCAAGCGCGCAAAAAGAAAAGCAATAGAAGGATAAATTTGCTGAAATGCTGTGTAATCCACCATTAAAGGAAGGATATACACATTCCGAAAAAGGAAACTAAGCAAATATAAAGCAAAAAAAAGGGAAAGGAGCGAAAAAGAAGGGATACGCACCTAAAGAGAAGGAAGAAAATCGGAGGTCGGAAGGGCGAGGCAGCCACGGCAGCAAGACTCAGAATCAGACACAGAGAGGACAAAACAAGAAGAAACCCAGAAAAGCCAAAGAAAAATAAAATGAAGGAATGAAGGGAAAGAGAAAAGTTAAGTTAAAAACCTGCTTTGGAAACCACGGGAAACCGAAAAGACACTCACCGGAAACGATGCCTCCCCACCGGTCAGAACTGGACACGTGGCCACAACGCACGCCACGCCGCCAGAAGGCAATTAATACGGAGAGCACTTCCCCAAAAAAAAAAAAAAAAACCTTTCGTATTCCCAGGACCGTCCGAATTGTGGACGATCTTGGAATAAGGGGGCAGCTGATAGACCCAAAAATATATATATGATCGTCCATCCCTTGCTTGTGGACGATGAACAAGAACGACCTCGCTGACAGCACAGTACGAGTGGGATTGCCCAAACCGACAAGTTAATCGTCCATACACCTGTCACGACCAGCCGTTACAAAAAGGTCAATAAATATCAATACCGTTGAATAAGTATCTGTCAAACTTAATACCCTGTACGAACGTTACAAACTCAAGGAATTACACCCTCATTATGGCAGAACCAACGGCTAGAAGGGTACTGAAACAACCTATATATATAACCCTAAACAGGATCCGGAAAAGGTACAAGAAACACTCACTAGAAATTTCACTATTGAAAGATATTCTACTCTTTCTTGATTTTGAGGACCTTTCCTAACTTTGGCATCAGAGGTATTGTGGCTGGTGCCACACCGGTGACCACATTCTTTGTATTTTGAGATATTGCAGGGTCTGGAGCGGAGGCTGACGATCGCGTTCTGGACGAACATCTCTACTGACGATCCTAGCATCATCAAAACTGACACTTATTACGTGTGGGTGAAAGGTTGTGAAGATGTATCATATATGTCCTTTAGAGACAATATAAATCCATATAGAGGTTGCGTAATAATGGTTAGATGCTTTCATATGTAGACTGACATCGATAAGAAAAATCAGCCAATTTTGCTTGTCTTTAAATTAATAAATCGCCTGTATTGCCTCTGCATTTCCTGAGTTTTTGTGTATGAATTGGTGATGAAAGAACCGAGGATATATTTTATAACCTGTATTGATCACTTCTCATTCTTTTATGTAATACAGAATTTTTACCAGTCAGAGGTCCTTGTCACTAAATATATATTTCAGTCTTGAATGTGCAAATCAAAGTCAAGATTAGGTGCAGTGTTATTGTTTAATGTTATAATTATATCAGATAAAAGTAGGTTTGATGCTTGTAGATACAATTCAGTCGTTAAAAGTTGACTGCCACTTTTTCTCTCACTACTCTCTAGTCAAGTGGAATGGTGGTATTTGCAGGAAATTAGTGGCTGAGATCTAGATAAGTCTGGTTCTTTGAGAGTGGTAGGAGGAGATATTAATAAAGGCGAGAGAGTTGGCAAAATTGCACGAGATTAAATTGGGTCTTGACTCAAGTCATATATTGAATTAGTCTCAGCCTGTTTTCCGTGCTTGATGAGAGGGACATGAACAATTAATAATTTGGAGTTTAGAAATATCTATTACCTAGTAGTGCCCTTTTAATCATGGCTGCCACCAACAAGAAGGAGAAGATATGGACTGCAAGTTTTGGACTTGACCTGGTGAGATATTTTGCGAAGATCTTTTTTTTTTTAATAATAAAATAATAAAATAGTTTAATAGAAAGATAACCTCGGATTTAATGGTGGGTGGCCCCTCACCTGAATATGATATACTTTCTGTAGGAAAAAGCAACTCCAAGGGTCTCCAGGTACATCATCTAGATAGGAGTAGAGGAGATTGGATAAATGTGGAAGGGATCTATAAAGTTTATATCGCACCTAGCTCCTTTTTTCTCTCTTCACTATCTCCTTTCCTTTTGCTTTAATTTTGTCTCTATCATTTTTATTTTATTTTTTTCAAAACTTATGCTTGTCTTTTTTAGTATCAATATGCGGAAAATCGAAACACAGCTTCAACCTTTTTCTGACTCAGGGAGGTTGAGTATCAAGGTATATATATTAAATTATTAATAATGATGTCTATCAAACAGAATAGACGATAGACCTCATTCATAATGATTCCATTAGGTTTTTATCTTCGGTTCTAGCATAAATTGCCTTTGGAACTATATATTAGTGACAAGAACTCATGCGGCTGGAGTTTCATAGGCGCATGCTTGGTGGGATTCCAGTTACAAATGGAGGACACCTTTAAAAAATGACCGGTGAGTGAATCACTGAATCTCATACCAAAAGAAAAGGGGTCTTCATGTTCTTAACTTTTTTTTTTTTCAAAGAGAGGTGGGGTTTTTAGAATTTAGAATTTTTGAATAGCCCTGATACCAAACTTTCCTATGGGTAATGCTTTTGATTTTAATTTAAAACTTGGAGCTAGAGAAGGCTATCTAACGAGAGACATTTACTTCTTTAGGTAAAAATATTAGAACAGTGTCACAGTGTGGATTCACACAATGCCCAAAATGATCTGCACTCGTGGCTTTAAGTCACGATTTAATATTACATTGTACTTCAATTTGGCCGTGTATAAATTTATACGCATGTATGTAATAGATTGTTTTCGGAAAGATTATCCGTCATTCTCACCAAAAGTGAACCTTACTTGAAAGAATAATGCTAGAATCACAATTTTTCCTACAATTTTTGTCACAATTTACTCACATGGCAAGTTGTGAATGGTGGAATTATGAATCTAGCACTTTTACTCCATCACTCACGACTTATCACGTGAGTAAGTTGTAGTAAAAGTTGTAAAAACCACGTGAGTAAGTTGTAAGAAAAGTTATAATAGTAGTGTTTTTCTATTTGAAACCAAACTTTACAAAAACGAAGAAACAAAACAAAACAAAAACTATAGGCTTCAATGGCCAACATGCAGGCCATTGTATACCATTTTATAGTATAGGTCCTCTCCACCCTAACATATATGAAAAAGTCTTGAACCATATAATTTTTTACAACTTCTTGTCACAATTGTGACGTGACGTGACAGAGTGTAATTGGTAAAAAAAAAAATGAGTTCATATATGAGTGATAATTAACCATTCACAATCTATCACGTTAGAATTGTGACAAAAAAGTTGTGAAATAATTTGTGGTTCTAGAACTACTCAACGTATATATGGATCACACGTGATATGATTCTCTCTCTCTTTCT
The DNA here is from genome assembly GCA_019022515.1 of Quercus aquifolioides. NCBI lineage: Eukaryota > Viridiplantae > Streptophyta > Magnoliopsida > Fagales > Fagaceae > Quercus > Quercus aquifolioides. The sequence goes on along the minus strand of CM032334.1, from coordinate 58,067,495 downwards.
CTCTTTCTGTAAAAATTAGTACAATGGGGCGTCCCTCTCACCAAATTAAAGTGATAAGTAGCGTTACATGAAACCGAAAATTTCACACACCCTTTATGCGTTTGTGTTGCGGTGGGCCGAAGTAAAGTAGGATGCGAGATGTGTGTGAACTTTTTAATGATAATTTTGATGCCTGTAACATAATTATTATTTAAAAAAAAAAGTTAGATTGTATAGTTTAAAAATGAAAAGCATGGAGTCTCTCCAAAAAAAAAAAATTTAAAAGCATGGTAATCTTTTTTTTAAGGATTTCACTTTAGGGCACATAATAATTAATTATTTTTAAAAATATTTTTTCGAGAATTAAAAAAATATTGACAATTTTTTTAATTCTGGAGAAAGTGTTTTCAAAAATAGATAACTTAATGTGTACTCTTAGAACACACAAACTTTTTTTTAATATATATCCCAGTCCCCCTGGCCTCCATTGTCCGTTCAAAACCGTGCAAACTGATTAGGCACAGATATCATATCAGATATGAGATAAGTTCAAAAACTGTCTCTTCCGGACAAATTTAGGATAAGCACGAAAGACTGAGAATATTACAAACTATTACTTTGTCCTCCTCCTCCTCCTCTTGATTTTAATAGAAAATTGAGACCGATTACATTCTCTCTATCCTCCCGGCTGTAAGAGTAGTGGACAGCTTATGAATCAATTATGACACCCAATTGCCCAAACAAAAATTAATTGAGCATATCCCATCAAAAAAAAAAAAAAAAAAAAAAAAAAAAAAATTAATTGAGCATACGGTTTCGCAGCCAGTAGAGACCCAATTAATAATTGGGTTATGGACTGGTAATTATCACTCTCAAATTCCGTGCAATTGAATTAACTTCAAGTTCAACATAATTAAATAAATACCATATTATTTATTACAGATTTAATTAGAGTAGATATCCTGTCATGAATCCTAAAAAACATGGGTGTAGAATTATTTAAACAACATATAATACAACACAGTAAAAGCAACAACTGAGCAAATTAAGTCAATTTCTTTTTTAGACCAGTAGATGCTTCAAAAAAATAAAATAAAAACGCCTATTTTTGTTTGTTCAAGTCAAGGCAAGAAAGTAGGAATATTAAGATTGATAAAAGAAGAAGAAGAAGAAGTAGTAGTAGCAGCAGCAGCAGCAGCATTAAAATTAGTCTGATCAGGTGGAGGCTGAGGCTGAGGCTGAGAAGGAGGGTTATGAATAGTATTAGCTGGGAACTGACCGCACTTGTGACACCTAGCTGCATTAGCATTAACGAGGACCAAGATCTGGCGGCAAGATGGGCAAGAAGAGTGAGAAGCAAGCCAAGTATCTATGCAACCCACATGGAAGGCATGTCCACACTGAGGCAACACTCTGATCTCCTCCCCTTTAACAAAATCACCCAAACATATAGCACACTCACCTCCATCTCCACCTTCAACTCCATCTCCCACTACTACTCCCATCTTTGTGGACCCCCCGTGGCCGTATGTGTACTTTGGCAGTGACTGCAAAACCTTCTTTTTCACTCCCTTGTTCGCCAAACTTCGCGGTGGAGACCTATTTCCACTCCCACTAGTGCCGCCGCGTCTGAGCCAGGCGCACCGTACCACCGCTATGAGACCCACCACGCATATGAGGGCGCAGAGAAGCGCCGCTAGTATGACCACGAAGTCAGACTCCACAGTCAGAGCTTCAGGAGGCGGAGCTGCCACCACCGTTGGCGGTGATCTGGCTGTGGTTCCATTTCCTCCGACCAGAGTTCTTTTAATTATAGACCGAGTCATCACTCATATATAATATCATATAATAATAATAATAATAATAATATAGAGGAGTAATAAGGAAGAAATGAGAGAGAGAGATATATATAGTAGAAGAAGATTAGTAGAAAGTACTTAGGTGTGTAATTAAGAAAGTGGGTGCAAGTGGGTGCAAGTGGGTGGGTCTAGGAGATAGTTAGGTAGTTTCATAGAGACTACTGAGAAGTGATGAAGAAAGATAAAGATGCCTACAGCTACATTTACAAAAGCACAAACCTGCAGACCAGAAACAATGTTGGAGTTGTTCCTCAAAAAAAAAAAAAAAAAAATGTTTGTAAAGACTTGGACTTCGAGCCTTGGACACGTGGTGAGGATAAGCCCATAGATAAGATAAATAATTGAGAGACCCTCAAACCTATAGACTATAGATCTAAGAGGTGGGAGAAGTGGGTAAATCACTCGTACTCGCTTTCTTTTTACACATTTTGGTAACGCGCTCCGCTATTTTAGGGTTACAGCCGGTAATTAAGGTAAGGACAACATTAACAACCACACTTGCCTACTCCTTTTTTTTTTTTACAATTTATTTATTGTGTTATTAACTTTCTTAATCTCGATTTAAAGGATTTTTCTTTTCCTATTTTTACCACCAATTCCTCGCTTTAATCCTCTTTCTTTACACGGTTTACGAATCTTGCAATAACCATGTTATGGGATTAATTACATCTTTTTAAACTGTTTTGGGATAATTTGATAGTAGTTCTTTTAAAATCTTATTGAACATTTTTAAATTAAGGTCATGCTAACGAGTGCCCTTAGGGTACTCATTAATAATTCATTTTAGAAAAATTTTGATACCACTTTTATGAGAAATGAAAAAAGAGTGTCTTAAGGGCACTCGTTAACATTTCCCTTTAAATTAATTAATTCAATTTTGTCACTTCTAAAATATTTAAACAAAACATTAACTATTCCTATTTAATAATTAAGTAAATTATTGATGGCCTGTTAAAATTCAATTTACTAACTTCAAAATGAATGAATGAATATAAATTTAAGAACTCCATGATAAAATTGACTTGATTCTTACTCCCCTTAATAAAGTAGCGCATTAAGATGAAGGATTTTTGAAAAGAACATGTTTCATTAAATTTCAAGCCTTTTTTACTTAAAATTAAACCCCCAAAATTTTGTACTTAAATCAATAACTAATTAAAGAGATTTAATATATGGGAGTACTAGTAATTACCAATCAATATTCAATAAAATGAAATAAAAGCAACAAAGACTATAAAGGTAATTTTCTTTCCTAAGTTATCCAGATATTTATATAAGAGTAATACTATAGATATTACAAATTTTACATAAGGAAAATGTGAGAGATATAAATTTTTTTACAAACTACTAATGTGGCGAGTAGTTATTGGTAAATGACCTTACAAATAGATATCTTAATGTTTACAATACAATGCCTATTAAAATTGATTTGCCATTAATTACATTTATTGTCACATCAATTTAAAAAATTTTCTTTTTTAATAAAATTGATAATAATTTTAATATCTTCTTACTTAAGGACATTAGAGGAAGAGAAGATATCTCTTGACTCTTGTATTTGTTGTATGTAACAGATCTCTCAGAGCATGTTGACCCACTAGTAATGTGAGGCCCACATGTTATGAAGGAAAAATTATATTATGTTTCAGGTGTATATGTCATCTCTCTCACAGCAGCTGAGCCCCACAACTGTGTGGGACCCAGCTGCTGTGAGAGAGATGACATATACACCCGAAACATGATATACTATCTCGTTATGAAGAAGCAGGTTGCATACACCGGAAATAGGAGATCCTTTTTCCTAAAGCGTGGGGGTGATTAAAAAAAATGACCCGCACTCAACATGACTTTTACAGTCTTATAAGTTCTACTCAGATTTTCATTGCAATTTTACTATATTCAAAATCAAAATACATCATGTAAAGAGTCTTGTAGCTCAATTTGATTATTTTTTTTTAATTTAAAAATCAGATTACATCATGTTCACAAAGCCATTAATTAATTCTATATCTACTTAATATTGGCTAAAATCAGTTATCCATACGCTTATTTCTGAATATTACACTTTTTGCATATGTTTATTGCGGGTGCAGTTATCTTTATCATCTGAAGTGAAGAGGGGGGGGGGAGGGGGGGGGGGGGGGGGGCAATTGGCATTTCGCATTTGCAAGTGAAAGCACGAAGAGTGATGAATCATGATAATTAAGAATTGTGGACTCCTAAAAGGACCAAGTGTCATTGTTTAAAACGACAAACATAACCGAGTGGTACTGCCGCCCAGGCCTCATCTTAAATAAGGAGAGATCGATCTGAAATGGAGTTTTTGGATTTCATGAGGTCTCAATCTCATCCAAATGGGGCAATCAGGTTCAGGCGGCATGTGTTGTAAGTTGTAAGTTGTAACACACATTAATGATGTTTATTCTCACATCGCATCAACCCCACCTTCATATATTGCTTCTCTCCCTTTGGTGCTTCCCAACCATATCCATTATTATTATTTTTTAATTATAATTTTCCATTGTCCTCTACCCCTCTAACCAAATTTGAGCGTGTGAGAGACAGCATTTCTTGGGATAATAATAGATTAATACTTACAGCAAACCTTTTTTACTTACCACAATTTAGAAAAACAACCACTCTGTTGAGTTCCATACATAAGCTACCGTAGATTAAATTAGAAATCAAGGTTAATCACTCTCAATTAACTACTATCACTTTATTTAATGATTTTTTTTTTCTTTTACTCGGTGAAATTGAAATGGGATACATGGTGATTTGACATACGAAATACGTCAATTTCAAAGATCAATATATGAGAAAGACTATTTCTTAAATAAATAAGAGGTCAAATCTCATTAAAATTTTAGGATGAACTTAGCCACCCCTTTGGCTAAATTCACTCATGCATCTTTTTATTTTTTGATGCACTAAGTCCAATGACAATATATTTTTCGTAATCTCTTTACAATTATTAAAATTGTGTAATATATAGTTCATACAAAAAAATTGTGTAATATATAATAAAATTATGTTAATGATAAACCCAAATAAAAGAAATATTATTGTAATCATAAACAAGCCATGTTCACCATTGTGAAAAATTTATAAAAAAACATCATATTCCTAACATTACTCTCTTTGGGACAATGTTTCACGAGATATGAGACCATGTTTCACAGGAATTCTCTCAAAAGATTGGAGATATGAGACCATGTTTTATGAGAATTATTAAAAATTATTTATTTTCAATATCTTATTTACATAATGTGAAATAAAAAATTAAAAACTAATTTTATTTCCAAAAAAAATTAAAACTTAAAATATTTGAAATGAAACTTGTGGGGTCAAAGAAATTGGCAGCCCCGGCCCATTTTATGCTAGGCCCAAGGCCCACGCCGAGGAGAAAGAAATGTCGAGGACGAACGAAAGAAGTCCACATCGCCAAGAAGCATCACCAAGGACAATCCTGTCCTCAGCCAACTGAGATCATAGAAGGGAAGAGTGGCGCACCATCAAAGGCAACTCCCCAGGCCATCCCAAGAAAAAGGACAGGTACAATGGGTCAGCCATGGGAGCATGGTGGAGGAGCAATTTAGGGAGGAACTGTCACCTCTGCATTAAATGCCCACAACTAACATTCTGGCCGCATTAATGAGGAAATGACCCCTAAACAGTGCTGCCTTGGTTGCTGCAACCCACAGAAAGTTCGGGAAAGCGGCTAATGGGACAGGCACTCGAGTAGTGACCTGCATGATCAACAAATGGAGGGCCAAGATCAACTGAAAGAGGGTATATAATGTAAGAGATCCTTCAGAAATTGGAGACCAGAAGGAGAAAGGAGAAGTAGAGAACGCTGTAGCAATTTGTATCATCTTTGAAACTTTTGTAACCAAGCACTAGAGAAATAATAAGAATTTAAAGCTCCTAAGATAAGGGCCGAGGAACAGAATTTCATACTTTAGTCCACATTTTTGTTATCCAAACCATTCGTAACCATGTCTAATTGTTGTAACCCTCACTAAGGCCTAGTTCTTAAACTCATTCTCTATAAATTTATTGTATTCGACTAGTTGGGTCTGAGTCCACTCATCCAAAAGCAGAAGTGCTCAAGTCCAGTTCCTACAATTGGCGCCGTCTGTGGGGAGAACTTGTGTGTTAGTAAGGGTAACAGTCAAGTATGGTAGGATCAGGCCCCAATCAAGCAGGCTCCCATCAGTCTAAACCGGCTAGATCCCAACCACAGGGTAACTTCGCCGACCCTGAGCGTGATCGAAATGAAGAGAACAGAAGGTTTCGAAAGGGAAGTGTGCACACCACTCAAACCAGCAGAAGTCACTCTTATGCGGGCAATCACGTGCTCTAGAGACAAAATAACAACCGGGCCCTGCAGTCAGAAGAAGTTAGGAGTCACGTGTCCTAGAGACGTGATGATAAGCAGGCCATGCAGCGAGAGATAGACGACTTGAAGAGAAAGCTGCGCCATGCATAACAAAGGCGGCCTCATCCTAGCCCTGACATGCCCTCCGATGATGAAAGCGATGATGATTATAGGCAAAGATTGAGAACTCCTTCGAGTGAGACCTTTTCTCACGAAGAAGAGCACTACCAGAGGCGCAAACGTAAAAGCCCATCCCCAAGGAGCTTGGGAAACGATGCCATGAGCAGGGCACTAGATCAACTCTCTAAGTCACCCTTCACACGCCACATAGAAGGTGCTATACTTCCTCGACGATTCCAGCAGCCAACCTTCACCATTTATAACGGCAAAACCGACCCCGTGGAGCATGTGAGCCAGTTTAACCAAAGGATGGCTGTCCATTCTAAAAACGAGGTACTGATGTGGAAGGTTTTCCCATCTAGCTTGGGACCAGTGGCGATGAGGTGGTTCAATGGCCTAAAGACGAATTCCATAGATTCGTATAGGCAGCTAACCCAAGCCTTTGGCTCCCGTTTCGTTACAAACAGCAGAGCTCCTCAAACAGGCTTTTTACGCTGAAAAGAGACGCGAGTTTGGTTAGAGGTTTGACCAAATTCAGGATATGTGCGCAAGAACTCTTAAATGTAAAAGTAAAGAGGCAAATTAGTTCAGATGGGTATTTATACCCCCAATTAAAAGGAACCGTGCGGGTTTTCCTGCCCATAAAGGTAAGGAAATCTCTACCGTTAGATTACCATCACACCGTTGAACGTGGGGAGCATGCAGCCATTAGAATTTAATGAGGGCGCGCTCCACATACCGAAGTGTCAAGAACATGCCTTGGACAGGTGAAAGAATTCAGGCACTGACGGAGGACAAGACTTGACAAGCCATGACGAAGGCCCGAGGATAACAAAATCCTCCTCTCCGCTCGAGGATCTGGACGATAGGATTTTGAGGGGCTATTGTGGGGTCAAAGAAATTGGCAGCCCCGGCCCATTTTATGCTAGTCCCAAGGCCCACGCCAAGGAGGAAGAAATGTCCAAGGACGAATGGAGGAAGTCCACATCGCTAAGAAGCATCGCTAAGGACAATCCTATCCTCGGCCAACCGAGATCATAGAAGGGAAGAGCGGCACGCCATCAAAGGCAACCCCTCAAGCCATCCCAAGAAAAATGACAGGTACAATGGGTCAGCCATGGGAGCATAGTGGAGGAGCAATTTAGGGAGGAACTGTCACCTCTGCATTAAATGCCCACAACTAACATTCTGGCCGCATTAATGAGGAAATGACCCCTGAACAGTGCTGCCTTGATTGCTGCAATCCACATAAAGTTTAGGAAAGCGGTTGATGGGACGGGCGCTCAAGTAGTGACCTACATGATCAACAAATGGAGGGCCAAGATCAACTGAAAGGGGGTATATAATGTAAGAGATCCTCCAGAAATGGGGGACCAGAAAGGAGAAAGGAGAAAGGAGAAGTAGAGAACGCTGTAGCAATTTGTATCATCTTTGAAACTTTTGTAACCAAGCACTGGAGAAATAATAAGAACTTAAAGCTCCTAAAATGAGGGCCGAGAAACAGAATTTCATACTTTAGTCCACGTTTTTGTTATCCAAACCATTCATAATCATGTCTAGTTATTGTAACCCTCACTAAGACCTAGTTCTTAAACTCATTCTCTATAAATTTATTGTATTGGGTTAGTTGGGTCTGAGTCTACTCATCTAAAAGCAGAAGTGCTCAAGTTCAGTCCCTACAAAACTTTTTTTATATTTTTTGAAAACATTTGAATAAAAAACTAAGGCAAAAAGTAGCGTGGCATTCACAAACTATACATAAAAAAAAAAAAAATAATAATAATAATAATAAAAGAAAAAAGAAAAAAAGAAGGTACTTGTAAATTATAATCAAATGACAAACTCGTACAAAGTGGGCGTGGGAAGTACTAATAAGCTGGAATCAAGATGCCCGAGTACCTACCTATTTTCAAAACTTTTTCTCTACTTTTACCAAGTGAGCCTTATTCGACATGTGCAACTGTCTGGCAAGTAGCCATTTTAACTCCTTTTGATTTTGGGAAGCCAGTCCACCACACGGAATGCAACTATTTAGTTCTAATTTTGTGATAAGTTTTAAGTGAGCTCTCTTCTCGGTTACTAGAATGACCTTAAAATCATAAGACCCATTCTTTTGAGATTTCAATTAATGCAAATACAGAAGAGTAAAAAAAAAACAAAACACGTTTACTTTTAAAAAACAAGAAACAAAATACATTTGCTTCTAAAAATAACCTCAAATCTACGAGAGTTCCTTAAATCCATAAAGAAAAATGGTCTGAAATCCACCAGAAAATAAAAAGACAAAAGTCTGAATTTTATTGATTAATAATTGTTAAAAAAAACATTTACAGACTTAGGAGCCTATTTAAGGGCTCCATAAAACTCGATAGACAAAAAATATATTCTAAAATAACTCCTAATTAATACCTAACCATAACATGAATCAAATTTGACCTAAAAAGCATTAAAAGCACCTAAAAACAAGAAAATAACAACCTTAATCCTAAAATAATGAAAATTACAAATTAAATACCAAAATTAATAAATTACAATAATTAATACCTAAAACATAAAACTCGACAAAAAAAAAATATATTCTAAAATAACGCCTAATTAATACCTAACCATAACATGAATCAAATTTGACCTAAAAAGCATTAAAACCACCTAAAAACAAGAAAATAATAACCTTAATCCTAAAATAACGAAAATTACAAATTAAATACCAAAATTAATAAATTACAATAATTAAATAGTAAATTATGTCCTACATCATCAATCCAATCATTTAGTTTATGTTTTTGTTTTTTTGTTTTCTAAAATTAATAGTTAAAAATGAAGAGATTTGAACCCTGAATGTTTTTATTGAAAACACCAGAATAAGGCAATGAAACTACAAGCCTCTTAGCCCATTCATGTGTATTTTTGAGATATTAATGAATGAACTAAGTTGGAAATATGAGAGAGCCAATCAGCCAACCATATTTTGTTTTACTTACAAGTAATGATTTTAGGGGTGATTAGAATGCCCTGACCCTTTTATAATAAAAATAAAAAGTAAAAACGACTAACCTTCCCTTTTTAAATTTCCATTCATGTGTACTTTTGAGATATTAATGAATGAACTAAGATAAAAATGGAAGAGAGCCAAATATATACACATAAAACGATTTGGTTAAATTGGATTGGATTGGATTTAGAGTAATTTTTCAACCCAATCCAACCTCTCCGGGTTGAAAATGTTCACTCCAATCCATCCTATGGTAGTTCTAAAATTCAATACAACTTAATTAGTAAGAAAGGGTTTGTTGGGCCATTGCTTGGGGTTATTTTATCAAATCAATTAAAATATGTGTGCGCCAAAAAATAATCTCCAAAAGAAAAAATAATGGGTCAATCTCATATTAAAAAATGAGTGTGAGTTAAAGAGGTTTAAAGTCAGTGTTGTGTATCCAAAAGTTAAGTCCTTTTAGATATACATCACTATCAGTTTCTTTAAAACTTTCTCTCATCTCCCTTCTCCTCACGTGTGTGTTAAAATATTTAGTATTCTCAACAAAAAAAAAAATATTGGTTGTAGGTTGAGTTTATTGCTAAACTGAATCCAACCCAACCCAAGTTTTGCATTACATATCAACCAACCCATCAACCCACTATAAAACAACCTGAGACATCAAGCTAGGCCAAGTTTTCCTGGTTGGTGGCTTGAATGCACAACATAAACTACCAGGACTGCCACGTCCAGAAATGTACACGAAAAAGAAAATGTTCAACATAGGAAAATTAAACTAAATCAAGCATGGAATATTGGAATGTGATATAAGCAACATACAATGTAAAATAGGCATTCTATCTAAAAAATTAACTGGCCAGAACAAAGCGGAAAATGTTGTTTTAAACTCCTATTAAATTTATAAACAAGCCTATAAATCTACAAAAATGCTTCTCTATTTTTATTTTTTTATTATTATACGAAAAATGATTCTCTATTTCACTGGCTGCATTTGAATAACTACAATGTTTTCTCACAATACATACAACAAAATTGATGCAACTGGATAGCAACTGTCAATACCTTACTCACGTTTATTTCAGTGGCTCAGGTTTGACAAATGAAAAGTCATCTTCATTGCTTGTTTCTTCTCCATGGTGAGGTTCACTTATTTGAGTTGGTTCCTCATCATCATCAACTCTTATAATCAAGTTGGCCGCAGATGAGGTGGGAGACAAAGGATCAGTTTCATAATCAGAGATTTCATTATCGTCATAGGTGGAGCGGGTTGAGTGTCCGGTAGTTTTGAAGCGGTGCAATGTTTGTCCAGAGGAGTGCACTGTTGAGGAAGGGCTTCCACCTAGAGTCTGAGTAGGGGACTTTCCTCCTCGCCTGCCATGTTTCTTTTTCACAGCCATGTGCCACTTCTTGAGGGCCTTGGATGTTTGTTCATCAAAAATTGATTTCTTCATGTGTGAACCCATCTGCAGTTGCCACCATGAACAATTATGAATTGGAAATAAATAAGTCTTTTCTGAAGCCAGAGTTAGTTTATATCACCTAACCTTGTTGTTAATGTTATGTAAGCCTTCTAAAAATTACATTAGAATCTCATGGAAACAGTGAAGGTACCTGAGTAACAAGGGCATAAAGCGGAAGTGTGATGTAGCTGCAGAGACATAGGACTGCAACCCTGTGATAGTTCCAAAAAACGTAACCCATGAATCCAAGGTAATATACAGATTCACCACATCAATTCAAGGTAATTCGTATGTTCAATCTTACTGATTTATATTCTAGATTGTTTACTTATTTACTTGCTTCCTTTAAAAAGAAATTAGCAGCCTTTTGTTAGCAGTCTTCGTGCTAAATGCTTTTATAATTTAACACTCCTTTCAGATAAAAGCAAGAAGATCTATCTTTCAAGTGGATATCTCCATTGCAAGGGAGAAAAAAATGAATTAAAGGCCTACCCTAAAGCAAGTTTTATAATAGCAAGCTTGAAATTCGAATGGAAGCAAGATGTCAACCCATACTCGTACTGCACAGAAAGAAATTTTCCATAGAAAACCATAATATTAGGAATGAAGCATACAGGAGAGTAAGAAATTAAAAGGGAAAAAATAATAATTCAATAGCTGTTAGCAAAGTTAAGTATAGAACATTTCATTACCCATATCCACAAGAAATATGTTATTTGGAATGCATTCTGCATGTCACAAAAAATAAAAAAACAGATCAGACCAGTCACAAATATGAAAGAAAATTTAGAAGTCAAAATTGAAAAAGACCATAAAAATTGTTGAATTGTGCAGAATTTGATTGATAATTTGATATAAAGAACAGGAACTGGGATTAGATAGTCATTATAACTGATGTTAAATAGTCATTACTCAATAGCACTAAAATCATGAATCAAAACTTGACAAAGATTTGGGGTGACAACTTGTTCTCTCTTTGCCTAAAGGCATAATGTGCATTTAGAGAGCATAAGATCTTATTTATCATATTTAATCATTACAATCTCAATTCATTAATCACTCAACTATAGAAATATTTCCTCTTTTGACTAAACCTGAGGCTAATCAGATCATTCTAACCACAACAAAAAAGATAATTTTAAAGTAAAACATTTTCACTATAACCAAGACCTCAAATAAGTTTTCAGCAAGGCAGAAAGTTCCCTTCTAACTTCAATAAGACTATACAAGTATAAAAAAATAATGTTTAACCATGACAAATTTTGTGGTACTCATTAATCATTACCTAAGTGGTAAGCATTTTTAGTCAAGAATATACAATACAGGTGGCTATTGAATACCTGAAACAAAGCAAAATGGATAAGTTGAAGAATTAACTGAGGCCGACCAAACCAAAAGTATTTGTCTGAGACTTGCACAAGTGGAATCCCTTGGACTACTGCATGCCTTTCTGTGATTTCAAGAGCCATCTTTGTCAAAATGGCTTGAAGTTTTGTTCCAACAGCTAAGATTATCTGCAATCAATTAAAAGGTTAGAATTTTCATTTTCCAAAGATTTGGAAATCTGGCTGCTAAAGAGAAATATTTCTCACAATCACAGGGATTATGGACGCCCAAAACAATGCCTGCCATCCTGAAAAGGACATATTTCAACAAAGTTAATCAGCTTTTACTGGAAAGTGCAGAATATGCTCCAAAAGAAATTTCAAAGAAAGAAGTGGGTTACCGTTAACGTTTAATAGCAAAAAAACCACGAATGACGTCCACAATACAGGACTGCCAACAACATCAAGAAAATAATTCATGAAACTCATATGGTCCAAATTTATTACAGGGAGTGACTACTGAAAACCACAATTATAATGAAATAAAAAATATATATTAAATGAAGTGAACATTACCTTACTCCAACAACTGCCTTGAAGTCATCCTCCAAAGATCTTTTGATATACTTTTGGAAGTTAAATTTACTTCCAGGAGCCAAGTGGACCTATAGTTGTAGCAATGTCATAAAATGGTGACATATTTTACTAGAAATACAGAAATACTAAAACGAAAACTTACAGTGATGAATCCATTGCGCAAGGTTAAGTAGTCAGACTTACTAACAGACTTAAAAAATTGCCGAAAGAAGCATCCCTGCCAAAGATAAATATTTTAATAAGTTCACTGTCAATATAAAAAGATATACATAGCCACAACTACAAAAATTGTAGGTTTAATACACTGTAATCTAAACAGATACAAGCTTTTGTTGCAGTTCCAGTCTAACTGTTGCAGGCTAGATCTAAGGTATAAGTGAATTCCCCCAAATTTTATATCTTGTCTCTGACCATTTTTAGTATTGGCTGCAGAGGTTTTGCATTTCTTTGTAATTCCTTCAACTAGAACCACTTAGCATCATTTCCTCTTATTGGCCAATGACTGGTCTTCATAGCACATTACCAAATCACCAAACCCATACTTTCTCTCTTTCTTTAGTGCAACCCCTTACGTCTCACAAATCTAGTCATTTATAATTTTAATCTTCCTAAATTCTTACTCAGCCATCTTAGTATTAGTTAAGCTCATCCAGTCATCTTATTGGCATAACTTCAACTATTGCACTCACAATTGAGATGTCCCAGTCCATGGCATTAGGCCATTTTTACCTCATAGCATAACAATGTAAATAACAAAACAAAAATCAAGATGTGCCAGTTAGTAAAGACATTTCTTACCACATAAAAGAAGAAAGGAATCCTTGTCCAGAAACTGGTGTGTGCTCTAACAAATGAGGTCTCATGAGAAAGCCTGAATCTTGAAGGATCTGCACATAAATATACATAGAAGTTTAGCTTCCAATAAGGCACATACACCCACCTATTGACAGATGAATTTCAGGATGTCATTTTCAAGTCTGAGGAAATGCAAATTTCAAGCTAATACATAAAGAACAAGCTATCTCTATGTCATGGGGTGACATACCATTTGAAAACTCATAGTCATGGGATGAGGTTTCCTCCTCCCAATTCTTCCAGCCACGAATCTGCACAAAGAAACATTGAGGAAACCATTAGATATAATCGAATGTATGGTTTATTCAATATTTAACATGACCACTATAAATTGATTATCAAGGCACACTCATGTAAAACGTTTCTTTATATTTCAGATGTCATAGAGAACTTTTGGGCAAATTTGTGCCTTTTAGCCATGCTCTCTTTGTTTCCTGTTATGCAGCCAGAAATCATGTCTTGAACAACAAGAAGGGGGTCTGTCCACTTCTTGTCGTTCAAATTTGGTTTTATTATAAAAAAATTACAGATGATTCATATCCTAACTATATCAATCCATCTTGGTGGCATTCTTTCCATAGATTTAAATTTCAAACCACCAATCTAGTGTTCTTCTTTTATTTGTAGGCATAACTAGGAATAAATGTAAAGGGACAACACAGCGGCTGAAATGAGACAAATATACAAAATTGAGCAAGAATACCTAGATTTAAACCAAAACAAAGAGAGTATCTATCCTACATTTCTAACATAATCAGTATAAAACATGCAGCCAAACAGAACTGTACTCGACAATATGGTTGAGACCCTCCTGCCCAAAGCAAAGATATCAAAAGATTATAGCATTCTTTGAGAGGCCTTATCATCGTCTTCCATCCAAAATAAAATGCATGATTATCCAGTCATAATTTGATTTCAAATGAATTGAGAGGTATCAAAAGGTGAGAACCAGCATATTATGCCCTAAGGTTCCAAGTATTCATGTATAGATGTCATAACATTGGTAGTATATTTAAAAAAAAAAGTTCCTTTACCTTTAGTCTTCCAAGCATCATTGTGATAAAACTATACAGCACGTGAAAGAATGCTAAGAAAAATATGAGGATGTGCAACTGATGCAGTCCATTGACAGATATAAGTGGTGCATAACCCTGTTGAAAAAATCCAATCAGTAAGTTGGCCAGACTCATGCAATGAGTAAAAGCATTTTTTAGGTTGGGAACAGAACTTAGTGTTCAGAAAGTTAATTTCCTCAAAGTAGAATAAGGAAAACAAAAGCAATTTCTATGTTAACAGAATATATGGCTATTGGGTCAGCAATGATGCATACAAGTGTGATAACAACACAAGGCAGTGGCTTCAGGATTGCCAATAAGATATTAGAAATTTAAAAACATTTCTTGTAAGAATTAGTAATGCATAATTCAATCATATTTGATACAAGGATTGGTTGGTAAATGTTTGTTTTCATCCAGAATTCTCTTCCACCCAATTAACTGCATTTCATTTCACAAATTCACACCTATTATGATTTAATAAGAAACATGTAGGCTAAGTTTAGCATGCCACACTACGTACTCATTATTTGTAAAACTTATCAGAAGGTTTGATGTGCTGGTAAAGACGTGAAAAAGTTTCTGCATTGATATGTTGCTTTGGTTTGCCAACATCCCCCAACCCCTTCCCCACCCGTGTGTGTATATATATATATATATATAAAATTTATTTTGCTACATTCCAATTTGAAAATAGCTGAACAGTAAATGGCATATACAAGGAAAATAATCGAATGATGACTGGTTCTATAGTTTTAAGTATTATGCTTCCAAAGCCAATATCCAAAAATGTTGAATGCTCTCTTACTAAATACAAGGAGTTAGTAAGGAGATGGCCCATATAACTTTTGCTTTTCTCTTAGAATACACTTACTGCCTTGCAACTAGGAGCGTAGCTACCAGCAGCTAAAAATCTGCGGTCTAACCATAACAGTCTACGACGATCATCTCCTTCAGTACTTGTAGTTGATTCCTCACTTTTACATGGCAACATATTATCTAAAACCTTTGCTGGAAGACAGATTCTGGCAATGTAACTTTGCCCAAATGTCAGGAGCAGTGAGATGAAACCTAGAATCATCAGTTCTGCAGTATTTGCATCAAAAGTTAGATATGCACAGTTAATATGTAATTCCACACAACCCAAATAGAATGGGATGACTCTCATAGTTCTATGAGAATGTGAGATCAAAGTTACAATTGAGTAATCAAGAACCATGATATTACCTGCTTTAATCTTCTCTAGAGCTTCAAATAGAGCTTTCTTGTGCTTTTCTGTAAGCCACTGAATTGAGATTTTTTAAATTAATGAGAGGGTAAATCACAAGAACCAAATAGAACAACATCATGAGATAAATAATAATAATAAATAAACAAATAACAACTGTTCTTTTCAAGTCTTAACCAAGTAGATCAACATCTGAACTCCCCCTTCTTAATGGTATGTGGTTGTTTTTTCATAATGGTCTTTTCATTCTTGTGCTATCAAAATTCATGGGTTTCAATTTTCCAATTGGAAAACATGAATCTTCCCTACAATCCACCTACACCTTCAGCTAGGAAACAACATACAGAGACACAAAGACTTTTTCTTTTTCAAACCCCCCCAAAAAAAATGGAGCAAGTTTGGCTTTTGGGTAACAGATACGGGGGTCATTTGTCTAGCGAGGAACTAACTACTTTGATAAGAATCAAACAAATATGGTAGAAGAACAATATCAATATGAGCTCCAAATTCCAGAGACACATAACTGGAACTCGTAACCAATAAAATAAACCATAAAACACCAATCTTTACTCGTTAGAGACTCTTGAAAAAAGCAATTGTCTTCCCAGGTAAAAGAATTGTCATCAAAAGAGAGAAAGAGAGAGAGAGCTAAAACAAACAGCTAAAACAACAGAAGTTAAAGCTGAAACTAACAAAACTTACCGTCCCAAGTTTATGGATAACCTTTTCTAAGACTAAGGAAATGATGATAATAACAGCAGAGACACCAGAAACAGCCCATGTAGGTGTCTCATCCAGCTCCCTTTCCTGTGAACCACTACTCTCGGTTGCTGCCATAGCTCTATGTCCTATCATAAGCCACACACAGAAACACACATACCCAACCAGCAACATCTTCGTTTACAGACAGAGAGAGAGAAAGAAAGAGTAATGATGGAAACTAAAACGTAAGCTTTTGCTTTATGGTTTTAACATTTTAAATAAAGGGAAAGAAAACTCCAAAAAGGTAAAGCATTAATTGGTTATTATCTTTGGATTTAGTGTGAAAACTATGTACGAGTCTCCCTCTCTCTCTCTCTCTCTCTCACAGACACGACACAGTTCTAGTTGGTGAATTAGTCGGAGCCAGTTCAACATACACGACCAATTTTGAGCTTTTAAAAAACACCATGTCCATGTCCAGTCTTCTTTTCAGTTATAGATTGATATTTCTTCTTTTCTTTTTACATTATTTTTTGAAAAAAAATACTACAGTATTTAGATTTGTTTAAGCGCGAGTTGTGGTGGTTTGGTACGAGTTGATAGAGGCTGAAACCCGGAAGTCCACGATTTGTCCTATATTGACAAAATCCGCCGCTTTTGGTACCATTTTTACACCGTAGAATTCCAATCTTTTATGGTTTTAAGTAAATTTTGTAACATCATCAACTACATGCGTGTTTTATTTTTACAGTATATTACACATCCGTATATTTCTTTATTCTAAATTATTTACTTTGTACCGATGTATCATTATATATATAACAATGGTTTCTCAAAAAAAAAAAATATATATATATAACAATGAAATTATTAAAATCAATACTTTTATTTTAATTTCCTTAATTAACTTTTATATTATCTTGGAAAACACAAATAAAATGAATATATATATATATATATGAAATACTTAATTAGTTGATTTTTTTTGGTATTATCAAATATAAAATTATATTAAAAGAGCATAAGAATGCTACTAATTTGAAATATTATAGATGAAATAACTTGTCGTATATAGTTTTTTTTTAATCCTAATTTTCTTGTTCAAATTCTTAATATATTTTTACATATGTCTATTTTTATACATATTTTAAAATTATTAATATATTTAATGGTTTTATGATAAAAAAATTTAATCTTATATGTTTTTATACATCGGTATTTAAAGATGAGAATTTGACATTAAATATTTTATTAGAAATATGAAGCATCAACCAATTCAGCTACTAATCTATTGATATTTTCAAATTTATCTTGATAGCTAATAAAGAGGGAAAAAAGGGAGCCTTTTAGGTAAATATTGCTAAAATCAAAATATATTTGCGTTATAGGTACTGTTTGAAGTTAATTGTAGAAATGAGGAGAGAGATTGAATTTCGGCAATACCGTTGCCGAAATTCAACAAAAAGTAGGAGAGAGAATGAGCAGAGAAAAGCTAACAGTAAAATGTTGAATTTCGGCAACACCGTTGCCGAAATTCATCTACCCAAATTTTCTGTGCTGCCCGGATGTGTGAGAAGTGCAATAATGCGTGAGCGCCCAAACTTAAAAAAAAAAAAAGTAATTGTGGCAATGGTATTGCCGAAAATAGTAGGAAAAAAAAAGAGTGAATACGAAAGAATTAAAGAAAAATATAATGTGCTACGTACACAATATTTTTACAATAAATCACAAGTAACTAGTTATTATTAGTTCAAATTTAAATTTGAAATTGACATTACTATTTTAATTAACAATAACAACAAGTAACAACTTGATACTTAGCATTTATTGTAAAAATATTGTAAAAATTGTATACACTTATTATTTCTTTAAAAAAAAAAAAAAAAATCCCAATTGTGGCAATGCCATTACCGAAATAGTGGGGAAAATTGTTTCCCCACAATTTCGGCAATGCCATTGCCGAAATTGGGGAAAAAACCCTTTTTTTTTTTTTTTCTTTCTTTCTAATTGCGGCAATGACTTTTAGTTTTTTTCTAATTGCGGCAATGGCATTGCCGAAATTGGGGAAAAAAAAAATTTTCCACAACTTCTCATTGCCACATTGAGAAAAAAGTTTTTTTATTTTTTTCCCAAATAGCATTGCCGAAATTGCGGGGAAAAAATTTTCCCTACTATTTCGGCAATGGCATTGCCACAACGGGGGAAAACTTTTTTTCCCCAATTGTGGCAATGCCATTGCCGAAATTGTGGGGAAACAATTTTCCCCACTATTTCGGCAATGGCATTGCCACAATTGGGATTTTTTTTTTTTTTTTTAAGAAATAATAAGTGCATACAATTTTTACAATATTTTTACAACAAATGCTAAGTATCAAGTTGTTACTTATTGTTATTGTTAAATTAAAATAGTAATATCAATGTCAAATTTAAATTTGAACTAATAATAACTAGTTACTTGTGATTTATTGTAAAAATATTGTGTACGTAGCACATTATATTTTTCTTTAATTCTTCTGTATTCACTTTTTTTTTCCTACTATTTTTGGCAATACCATTGCCACAATTACTTTTTTTTTTTTTTTTAAGTTTGGGCGCTCACGCATTATTGCACTTCTCACACATCCGGGCAGCACAGAAAATTTGGGCAGATGAATTTCGGCAACGGTGTTGCCGAAATTCAACATTTTACTGTTAGCTTTTTCTCTTTCCTCCTTTTGCTCATTCTCTCTCCTACTTTTTGTTAAATTTCGGCAATGGTGTTGCCGAAATTCAATCTCTCTCCTCATTTCCACAATTAACTTCAAACAGTGCCTATAACGCAAATATATTTTGATTTTAGCAATATTTACCTAAAAGGCTCGAAAAAAGGACTATCCATTGCCTGAGTTTCGTTATTTATTTATTTTTATTTTTGATAGTGAAACTAGGAATAGATAAATCCAAATGAAAATGGAGTACAACAAAGTTGGACCATTATATACCAATAATATTAAGGCAGCCATCAAATTTTTTGTTTCCTTTTCTCGACACGTCTTTTTATTCTTGTTTTTTTGTTTGAGAAGACACACCTCTCTTTATAATTGAATTGAAAGTTTTAAAGGAAAGATTGCAGTTGCAACTTGCACGCCTCGTGATTTCTTCGAAACAACGTCAAACAGATTCCGGTAGCCCTACTCCAATTCAAGGGCCACTAAACCCTCGCCATGTCATTCCATGTCAGCTTTGAGAGATGATCCTCGCTCAATGCCGTAGTGCAATGTAAATGTTTAAAGGTAAAAAATTAAC
The DNA here is from genome assembly GCA_019022515.1 of Quercus aquifolioides. Lineage (NCBI taxonomy): Eukaryota > Viridiplantae > Streptophyta > Magnoliopsida > Fagales > Fagaceae > Quercus > Quercus aquifolioides. Next base: position 58,047,654 of record CM032334.1, on the reverse strand, counting down.
CGCTGTCTTAAAAGTATTTACTTGAAAAATATTTTTTAAAATTTTTTATAAAAAAAGAAAAATAGTAATTATTATTTTTTTATTGTTTTTTATATTTTTCATAAAAGTAGTATTAAAATTTTTCTTAAATTATCTATTAACAAATATCTTAAGAGCACCCGTTAACTTGAATTATGTTTTCACAATTCCAACCATATAGTGTGTATGGGAAAATAAATGAAAGTGATGTTTTTCTACTTATGAAAAAGATGAAAAAAAAAATTATCCCTAAAAGGCTAAAAGCCTAAAATTGACGAAGTATACCTTGATTAACCTAAAAGTTTCTTACAACCAATCTTAATTGAAGTAGGTTTTTTTTTTTTTTTTTTTTTTTTTTTTGCAATTATGTGTGGCTAAAATTTGGGGAGCACTATGAAATTAAACTGTAGCATAGATTTTGACTTCGAATGAACTATGATGAACCCTCTCAATCTAATCGGTTTGATCGAACATGATAAACCTTTTTGACTGAACTAATTGCCTGCTGGAAGAAGACTTCATGCCAAACCAAGACCACTTGAAAGGGGTGGCCAAGAAAAGCTTACTTTCTATGGAATAGATTCGATGCTAGTGGCCTTTGGGTTAGCTATACTTTCTTTCATCTCATATATACTACCTAATTACCTTGACCTTGAGAATCACTATACTTATCTGTTAGAGTTGAGAATACATCGAGAAAGTATCTCCTGCGCTAAATGCATAAGACGCATGACATGCGTCTCATACGTGCAGCGTATAATTTTTTTTTCCCTTCAAAATATAGCTCTATTCTCCTCATGTGCACTAGTACAAGAGTATTTACCTAAAGAACTGACTTAAGTCCCATGCACATCAGTAGTGGACCAATCTTTATCCTTTACCTAAATAGTGATGAATGGCTATCACATAAGAATTATGGTACTACACGAAACTAAGATAAGACAAATAACAAACAACAGGAAAAGATCATGATCACAACCTTCTCTAGCTATTCTCCACTTCCCTCTCCTTTTATAAAAAGTTTAAAAGCTACCCTTCTCTTCTCTAGCTATTTAACACCGATACTCCCTAGATTTTTCTTTGGCATTGTCGAGACATGGCCAATGTAGATTCCCCGTAGTGAATCAGATGTGTGTAAGTATGGTTTGGGGTAAACTTAGAATTATAATAAGGAATGACTTCTCTTTATTTCTTTTAGGAAAATATCAAAATTTTAAAATTTTATAACATTAGGTTTGGAATGTTGATTTTAATTTTTTAGATAATGTGTCAGGCTGGTTAAGAAAGAGGATTTTAAAAAAATAAAATAAAAGGTGCACTGACGAGTGAGGACTGACAGGAACACCCTTTCTAAATAACTTTAATATGTTAAGAATTTCGTTAGTTGCCCGGTTACAAAAGAATATATAATACTAGCATCTCGAGTTTCTAAAACTCGAGATTTAAATAGAACTCGAGCTTTTAAAACTCGTTTTGGGGGTTTTTCATATATTGATCTGGACAAAGTTTTCTACGTGGATATCGGGTTTTAAAAACTAGCTTTATGAACTCGAGTTTTTAAAACTCGTTTTTTGTTTAATATTAAATCACGTTTTTGACCGCTTAAAACCTAAAATCTGCACTCTCAGACTCCACACTCTCAAACTCACTCACTCTCTCTGAACTTTCAAAATCACTCACTCTCACTCCCAAATCAGCTACCCTGTGCTCTCAGTCTCCACAGGCTCTCTTCTGCTTTGTTTATTGTCTTCCTTCTTCATCTCGCTTTCTTCGTTCTTCATCTCGCTTGCTAGGTAATAGTTCTCCGTTCCTCTTTTGCTGAATTTATGTTATAGATTTGGGCTTTTTGCATGGTGGGTTACACATTGTTAGAAATCTAAATGTTAGAACTTATTTTGACTGAAGGACTTTTTGCTGCTGTTGTTTTTGTTTCTGGGTTGTGAATTTACTTGGGTTTTCAGTTGCTTTTGATACATGCCCATTTGGGTTTTGTTTAAAATTGCTTTATATTTGTAGACATAGATGTCATTGAAATCAGAATTTCGTTTTTTTTTTTTGGTGGGATTGAGAGTTAGTGAGGTTGAGTGTATGGGTGAGGCTGAGAGTTAGTGAGGATACTCTGTTTTTGGGTGAGAGGCTGTCTGTGTTTATAAAAAATGTTGTGTATGTGTTTATAAAATTTTGTAGATCGTGGTTATAAAATTTTTCTCAGTAAAACTCGAGTCTATAAGACTCAAGTTCTATTGAAATTTTAATTAAAAAGCTTTTCAATAATCTCGAGTCTTAAAAACTCGGGTTTTCTTTTTCTGTAAAAATCGAGTCTTTAAGACTCGAGATCTACGTAGGATCATTTTAAGCCAACTCAGCAATTCAAAGCTAGTGCAAAGCGAGTTTGTAAAACTCGATTTTTTTATTGGATCTCAATTTTCTAAAACTCGAGATGTTAGTTTTCTTATTCCTTTCAAACATTGCCTAACTTACTACATTGAATCCGCTAACCAGTCTACTCTGCAAATTCCCTCGGACTGACAGCATACATAAAAGAAAACTAAATCCAAATCCAACCTTTTTTTTACTAGGGGCTGGGCTATCCAAATGTGTTCAGAAAAATTATTGGGTTTACCAAGAGAACTGTTGACATGATCTTCCTTAACCTCTCTGATTAGGAGTTCACTCACACATTTGCATAAATGGTCTTATCTCATTAATTGGGAGGACCACATCAACAGTTCTCCTGATAGAACTAATAATTTCTCTTGTGTTCGAAGTGAATCAAATAAATGTGCTATAATTACTATTAAAAGTTTCTACTTAAAATAAAATTAATAGTCAAGAGGTTGACCTCCTGGATATTCAATACTATTCATAGAAAAAACTAAAATTAATTGGAAACCATACGTGGATATCAAGGGTTATCAAAAATAAATAAAAAATAAAAATACGTGGATATCAAGTACAAATCTATTTAATGGGAAAGTCTAAGATTTTTTTTTTGATGAACAGGAAAGTCTAAGAATTGACCATCATCATATATATCAAGTCGATCGTTCGAAGAATTCACACTATCTATGGTCCCACTCGGCTCATTTACCCCTTTGGACGGCAAAACTGAAGGGATCCACGCGTTTTCTTTATATAGAGAAAGGACCCAACATTCCACAACATTCCACACATTAGTACATTAGGTTTGAACCTTTGAAATTTTCCTTGGGCTCAACCAACAGACACGGAATTTGAAGGAAAGTTTTCATACTTTTTCCACTCATTCAACTTTTGTTCTCATTACTCATTTCTCACTTCTCAGTGATTTTAAAAGTTTGAATAAAAATGCACTCTCTAAGTCTAAGTAAGAAGAATACAGCCAAGGATGATCTTACACGGCTTATTGACCTATTCAGTATTCAAGATCAGCGGCTCTACCGATTCTTTAATTTCTAGATATTTCACCAAGTAATTAATTTAGAAATTTTTTTGAATGGAAATTGATTTAGAAATTTATTGCAAAATGCATTGAGCTTGTCATCTTTGGTGACTTGTCGAACCAACTTAATTAATTTCCAAGAAAGTCTCAGTTGGTTGAAACGTAATGAGATGTATTTAAAGACTTAGGGCCTGTTTGGTAAGAGTATTTAAATATAATTTTTTGTTTTGCAATCCATAAAATAATGGGTCTTACACTTGAATTTATTGTTTGGCTAATATTTTCTAAATACAATTTTCAAAAACTTGTATCATATTTTCCTGATTTAGAACATGATTTTGAAAACGGCTAAGGAGGTGTTTTCAGGATACAGAAAATGTTTTTAATGACACAGTTGTAAATAAATTGAAAACAATGAACCCCACGTATTTGTCCAAATTCTTTTATCTAATTAAATTTAAACATATGATTTTATTATCAAACAATTATAATTTTTTCAAAAATAATTAAATTCTACACAATTATGTGTTTTAATTATATTGAAAAACTTAATATACTACAATTAAATATCTTTATTTTAAGTTTTAACCTTAAAAAGTAAAAAAAAATAATAATAATAAAAAATAAAAGAAGAAGAAGAAGTAAAAAGTAAAAAGTAAAAAAAAGAAAAAGATCTTGAAGGACGGAAGAAACTGAGATCAACTCCAAAGCCATGAGCTATCATTAGTTACCTCAATCAGCATCACCAACACCAATCATGTGAATCAATAGGATATCAGAAAGGTGTAGAAGATCTGAAGATGTGAACGTTTAACCTAGGGAAATTATTTATGACTCAGAAATGGACCTCAGAGCATTTGTATCAAAGAATGTATAAATGCTATAATCCTATTTTAGCCTCTAAAGCAGCAAAAAGCAAGCTACAACAAACATGTCATTCTTAAAAAAAAATAGCTCCAATCTTAAAAAAATATTATTATTTTAATGCCTATGATGGAGGAGGTGGTTTGTGTGGTTGTTTTTTATTATTTTAATGAGTAGATTATATTATTTTAAACGAAATGGTAAAAAAAAGAAGTTTTTATATTGGATGTATTTTAGAGTAAGATGGTATAATAGATAAAATAACTTTTTGAGATGTTAAATGCTAAAATTTTTAGAATCATTGATGTGAATACTCTTAGATAACAACAAAATTTATTTAATACATATTCGGAATTAGCTCAATAGTGGGAACTAAGAAACAATGCCCGTATAATTAGAAATTCCATTTGGACTTTAGAGTTAGGTGGTATGTCCATAACTTTGATTTTAATGGAAAATGTTCTCAAAATTCATTTATATATATATATATTTATTTATTTATTTATTTGATCACCTTAAAATTTTGTAAACATGAAAAATATATAAAAATAATATAATTAAACGGTAAATTTGTCAAGATTGACATCCTATTAAAAAAATATTGAGTGATATAACTTAAACCCAACCTATATATATAGTCGATTGTAATTAATTGAATTGGTATAATTTTATTGTCAAATAAGGGATTTGGTTTCAAATTTCACATTTTTATCTACACAAAAACGAAATCCATTTAGACATGATAGTAAAATATTATATACTTAACAAATCATAAATTCTAAATCCTATAATATATATGATTATAAAAATAAAAATCCTATAATGTATATCAAGTCAACAATAGGCAATGATGTATCATTAGTCAAACCACCTGCGAGAGTGGACTAGTGGTGGGATTTAGACCAACCGACCTTAGGTCTTGGTTCAAGTCCTTTCCCACTAGCGAAATAGTGGTATCCCTTTCCCTTGTACTTCATAAAAGTGAGGTCTTTTTTTTTTTTTTTTTTTTTTTTTTTTTTTTTGAGAATCATAAAAGTGAGGTCTTATACAATACAAAATGAGGAACAAAACCAAAAAAAAAAAAAAAAAAAAATTATGATATGTCTGAGTCTGGGTGAGGACAAGTGGACAATAATTGGAAGGCACCTCGTATAGAAAGCCGTTGATTGAACCCTGGGCTTGGTCAAAGGAGAAAGGACTAGGGGACTAGGAATGGTTTTCATGTTGAGGCTGGCTACATTCTTCTTTACTTGGGTACTAATGCCAGCCTAAAATTTTCCTGGGTCAAGGAAATTCAGCCCAACCAGGCAATATATATATGAACTTAAACTCTGGTCCAGGTCTTAAGACTTTTGGATTAAATTGGGTTAGCCTGGCCCATCAGGCTTCCCAGCCTGATTTGCCCACCCGTGCACTGGGTGATTTCCTTTCATAGTATTTTGCATGATTATATGTATATCCTTGGTTTATTTTTGATCACTGATAATATAGCAAAGCAGAGCATCCCTATATATGTAATTCTCTTTCATAATGTTTCGCATACATGCTTTGCATCCTTGGGCAACTCCAAGGCTCGACCTAGTTAAACGAAGAAAATAAGAATTTGGAGTCTATTTTTGTTACAAATGAATAACAACTAAAAAATTTAGATTCACTATTTTATAATTATTTAAACTTTTGGGACAAATAGTTATAATTTATCATCCTACAATATTTTTACATTGACCATGTTTGCTCTACTTTCTAAAGATTATTATTATTTTTTGGTTCCAATATGTAAGAACGAGATAGGCTGAATACTCTATATATATATATATATACACACACTCTTAATTAGCTCAAAACCATTTCTGCGTATGCATCTTGTAACGCGCAACAATTTCAAGGCGTAACAAAAGAGAAATCAGTATGATGAGTTTCTGCTCTTCTTGTTTCATGGTCATCACTGGAGGAAGGGCACGCAGGACCTTCAATCTCAGAGAGTTCGGTATCAGAATGGTAAGCCTTAGGAGAGCTGAGAACACTTTCAATGTCATTAGAATTGATTTTATACTTGTGGAGCAAATGTATAGGTGATGAGTTATGGCTTGGTGTATTCTCTCCGCTCATGAACCCAGATGATGAAATATCTGTCGCCCCTGTCTTCCTCAACTTCTTTCTCTCCCTAGCAGCTTTTTGCCATTTCTTTATAGCTTTTGCTGTTTGCTCTTCAAAGATTGCCTTCTTCATGTGAGACCCCATCTGCAAATTTTGCAAAGCTTAGTAGTGTTATTTTTGCGATTTCTATTGGTCTTGAATAAAAATCCTCAATGTGGAAGCACTCACTTGTGTCACCAAGGAATAGAGCGGGAAGGTGATGTAACTACATAAGACCTGAAGGGCTACACCAAGAAACACCCTTATCAAGATTTCTGGCAACTTTTCATGGAAGCACGAGTTCAACCCGAACTCATACTGCAGTGGATTATCTTATTAGTTAATCAAAAAGAATTTCATTAATAAGTGATTTTATAGACACCGGTATGCAACTGGAGTTAGAAATAGTTTCATTTACCCATATCCATAGAAAGTAAGCCATTTGGAATGCGTTCTGTAAAATTGAAAAGGAAACTAATTAGCTCAAAATATATTTGTCAACACACATGATCCAAAGCTGCTTAGGATTAACATATATAAGTGCTTTTATTGTGACATATTGATATGATTAGTGGTGAAGGATAGACATTTATTTTCACATGGACCAACCATTAACGTTACTTTTATTTTTCACTACTCATAACCCGCCACCTCCATAGGATTTGAGTGAAAAGGTTATGGAATAAATTGTGTCATTAGGCTTACTCATTTCATATTTATATTTTGTTTTTATTTGCTTGATACAGGTTCAATGAACTCAAAATTAAATTATTTGTGAACATAACCCCATACGCTAATGTATTTACAATTTTACCTCTTTGAAATTTACAAGTCATCAATAATGCTATACACCAAATTAAATTTCATAACTTGTTGAAATGACAAACTGTGATTAGTACAAATTATTTTTATTGGGTTCACTACTAGTATTACTTTTATCATACACCAATCATAACATATTACCTTAACAATTATGAAAAATGTTGTGTTTAGGATTCTTGAATAAGGCATTATAAATTTACCTGGAACAAGGTAAGATGTATAAAAAAAAAGAATCCAATCAAGTTGATTGAACCAGAAATATTTGTTACTAGGCTCTACCACAGGGGCCCCTTTTACTACAGTTGTTCGATCTTGGATTTGTTGAGCCATTTCCATGATTATAACTTCAAGTTTTGTTCCAACTAGTAGAAGTATCTGTCTCGCATAATGAGGTCTATCAATCATAGTTATTTTCTACTATTCCAGTAATCCAATTTTGTAATGATGAAACATTTGAAAAAGGCATTCACAAAATTAAGCAAGGTTTTTTTTTTTTTTTTTAAAGCATATAAAAATTTGTTACCGCTAGCTAGTGGCATGAATGATATCCATGAGAGTGTGTACCATCCTGTTCAAAGTACAGCATTATGGTCTTGTCAATGAAAATCACAAAGTCACAACAACTACAAAGTACAGGAAGAGAAGAAGATGTGAGATGTCCTACCATAGACATTTAAAAGCAGAAAGATGATACAGCACGTCCACAATGGTATACTGTAATATCAACATTGATTCGTGGTTATATGGTAGCACTAGCACAAAACAAAAACATAGAGAGAGAGACAGAGAGAGAGTGTGAAAGAGATAACCTAATACCGACGACCACCTTAAAATCATCTTCCATTGATCTTTTGATGTACTTATGAAAGTCAAATTTGCTATTAGGTGCCAGGTGGGCCTGCAAATTTAACAGGAACATGCATATTGATGTTGTGATGTTAATTTATTTTTTTGATTTCAAAAGGCGCTTTTTGCCATTTGAAAGTGCAAACAAACGGACACTTAGATGATGATTAATTAAGTTGTGAAGCGAAGACACAGGAATCTGAGAGTGAGAATCGCATTTGGTAGCCCAATAATTTTGCTTGGGTTGAATTTGATGGAATGGTCTTCACACTTTTGCTTAGTGAAGCTGATTCTTTTGTTTTCTTGCTTGCTTTTCTTTGTTTATTTCCACTCAGTGAGGGGGCCATTAAAATGGTTTAGAAAGTTTTGAGTTTTGAATAAAACTTTTTTAAAATTTATGATTTAATTGAAAAATATTAAATACCCAAAATTATAGGTGGAATTATCTAATTTATCCTTCTCATTAAAATCAAGTAACTTGTTGAGAAGGGAAAAGGAAATATATATATATATATATATATATATATATATATATATGAGGTCCCTAGGCAACTCTTTTTTTTTTTTTTTTTTTCCCTTTGGGAAAGCCTAGGCAAGTCTTAATTAACACATCCTTTATTTGGTATTCAATATAAGATTTTCTCTTACCAAAAAAATAAATAAAGGCTTTCCCTAGCTAGCGTAAAGATCAAAAACAAAAATACGAAGTTGTACCCCCAACAAATATTAAAGAAAAAGATGTGTGTGTTTCACTGTTGTTTGTTTTTTTTGTTTGGTTTTTTTTTTTTTTTTTTAAGAGAGATAGATACTTTGTGGATAATACACACATTGATAAATCCGTGACGCATAGTTAGATAGTCAACCTTTGTTACTGAAGCAACAAATTGCCTAAAAAAGGCCACCAGAGAGAACAAAAAAAGAGATCTTAGCATGGATAGAGTTGCACAAAATCAAGACCCCTTTTTCTCCACACACACCAAAAAAAAAAAAAAAAAGGATCAAGACCCCTTAAAAGCATAAGCAAAAAGAGCAGCAAAATGATCAGGGTATAAGCATGTAATTTATGAAGGAGATGTGTTAAATATGATTATTCCGCTACAAAGAGACTTACACTCTTCTCATTGCTAAATTCAACATATTATTGACAAAATTAAGTTAATTTTGAATTTATTCTCACGTTGGTTTGTAAATCATACTTTAAGTAAGGCTAATTTTGTGACCCGTAATGTGGTTAAAGGGACTCCTTTGAATTGTTTTGAGGGAATGATCCCCATTTCCTCCTTTTCTTCCTTGCCAAATTTTTGGCTTGGACTTCAGGATGAAGATGGGATTGATTCCATCCTTTTATAATTTGTTTGTTTGCTTCTCTTTTTATGAATGTCATTCTTACTTGGGAAAAAAAAAAAAAAAAAAAAACCAGTCACATCTTAATTCAGTATCAATATATGATACGCTGAACCATTGCCCAAGCTATTGGATCAAGCATAAATATAAGTCTAGACAGACATCTAGTCATAATTATGAATCGTATCTTGTGACTTTGGTTTGAGTTTATTCTATATGTCTGGCTCATAATAGTAACTTTAGATCTTTAAACTCAACTCTTACTATCTATTAGTGTATGTTTAAGCCCATAAAAACGAAAAATTATTCATTAGACACGGTGTATTATACCTTCCTCTCATACTAAATACAAGTCATATGCGTAGAAGTGACATATGGAATCCACTTTTATATCAAAGTAAGGATAATTCAATGGATGCATTGAATAATTTCTACGTAACAAGAATGCAAGTCAACCTATTTTACAAGCTTCTCAATGCACACAAATGCTTGTATGTGTCTCATTGTGAAGGTGTGTGCTTTTCAAACGTGTATTAAGAAACTTTTAGAAGAATACATCTTACAATCCATCTGAGACCAGGTGTTGTTGAGAGGCCGCTATGCCGCTGAACGAAAGAAGTTTGATGGGCAAGCCTAAACCTTGACGGATCTACAATAATACCAACTCGAGCACTTAAATACTAAGCTACTACCAATTTATTATAGAAAATATGGTTATCAATGTGATTATGGTCACTTCAACAATATAATAAATAAATGTTTGAATCACTTTATTATAATTGATATATAACACATAAGTTTACAAGGATCATATAATAAATTTTGTAGTATTTCTAACATCACTCTTTTAATAATAATAAATAAAAAGTAAAAACACACCCATTCGAATGAGTTTTTTACCATTAGTAAATTGATATTCCAGGGATGTGGTTTCAGCTTCCCATGCTTTCCACTTCTTCATCTGTACAAGTCAATTAAAGTAACATTACGAATCTAGCACTTCTTCACTAATTGCTCCACTTTCTTTTTACCTCATGGAATTGAATTTTGTTGTAGAAAAAAAAACAGAGCAGTAGCTTACTTTGGCCTTGGCCAGAACTATGGTGATGACACTATAGAGAACGTGGAAGACCGCAAGCACAATATGAAGATATGCAATTGGTGCAACCCCGACTGTGACACCAAAGCTACCTTGCACTGACATCCAAAAAAAACGAATATATAAGACAAGGCATACCATACCAAGCAAAAAAGTCAAATTTTCTGTAGAACTAATATTTAATTCAAATTGCATATTTGATTTTTAACCTTTAATTATTTCAAAATTGTTCTTATACTTTGAAAACATTAAACAATGTCCTTATTATTATCTCATATATGGAAATTAACGTTGACACAATAAATATAATTTGTGTTACATTATATTTTCATATCATAAGAGTAAATTTGGTTTACTACTTCAGTATTTTCCCTCCATGATAAGATGATGATATGAGAATATTTTTGAAAACATTTTAAAGATAATTACGATTTTGAAATAGTGATAAAATGTAGAGCACCAAATATACAATTTAACCTATAATTTATTTGTACATACATATTTGAAGCAGTAATCATCACTATAGCAGTTGCCGCAAGGACTCAGCGCCATGTAACATCTTCATCATACCACAATAGCTTCCTGTTACCACCACTACCTGTGTACCCCTTTTTTTTTTTTTTTCGGTGAACCAAGAGATAGCATAAAATTAAGAATTCACAAGTCTATTACAGTACAAATTAGCCTTATCAGCAGCTAATAAAGCCTCCACCACAGGCGGTGGGTTACAAAAAGTATCAAAACTATACATAGACTGCGCTCCTAATTTAGCCAATGCATCAGCGCATTGGTTTGCTTCCCGATAAGCATGGATCACGCGCCTGTTTGGGAACTCCTTCAGAAGAGTTACTACAAGGAAGGGGATACATATCTTGGAGATGGGTATTTGGCTCACTGTTATTAACAGAGATATGAAGCCTAGCAGCATCAACTCTATATCAAAAAAAAAAGAGAGAGAGAAATAAGAGTCAACTCATTTTGTCCGTCATGAAAATTTTAAATTGGAAATGTGTGTGCTCGAGTTTGTGTTGTGAGACAGAAAGAGATACCAGCTTTAATTTTCTCTAAAGCCTCATTCATAGCCTTCTTCTGGCGCTTCTGAAACCACTGTCATACAATAACTTTTAGCAAATAAGCAATAAATTAACAAAACAAATTGCATCCAGATACGCAGTTACACACCAACTCTGGAAGTGAAAACTCAAAAAGTTCCATAGTACATTATATAAAGCTAGCACAGAAGTCTTACCTTTCCAAGAGAATGAATCCCATGTTCAATGAGAACTGAAATGATCACGAAAACCGCACAAACAAATGCAACAGCCCATGTAGGTGTCTCCTTCAATGACCTTTCTCCTGCAGCAGCTGCAGCCATGCCTAGCAAACTATAGATTCAGCTCTTTACTGAGATGCAAATTTTATTGCAAAATTTTATGCTTAAAAATGCTTCAGACTTTCAGTGTTACAATAGACTTGGCAAGACAGGAACCGCGTATTAGCTAAGGTAGAAGAATTATAGTAATAGATAAAGAGTACAAAGATAAAAATAAAATTGATGCATGCCGACAGTTTTACATGCCAAGACGAAAGTGAGGCCATGCAAAGCCATCAAAGTAGTGTTAAAAACTTTGATAATATATAGTAGCAAACATCATTAATTAATAATAAGGGCGAAACAATCAATTACTGAAGCTTATCACCTTTCGAACGAGGGAAATTATTAATATGCCAACTATAGTGTTTATCAACTTATTCATGATTTGATGCCTACCAATCCAACGTTGATTAGCCCCTCATGAAGTTTTAAGGCTTTAATTCTTAATTGGTTTAGTTAGTAACTTTTTTATTGCTTTTTGTTTGCTTCTCAAACTGATTCCTTCCTTTACTTAAGAAGAAACACTTGTCTTGTTTTGGGGTCCATTGGGCGTGAGAATCTTGGCATGGTGCTTTGTTTTTGTCTCTTAAAATTGTTGTTCTCTGAAATGTTGATTTGGTCTTTTACTTGAAATAATCTAAATGAGAAATTAATGAAACGTTCAACTTGAATATTATCTTGCCTAAATAATGTTTATAGACATTTAAAAAACAAAAAGATTTAATCCAAGCCAATCTCAAAGAAAATACTCTATTGAGAGAGGGAATGCTTCTACGGCAGTGATGATAAGAGACTACAATTACATCAATTTTAAAGCCGGTTAAGTTATCAGATGTCCTAAAAAATATTGCTGTTAGAGAATTGTGAACTTAATCATTTAACCTACCAATTGTCTCAATAATAAACTGTTGTGCAAAGATCTTGGGTCCAATGATTTTGTGCATCATGACATGTGGCCAAAAGTAGATACATATTATAATCCTAATAGGTCCAATGCACAAAAATATTGGATCCAATCTTTGCCCTTATACAAAATGACTTTAAGGAGTTTGTTTCGGATATCGTGGAGTTTGCAATGAATGAAAAAGATTATTATCGAAGGGGATGCTAAAAAAGTTGTAGATTTAATTATGAAAGCTTCTACAATTGTAAGTTGGGATGTAAAGCAAACAATTGAAGACATGCAGGGCTTACCTACTTGATGTCTTATTCAGCTTGTTCATGGGCCAAAGGAGGGAGAAATAGGGTAGCTTACCCACTACCTTATAAATGAGCTTCTTATTGTAATGTTAATTGCTTATGTCTTTTCTTATTAGGGTGGTTGAGACCATTTCTAGGATTGTTCTAACTAAGTTTATGCTTGTTTTTTTCCTATTGTTTCATTAGTACATTTCTTTACATAATAAAAAAAATGTACATTAGTAGATTTCTTTAAAGCAAAAAAAAAAATATATATATATATATATATATATATACATATATACACGCACACACACTCTTTAACTCTCACGTAAGATATGAGTTTGATTTATTGGGCCAGGAAAACTCCTGGGCCGAGAAAAGCCCACCCAATCTCAGCCCAAGCTGTTCCTCAGCCTAATATTTGAGCAGTATTATTTTCTCTCTCTTTCTGTGGGTGTGTCAGATTCAGACCCAAATGAAATCTTTCTATTTTTGTATTTAATTTAATTGTCCCGATATCTGAAGCATCCATTGGTAAAACCGAAAGTTCGATAACATCGAAGACGAAGAAGTGCTTAGCAAAGGTACAGTGTCAAATTCTATTCAATTCGAAACGGAAATGGCTGCTGCTTCTCTACCCGCTTGTTTCTCTCCAAATCAAACCCACTTCTTATCCGGTAAATTCTCCCTCAACAATATCTTCTTTTCAAAATTCTTACTGTATCGGTATCGCATAGATCTCTGCGAAACGTTTTGACATACTACTGCGTAAATTTATTACTACCATCGTACTGTACTGGTTTAATTAATTATTTGATTGTTGATTACTAAGTTTGTGTTGTTAGTTTTGAAATTTAATTACTACCACAAATTGTACTATATGCCGTTTACTTTTTTTTTAAACTTTTCATCTTTTGTAGTTATTCGCTGCATTCATACTCTGTTTCAACATCTAGTAGTTAGATTCTAATTTTATGTCACTCAATTTTGCACCTTTTTGTATAAATAGTGCGTACAATCTAATGTTTCATCCAATTATTCACATTCATGCCATGCTTGTAATATGCTCTCAACATTATATCTTACTAATAGAATAAATTTTACTACGTAAGCTTTACAAATTGATGTTTTCAACTTTTAATAAACGGCACAATCGAGATTTGGTAGATTGGTCAAGCCAAGAGGCTTGTAACTCAATGACATTGCTTGTTCGAATCCCCTTTTCAGTCCGCTTATTATAACAATTGAAGTATATGTATATGTGTATAGCTTTTAAACACGACACGAAAAAGACTTATTTATTATGCTGCTGATGTGCATGTTAGACTTAGTTCGTATGAATTTTATAGAAAATTTGGTAGTAGCTTTTGCATTTTTCTTGTATTTATTTACACAGATTTCAGTCCGTCTAATTAATTCTTGAATATTTGAAGCCAGGTTCTTTGAAGCCAACTGACCGATGTCTTTTGAATATTAGCACCTGTGATCCATCTCTAACTCCTGGTTTTCAGCGTAAAGCAAAACTTACTACATCTAAAACCCCTTTTACAGTTCGAGCAGGGTATGTATACAATTTACTTATCCATGAAAAAAAAAAAGTAGTGTCATAAGATTTTTTGGACTCGCTACTTTGTTCATTGAGAATTATGGGTGAGTGTATGTGTCTTACTATATTTGAGCATGTACTTGTACCTTTATACGCATTTATACGTATAAAAATGGCTACTGTGGTTAACATCTTTTTTGTAGTAGTTGTTATGTAGAGTACTGCTTATTATTTTGCCTTCCAACCATTTTTTGCATCGTTAGCTCAAAGTTGTTCACACAAATTTAGTTGGCCGTATACTCTTTCCTATAAGCATTCTAGCATTTAATTGAATGTGAAAAAGATGTGGTTAAGCTTTACTCTTCCTTTTTTATTTAGCTATGCACTAGATATGTTGGTGTGCATTTGTAGACCAAAAATCTTCTCTTTTTTTTTTTTTTAAACCCCAAAGCATGAATGACCCTAAGTTTCTAATATGAGATTCTATGAGATATGCGCACGTCTTCGTTCCCCCCCCCCCCCAAAAAAAAAAAAAATACCAAAAGAAAAATCAAATACATTGACTGGAAACATTTACAATTTATGCAGTTATTAGTTAGTCTTGTTTCACTTCCTATTAAGGATTCTATTTTTCCTTGTTAGAAAGATTGATAGCTACTCCTCATGTCCTAAGGATATCCATTTTTTTCTAAACACTTTGTACTTTGTGCAAGTACAGTGGGGATGGTGGAAGACCAAATACTGCAAGTATCTTTGTTGGTGGCTTCGTGTTGGGAGGCATGGTTGTTGGGACACTAGGCTGCATATATGCACCCCAGGTATTGTTGAAGTATCTAGCTTTATATACCTACTGAAATCCAACTTATTTGGTCTTGGGTGTGTTTCCCTAGGTTATCAATTAAGTAGAGTAGCATATGTGTTCGTTTTGACACTTTAATGATCTAAAATCTGGTTTATTTGATGGAAAACCAAATTGTGCAAGTATCTTTGGTAGTGACTTTGTAATGAGAGTGTTGTCCATCTGTCTCCTTAGGTTCTAATTAATTGGAGTAATGCAAGTGTTTTTGTCACATTTTTCAGCCTATAGAGTAAAAATATTTCATTTAAAGTGGTAGTATCAAGAAATATATAAATGTATGTAATTATTTGGCCTAATTAAACAGCCATGTGATGCATCAGTAAGTATTGGGCTATTGATTCACTTTTGGGCTATTGATGTGGTTTATATACTGTTCATACAATTAACAGCTCAGATGCACTGTTTATTTATTTATTTTTCAATATTTTTTTAGGCTGAAGTACTGATGAGTTTACTTTTTGCAGATAAGCAAGGCACTTGCTGGAGCTGACAGAAAAGATCTGATGAGGAAGTTGCCAAAATTTATATATGATGAGGAGAAAGCTTTGGAGGTGAGAAGCTGTTCCTGCATTTGCAATCCTTTAAATTATTCATTATGTGTGTATTCATGTTGTATGCATGTTTGTTAATGTGTTTAGCTTTGAAAGTAAAGTTTTTTTGGTTACAAATAAAGGCCTAGTTATGGTTGGTTGTCATAAGACAAACAAGAAAAATATAATGGTTCGTATGTTTAAGCTTTATGAATTGTAGCTTTCAAGAAAAAAAAATAAGAAAAAGAAACACTATACAAATTGTTTGTGTTAACTTGTATTTTCATCCTCTTTTAACTATTATTGGTATTGTTTTAGTTGTCATTTTTTTTTAAATGTTTGCAATGCATTGATATGGCATTGGTGGTGTGATGACTACAGAGAACCCGCAAAATATTAACGGAGAAGATTGCTCAGTTGAATTCAGCCATAGACGATGTTTCTGCTCAGCTTCATGGAGATGATGCCCCTAATGGAGCTGCAGTGAATTCAGATGAAGTTGGAGCTTCAATGTAACAGAATATTTGTTGTAATTGCCATATAAACCATCACTACTTACATGTGATTAGTACTGGAAAAACAATGTTTTGAATCCTTTATCCCTTTTAATTTTCTATTCGGTTAATAAATTCAGGTTGATTGTACTTATATAAAAAATAAATAAATAAATTCAGGTTGATTGTTAAAGACTATACCAGCAATTAGAAACTATCACAATTGCTGGAACATCTTTGCTGGGGTGTGGGCATCATAAACATTTTTATTCCCAATACTTTTTTTTCTTCCTTTTCTTTTTAGAATGGAATTGGAAGGGAGGGCAGAGTACTGGTCAATAGACCACGGGCTTCCTTTTCTTTTTATTTTCCTTTGTTGGGGAAAAGGGTAAATGATAATTAGTAAAGCAGCGGTATAAAACAATACTAGATAAGTTTCTTTAAATTACATGCACAATAGCCAAACTTTAATATGTCTCTCAAAACAAAACAGACTACCAAGAAAGTGGCAGAAAACAAAACAGACTAACAAGAAAGTGGCAGAAAGAACTACTTTTACATTGAGGGTGTAAAACCCCCTCTTGCTAATTTTAGCAACTCACCTGCTCAAATTGAGCTTTATCTGGGTGTGAGTTGCTAAAAAATTTTAGCAACCGTGAATAGTATAAGTTTGTATATATACAACTTACTATTCATGGTTGTAAAACATAAAACACTAGTATCTAAGAATGCATATCAGTATCTATTTTACACTTTAAAAACTTTATTTATTTTATCATCTAATTTTATAACTCACCCAACATCTCAATTTCTAGTTTTACATACAACTTATTAAAATAATATAAACTACAACATTAAATAATATAAACAATTCAAAGGAGAGAGAGAAGTGGGAGAGAAGAGGAGATAGTTTTAAGTAAATATATATATATATACACACACACACAAGAGAAGAGGAGATAGTTTTAAGTAAAACATATATGTGTGTGTGAGTGTATTTTACATCCTAAGCTTCATATGAGAACCAACTATTCACAGGTGGTAAAAAAAAAATACATACCCACCTCTTGATGTGTATTTATTGGCTTGTTGATGGCTAAAATAGCAACCGGGGGTTTTTACACCCCCAATGCTAGTGCTAAAATAAATATAAAAGTATGGTTGCTAAACATAAAAATAAATATAAAAGTACAAAAAAGGTGGAAGAGAGAGATGGCAGAGAAGAGAGAGAATGAGTTGATAGGGTAGTTTATATTATTTTAATGAGTTGTATGTAAAAATAAAAACTGGAATGTTAGGTGAGTTGTAAAATATGATGATAAAAATAAATAAATATGTTTTGAAGATATAAAATAGACACTTTTTTACATTCCTGAATGCTTAAATACTCTAAGGGTCCGTTTGGTTGGAAGGGTGAAAAGTGAGAGGATAGAAAATTGTGGGATGATGGAAAAGTAGGAGGATAGAAACAATTTTATTTGGTTGGGAGTGAAAAAGTGGGGGGTAGAAAAAATGAATTTGAATAAATTTACTCATATATTCTTGTTAAAGAATAATGCCCAATTAAAACAAAAAAATGACAAATAACCACACAAAAAAAGAGCAATCACCCAAATTTATTATTAAAAAAAAATCATGTCCCAAAAAAAATCACATCTAGTTTATAAAAATAAAAAATAAAAAAAAAACTATCATGCCCAAGTCCTAGAAAATCAAAAGAAAAAAGAAAGAGGCAAAGTTAATGCCCAAGAAAAAAAGAAAAGAAAAAAAAAAGTGGCAATTGGCAACGTGATTGCCCAAAAAAAAAAAAAAAAAAAGAAGCAACTTGAAGAAGTTCATATACACATGCATATGGGCAGTTTTGTCAATCAAGAAAAAATTCATCTTCACTTAGTTTTTTCTCTATTTTTGGAAGAAAATATTTTGGTGGGCCTGGAGAAAAAACACCTAAATCCCACCATCTATTTTCCTTCCTTTCTACCCAACTAAATACACTCCAAAAAAGTTTTACTTTTTATTTTCTTTCCAAAGTTTTTCATTCATCATATTTCACCTTCAAACAAACACACCCTAAAAGTAGGAAATATTGAAGTCACTCAAGTGAGTTTCCGTGAACTCAGCATTTTAAAATAATAACTTGTCTCTTTTTTTTATAGAAAAAAAGGTTATATCATATAGTATTAGATAGTCTTTTGACAAAACACGCCCCCTCCTTATCAATGGTTGTTATGTTTTAAGATTCCCCAAACACAGGACAAATTTTTTGTTCTATAATTATTAGCAAAATTATTGCGAAAGGTCTCCCTAATCCAATCTTTATGGTTACAGGTACAGCAACTCGGGTCATTTAGGGCCCATTTGATACATGTATTTAAACAACGGTTTTCAGTTTTTAAACAATATTACACGTATTTTCACACACTTTTTCACTCATACATATTTCAAAAAAATACAAATAACATTACTAGAACAACATTACTAACATGATCTTTTAAGATTGCAATAATATGCTTTCTATCCCCGTGGAAATTTTTCTCAAAAAAAAAAAGAACAACATTACTAAACGAGTTCTTAGTCATTACCTAACCTACTTTTATTTTTTTTTAATTTGTAATGAAATATAATAATACTCATTAATTATTAGGGGATGATATGACTGCCGGATGCTCTCATTAATTATTAGTGACAAAATCACATATGTTGGCAGTTGGCACATAAAAATTATAGGAGAAGAAAAAGCCACGTCCACGTTCATGTTATATATTCATTTGAATTTTATAATAGCGAAAATGTACTTTTAGTCTCTATATTTTGGGCCTATTCTTGATTTGATTCCTAAATTGATTTAGCTCTTAGATCAATCCTCAGTCCTTGATTTTTAAAAATCGTTTTTAAAATAGTCCCTGTTGTCAACTTAGTGACAAAAAATGCTGAGGTGGCAAACGGAATGTACTGTTTGCTAACATGGCTAATAAAATAATAATAAAATATTTTATTTGATATTTTTTAAATGCCACGTCAGCATTTTCTAAATTAAAAAAAGCCATGTCAGTTTAATTAAAAAATAAAAATAATTTATATTTTTCAATTTCAATTTAATTCAAACTAAATTAAAAAAAAAACTTTTAAATCTAAATTATTTTTTTTTATTATTATTATTATTATTATTATTATTATTGCTTTCATTATTTTTTAGGAGGTAAGAACACAAGAACTTGTTTTTTGTGTTCTTCCCAAATCCAAGAACAATCAAACCTAGAACAAGAGCACAATCAAACCCAAAACAATGCAAAATTTCATACAAAATCCCTATCCTCCACCGAAACCTCCAGAACATGAAAAAATCATCGAACCCAAACCCACATGAGAAAACCAACCCAGAAAAATCATCAAACCTCCAACCCAAAAAAATGTCAAACCCAAAAACCTCCAACCACCACAATCACCCACACCACCAACCACAACAACCACAAATCACCACCAAAAACGCACCGCCGATCAACCTAACACCACCCACCGTCGAGAGTCAAACCCAAACTCAAACAAAACCCTAGACCCATACTAAAACTCAAAATACCCAAACAAAATCCAAATTTCAAAATCCAAAACTCAAACCATCCGCCGCCACTGCCACCACCACTACCACCATCAACATCCACCATTGCCAAATCCATACCCACAAACCCAAATAATAATTTTAAAAAAACAAAAAACAAAACCAAATCAGATCCATTTTCTGCAACAACCACCAAACCCAAGACTCGCGGCGACCCATGGCGAGCAAAAACACGGCCACCCACGAGCACCAACGGCCCCACGCCAGCCCATGGCAATTTGAATCCCACTTGTGCCGATCTGAACCCACCCACGGCGAGCCACAACCACCGAAACGCCACCACTCAACCAGAAATCACCGATTCAGAGAGAGGGAGACCGAGATGAGGAAAAAAGAATAGAGAAATAAAGAGGGAGAAGAAGGCTGAGCTTATGAGCTTAGTGGTAGAGAGTGTAGGGTGAAGAGAGAGAGAGGGAGTTTGAGATCAGTGGTAGAGAGTGTAGAAGATTTTTTTTAAGCTGATGAGGTTAACCAAAAACAAAAACAAAAAGAATTAAAATGATTATGAATTTTTATTTTTAAAAAAATGATTTTAGTTTAAATTAGATTTAAGGTTTTTAAAAAAAAATTAATTTACATTTTTTTTTTAATTTTCTTAGGACTGGCATTTTTTATTAATTTAAATGCTAATGTGGCATTTAAAAAATATCAAATAAAATATTTTATTATTATTTTATTAGCCACGTCAGCAAACAGTACATTCTGTTTGCCACCTCAGCATTTTCTGTCACTAGGTTAATCGCAGAGACTATTTTTAAAATGATTTTTAAAAATCAGAAATTGACCTAAAAGCTAAATCAATTTAGAGACCAAATCGAGAATAGACCCAAAATATAAAGACTAAAAAGTGCATTTTCAACTTTCATAAATCTATGGATGGCCTGGCCTACACACCAACCAATGAAAGAGCTCAAATATTTAATGTGCTCGCCAGACTGGAATGAGAATTTGGGACCATGGCGATAGCTAGCTTTTGGGATGTGGGTCTGATCGGTGGTTGTGGTTGCAATTGTCTATTTGTATCAAAATCAGATAATAACCATGGCGATAGCTAGCTTTTGGGATGTGGGTCCGATCGGTGGTTGTGGTTGCAATTGTCTATTTGTATCAAAATCAAATAATAAAAGCCAACCTGCTCTCTTGACTCTTTTGAAGCACATGGACACAACTATTACTACAAGCAAAAACCTGCTCTCTCTACTAAAACAATCTTTGTCCGACTGACCCCCCGAATTGCCCCAGATTCCGGGAAATTAATGGCACTTCTGCCAATGTTTGTCTCTTCTTCTATGACTATCATCATCATCTTCATCATTTACGAGCTTGAACTAGTCTATCAAAATAACACTTACTTTTAACCATACAAATAGATATAATGCTTTTATCTTCTTCTTCATAAAAGTTATTATATTTTTATAATTAAAAAAAAATTCTATCACGATTGTTAACTGTTACATGGTTTTAGACCATTTAATTTGCAAAACGTAGGAGTCAGAGTCATGTTGGATGAAAATAACACTTGCTTAATTAGAGTTAAAATAGGTTTTTGGATCAAAACTGGTTTTTGACACAATTATAATGAATTGGGTTGATTACGGTTAAGCATGCCATCATAATAAAATTGATGATCAATATTTATTAATTGCGTTAGAGTACTACTGGGATGATTTGCTTTGATATTAACACTAAATAACTCCAAAACAAAAAAACAAAAAAAAATGTAAACGTATTCAAATGAATTGCGGTTGTCTTATCGGAGGCGCTCCAAACGAGTATGTAGTCAGCAGTATTGACATTTTAAAGAAGCTAGCCCACCACCGGTGCATCATGATTCATGGCATGGCACACCAGTACCTTCCACCAATTCTAGAGAAGCATATAGTGGGGCCTTATGGGGTAGGGCCCGGCCCACATGGGTTTAACATTTACCTACATTCATGAATTATTCATGTTTCTGTCATATTATATATGATGGGATCTTCAACTAAACTTTCCCTTTAAAACCAAAATTTTTATCAAAAAAAAAAAAAAAATTGGTGAAAAAAGAAGAAGAAATTATTGTACAGGTCTTATTCTTTCCTAAGAGAACCAAGATTCGAAAAAAAATAAACCACTAAATTTTTTATACTTAATTTCACAATTTATAAGTTTTGATTTGAACAATACCATCCTTTTTTTTCTTTTTCTTTTCTTTTTTATGATGAATAATAATATCACTTTGATTATATATCAATATAAAAAATAAAACAGACTTATATTAATAGTTGTGAAAAAATTATAATTAAATAAAAAGTTGTTAAAAAAATCGTGTCACAAAATTAAATAAAGCATAGAAGGTGAGATGTTGGTAACCTGCAGCAGATTGCAGAGACATATAATGTGATATCATATCGTAATCCGAAGCTGGGTGACATCAGCTCATACGTTTAGTCACAATATTGGTTTGGAAAATTGAAGGCAGTGACATGGCAAAACGGGTCAAAATTTTTTGACCCGATCCGTTTGACCCACAACCCGTTTGACCCACTTAAAAATGACCCGTGACCTGTTTTGACCCGCGACCCGATTGACCCGACCCGAACCCAACCCGATTTGCCCATTTTGCCACGTCTGCAACGTTGAGTAAATTAAAATTGAGGTGTAATTCTTATAAAATATTTACTTATTCTTCTTCACTTAATATGTTATATACTCTATTATAGTTTGTCATTCTTTACTTGCCACCTTCATTTTCTCTTCTTACTTTAAACAGATCGAAAATTATACTAAGATTAGCTTCTAGAAAGCTGGAACAAGAGTTGCACCAAATTTGAGTATCAAGTGTTTAGTAGTAATTGGTAAGTTGTGACAATATTACCAGTGAGAATCTAATCACGGTTAAGGAACTCAGAAACAATTGACAAATTGCATCTATTTCCAAAAAAAAAAAAAAAAACTTGTTTGAAAAATACGGGTCAACTCAACCCGTCCCGCGACCCGACTCGACCCGCGACCCAAACCTGCCCCGCCCTGCCCCGCCTGCAGTGTTCTGTTTGTTTAGGGAAAATAAAAAGAAAGAAGCTAAGCTAGGCAAGGCAGTGTTCTGTTCTCACATCTCTCTTTGTTTTTTATATATTAGAAAATTAGAAAATCAAAAAATCAAAAAATAAAAAAAATAAAGCCTATTCATGGAGAAGATTCCAAAACAAAAGGCATGTGTTGCAGCTGTTGCTAGCTCATTATGACACCGATCAATCATTACCATCAAATGCTTTTTTTCACACCTTTTGTTCTAACTTATTAGAATTATCAAATTACGTTTCTCTTTTTGCATTATTGTAATTATTCAGTTGCGGGTCTATCATTACTTCTCTTACTAATAAGTTGGCTCCTTTTTTCTTTTTCTTTTTATATGTAATAAGTTGGCTCCTATAACTATAATGCCACGTTGGATTGATTTTGACATCATTACCATAATGTTAATTAATTTAGATATATAGAGGGTGATCGATTAGTGATTACTGGTTCCAACTTCCCAGCCAAATTAAAACACGACTCACTATCACTAATATTATTGCTACCCGACTCTTTTCTTTCTTTCTTTCTTTCTTTGGACAAACCAATTCCAATTCAACTTCTTCCACTCTGTATGGGCAATCATGTATATACTTAATTTCGGACTAGATTCAATGTTACATTTTTTTTTTAGGACAATGTTACAGTATTATTATTATATAATATTTTTAGTTTCAATGTTTTTTTTATTTTATTACTCTAATACAATAGCGCCTCCAAGAATTTTGTCCAATGTGTTCCTTAAAAAGCATAAACTACACAATTTTATTTCCTTTTAGCCTTTAGGTAATTAGGTTTGATTTAATGTTATTAATTTCGTTCCGTTCTAGCGGGAAAATACCATGCCAATAAACAAACCGGAACTATAACCCATCCTATTCCACTTTGAAAAAATTTCAGGTCATTTCGGTCTATTTTCGAGTGTTTTGGGACATTTCGGTAAATACCAGCCGAAATTCAAGATTTAGCCGACATGAAGTTTATGCTTTAAAAAAAAAATTGTTCTTAAAACCAAAACAAATTTGCATTTTGTACACCGAAAAACCTCAAAAAGAAAAAAAAATGAAAAGAAATGAAATGAACAAAGGTACCTATATAGCTAAAAAAAAATCATATTGAGAAATTTGAAACTCAAAACTTGAGAAGAGACACTATCGCATTGGTACTGGTAGAAGACACAGAAGTTATGAACAAGGAGGAAGGCAAAACGTAGATGTAAAAGTGTAGATGAAGATGTAATAAAATTTAAAACGTAGATGTAAAAGTGTCGGGAACTGCTTATTTTGTTAAAACTGAAAATTTTTTGCAGAAAATACTGTAGATAAAGGTAAAAGTTAGCTGAAATAGTACAGTGGGGTTCATAAATAGTACTAAAAAGTGCAGTAGGGCCCAAAAATAGTAGCAAAAATAAACTGAATAGTAAAATAAGCTAGCTAAAAATAATTTATCCAAACACACACGAAGCATGCGTTTGGATTGAAATGAAAAATTACAATTATTTTACTATTCAGCTTTTTTTTGCTACTATTTATGTGCTTCACTGCACTTTTTGGTAATATTTATAGGCCTCATTGTACTATTTCAACTAACTTTTACCTTTATTTACAGTTCTTTCATTAATAAGTTTTCAGTTCCAATAAAATAAATAGTATCCAAACAGACTTAAAGTGTAGAAATCGAGGAGACAGAAGACGTGTGTGATTAAGAATAAACAAGAGAAAAAAATTAAAAATGAGAAGTAATATACGTCTAGTGGGGAAAAATAATAATAATAAATAATAAAATGTTGGAAATTGTGTTGTATTGGGCAGTGTGCTTAGTCAATAAATCAAGTCACTGCCCAGCCTTTAGTAGTTTTATTATAATTTTTTTTTTTTTTTTCAGATTTTAGTTTAATTTTTTTTTTGTTTGAGTTTTTCATTTTTTTTCTTGAAAAACCCCAATATATTGTTAAGATGCTCAAATTATGGACCAAAATTTAATTTTATTGGCATAAAAAAATTCAAGGTGGTCCCAACAAATTTTTTAAAGGTAAATAAATATAAAATTTTAAATTATTATTATTATTATATATATATATATATATATATATATATATATATAAAATTCTAGGTCAGGATGGTCCTAGACCACCCTTGGCCATAAGGTGGCGCCGCCACTGCTCTATTATTAGATCACATTGTTTGTCAACGTGTTTTATGCTTCCAAAATATCAAAATAATTAAAAATAAAAATCATTTAATCAATAAAATGTTTAAATTTCAAGTTTTTTTTTTTAAAGATATACTCAAAGAGCAATGATAAATCCATAACATTTTTCACAATAACTTAATTCACAACAAATTTTAAGTGGCAAACTGTTATTAGTTCTAATTTAGATCTACCACTAAAATTTTATCTACCAGTAACAGTTAATAACAACTTATCACTTAAAATTTGTTGGAAAAATAAGTTTATTTATTTACCACTTAGGTGGAAAGCTGTTTTTGTCAATCGTAGCATTTCTCATATTGAAAACATAAGTTTATTAATTAGATAATAAATACCCGTTTGGATATGACTTAAAATCCCAGCGTTTCTGCGTTTTACCTTTTTGATTTTTTTTTTGAGAAGTCAATTTTCATGTGCTTGCACTGTTTAATGGGTCCCGTTCACTATTCATGAGACCCAAGACCCTCTTTTTTCAACAAAACTTTCATTAAAAATGGATCTCATGGTACTATTCACACATTTAAAATTATTTTGCTATGATGTTTTCAGTTTTTAGCAAAATAAGCAGTATCCAAACGGATCCTAACTAACATCCTATTGGTGTATTACAAAGAAACATGTAATCAAATTATTAGATTTTCAAAACATTAACCTAGGAAATAGCTATTAAGTAGTGTCATTTTTATATATAATTACAAAAATATTGTCAAACATTCAAGAAATTTAAGTGAATGTAGCTTAAGGTAATTTTTTCTTTAATTTTGACTAGTTATTTTAATGTTTATCTTTGATGATATCAGTCAATTTACATAGGAGTATAATATTTAATTATCTTATATAAAATATTAATATAGTTATATACTACGAATATCCTATTACAAAAATAATATTATTAATCTATGAATATAACATGATAATTGTCTTCTGTTCATTATTTTAAGAGTAACGTGAATAGTGGAGCTGTGAACCAAATAAATCCATCATTTTTATTTTTCTATTCACAACTAAGCACGTGAATAAATGTAACAAAAAATATAATATATAGTATATTACTTATTTTTTAATTGGTGCAACCGCGCAAGTGGCAATAGGTAATACCCCAATAGCATTTAGGAAATGGTCGGATGAGTTGGTGCGCAGCCATTCTTCTCTAATCTTGAACTACAAAAGATAAGTGTATGACGTAAGTTCTAATCAAAATTGTCTGGATACGAGTTTCCAAGCCTCAATCATTATTGTCCACTAAAGCAACAAATCAAAAACTCCAAAAACCTTCAAAGACAACTCTTTATTCTTTACACTTTTTACTTTATTTCATTCATATAATTTACCACTTGCCGCGTCGGCCACGTGTGGTGAGTTCGTTTTTACTGTTATATTCCAGCTTGCTAGCTAGCCAGCAGCTCACTCCTCTGGATTTTGTATAATTTTTTATTATTATTTATAATTATTGATATTATTTATTGTTAACTAATGTATAATAATAATAAAATAATATCAATAATAAATCAAAATAAATGTTTAACAATCCTAACAAACCTTGTTTATAATTATGAAAAATATTAAGTTTTATAACACGACATTTCATAGTATAATAGCTTTCTGTATATTTTATCGATAATATTGATTATATACATCTACTTTTATAAGTATGTCACAATTATAAATTATAATTTCTTTGTTGAAAACATAAAAATGTCAATTGAGTTATATGATTTTAGTGACAATAATAGATTTTTAAAAAGAGTATAAGCCTTAAAATCTTTCCTTTTTAAATTTCAAAGCAATTTATAATTGTTTCTAAGGCAATATTGGGCAGTCACACTTGTTTTTTTGTAAGGATTTTCCTAATTTTCAGTTCATAAAAAATAAAAATAATTAAAAAAAGAAAAGAAGAAGAAGAAGTGAGGATTGTTATCTCATATCAGATATCACCTCCACCAATTACCCATTGATTAGAAGAAATTAAAATTTCTAAGCACAAGTTATATTATAAAGTATAAACAGTAATTACGTACTTATCGTGAACCCCACCACCACCACAGCACACCGACCAGTAACACAAATTAAAATTGATTATGTATTTTGTAACTTGTATTTTTGTGCTTGGTTGCATAGTTCCATTGGCTATATATAGAGAGGTGATGAGGAAGCTGATGACACGGTAGAACTAGAAGCAAAGCAAAGCAAATGGCCTTCATATGAATACACCTCAGCTATCAGGCTTAACAAAAGCAACATACATACGTAGCTAGATTCTAGATTGGTCCAAAGATAGTACACAACAACAAAAGGTTTGGTTTCTCATCATTTTTATGGCTTCTGCTTCCTTCGTTCCATTGGCTCTCCAAAACTCTCCCTCCAAATCCTCCTCATCCATGATTTCTGGAGCCCAATTTTCTCAGTCTCCCAAAATTGATTGCAGGTTCCATCTCTTACTCTCTCATTCCTTCTTTACTATTTTTGCTTTTTATTCTCTACAATCTCTCCAGCTCTTTAACAACCATTTCATGTTTGATTTTTCATAGTTTTGATTTGAACATCTTTTTTTTGGCTGCCGGGGTTGCTTTTGTTTTTAATATTATTTGAAGGTCACGTAAGTGGATTATTTTGTACTAATTACTAATAAAATCTTCTGAAAAAAAATGGAAAAAAAAAAGAGAGAGAGAGATAAGTAGGACTGTAGAAGTATTATATTGTCTTCGGTGTCTTGGTGGAACATATATCTGATTCTTTGGAGCTGTTTCTCGTGATTTTGTGGCAATATTGAAGTCAAGGCTTCACCTTTACCATAAACAATTTAATAATATTATATTCCTTGTAAAAACTAGTAAGAGCATCTCCAATGGCGTTTTTAAAGCCAAATTTAGAGTATCAACACCCCAAAAACCCACTCCAACAACTTCTCTATCTCTATTTTTTATAGGAGAGTTGCTATAGTGTTTCTCTATAAGTAGAGAACACTGTAGCTTTTACTATTCATCCTTCAAATATTTTTTTCTATTATAATAATCAAGTATTGAATAAAAAAAATGTTGGAAGATGTGTAGTTGTTAAAAAAATAATAAAGAAATAATATTTAAATGAGATAGAGAATGAGATAGAGAATCTGTTGGAAAGTATATTTGAAAAAATTGGTAGTTAAAAATAAAAATCACTGTTCATTCTTCAAATAGTATAAAAATTTGGAAAATCTGCTGGAGATGCTTAAGTAAGCCAATGAGAACACGTTGGTCTCTTCTCTTCAAATACAATTTTATAGACTTGAGATCAGATGATACTTAATCTGTTGCAACTTGCAACCACAGAACGAGCTGTACTTGTATGGATTATCCTGTCAAAAAAACTTTTTCAATTTCTGATAAATTTTTTTAAAAAAATAATATAATATCGTGTGCTCTAAGTTAGTAAAATCCAATATATATATATATATATATATATACACACATGGAGTAAGAGTAATGGTTTTGGCTTTTTCCTAATTAAAGCTTTTATATTAATTAATTGTGGTCTACAGTAAGAATGCGCTGGAAACAACTTGATGGTAGGTACCGTATAACAATTAACAAGTAACAAGGTGCTGTACTGTACTAGGCTTGTTTGTTTGAAGTTTGAAGTTTGAAGTTTCCTAAATTCTAAGCTGACTGCTGTTGAAGTTTTTTAACTAGATCTCTAAAATTTGATTAGTAGCCAATCACAATAAATCTACTCACTTATATTAGGGATGCCACAGCAAAGTTCATTTCCTAACGCTTTTAAAAATAAATAAAAACTAATCTAATATTAGACAGTGCTTCGATGCACCTTACTAATTATTTATTTTTTGAAAGTACTAATTTTTTTTGTGAGGTCTACCAAATTAAATTCAAAAGCCTGAATTTAGAATTTAGCAAAAAATAATAATATTAAGAAGAGTACATCATTGCTTAATGTTATCACCTAAAAAGAAGAAGAAAAAGAAAGTACGTAATTTGTCTTTTTATAGTGAAGAATATGGACCACTTTCCCTTTCTTCTTCTTTCTTTTTTTAGAATTTTATATATTTTTTATTTTTATGAGAATCCCTTTTTACATTTTAGTCCCCCCGCTTCCACACCCACACTAGTGCCTGCAGTTCCATTCTCTTTTTATTCAGAGATTCATAATTTTATTCCCATCTTCTTTATCTTTATAATGAAAGAAAGACTAAATACACGGCCAATATTGATTCAATAATGGTTTATATGAGATATTATTTGCAACAGAAAAAAAAAAAGTGATATTAATAGTAAGTTTAAATAAAAATTGATATAAATTTGTCTATTCAATTGATTGATGTGACAGTACCCAATGTTTGTTAATAAATGGGGAAAGCATCTATAATCTATATGCCAGGCATAAAGCTCAAACAAGATTTTCTCCCATTGGATAGTAATAGGTAGAAATAAGTATAGAATTGTCGATTTCACATCAATATGTATATTATGGCAAAGTGTATTCATCTGGGGGAGTTCGAACCACAGCAGACATTAGTGGACCCGTGTTGCCCAAACACTTTTATTTTCTGCACCTTATTGGGTCAAAACATACTTCAAATATACCCTAGTAAATTATAGTTGTATTTTACTCAAATAAGTCAAATTCAGAATGCTACACATATGTGCTAAGTTACAAGAGTTTTTTTTTTTTTTTTTTTTTTTTTAAATTTAAATATTCCAAACTATCGAGATCCAAACTACAAATTAAGTTGAGTGATACCAGAAGTCAAATTAAAACATGAGTCTACAATAAGGTGGTCAAAGTGCTGTACTAATTGACTATATATTATTGTAGATTAACAATGGCATGTATATTTACACATACATGTATAAAACACTTAACATACACATTACACGGTGGATGAATCCATTGATCACAAGAGATGGGCACCGTTAATATTATATCTAGTAAGAGTATATAAGAATGAGAATATAGGGGAGGGGGAGCATTGAGGCCGTACTCCTCCCAAGTCGTGCCAAGTGGTGGTACCTTCATGGTTCTTTCCTCCTCCTCCCTGAGTTATGGACCGTTGTTCATTCACATGTATGTACTATAATGTAGCATATGCATGTTGCAACTTACCAAAACGGCCACGGTTTAGCTTTAATTTGGCGGGTTTCCTCGTTACTTTGTCTCTTGTAACTTTATGATTTTGTTTTGAATTCTGATTACCAAATAAACTTTATTCTCTTTCATTGTCTCTCTTTTGGTGCTGTTTCGCAGGATTTTCCTACTCTTCTATTAGAAACTAAGCTAAGCTAAAATAGCGACATACATCAAAGTCTTTCCAAATAGCTCAGACAAGTACCATCAAGCTGTGAACAAATTAAAAGAAGCTAATAGGGAAGAGAAGGAATCCAAGAACATCTTCTACTACGTCATTGCCAAGTTTACACAACTAAAGGAAAACCAAAGATGGGTTTTTGGACACTCTTTGAGGTGGCATCCATGCCAATCTTACAAATCCTCCTAATCAGTATATTGGGAGCATTCATGGCAACTGAATATCTAAATCTTCTACCTGCTGATGCTCGAAAATCCCTGAATAAGGTAATGCATGCAATCCATGCATATATACATAAACCCTTTTTTTTTATAATAATAATTATTATTATTGGTTAGTTACACAACCTCAGTTGTGTAGCTCATTGGTTATATATATATACAAAGATAAACTTGTGAGAACCTACTCGTAGTTTTGGTTGTACGAGTGCAATGGGAAAAGGGTCAAGATGATTATGCTTTTCTACATGCTATTTTCAATCTTAAGAATTATGGAATTATGAGTGTTTTTTTTTTCTTTTTTGGTTGCTTTTGCAGATTGTCTTCATGGTGTTCACTCCCTCACTCATGTTTGCAAGTCTGGCCAAGACTGTTACGCTCCAAGACATTATTTCATGGTAGGCAACTTTTTTATTCTTGGTGCTTTTTCTCTTTGTATTTCTTTTTGCTCCATTAAATTAGACATCCTTTTTACATGGCTGTTAATCTTTCTACCCGTCACAAAATGAAATGCCTTAAGAGGAAGTAATATAGAAATAGCATTTAATTAACTTTGATATCTTTTGTCAGTGGTAAAAATGAAGAACTGAGGAAAAAATCCACTTGGTCAGTTTTAAATGTTGAACTATTTTTTTTTTTTTGGGGGGTGGGGTGTGGGGGGTGGTGAATTACTTCTCTTTGAAGTGACTATGCAGAGAATAAATTCAAAAGGGTGAATTCCAGAAATTTCATGAAATGCATATTGGAAAGTTACATCTTACAACTCAACATCAACAATTTATATCATCTTAATACACCATTGCAATATCAGTTCTGGCTGAATTTGCTTAAAGAACACAATGCCTGAAAGTGATTATTCAAATTCCAAAAATATTAAGACGACATATGGTACATTGCTTTACACAATTTCTCAATGCTGTGGCAACTTCTAAGTTTTTCACTAACAGGAAGTTAGTTTCAAGAATTGAGGCTAGTGCTTGGTTAGAATTCCACAGATTGGCATGACATGTTCAGTTAATTTGAGGCTCGAGCCTCTGCCCTCTAAACCCATTTACAGTAATTGAGAACCCTACTCAAGAAGCAAGATTTTTGGTATAAGCCTACACAATTTAGTTGGACCATTGAATTTCTTAAATCTTGTCTCATCTTTTTCAGGTGGTTTATGCCAGTAAACATCGGGCTTACCTTTTTATTTGGAGGAATTCTTGGATGGGTAGTTGTAAAAATATTGAGGCCTAAGCCTCATCTGGAAGGCCTTATCATTGCTACATGTTCATCAGGTATTTGGTCACTATTGACAGCTTTCAACTCTTCTCAGAATCCATTTATGTGAAATCAAGTCCTCATAATTAGCTTGTTGATTAGGAAACTTGAGAAACTTTCTCCTTATCATTGTCCCTGCAATCTGTAATGAGGATGGGAGTCCATTTGGTGAACGTAGTACTTGTAGCTCTGTTGGACTATCATATGCATCTTTCTCCATGGCGGTAATGCAACCTTACTATTCCTAATCTACAATCACCCATGCTTGAATCAACACGAATCCTTGCCTTTAGGTTCAATTTTCATGCGAAGAGATATTTCCTGTTTGTATTGGCTATTGCAGCTGGGTGGTTTCTTCATCTGGACCTATACTTACCAGCTGATACGAACCTCGTCCAAAAAATTCAAAGCACTACAAGCAACTGAGAAGATCTCAAAGACACCTAATAATGATTTAAGTGCTGATGCGGAAACTCAACTTCTCAAGGGAGAAGATCAAGAACGTGTTGCTATAATTGTATCATCAATCAAGTCTATTGAAGACTCTGAGGACCAAGTAGTAAGTCCACATATATATCATATTATTTACAACAAATTCAGACATATCTATGGCAAATGTGAAACAAATTTTCTGGTCTAGACACATACTAACGCCTCTTCTTATTGGTTGTAGATTGTAGCCCAAGGATCAGCCAGTGGACTGGAAAAGGAAAATTTGTCATTCTGGACTAAACTAATTGGATTTCTTCACCAGCTTCTTGAGGAGCTATTGGCACCTCCAACACTAGGAGCTGTGAGTTTTCTCAACATTTCACCTACATCTGCATACTTAACAAGGTTTTAGAAGTCCTAATTTATCATTTATGCAAAAGAGAAGTGACAAACATAGTTTGTTCTGTCTCTAACCAGATTGTGGGACTCATCTTTGGGGCAATTACATGGCTGAGAAACCTAATAATTGGTAGTGGTGCCCCCCTGCGGGTGATCCAAGACTCCATTCAATTACTTGGGTATGTATCATTCATATATTTCCTTTTGGCCTTAAAATATCAATCATTAGGCTTGCATATTTCAAATGTTTTAATTGAACAACTTTTCATTTATATCCAAACTTGAATCAACAAATGTTTGAATTTTCATTGTCAGAATTGGCATTCAAACTGCCAATAATATGTTTACTTTCTCAGATAAATACAGTTAATATAATTACATCACTACTAATAGCAGAAGCTCTGTGTAGGGATGGGACAATTCCTTGTATCACTCTTATACTAGGAGGCAACCTCACTCAAGGTGAACAGAACTCCGATCATCCTGTTTAATATTTAAACCAACATCAAGAGGAAACAAAATCTTACTGCTTTTTTTAACCATATCGTAAATTATATAGGCCTACGCTCGTCAAGAATGAAGCCGTCAGTCATCATTGGAGTGCTTTTAGTTCGGTACGTTCTACTTCCTGCAATCGGTATTTGGGTTGTTAAAGCAGCTGCAACTCTTGGCTTCCTCCCCTCAGACCCTTTGTTCCGCTTTGTGTTAATGACTCAGTTCACCCTGCCTCCTGCCATGAATATTGGTAAGCAACTCTCACAATATGCAGTCTCTAATAACTTTACAGAATCTTCATATGCTATCATTTCTTTCTTCTTTTTTAGGCTAAATGTATTATCATATGCTATCATTTCTTTTTTAACATTAAACATGCTACAAAATTAAATTAAATAATTTTGCAGGAACCATGACCCAACTGTTTGAGGTGGCTCAAGAAGAGTGTTCGGTTCTATTTCTATGGACATACTTGGTTGCGGCTCTTGCACTCACAGTTTGGTCAACAATCTACATGTGGATTTTGTCTTGAGTGTGCCTTCAACTCAGGTTGAACATCTCTGAAAACATCAAACTATAATGAGATAGACTCACTATATGGAGTAAAAACTAGAAGCCATTACAAAATATTCCATTAATTACATACATTACAATTTTATGTTGTTTTTTTTCTCCCTTATGAAGTCAGCTGTTGATGTAAGTTATTGTCATTTGAAATTTTTTTGGTAGATTTTAGTTATAAACTGAGAGCTGTATGTATTTCATGTACTCGCGTGTAATAAGGTAGTGCACAACAGATCTAGAGGAAAGAGCCTGGATGTAGGCCATCTGTATGAAATATTCTATGTTACATTGTTTTGCTTGGATTGAAAGTTTGCCTATAGCAGTCGTTAAAATTGAAATATTCCTACATCTTTTAATTGAATATAAATATAATTATAAATATATATATATATATATATATATATATAGACACACACTCATACATATATAATTGAATTTAACTCTTTCACGTCCATTTTATACTATTTTTAAAACTAACTTTATTTTTAGTCATTTTTTTCCCAAAATAAGGAACAAATGATTACATTCATCATAACTTCCTGAACATTGCTCTCTCCAACCCTCCATAATACCTTTTTTTTTTCCTTTTTTTTTTAATTCAATAATTGGGAGGAGAGCATTTTGAACCCAGAACATTACAAGACTCTTGGCTAACAAAAATAATTAATGACAAATAAATTCCTAATCTCAAAGATGAAGCATAGCATTTATAATTGCTACACTCTTACTGAGCCATATCAGTGTAGTATTTCAATCCATGCAGTGCACTTCGGTCCATTCCGGTTCACTTCAGTCTATTCGGTCTACTTTGCTCATACGGTCTGTTTCGGTCTATTCAGTCTATTTGATCCATTTCGGTCTACTTAGGTCCACTTCGGTTCATTTTGATTTATCCAATCCATTTCGGTCCATTTAGATCTTTCTAGTCCAATTTGGTCCATTTCGGCTTATTTGATCCATTTTAGTCCATTTTCTTTGATTGTTAGATGTAATCCTATTTTATTATAAATATGGTATATAATAATATATTTTTATTCTATTCTATTATATAATATATAATATGACTTAAATAATTTGATGTTTACAACTATACATTTTATTTTTTGAATATTTTTCTCATCATCTTTTATTCAATGAATTTGTTATTCTCTTTCAAAAAATGTGATTATTCTCTCTCTCTCTCAACTCAACTTTAGGTTGATAAATTTTTATGTTTAATATCTCTACTTTAGGTTGATACATTTTAGTGTTGTGTTTTTTGAGTTTTCCATCACAAGTCATCTCTCTCTCTCTTATAACTTTGGTTTGATTTTTGTTTGAGTTAATCCCTAGTTTGGAAATGAGAATTTGAGTTTATATCAAAACACAATCTACATAGCTAAATATTTGAATGTGTCTATTATTTGAGTAATATCAATTGTAATTATGTGATAAATTTTGATTAGCATGATAATTTCCATAAGTAAATGAGAAATTTGAAACTTAAAAATTTTAGTTGTATAAAAAAATATTAGTAAAATATAATGCATAAAAACAATAGTTAGAAGAATATGAACCACCTCAAAAAAAGATAATATCAATCAAAAACACCAAAAATAATAAAATTATATATTAGAAAAAGAAAAAAAAAACTTTCGAAAATTGTTTAATTTTTAGGGAGAACAAATTATCAAGTATAAGATTTAAATAATAAATTATACATTATACCACATCTCAAAATAATTATATATTCTCATGCATTACATGAATTTGCGACTAGTTGTATTTAACTCCACAATTCTACACTCCATTTCCAACAATTATTGCACAAAACTCAAGGTGGGATGTCCCGCATACTAAGCAACTGTATCATATTCTCATAATTTTTTGAATTCCTTGAACATATGAAATGTGATCTTTAGAATATTTGCTTTTCTGCGTCTTTTAGTAAATATTCTTTCTTTAAAAAAAAGTCATTTTAAACCCTATAATTTATGGGTATAGTAAATTAAACTGTATAATTATAAAAGGAACAAATTAAATCTTGAGATTTTAGAGCATCCCCATTGGGGGTTGTATATGCCAAATGCTAGGAGCATTT
Source organism: Quercus aquifolioides (assembly GCA_019022515.1). Taxonomy (NCBI): domain Eukaryota; kingdom Viridiplantae; phylum Streptophyta; class Magnoliopsida; order Fagales; family Fagaceae; genus Quercus; species Quercus aquifolioides. The sequence goes on along the minus strand of CM032334.1, from coordinate 58,011,484 downwards.
GGCATTTGAACCCCAAAATCCACCAGCAACCGGGAAGGTAAATCCCATATGCCAAAAAAAAAATGAGATTTTGCTACAGTACCATCTCAAATGTAAGATGGTACTGTAGCTCAATCTTATAAAAAAAAAATATATTTTAATGCATAACAATCTCTCTCCTCTCTCATTTAAACCGGGTAATTCTCTCTCCTCTCTCATTTCTCTCTTCCTTCTCTCTTTATTTCTGCTCTCTCTTTCTTACTGCTCTCTCTTCTTCAACGGAATGGAGGCAACGGCGGCGTGGAGGCTTGATCAGAAAAGCTGCGGTGGAGGCGTGGAGGTCGTGGGTTTCCGGCGTTTGGGTGCTGTTTGGCGTTTGGCGTTTGGGTCGAAGATGGTGGGTCGAAGATGGCGTTTGGCGTTTGGGTCGAAGATGGCGTTTGGCGTTTGGCGTTTGGCTCGGAGACGGCGACCCTCTCTCTCTCGCCATCGCTGCCGGTGAGAACAGATTTGGCTGGATTTGGCTGTGCCGTGTTGGCGTTGGTGGCGCTGTGTGTTTTTTTTTTTGGTTCAGCTACTGGGGTTTGTGGTTGTGGCTGGTGGGCCGACGGTGGAGGTGGTGGAAGTAGTTATGGATGGTGGGCCGACGATGGAGTGGGTGTCTGTGGCTCCGTCGGAGTGGGTTTTGGGTCAGTGGGTGGCGGCGTGGGTTTGCTGCCTGGGATTTTTTTTTTTTTTTTTTTTTTTTTTTTTTTGGTGTTGACGGTATTATGGGTTGCTGCGTTGTGGTGGTGGATCGGTGGCGTGGTGGTTGATCAAGTGTGGTGGTGGTGTGGTGGTTGATCGGTGCAGATTGGTTGATCGGTGCGGATTGGTTGATCGAGTGTGGCGGTGTGGGTTTGGGTTCGGCGTGGTGGTGTGGGTTTGGGTTCGGCGTGGTGGTTGATCAAGTGTGGTGGTGGTGTGGTGGTTGATCGGTGCAGATTGGTTGATCGGTGCGGTGGTGGCGTGGTGGTTGATCGGTGCGGATTGGTTGATCGAGTGTGGCGGTGTGGGTTTGGGTTCGGCGTGGTGGTTGATCGAGTGCGGTGGTGGCGTGGTGGTTGATCGGTGCGGATTGGTTGATCGAGTGTGGCGGTGTGGGTTTGGGTTCGGCGTGGTGGTTGATCGGTGCGGTGGTGGCGTGGTGGTTGATCGGTGCGGATTGGTTGGTTTGGTGGTGGTGTGGTGGTTGATGATGGTGGAGCCGTGGAGGTGGGGTTGCCGTGTGTGTGTGTGTGTGTGTGTGGTGATGGGTTTGGCTGTGTGTGTGTGGTGATGGGTTTGGCTGTGTGTGTGGCTGGGTTGAAACCGGTAATGAGGGAGGAAGAGGAATAGAAAAAGGGAAATAGTAAAAAAAAAGAATAAAAAAGAATATTTAAATAAAATGGGATAAGAAATAGAATTTTGGGATGTTGGGTGTATTGTAAAATGGGGTGGTATAATAGATAAAGTAGCTTTTTGAGATTGTAAAATAGGATGAGATTTAGAAACCGGCTGGGGATGCTCTTATAGAGTAACAAATTAAACCCTGAGATTTCAAAGAATAACCAACAAAACCTCAATCCATTTAGTTAGAACGACATTATAATTATAATTTAATCAAGTCTGAAATTATACCACACAAGATTCAAAAAATCAATATAAACTAAGTCAAGCTATATTACAATATTTGTGCATTCCTATCCCTACAGTACTCCACCCTTAATTCAAACCAAACATTACAGCTCCATAAAACATTGCTATTGAAATACAACGTAAAATGTCATTTGACTCATCTAAGTAAGGGTGAGCTGGAGTTTTGGCCGGTTGGGCTGTGGCTCCACAACCTCCATGTGGATTCTTACCGTCTGCAGAACACTATAAGAGAGGCTACCATCCATCTTTTTAATCTTCTGCTGTTGCTCATCTACAAACCATTCCCCACCGCCCTTCTCGCTTCTTGCTGTCAAGTACACGGGGCCTTCTATACCATACCTGAAAAAGGAAGCGGAACAAGGGGAAACAAAATGTGAAACCCAGTTTATCCTCCACATGCATATTATTAACCTCCATAAGATTATATCTCGACAACTCTTTCACAGAGCTAATAGAATGGCCATATTAACTGCTTTTCCTCAGAAGACACATCATCTATAAGATTAATGGATTGACTGTCAAGATTACAAGAGAGAATTCAGGGATTACTAGAAAGATGTAATTTTGGAGTTATTAACTAGTCACGATACACCAAAATGCCTTTTGCCTTTACATTTTTCATGTTTTCTCTTTAACTCTCTCTCTCTTTTTACTTTCAGGGAGAGGTGGAGCATGGACGTGCAAAAGCAACATAATCAAACAAGAATGTACATAAAAGGTAAATGCTAACAGAGAGAGAACCCAGCAAGCAGTTAGAAAACATACTTGGGCACAAAAACAATAAAGCCATTGGATCTTATCTTCACTACTCTGGCCTCCGTGTCTGTGGGCCTACATCAACAAAGACAGATTACATTTCCATGTGTGCTTGTGTAAGTGGAGAGAGAGAGAGAGAGAGAGAGAGAGCCCTTGGTATGTACCGTTTTCTGAAGTAGATGAGAGTATGCAGCTCTACTGAGGCCCTGCTCGCCATCTGGGCATTTCTATGTCGATAATTTAAATCTGAAGACATTTACATGCAGCAGTGTTATTAAAACTCAACACGTGCATTGGGACCATTTAAACACTATATAGAAGGCTTTCTAAATCTAACCATAAAATTGGGAAAGCTAGAGATAAAATTAATTGAGCTGACCTCAAAAAGACTTGATAAGTTCAATATAAGGAAACGAACATCTTTAAATTTTGAAATATGAGACATGGTATTTAGAATAACCAAATTAACATTTGTTACCACAGCTCATAAGAACAGGAAGTGGTAGTACATGCATTTTATGTTCCTTCAAGCAAAAAATTGACTTTCAACAGTTCATGCATAAATATATGCAAACTAGCTGCAAATAAATTATTCTTCGGTCATGCATAATTATACAGCATCCAGCAGCACAACTAATATAAAGAATGTAGCATGTTATAGTAGGGAAGAGTATTCCATACTGTCAGCGATACTAGTTAGTTGGGCTCTGTCTTGGAATATTGATGGAAGCTTGTATATCCCTAAAGATGCAGAAAGCAGCCGGTGTACAATGACGTCTGCAAGAAAAGTAAGTTCCGTACTCAATTTACAATATAAGATTCACCAACTGAGCACCACATAATAAATCTGACACTAACCTGCATATCTCCTAATGGGGGAAGTGAAATGAGTATAAAGAGGTGCTGCAAGCCCATAGTGATGATATTCTGGAGGACTGAGATCCCCACTACAGAAATAAACTGCCTAAACTTGTAATGCAGGGAAAAAGAATAGATATTAGAAACATCTCTTAAAGACATAATTCTGAATCCACTCATATATTCGGGGAAGTTACCTGAGTCATGCATCTAGTTGCCAATATCCTTATCAGCTTATTAAAGTATGGATCATCACCCTAGCAAATAAGTAACGGAAAATTTTATCAAAAAACAGAAACCAAGTACACTGAGGGTGAGAAACAATCAAACTCTCAAATTTCAATGTTCAAACAAATCTAAAATAAAAAAATAAGGGGAAGAATGAAAAGCAACACTCCAATCTAATAAAGTACAAAAGAAGAAGGCTTTAATGTCAAGGATAGACCGTTCACATCCCTGGCAAACATATAGTTTGGTTTTTTAGCTCAACAAATGTGGAGAGAGAGAGAGAGAGAGAGAGAGAAATTTGACTATTTCTCTTAAAACATAGTTAACAACTTGACATGCCAATGCATTTGTATATAGTGAGTGTATAACTGATGTATGTTTAGCAAATCCACAAGGTTTCAAATGGAAAAAATCCAGAGCCAGACAACGTTCATAACTTAAATAAGCCAAATACAAAGACTAACCACAGCACGATCAAGTGACTCAGCCAATGCTTTTGATGATGAGACATCCAAGTTGAGGCCAACAGCAGCAGCTGTCCGCAGCAAAGGTTCAAGCATCTCCCTGGTTGGACTAGGATGGCGCCTGCACACAGAATCAATGCTTATAAGGAAACATAGGTTGGCACAGTTTGATAACAGCAATGACATTATCCTGCCACAACCACTGAAATTGGTCCCCATCTACTAGTAGCATTTAGATAAAAAAAATCTACAGGTTTAGCAAAGATGAATACATCCAATATTCTTCCAACAAATTTTAAAATGAAGGGCATGTGCTACACCCACCATTATTAAGCATTTGAATCCTTCCTAAACTAAACACAATATCAATGTCCAGTAACCTACTAAAAATATAAATCAGTAAACAGGTTGCCATCAGTTCCTGGCCAAAACTTTTTAAATCATATTAGGCAACTTGCAAGCTTTTTCTCTATGGTAGATGAGTAATATCTTAGTGATATGAGAAGACATCATGGATTAGTTGTTATTCTGTAAATTGACAGTACAAACTAAACATTAAATTCTGAATGTATCTTCTAGTCAAATGATAGACCATAACCCACATTGACAAGGTTAATAGTGAAAAGGAAAAAAGAAAGTGGGGAGGGGGGGCTGCAATTTACCTTAATAGTGAACACAAAGAAAAGTGTTTAAGGATTTTGTCTGCAACTGCAACATTGGCAGCAAGCATAAACTCCTCCACCATTTGGTTTGCTTCCCGAATCTGGTACATACCTGCAGAAACAACTCAACTCTATGTCTTAAGGATATCGATATTCCCAAAAAATTCAAAACAGACATCAATCAAGAAAACCATAAATCTCAGTGAACCATTAATCCACATACAGTGTATCATTAAGATTAGTGGTGAGAAAATAGAAAAAATTAAACTCCATGCTTCTAAAGCATCATTGGGCCTTTGATAAATACTAAATAGTACATACTTTATGGATCCAGATCGTTTATTTAGAAATTGATCAAGAAAATGGGACAGGTGTCTCATTTTCATCACAAGTAAACCGATTTACTAAATTTGGATCTATTGAAAAAGAAAACTTGACACTCAAAACAACATACCAATATCTAGAGGGTCATGAGTTTCAGTGTCAATTTGAAATTTGACTTCAGCAGAGGCTAGAGTTAAGGCTCCTCTCTCAATACGCCTAGACCTCATTTTCTGCCAGCAAGTCAAAAGCACTCATTTCAGAGAAATCAGACAGAAAATATAAATCAGAGCATTCTTACTATTATCTCATGAACAAATGACTGATGTAGTCTCCAAAGTAGGTGTGTACCTTTGCCAAAACATTCATATTTCTCAAATCTGTTGTTAATGGATCCATCAATCGACTGCAAATAACATGAAGCAATCAAACAGTTTCAATATAAAATTGAAAGACTTTTAAATAATAATAAAATTTACAAACGGAATTAAGATTGCATTATATTCATCACAAAAATAGAACAGATGATATGTTCTGGATCTTGCCCCTGCAGTTTTTGGATTAGCAGCAATCAACATAAGATAATAAAAACAATGAATTTCATACTACCAACAGGAAAAGGAGAAAAGAAGATACAGGTTAAAAGAATGGATTGGGCCCACCACAATTTGTGGTTTGTTATTTTAAACAATTTAAGAGAGAAATTAAAGACAAGGGATTGAATGTGAGAAATACCAATTTGTCAACAGGCAGGAAAATCAATGAGGTTAATGGCCATCAACATGAAAAATAGATGATGAGGGAACAAGTTGTTCCACAGGGAAATCAGAACAATGGGCAATTTAATCCAATGGTTATAAAGCCTCTTAAGGAAGAATTAGGAAATTTTGTGCAGATGCAAGTAGCTTCTTATAGAAAAAAATTCACCATCATTATAATTGAAGAAGAAATATTTATAGTATCATACATTTTGCTAAAGAACCAGTCCAAAAAATTAAGTTAATCTACAGCAGTCAACCAAAATTGAATAAAATTGCACCTGTCATCCATCCTCGCCTGAGCTTCAATGTAAGACAATGCTGCGCAAGATTTTATCACACTTTTCGTATATCTTGTAGAAATAATATCCGCTTCAGGTGTCATTTCCTGAAATTTAAGCAAATGATTTGTGTAAGACCAAAAACAAATAGATAACTTGGACATGGTCATCCCAATCAGCAACTCTGAGTGTGTGCATGCACATTTGCATTGAATTATATGCTTGGGTATGACTACTAATGAATGTGTCTATGCATGTCTGCAACATTGGTTTCATACCGATGATATCTATGGAAGCAAAAAAGCAAAGTTCAACATCAGAAAGAATAAATCATGTGCATAAATAATACCTCTCTAGAAAGTATTAATACATGTAAGTATGTAGGAATGTGTATATATATACATGCAAGGAAAGAACAGTATCTCTCTTAAGAAATAAGTTTCTGTCCTCGAGAAGTTATGTATTAATATTAACAAATGTGTATCCACAATATAGACACTTGAAAAACTGCACAGGTCTGTCATGGCATATTGATAAGACGTGAAATGTTGATAAGATGTAAAATGAAATTGCTAATTGTATTAAAAGAGTGTCTAAAGAAGTAAGTAGAGAATCTAAGAGATGTGGGCAACCAGCTTAGGAGACTTGGTGATGAAATGATAGGATTCGAATTGAAGAAATTTGCTTAAAGATAAGGGCAGGCCTTCTTTTTTTTTAATATATAATGAATTTTATTAAGATCAAAAGAAAAGTCACCCAAGTATACAAGGCATATACAACTGGGGACAAACAATGAATTACAAATATCTATCAAATCGCTGACTGAGGATAGAGAAAAACTATGTACTATCCAATCTAACAAAGTTTTAAAGAAAAAAATTTTTGAGATCCGGCAAAGATCTCTCAGAATCCTCAAAGCTCCAGCTATTCCTCTCCCTTTAGAGGCACCACATCAGACAATGGGAGGCAGCCATCCAAATAGAAACATTTTGATGTTGACCAAATCTCCCTTGCCAACAAGCTAGTAAACCAACAACAGTCTTCGGCAACACCTAATATACCCCAAACAAACCAAACACCATTGACCACAACTTAGAAGCCATGGGGCAATGTAGTAAAAGATGGTCAACTGTTTCCCCATTTCGTTTGGCAAAGTAGCAAAAGATAAGGGTGGGCCTATTAATGAAAACATGAAAGAGAGACGGTTGAAATGATTTGGTCATGTGCTGAGGAGAGCTATTAATAAACCACTGAGGAAGTGTGGGTTGACTCAAGTGAGGACGCATGAGTAGATTCACATCGATGAAACAAAAAAATGTGGACAAAGACTAAAAATAATATTAGTAGAAATAGTAAAAAAGGACATGTTAATTAAAAAAGTGACAGCAAGTAGGATTCTAGATATGATAGAATTGCTAAAAAAAATACATGTGACCAACCCTCATTAACCTATTAAAGATCCATAGTCAATCCTAAGTTTTTGGACTAAGACTTGGTTGTTGTAGCAAATTGCATATCTACAAAAATTTTGCTCATTCTAACATTCACTTATTAAAGAAATGATTATTTCTTCAAAATAAAAACAAAATCAGAAATGCCATATGTCTTATCATGATCAAATAATGAAGTATCACATACCCAAATAACAGAAAAGGCTAGCCTTTCCACATCAGACCGAAGAGAACATATGTCTGCAAGATAACAATTAAAATTAATGAGCTTTAACACTCCAAAGAAATCAACCATAAGACCAAGCAATACTTTATATAGAAAAATGTATTCAACAGATAAAAGGATGAAGAGGAAAAGGAAAATGGTTTACCTTCCGTTAGAGGTTTTGGAAGCATGTCAATTCGTCGCTCAACAAGATAGACAGATGTGCCCCTTTGTGAAGCCTCATCATCAAGTGGGGAGCCAGGGTGCACAAAATTGGTTACATCAGCAATATCTAATTGAATGCCATTAAAGATGAACATTGTTGCCTCTTATTTATGCCTTTTTTGTTAACAAATACAATAGAATGTGAAACCTATGGCATATGTTCCATAGTAGTTGCTCTTTACCATCAGTCTAAGACACTAATGGGTTTTTTTTTGGTGGACACGATATTTGAACCCAAGTCTCTTATTCGACAACAAAAAAACTTAACATCAAAACAGTGAAGATTCACAAGAAACTCCAGATGGAGAATAATAATAATAAAATGTCAATAGGGCCTCAAATTATAATTTTGAAGGATTATAAACTTTTTTTCAAAGCTAAAATATCTAAATAAACAATACCATGTGCCAAATCCTATATCATCCAAAGGTGACGGATCAATACTTAGTACTGACAACTAACTATCGAAATCCAAAGCTTTTGAATTTCCCTTCTGCAACCCAATAATTTATCCATTAAAACATCTAATATGTAAATTTTCCTTTGAATGCACAGTCAACCTTAAAATGCAGTTAATTCATTTACATTGAAATTTTCAGCAGGTTATAGGATACGAACTCCAACTTCAAAATTTCCACTTGGAAGAGCTGTACAGTGTAGTGCATCATCAATATCTTTGCATCCTGCACAAACGAGATGGATGCAGTATGTTATTCTAATAACTAACTAAATATCTGTCCAACATCAAGAGATATCATAAAGAAACAAATCAATAGTATATAAAAAGAAGAAGATAATGATGATGATGATGATGATGATGACGACAATGACAATAAAAAAATAGAAACCAACAATGGGTCACATACCTGGAGGATCCACACTAAAGACACGCAAATCTCTCAAATCCTGCCTAATAGGATTTGCCAAATCTTCAAAAGATACTGACCATGGCAATGGTGGCAAGCATGCTAGAACTTGAGAAGAAAACGGTCTCGAGTTTATATCATTCTCTATCAAGACCACCTGCAGCATATACAAAGCTCATTGACGTTTTCTTCATCTAAATTTATCAGTTAATAGGAATATCAACTGAGAATCTAGGTTGTTTGTCATCTCTCCCTCTCTCTCTCTCTCTCTCTTACATACCTCACTTTCAGTATCTCTATCACCTATTTCTCCTATGGTCCGTACATAGTGGCCAGAAGGATATCGAGAAAGACGATCCCAAGAATCAACTGCCACAATAATTCTCTTGTCGAGAAGATTCTCAAGCTGCCGGGTATGGATTCGAATCTTAGGAATTCTGCGATCTTTGGAGACAAATAAGGCATGGGCTGTACCACCACTACCTGCAGGCATAGGCATTGGCTCCAAAGATCCACAATAACTGCACAAGATCATTTAAGATTATTGCAGACATTTGAACCCATAGCCAGAAAAAAATGAGCAAGACAACTGACAGCCTGACACTAGCCAGAGCATTAAACAAGATATACAAATACAAATATAAATATTTAGCAAACTAAAAGAAAATAAAAGTAGATTGTGACCTACAAGAGGTTCACATGCATAAAGCCACAAATATGACATAGAGATATATTAGGTATAAGCGTCATCTGCACAAGGCTTAATTAGAGATCACTATTGAATTTCTTTACATGAATGTCAGACAAGCATGTTACAAGATAATATAAGGACAAATATTAATTCACAACTGTCACTATATGATTTAGATGCGGATAGTACAATACCATGCATTGAAGGATGGAAAATAAAATAGTTACAACAAACATACATTTAAAGAACACATAATAAGAACAGGTTATGAATTCCACAATTAATATATATATATATATATATATATATAAAAGCTTCAAATAACCAAGGGGGGAAAAAGAGAAGCCCACTATATTATTCAACAAAAAACCAGAATCTTATAAATTTTTTTTATTAAAAAAAATCTATATACAGCAAGCCGATCCTGGTCTATCATGAACTTTACCAAATAAGACACTGAAACAACTTACGAATGCCAGTTCCGCTTTATAATACCAACAACACAGCCGGACGGACGAGATGAGACAGCATTTGTGTCTCCAGCAGAACCTTGCACTAGATTGGTAGTTCTAGGAGCATCATCAGCGCTACTTGGAACCAGATGAACATCTTCTTCTTCATCCTCTGCAGGCAGTGAAAAAACTATTTAAGACTCTGTATGTGTGTGCGTGAGAGAGAGAGAGAGAGAGAGAGAGAGACGGAGAGAGTCAAGTTTACTCTCAACCAAAAGTATAGTTTAAACAAGCAAGAGAGAGAAAATCTAGTTCAGTTTCAAGTTTCAACCAGAAATTTTTCTTTCTTTCTCTCTTTTTTAAAGGCAAGCTATGCAGGCAACCTCTTTTGTCCTCTTGCAAATACAGGTTCCCATAGTAGGACAGCCTAACTGTCACACTAGATCTTTGGTGGACCATTGGTCAACACTTCCTGGGGCTTTGACTCCAATAACCTATATAGGCTCCTAAATTCGTTTGTAATAGTTTTATCCCACTTGTCCTTTTGATGTAGCTATACTTTATCTGTTCTTATTCTCTATTTTTAAAAGAGATTTGCTTTGTGACCTCTCTATTCTTAGTGTTTCTTATTTCCCACAATCCCATCCCAAAATAAAAAGGGAGTTATAAACTTTCAAGCCAACCCCAGTGTCACATATTCAAACCCCAACCTAGACATGCTGCTGTATAATTGTTAAGCACATGTTTTTCCATTGTGTACCTGCATAGTTCTTTCATGCTAATAATTGTTAAGCACATGTTAAATTTATTATTGCTACTTGAAATTGCCAAACCAGGTTCTCTCCATAAGCAATACAAATAAAAATTGCATTAAATGAATGATTTGTATTGCATATTGAGCTAACTCATGCATGCACAACCAAAATCAACTAATGAGCTAAAAATTTATTGCAATATGAATTCCTTCTTCAGCTAATAAACAACAGCTGAACCCAGTAACAGTGTCAGGAGCTCACATCTAAGGAATTTTCTTCTGATGGAGGAGTGAAGAAGAATGGATATAGAGATAGACAATTAGATGAAAGATCCATCAAATATCCTTCACATTTAAGCAATTTTTCCAAAAAAAAAAAAAATCACAATGATACATCTAATGCACGACAATAATAATATGTTTAAATAGGTGTCCACCTTCTAAGAGGCCCAAAAGTCATGAGAACCAACATACCTTCATCTGCTATGGATAGAGACTTCTCCTCATGCCACTGGTCTTGGGGCAGAAGTTCTACTGCCACTATATCACCATCAAAAGCCCTATTCATGTTTGTACGCCCATATATAATTATTTCATCACCAATACTCTCACTCCCAACATAAGCTTCAAATGGATTATAACGGTTAACACGAAGCTTTCCTTGATGGTAAATTCCACGATGCAAACCAGAAGTAATCTCAGACATGGGCTTATGCTGAAAAGAGAACAGAAATCAAGAAATTTATGAAAACCATATCTTTGTTTCATGTAACTTATATCTAACCAAACCCAAAAGCTATGAAGATAGACAAACTCAATAACAAACCTCTGTATAAATGACTTTCCTCTTTGATGGTCTCAAATCTTCAACTTCTTCCATTTCAACATCTTCTGATGAAGGTTGCACTACCAGGTCAAGCAAATCAGGTCGATCCAATGATTTCACATATGACTCAACTGAAAACAATAAGGATGAGGATGTTATTCTAATCACAAGTAAGCTTTGTACACAAAGCTATTCTAATAAATAATCATGAGGATGAGGATGAGGATGTTGATAAGCCATGTCTAAATCATGCAGATATCAGACCCAGTGATTAGATGCCAGAACTACAGCAAAGGATATCTTACTTGTCTCTGCAGAAATGCCCTCAGCAATAGCTTTCCTTTTATTCTCCTTATCATTAGTTATAAGTAAAACGCGAGCTGCACCACCAAGATGACTCTGATACCACTGAGCAGCCACCCGTATTGCTGAATTGAGACTTATAGATGTCAAAACTTGGAAATTTGAAAATGCAATCCATGAGATAAGCCAAATATCATAGCTACCAAGCAATGATTATCACACACTTGAAACACATGCATGAATAAAATTTAGGATTTAATTATTATTGGAGAGGAAGGAGAGAAGGTGGGGTGAAAGAAAAGTATTTGAAATTAGCAGTCATTTACAAGAGGGACAAGAGGGGAGCGCAAGGGGAAGGAACTACTGGTTAGAAAAGTTTATGCACTTCATACCAATTACCAAATTATTGTAATAAGGTTTACGTACTAGTTTTTTCCTATGAACTAAAATTTCAAGCATCAACTGACTTCCATGGAATGGGAAAGGATAATTTTGTTGTTGAAAAACCTCATGAGAGTCTTCTTTCATGAAGACTAGAGATGAAGAGCAACATAATGATAGAATGTGTACAAACGCAGCAGAGCATATGACAAATTGACAACAAAGAGCAAACAAACCTCTATCATTTCGATCGTTTTTACTCTCTTTAGCCATTTCCTTGACAAAAGTATCCCTGCAAGGAAAGAAAAAGCAAAAAAAATATCAAGAAATGTATAAAACCCCCATTAGTAATGACAACAGTATAGCCAACTAAGATAAGCACACATATTAGTAACAATGCATAATACAGTAAGTCAAACAACATTTCACGACAGTGAAGGTGACAAGTTGTGATCGGTGTACAATAAAAGCAGTGTTAAGTGTAAAATCGATCAAGTAGTGAAATCGTTTGTGTTTCTTGTAGCATTGCTGGCATGAATATAGGCAATATGGTTTTAATTAGACATAGAGTAGCAGAAACGCGCAATTAAAGAGAAAGTAATAGAATATACATACTTATGGTGTTCATTAGCAAAGACGAAAAATCTCCTTAAGGAATTACTGCAGAGAGCTCTAACTCTATTGTAGACACCCATGTTCTTGTTCTTAACCTCGTCCAGCACCACCGATAGCATGACCACATCGTCAATCGCCGGGTTCTCAAGCAAATCAATCTGCAATTAAGCGTTGCGTTGCGCTGAGATTGATTGAATAAAAAACAAAGAGAGAGAGAGGGAAAGTGAAAAAAAATAAAAGACCTGGTTGAGAACGACATTGGTGTCGAGAACGAGAATGGTGGAAGCAGAAGGACTCAAGCGAGCAGCTGAGGAATCGCAGAGTTTGCAAATAGGAGCTCCACAGTATATGTCGTCTCTCAGATAGTGCTCTCTTACTTGCTGCGCCAAACAAACAAACAAACAATCAATTATGGTTTAAGGAAAATGGAAAGAGAGACACAGAGAGAGAGAGAGAAAAAGAGAGAAACCTTGTTAACTTTGCCGCCTCTGGTTTTCTTGACGAAGGTCTTGCTGTGCAACATGTTTCTGTGTCGTGTTGAGTTTGAAGCGCTTCTTAATTTCTCCAAATCTCAATCCTATGTTTGCTGCTGCCTTTGTTTTGTTGCCGTTGTGATGACTTCTTCTTGACTGCGCACAGCTTTCTTTGCTTTTGCTACTCGGGGACGGGGAGTCGGGACTATTGTTTTTATTTCTTTTTTCCTTTTTCACTCACTATCCCTAGCCCAGCCCGTACTTGTCTATTCTTTATTTCTTTTTCTCTCACTCTTGTCAAAAAAAAAAAACATTTCCACCTTTTAAAATTTCATAGATAAGAGAAATCTTAACAAGTACGGTGCAGTGTTTATTAAGATTCCCCTGGTCTCACATATAAATAAATAAAATAATTTAAAAAAAAGTTGTTAAAAAAGATTTTAAAAATTATCAAAAAATTGTTATTAATGGGCACTATAAGGTTTCCGTTAACACAACCCTTACAATAATAAGAAAAAATGATTTGAGTCGAAAACATATTCGTTGAAAATAACTGAGCAAAAATAGCATGCAACAAATGAACCAAAACCCTTTCAATTTGTTTGCCTTCAAATAGAGAGGATATATTTTATGGTTTGAATTAAGTTTACTTGAATTTTAAGGTTTTACTTGATGCTACATCAATTAAGATTCTATTCCATTGAATAATAAATGATGACTACTTGTAAATATGATATAACCCTGACTCCCTCAATTTCAAAAGAAAATGAAAGGACCTTTGGTGCAACAATCAACCTCCTATATATACCTAACCAGTGTGTGACCTTCTTGTCCTCTCTTTGAGACAGTAGAAGTTGCAAACCAATGCTTTAATATTGTTTTCCTAATGAGACTTAACAACTTTCATTTAAAGGGGCCTAGGTCTTCCTTTTTCTTTTTTCTTTTTTCTTTTTTACAATAAGGAAAATGGAGATTTGAACCATCCATAGTTCTCCTAGTAAAATAGAGTCAGCTATGCCACTAAGAGACAAGGGTCTCAACCCTACTTATTGCTTCTAAAAATAAGGTTTCATCATAATGTATGTTTTAGATTAAAACTCGTCATTTTATTTCTACTTTTTCTACTTTTTCAGTCCATATTGTGATGTGAATTTTCAGTCCGTGTGATATGCTTTGGAAGTGGATTAGATCTGTTCTTCTATTCATTTCTTGTTCTAAAAGCTTTTGATTGTCAGATATAGTGTCCGTTTGGTACATGTGTTTAAATACATATTTTTAATTTTTTTAGAAATACGTGTAGATGAAAAAATGTGTGAAAATGCGTGTAATATTATTTAAAAACTGAAAACATATATTTAAGTTGATGTACCAAATTTTCAAGGCTTTTCTTTCCCTTACGTTCTCAGAAATGTACAGCCGCTTAAATACCAGGTTGATGAACTTCATTTTTGGACGTGTCCTCTCCCGGTTAACTTTGACCCCCTCTATTTTCAAACTTCTCACAAACATGATTGTCAATTACAATTTTGGGCTGGAATGCATTAAGTCATTTAACAATTTTTCAACTAGTTGCTTATTCAATTTTGTAAGAGTAATTCTGTTATTAAAACGCTACAAGACTAGGACATCACCAGCTGATGCTAGCACCCATTCAACTACTGATGTACAACAATTTCCCTCATAACGTCAACAGCTGTAGCTCAAAAATACAACATGACCGGAGTTGTTAAATTCCATATCGAATTGGGAAGCCAGGCACATGCAAACAACATGGCGCTCACAATCTATTACGTGACCTCAGAAGAAATCTGATCATAAATGCTAAAAAAGTACATGATGGAGATCCAATGCATCGCAATGAAATAAGTTATCCCCTCTACTGTGTTCTGTTACAATCAATACAGAAACAATATCTAATAACTAACTCAAAATTTATCAAACAAGGACTTTTCAACTTCTTCGATTAATTTTACAATTTGCAATAGAAGAAAAAAAAAAAGTCAGATCACAATTATATAGCCCAAAATTGTAATGGCAAAACCATCCTGTCAGCTGAGCAGCACACCTTCGAGGTGAACCGAGCAACAATCTTTCATATTTAGAAGCCTGCTCTTCTGTTTAGTATGAGCAAAGGTAGATTTTGTTTCCATATCTTCCAGCAAAAAGAGTCAAAGACAGAGTATTTTGACATCACAAAGACTCCGGACTTGTTGAGGGTCTAATTCTTGCAGGCATTCCTCTAGGTTCTTCTAATCCATTTGAAATCCAATAACTCAATGGATTCCGGGGTGTGATAGACATTTTGCTCACATCAAGATCAAGCTCTTCCTCAACAACATCTTCATCACTAATACATTCATCATCATCATATGGAGGTCTGACCATTGACCAATACACAAAGTGTGGCCGAATGAACCTTTAGATAATAAAGAAAATAAGTAATGTCAATAAACCATTCGAAATATATATAAAAACAAATGTTAAATTTCTTGCAACAAAAAAAGTTGGACAAATTTTTCCTCCAATTTGGAGAAATATCCTCCAACCCATGTGGCAATTCATTAAACCATCCATGTAAACTAAATCATACATCTCATTAGATTATTTAAACAAGTAATATGACCAATTAAATTGGTCATGTGACTAAAAATACACACATAGTTTTATGAATTGTAACATAGCAAGGTTGGGGAATTTTCCTCCAAAGTAAACTCTATCCAAAAAGGTTATCCTTTTTATCTAAAGTAAAACTTTTATTGGTAAAATGTGGAGAGCCCACCAAACAAAGTTGGTCACCAGTATCTAGCATCCTTACAAAATGAGCTTCATAAACATGGCAAAAGTTTTATTCTCACCATGAGAACACCAATCAGAATGTGCTCATGTTATATTTTCCATCATTTCATGGTAATTTTTAAATGGACTACAAAACATACCTAAACCAATTTTACAGGGGAGAGAAAGGGTGGTTGGAGTATAGTGTGCTTTTCTCACAGGCTACAACAGCCTCCCTATGTAATGTCAAAAATTTCAATATAAATTCTGTTTCAATTTGAAATTAATCTTTTATCCAAAATCTATAATGCCAACCTGTCACTTTTTTTCAGCAAACATGGGTCAAATGGGAAGAACATATCAAGCCTTTCCATCCCACCAAAAGCTCTAGAATGTTCTGACTCCAGCAAGTCATTAAAATTGAATTCCTCAGATGAGGTAAATAGCTGAGCTGCTTCCGCTTGTCTGCAAAATTCCTCTACAACGGAAGGCAGACATACCTGTCATAAAATGATAACAGAAGTAAGACAACGTACAATCTGACAACGTTTAGATTGCTTGACACAATCCAGTAACACTGAAAAATTAAAATAAATTGGTAAAAAAAAAAAAGGGACTAAAAAAGGTACATAATCATAATTTTATTTTTCATTTTTTGATAACATAGGGAACCTTTCTAAAGAAGAGCCTTTTGGACTCTCCTCTAGCTGGCAATTGATCCCACCTGCCAGAACCAGTTGTCAAGTAATCCAAGGGCATTCACCCTTGACGAGCTTGGCAATTTATGCTCATGCCCAGGAGCACAAGTTACACAATCATAATAAAATATACTCTCCTTAATGTCAAAGAAAAACAGATACTTTTACATATCAAAACTGTAACATATACGCTGAGTACTCCTTTTAAGAGTTTTTGGCTGTCCCCCAAGATAGCTCCTCACCTTCAATGGGCTCAATTTATGCTTCAAGATTTGCTCTATAAGGAGAAGATGCGGCTTGAACCAAGCAACATCAATCATTGATTTCATTCGGAAACAAAGAACATACATGATGGCCTGTGTACAGACAAATAACCATCAGTTTGCAATTTATCAAAGCAGTAAATAACCTCCCTGCAGAATTGAGTTTAATTGCCCAACAGATATTATTGTACAAATAAGGAGCATAGGAACAGGGATCACATAATGCTATTCATAAAGAAACAAGTACATCTTAGGTTATCCACAGAAAACATTTCATCAGTTTAAAATGGGTTTGTCTAACTCACTTCAATAAAAATTGTTCATATAAAAATTAGACTATCAAAAAGGGATTTTGTTAATTTGTAGTGTAGGAGATTAAATGTTCACAGCAACACAGCCAACAAACCACTCATTATAGGCCATATTCTTAATTTCCAAAAGTTATCAAATGTAACAAGTAACATCTGTGCGCACGCGCGGGCATGCAAAATGGATAAATCAATATTTCAGAAGGCAACTATGCTCGATAACATTACTCTCTATGAACATTTTCTTACTAACGTAAGGTACAAAAATCAAAGCTTCTAGTCCCAATTATTGCTAAAGCATAATATACCTGGCATCCAGAGTAGAAAAGTCTATGGGATGTCGGGTTCATTTCACCACCTTTTCTGTTGCAATATTCAAAACACCAATCCACCAACCTGAGAACTCATAAACAGAAGAAAAGTACATTAACCATTTAGTTGTTGTAACAAAATATAAATTGCATTCTAAGAAAATATAATGCTTAACAACCTTTTCAAGATGCTAGCAACCAAAGGAGCTGACAGAAAATTCCCACGAGACAAATAACTCGCCAGATAAGCAACAGCACTCATCCTACAGAGAAGCAGAAAAAAAAAATTAGCACCATAGATGATGCTCCTAAAAATAATTAAAATTATATTGCAGAACTTTCAAGTAGCTAACTATAAATTCGGACCAGACTAGATATGGGGGAACTGGAGGTGCAAGAACTTAGATGGGATGGTGAAAGAAAATGATTTATTCCAACTATTGCATGCACTTCAGCTATACAAAGACAAAATGACTTCAAACCAGGTAGTTACCCCTGCTCCCAACCATTGACCTCCCCCACCCCCACCCCTGGGCACCCCCCAAAATAAGTCTTATGAGATACCATGTGAGACAGAAAATCAGGAATATGCAACAAAATAATTTAACACCATGTGGTTTGGTTAAATGTGCCTGGAAAGCACATGAATAACGGGCAAGACGAACATGCCCCAGACCAAACTTTCAGCTTAATAACCATAATAGGTACTTCACACAATTTGTGGTTCCTTAACAAAGTGCCAAAACCAAGTACCTAGAGTTGTTACCATACCAATGCAAAGTGGACAGAATGTACAGAACCAAAAAATAATTATATAACCAATACATAAGTACAAAACACAATCATTTGAAAAAGAATAGTTTGGATCAACTTAAAAGTTCTTCAAAGACCACATTTCCTAAAAACCAATGCAAAAAATTATTGTTCACTAAAACAAAAGGTTTGACACTGAAAAATAAAAGTCTTTTAATTCACAGCAAGGTCATTACCGGAAAGACAGAGGGTAGTCTTCACAAGCAAAAATATCTGCCAGTAACACGGCAAATCTCACACCGCAGTTTTCAGGATCTAGAGCACAGGCATAGAACATCACAAACTGCATTACGGAAAAATAAAAGCAATGCATTTTAATGCTGGAAATTACCAAAAAACCACTAAGTATTTAATATTGAGAAATATATGAGAGAAAACACATAAATTTGATGAAATATCTATACCTGAGCAAATTTTGACTTGTATGCAGTCAGAACTGTAATCCGGAATGAGTCTAAAAGAGGTTCAAAGACCTGATCACCACATTTCAATAATATAATAAAATTGGACATTAGCGCCAGAGAGTAGTTCAACAGCATTAAAAAATTGAGCATCCAAAAGTACCTCAGTCAAACGGCCACTGACTTTGCATGATTTGAGATGCTCAAAAGTTAGCACCATCAGGCTATCTAATTTTTCAGCAGTTGAGTTTCCTCCCAAACTCTTCCGACTTAATTCTCTTGGAAACTGTAAGAGTATATCCTAGATTAATTTAAATATCAGGCTAATCAATCTCAAGCATTCTAGAAAATCGGAGAACAAGATCACATAAGTAAACAAAAGTCTTCCCAAACAGTATAATATACCAAGGTTTAAAATTTGGCAGGAACCAATACACTTTTCTCATATGTATTTTTGCCACTAGGGCATTCATTATTAGTGGTTATCACGTGTTTGGATAATTCAGGACTGGGACAAAAAGGAAGGACTAAAACAAAGAGTTGAGGCAGGATAAACCAACATGAATGTCAATGAATCAATGGAATATAAGACCATAGATTTGAAAAATGATCCAATCTAAGACACAATCAAAGCCAGTGAGTCATATCCAACAATCTGATACCATTTCTTCATTCAGAAGATTATACGATGAAACAAGATATACAGCAGTTTTGAATATAGTATATCATACCTCAGTGCCATCTTCCTCATCATAATCTGCAAATTCATCCATATCTTCAATCTCCATCTGAAATATTCCTTTACTAGAGTCGTCATGTAAAATGCCATCCCATCCAATATCCACCTATAAGAAGTTAATACATATGATTATATATAGATGCGGTGACATTTTTTGCAACTAACTTGTTAGGGAAATTCAATCTACTTACATCCAAATCTATGAGAGTATCCATCAATGCCATAAGCATAGTGCTACTAACAAATTCTCCAATTGCACCACTCTCCAGCTTTAACATGTTCTCTGCATATACGACCACCATCTACAAGAACAGAGAAAAATTTCAGATCTAATGATCCACAGCAGTAATATTCCAATCAATATTAGCAAAAACTTTAAGGCAGCAAAACACAGTCCCAAACATACTGTATAGGAAACTGAAATCTTGAACATAATAATAAAAAGTTATGAGAAAGAAGCCAATGAGCTATAGCTCTACTCCTCCCATACTAATGGAATGGAGGGTGAAGTCTTGGGTTCAAGACCCACTAGGTGCATGTGTAACTACTTACTAATAGTAAAATAAAATAAAATATAGTTAAGGAAGGAACAATCAAATTTTATTTAGGGACAAATGGCAAACCACGGATCTCATCATATACAAGTATACAACATTAGCTCCAGAACAATACAATCATCAATGTTCTATTCGATGGATAAACAACCAAAATTCTGAAACTGGAAAGAGTTTGTTTCAGAGCTTGCAAAGGTGAGCTCGGTAGTGCTCACCTAGGCACTCGCCTCTGAAGCCTTGAGGCAATGCACAAGCCTTAATGAGACACAACGTTGGTAAAAGCGAGCTCTGAGCATGCCACAAAGCTTCATACTTGAAGTGCTTCAAGTAGCTAAAGTGAAGCGTATTGCGCCTTTTCTAACAAGCACAAAGTCGCACTTTTTGCATCTTTTATTTGTTGTCTAAAAAAGATAAATAACTTGTTGGACTCCAAATTTTTATACCAACACATCAGCCAAATTCTTATTACTTTTTCAACAGAATAAGTTCTAGAATAAGAGAGAAAGAAATGAAAGGGTGGGCAACGGGTTCAGGTTCCAGTTCACAACATACTCCAAATGAGAAAGAGGTTAACTTAGATGAAGTAGATGAGGAAGATGATAAGGGTTACAAATCTTGCGATGACAATGATGATGGTCCTATGCATAATGAGAATGGTGATTATATAATTTAGGGTTGCATTACATTGCCTATGTTAGGCATAGAATTCAGTGCTTACAATTCTAGTGCTTTTTGGCTTAGCCTTTCGGGTAAACTTTAATTCAACCATGCACCTCATTTCAATCATGGTTATCAAATATTGGGGTTGTGTGTATTTTGTAAAGAACAAGAGTATTGATCTAGCCTATGTAGGATTTGAACCTACAACCTCTTT
Organism: Quercus aquifolioides; assembly: GCA_019022515.1. NCBI lineage: Eukaryota > Viridiplantae > Streptophyta > Magnoliopsida > Fagales > Fagaceae > Quercus > Quercus aquifolioides. Next base: position 57,990,522 of record CM032334.1, on the reverse strand, counting down.
GCAATTGCACAAGACTAACCATTTGAGTTAATGGGCTAAATATATTACTAATTTCATTTTTTTTAATTATATTTTATAAATCCTTCAACTAAAAGATATTATAAATTAGTTTTGGAAAACGTGTGATTTACTTCAATCAAGTGCGCTCTTAAGCTTTGCACCTAGGCTGCTCCAAAGGCCTTTGTCAGTGTCTTACTTCACTCAGGCGAGTGCCTTTTTGACTTTCAAACCTCACGCAATACAAAACTTGGTGCCTTGAGATCACCTTCAGCCTTTAACAACATTGGTTCATTATAACTAATTGCTATAATTTGAATGCTAAACCATCAGAACAACAATGATATGCATGAAAGATGACCTGCAAACTAAAACCATCAAATTGCCATGGGGGTGATCAAGAGGTGCACCACCTTACCCTGCCCATTTGGCCCCAAATATAAATGCCATATAACAATTAAAAACTCACATGTAAGAAGTAAGGCCCAATAACTTACAACAAAATTTTGAAAAAAACTAGGCCAAAGTACACTTTTGGCCCTTCATGTTTGATTTGTTTTCATATTGGCCCCTAACAATTCAAAATCTTCATCTTGGCCCTTCGTGTTTGATTCGATTTTCTGCTTGGCCAAGCAAAAAAACAAATCAAACATGAAGAGCCAAAATGAAAACAACCTGAAACTTTAAGGGCCAAAAGTGTACTTTTGTAAAAAAAAAAAAAAAACCATATCATGTTTGCACTCGAAGTTCATATTGTTAAGTGCTTATTGAACTCACGGGTTCCTTCTCATAGATTGGCATTTTCCGAGAAATAATTGGACATAGCTTTGAAGGAGCAAGAGGCACCAAATCAGCGATGTGTTTCAGAGCTAAATGCACACGAGAAAGAACTTGGTCTTTTTTGGCAATACCACGTGGCTGCTTCAGCATATCCATGAAAGAGAAAGGTGGTGTGAAACTGCTCACAAGCATTTCCAAACATGATTCAACATATTTTCCATTCGAAGAAGCCTGCAGTATGGTAAGGTTAAAATCAATCATAGAAGGTTCACCATACTTTCTTCAGAGGAAAAAAAAAGTCATCAAGTATAACAATTTAAGTGATGCCCAAAACCCACATACCAAGGATATTATTAGTCCAAGCAAAGCATCCATCACATCAGGTCCATAGTTCCACATGTTCATGTCAAAAATCTGAAGAACACTTGCCATAAAAAAAAATTAAAAACTCAACAAAACATTACAGCATCAATAAGCACACAAATCCAAGTATCATCTACTCACCGAAGAAAGAAGAGCTTCATGAAGAGAAATATCTATATAAGAAACTGCTCCAGATAGCGCCTTTAAACTTGTCTGCAGGGCATACATAAAGAAGAATTTATGATTCAGAAGAATGAATTAAGAGGTGAATAAAAAAAACTAAATCTTTGGGGGAAAAAATTAAATAAAAGCATATCTAAATACAGGTAAAGGGCCTACCACAAGCAGTGCCACCTCTTCAGGGGCAAGTCCTTTTGAATGGTGCATTACCCCAACAAGCTGATTATAACTGTCACAATCACCCTGTTGCAAGTAGAAAATATTGTTAAAATATAAGATGAAAATTAAACACTTGACAATAAACTTCGTTCAGCAAGTGAATAATTAAACCAATAATTTCACTATCAATATATTATTTTTACCAAGCCAAAACATGAAAGAAGGCAAGTCAATTGTAGAAAATCAATTCTAAGCCTGCTAGTTAGAAAAATTTGCTTATCTATACTTCAAACAGCTGCCCTAAACTATGGTGCCAAGTAGAGATTGAGCATAGACAACATGATTGTGTGACGGACAAACTTGAATGATATATTTACAAAGCCAGCTGATGAAAGGAGAGCAAGGAAGTCAAACCAAAAAAACAGAGAAAAGAATAATCACAAGCACGTTAAAACCCTGCAAAAACTGTCATGATTATGAGGCCCATCAAATAAATTCCTGTTACCATACTTTCGTAATTAAATACAACTAAAGCTGATGAAAACATGGTGACTACTAAACGATCATATTAAATTGAAAGAAATGAAAAGTGTGCAAGTCACAAAGAAAGCAATTGCTTACCGATGAGACAGAATTGAGAGCGTCCCTAACATGGTAGACTAACTCTGAATCACTGAAATGACTAAAATCATCATCCTCCATTTCATTAAATGTCTGCGCCTTGATGTTGTAACCAAATTCTTCGGCTCCCATGACCCTACTGATCGTCGTCTTTTCAGCAGGGCCTAGGAATGCCAACTTCTAATGATAATTAATTAATTTATACCTGCAAAATGGATAAAAACGGAAAAAGTGAAGCTCAAAAACGGTCTTGGTAGAATCTTTTCAAGTATTAGACAATAGATGAACATGCCAAATGTGAGAAAAACACAACTCATAAAATGTATGTCAACATACAGATGGAATGTAACTAATATTTTTTATTTTCACATAGCTATTTGTTATGAGTCGTGATTTATAAAGCTAGTAAACAAAAAGGGGTAGTGTTTAATTGTATGATAATTGATAAGGAGCAAATATATGAACCGCAACAGCAATAATAGCTTAAACAGTAATACAAATTATAACTGGAAAAAAAAAAAGAACGAAAATCATAGTGATCGAAAAAAGAGTGATACAAAACCTGAACCAAGGATGTCCTTGAAATCATCGGCGGAAAAGGGTTGTGTTGACGGCCAAAAAGGCCGACAAGTACGCAAGCGGCGACAACCTTAATCTCTGCTAAATCAAAGGAAAAACAATATCGGGAAATAAAGATGAAACTTATATATTATTCTTGTAGTTTGATCGGAGAGGGTGATTTGGTTTTTTTTTTAAGGTGAGGTAGCTCCTAGGGTTTACAGACGAGGAACGAGCAGGCAGGCAATACGACATAGGAGGTGGCTAGGGTTTACACACTGCTTGTGTTGTACCTAAGTTTTCTTTCTTTTTTGTCGTGGCTGATAATGACATGGAGGGAGAGAAGGTGCCTTTTGATTTGACTTTTGTTGACCTTGGGAAGTAGTGATTACTGATTATTTATTATTTTAATGATTACTTCTCTCTTTTCTTTTTCTTTTTTTCTTTTTTCTCAGCCAATTACACTAGCACCTAGTTTTGCGCTGGCGCTGTTTTTTTTTTTTTTACTCTTTTTCTTTTTACGTGTGCTTTTTTTATATATTGATTTTCCCTAATTTCCAACAATAATAGTCGTATCTTATACTACACCTGCTACATACGGCGTTTGGACAAAATACTTTCTCCTGATTATGTCAAAAGGAAACAATCAAATTTGACATTTTTGAAATGGTAAGATCAAAAAAACAATGCCCTACAATAATATCATTATTAGATGATGCAAAGCAAAATAGGGTTCATTAGGCTATCCAATATAAACTATAATTTGGCAACAATGAATCTAATTTAAACAATGTTAAAGTTTGGCTCCAAATTAGTTAGGAGTTATTTTTTCTAACCTATTATGAGGGCAAATTATAAAATTGTTAATATGTATTATTTAAACAAGTTATATGACCCATTAAAAATGTCATATTTTTTTATATTGTTGATAGTATTATAAATATTAAATCTACTAAGTTGAAGAAGAATCCTTCAATTAGAGGACAACCTGTCATTTCATTGTAATGAAGTTCCATCCAAAGAGGAGAGTTTCTCTGACTCTAAGAAAGCTTAATCTTCTCTTAGGCAGTAGAATTGGAGTCCCTTTTTTACAAAGGTGGTTTTGTCTTCCTTGAAAGAACAAAGTTATTTCTAGGATTGTGGGGTCTTTTTTCTTAGGTTACTGGAAACAGAAGTGTCACTTTAATCTCCTTTCATTATCATCTCTCACTCTACCATGGAAGATCTTACAACAAGCTGGAATCGCCTCTCTTTGTCTGAGAAAAAAGGTCCAGGATGTTGCCTAACAAGTGAACTCAAGTCTCAAGAATACATCATCGCAGCGAAGTTTCTCACAAAACGGGCGCTAAATACTGATGCCATTACACAAACTTTCAACCCACTGTGGTGAACAAGGAATGGCTTTAAAATACAAAACCAAGGTGACCACATGGTTCTTTTCATCTTTGAAGATAAGGCAGACATGGAATGGGTCCTCATGAGCGAACCTTGGAGTTTCGACAAACACTTGATTATTATGCAACGGTATGTGAAGGATACCCACTTACAGTTTCAAGTTTTAACAAAACTGCCTTTTGGGTCCAAGTGCATAACATCCCCATACGATACATGAATGTGGCAACAGCAGAAAAAATTTGTGAAATCCTTGGCAAGGTGATACGAGGTCCAAAAACTTCAGTCAACGAGGGAGGAAATTTTATTCGAGTTAGGGTCATGATGGACGTTTCAATGCCTATCTCTCATGGTCATGTTATTACACTTGAAAAAGGAGAGCAAGCTTGGGTGAATTTCAAATACGAAAGACTTCCTAACATTTGCTACTGGTGCGGAAGCTTCGAGCACGACGACAAAGACTGTTAAATCTGGATTAACAGTGATGGCTCCCTCCTACCAAAGCAAAGACAATTCGGTCCATGCCTAAGGGCTACGGCCTTTAGGTCAGCTAGGAAGAACGTGGTGTATGTCCCAGGCTTTTACAAATCAAAAAAGAAACAGGTACGAAATCCATGGTTTCCGATAAGCAGCAAACCTCAACGGTGACTCCGATGGAGCATGAGCCACCTCCTCAACCACCGGTGACAGTTACAAGGGAACAGCCGTTACAGGATTCAGTGCAGCTAAGCAAGGGAGTTAATGCTCCGGAATTTAATTTGGCAGAACGTGGAGACAGGGAAAGCATTAAAGTTAGTGAAATGGATACAGGTGTCTCACCTCTTAATGAGGGTAAGGCACACGCTATTAATTCAGAGACAATACTGATGGAGCCTGATAAGGAATTAAATTCCCTTAATGATCCGTATCCCCCTCAATCTTTGACTCAATCATTAACGGCTCAGATTAACCTCCCCAAGTCAGATGTTACGGAAATTAATGTGAGTCTCAATGAAGAGGTGGCAGCTAGGGTTTCATCACATGTAGCCCAACTGCGTGTCCTTCCTAAGTGGACCCGTTTGATCAGAACTACAACAAAGGAATCAGTCTTTAATCAAAGTACCACATGTAGCAATGGGAAAAGGAGTCTTGAGCAAGCTGAATTTTTCTTAGAACTACCTGGGAAACGTGTGCAGGTTTCAAAAATTGAAGATGGTAAACTGATGGGTTTGGCGGAGGCTGAAAATAAACCTTGCCGTGCACAATGAATTGCTTAGTATGGAACTATCGTGGGCTTGGAAACCTACGTACAGGGAAGGAGCTCGTAGAAATTGTACGGACAAAAGATCCCTCTGTCGTGTTTATAGCCGAAACATGAACAGATAAAGTAAGGCTAGATCGAGTATAACAAGAAATTGAGTTTGAAAATAAATGGGTGGTGCCGAGCAATAATAGGGGAGGCGGATTGGTTCTGTTCTGGAAAGCATTAGTTAACCTCACAGTGGAGGGGTCATCAAAATATTATATTGATTCTTATGTTGATAAAAACATAGAGAATGCTTGGTGTTTTACAAAGTTTTATGTTGAACCAAATATGGCAAAAAGATGGGAAGCATGGAATGATCTCCGCAGCCTCATCAATCATTCTGAGATCCCTTGGATATGTGTAGGGGATTTTAAAGAGGTGACAAAACAGTGTGAAAAATTGGGTAGGGCTCTCCGGAACCATAATCAGATGCAGCAATTTCCGGAAGTAATTGATGAGTGTGGATTCATGGATATGGGTTTCATTGGCCCTCGTTTCACATGGGCTAGGCATTTTCAAGATGGAAGGTCAATTTGGGAGAGATTAGATAGAGGCTTGGCAACAAATTCCTTTTTCTTGAAATTCCCTGGTACACGTATTCACCACCTAAGGTGTTTTTCATCGAACCACTCACCCCTTCTAGTTAACCTTTCGGGGTTGGATCAGCCATCGGTAAAAAAAAGGTTTCGTTTCGAGGAAATGTGGCTATCAGATAACCGGTGTGGAGAGATGGTGGAAGCAACACAGAGATTTGGTGATGTTGGTCAATCAGGTGGCTCTCTAGGCACTTCAGTTCTCAAGATGGTTGACAAACATGGCAAAGAGTTAGAATGGTGGGATCGGAATTGTTTTGGGAACGTGAGAAGAGAACTGGAAAAGAAAAAATCATTGCTTACCCAAGCTGAATTGGTGGCACAATGAAGCGGGAATAATCAGAGGGTATGGGAACTTAAAGCTGAAATTGATACTCTTAAGGAGAGGGAGGCACGTATGTGGAGGCAGCGCTCAAGAGTTTTGTGGGCTAGCAAAGGAGATTGCAACTCCAAATTTTTTCACAGCCAAGCCACCAAACGATTTAGGAAAAACACAATAAGGGGAATAAAAGATGAGACTGATTAGTTGCATACGGATCCAGATGGGATTGCATCAATTTTAAATAAATTCTACCAAGAATTATTTGAAACATCAAATCCGACCCATGTAGATGAGGTGTTACCCTATGTGCTGCCATGTATTATTGATGAAATGAACCAGGACTTAGTTGTTGATTTTAAGAAATGGGAAGTGGCTGCTGCATTCAATGAGATGGCCCCTCTAAAAGCACCTGGACCAGATGGTATGCCGCCTTTGTTCTACTAACACTTCTGGAAGGTTGTAGATAAGGATGTTACAGAAGATGTCCTTTTGTGGTTAAATACAGGTATTCTTCCCGAACCTGTAAATCATAATTTCCTTACTCTTATCCCTAAAAAATCTAACCCTGAATATGTCCATGAATTCCGGCCAATAAGTCTTTGTAATGTTATATATAAGATTTTTTTCAAAGTACTAGCAAATAGGCTGAGAAAAGTGCTACCAAATATTATTTCTAAACACGAATCAGCTTTTGTTAAGGATCGATTGACTTCAGATAATATTTTGGTTGCGTTTGAAACTTTGCATTGTATGAAGCATCATAAATCAAGGAAAACAGGTTATATGGCACTCAAATTGGATATGAGCAAGGCATACGACAGGGTGGAGTGATCCTTTTTGGAAGATTCGATGTGGAAAATGGGATTTATAGAGAGATGGATCAGCCTTATCATGTTGTGTGTTACAACAGTCACTTATTCAATATTGGTGAATGGAGAACCGAAGGGTTTAATCCACCCAAGCAAAGGCATCAGACAAGGAGATCCTTTATCCCCTTTCCTTTTCCTTTTATGCACAGAAGGGCTACATGGACTTATAAGGAGAGCGGCAACGGGAGGAAGGATTAAGGGGTTCTTTTTGTGCAGGAGAGGACCAAAACTAACCCACTTATTTTTTGTAGATGATAGCCTCTTGTTCTGTAGAGCAACATCAAATGAATGCAACGTGATCCTTGATTTATTGGGTTCCTATGAAAGGGTGTCGGGTCAGAAGATAAATAGAAGCAAGATAGCACTATTCTTTAGCAAATCCACTCCGGATGACACTAAAGAAATTATCAGAGGCCTACTGGGGGTGTAGGAAATCCAACATTATAAGAAGTATTTGGGCCTTCCTTCGTTGGTAGGGAGAGGGAAAAATGCTAGTTTTAACTACATTAAGGAAAAGGTGTGGAAGAAATTGTAAGGGTGGGAAGGAAAATTACTATCACAAGTAGGGCGGGAGGTGTTAATAAAATCGGTAATTCAAGCCATCCCTTCATTTGCTATGTGTTGCTTTAAAATACCGATAGGACTATGTAATGAAATTGAAGTGTTGATTAGAAAGTTTTGGTGGGGTGAAAGAGGAAATAGGCGGAAGATTCACTGGCTAAAATAGGATGAATTGACAAAATCAAAAATGGTGGGGGGAATGGGTTTTAGAGATTTGACAATGTACAATGATTCACTTTTGGCAAAACAGGCATGGCAATTGTTGATAGATAAAGATTCTCAAAGCAAGACTTTTCCCTCATTGCACCATCATGGAGGCGAAGGATTCAAGATCAAGCTCTTATGCATGGAAGAGTATCCTCCATTGAAGAGATGTCATTCTTAGGGGCAAAATGGCGCATTGGGAATGGGAAAACAGTCCAGATTTACAAACATAGGTGGTTGCCTCAAAAGAACCATGGTTTGGTTTTGTCTCCAGTGGTGGACTCAATGAAGGAGGCAACAGTGGATGTTTTGATTGACACAAACACAAGACAGTGGAATAATGCCATGTTGGAAGGACTCTTCACTCCACAGGAAGCTGAAATCATCAAAAAAAATTCCCCTTGCACGAACTAAAACGGAAGACAGCCTCTACTGGCCCTTATCTCACGATGGTAGGTACTCTTGCAAGTCAGGTTACCGCTTTCTAAAGGAAGAAGCGGAACTAGCTCTTGAAAGGACTCAGGTGGCCCTTGAAACCCAGCTGTGGAAGAAGTTATGGATGCTAGATGTCCCGAACAAAGTCAAGAACCACGTATGGAGAGCATGCTGTGACTCCTTGCCTACAAAACAAAACCTGATGCAGCGCACTATTATCACAAACCCCTTGTGTGATCGGTGCAAACAGTTCCCTGAGACAATGTTACATGCAGTGTGGGCGTGTCCCAAGCTAGATGAGGTCTGGACATATTCGGTTCAATGGGGTTTTCGCCATAATAGGAGGTTTTTGGATTTCAAAGAACTGCTCTCTTGGGTGATACAAGAACAGAGGAATGCTGAGCTATTCGTAATGATGGTGTGGTCGGTTTGGACTCAAAGGAACAAGGCTCGACTCAACAAGCCACATAGCACGCTGTCTCAGATTGCTCCCTTAACAAAAGCAAGACTGGACGAGTTCAGTGCAGCCCAGCTCGTTGCAAGTCCTTCTCAGCGCAGCCCATCTTAGCACAGCCCACGTGCTTTCTGGCAGCCCCCTCCCAGTGATTTGTACAAAATCAACTATGACACAGGCACTTTCGAGCACAAAGGAAAATCTGGGATATAAGTTATTATCCGAGACTCACATGGTGCAGCCATTGCTTCTCTGTCGCAACTGGTCCCTTGTACTTATCAAGCAGCAGACATGGAGGCTATTGCTGTTAACAGAGCGCTGGAGTTTGCAAGGGAAATTGGAATTAATGAAGCTATTTTGGAAGGAGACTCTAGCCTTGTCCATCTAGCTCTAAAAAGGGGTGAACATTCTTTATCTCCGTTTGGGTTGTTGGTGGAGGAAATTAAACTTTCTTCAGCTAGTTTTAGTAAATTTCTTTACTCTCATACAAAGAGAGAAGGTAACAAGGTAGTTCATGGATTAGCTAGACACGCGATTCATGTTTTAGATTATGTAGTGTGAATGGAGTTTGTTCCTCCACTTTCTTATGCTGTATTTCAGGCTGATTTAGCCAATATTGTTCAATAAAAGTCCTAACAAGCCGGATTCTCAAAAAAAGAAAAAAGAAAAAAAGAGGACAACCTTGTCCAAACATCATTAAAGCACTTGTTGAGCCATTCAATCATTGCAATTTCAAATCACCATTCTCCAACTTCACCAAAGAGAGAGATGGAGGAAAGACAAAAAGAGTACAAGAAAAAATAGACGAATAGAAGTACACAAATGTGTGGGATATAATTAAAAGGAACTAAAGTAAAGATAAGAGGTGTTTTTTTTTTTTTAGAGAATTTCAACCTATGGCGTCCGCTTCTGATGATAGCTCTTTATCATCAGACTAAGATACCAATCAGTTTTTGGTGTAGGCGGGGATTGAACCCTAGATCTCTTATACAATCATCAGAGACTTTACCAGTTGAGCTAACTAGAACCCACAAGATAAGAGGTGTTAAAATATCATTTCCCTAAATATGAAATTTGTATTACTTGAATGAGTTTATCGGGTAAGTTATGGGCCAAATTGACAATCTTGGAAAATCTTGTAAATTTCTATTGTGGTATGGCAAATTATGATCCACAAAAACCTCGTAAATAACCATCTATGGATAACTATATAATCAATGAAGAGTTGCCAATGAAATGACACATTTGAAAGGTCACTTTATGTCAAGATAGGCATTCTAAAATATTAGTTTCAAAAAAAAAATAAAAGGCATTCTAAAATATTGCCAAGGTTGTTACTAGTTGTTAGGGAGAAGATCATGTTATTTGCTTCACATTTCTTCATAATTCTATAAAAAAAATAAAAAATAAAAAACATATTTTATGTAACGGTCTCACTCAAGTGATAATTAACATTGTTTGAATGAACTACATGTTGGGCTTTTGTAGAGCCTAGTTGTATTTGATCCGGTTGACGACCCGACCCGACTCGAAATAATGTTGCGTGGTTTTTAATGAGAGATTTTTTGAGGCTTAGTCCATGGAGCGAAGGCTGGGAAATTTTTTTGGCCCGTTTTGTAGCCTATTGTAAATCCTGTGCGCAAGATATAGAAACCGTTTTTGATAATTAGGGTTTCGTCTTGTTGTTTTTGAGAGAGTAAAAATACTGTAGCCGCATTTTGTATTTTTCTCTGATAATAGTGAAATCCTTGCAACTCCGTGGACGTAGGCAAATTGCCGAACCAAGTAAATATTGTATTTTGAGTATGATAGTTTTTCTTTGGCGTATGGTTTAGGACTATTCATAGTTTTCTAATCTGTTTTGTGTTAAGTCTATTAATGAACTCAATGGTAGGAAAGTGTAAGTGATAGTTAGGATACTCATGTAATTTGTTGAAAGTATTAGCAATTAGGTAAAATTAATGTACAATTATTTTTGTGATATTGCTAATAAGTGGATTCAAAGTCAATTGCATTTCAGATGGTAGAAAATACTTTTATAATAGGGAGGACTGGTGGTGCGTTTTGATAGTTCATTAGAGTAATCGAATAATTTGCTCTCTATTGATCAAAAGACAAAAAAAAGTACTAGAATGGGCTAAAAACCTTGTATTTTTAAGTGATCTGTTTAGTAATGTTGTACTAATAACGTTAATAACGTTGTTTGTATTTTTTAAAAATACACGTAAGTAAATTTTTTTATAAAATTACGTATAATATTGTTTAAATACTGAAAATTATGATTCTAAAAAAAAAAAAATATTGAAAATTATTGTTTAAGTGCACGTACCAAACACCACCTATATTTTTAGTGTTATTAACCAAGATGTAATAGATCCAGTGTCTAAATTCATCCTCCATCTTAAGTGCACGTTTGGATAACGTTGAAAACTAAAAGAGTTGTTAGCAATAAACAGTATCCAAACAGACCCTAATAAATATGAGAGAATTAAAAAAAAAAAAAAGAAAAAAGAAAAAAGAAAAAGAAAAGAGGAGATTTTGGAGACAAAAAGCAAAACCGTTAGACAAAAAAATTGGTAAAGACAAGCCGGCAAAGGTGAGGGGTTTGGTTTGGAGATCCTAAAATTGCAGTTTGGGAAGAAGCTTAGAATCTTCTTCCAAGCTGCCTTATTGTAGCTGTTCTCTTCTCTCCCATGATTTCGACCACACCACCTTCTCCTTTACTCCCTCAATCTCATCATCCTCACCAATATTTCTCACATCTTCTCTAATTTTGATTTCAGTTTCCAGATGAAGAAACACCACTTTATTCTTATTCCTACCTTAATATTCTGCATATTAGTATTCACAATCTCGGCGTCTTCAAGCGTAATAGACGACTTCTTGTTGAGCTCCGAAAGCTCGGAGTTGTCGCTTTGGGATCCTCACGGGGATGATGGCCTGACTCGAAGCCCGACCCGATCTCTCTTGTCTATCTCACCGTGAGTTCTTTTTTTTTTTCCTTCATATTTTGTCTTTTAATTATATTTACAACTCAGAACTCTATTTAATTTTTGAAATAGAGTTTTATGGAATTTTGTTTGGACTAGGTTTTTCTCTTACTGTGTCGAATTAATTTGTTCAATTATAATGCAAACTTTGTATTTCATGCACCTCGTATGCTTTACACAGTGAATTGAAGCACAAAACACTTGGCATTGATAAACTACCACTTGATCCCAAAAGCTCTATCAGGAATGGATTTATTTATTCATTTAAACATTATTCTAACTTTTTAAATGGGAGGCAGAACGATGACAGAGTTCGAATTGAGGACTATCTGATTTGATATCATGATAAATTACCGACTGTCCTAAAAGTTTAAGTTGTTAGGAAATGGTGAATTTACTCGTATAACCATTATTCTAATAGGGAGTAGGGTTTGGATCACATGCTTGAAACGCATGATGCAAATATAAATTTAGCTTTTTGTAGATACAAATCTTTTTGTGGGATAATGACTATTCAAACTCTGCTACTTTGCTTTACATTTGATTTTTCCATTTTCCATGGGAACAGTAAACATAGTACTGCACTGATTGCTGGCTTGGATGGGACAGTCCATTTGGTGGAGAGTAATTCTAAGAGAGTTATCTGGTCATTTGAGTCTGGAACACCAATTTACACTTCATATCAAACTGCTTCTGGGCAAGATAATGACAAAGAAAATGCATCTGACCCTAGTGGCAGGTTCTTCATAGATTGTGGAGATGACTGGGATTTGTATATGCACAGTGAGCACTTTGGTAAAATGGTATGGTGTCTTGTCTGTGTTTCTTATATCAATGCTTTTTTTTTTTTTTTTTTTTAAGGTGAAGGTCTACTATTATTGGTCTGTAGCTAAAGCTTCTGCTTCTTAAACTGTTTATGAACTTAGTCACATCTGTTTGCCAATCTTCTCTAGTGTTTTACTTTCCTCAACATTCATTTATCTATTGGTGTATTGCATATTTCTCTTTTAACATGTGGGAAGTCATCAATCATCCTTGGAGCTCTTCAAATAAGATTGTTGTATTAGCATTTTGTGTGAGGAGATGTGGACAATCAATATCTGTCCATATAAGTGGATCCTCTCTCCAGTTAAGACTCCACCTTTCCTTGAGTCCTTGACTATTGCCCTTATATTCCAAACTCTGATGGGTCCTAAGGCCAAACTCTGATGCATTCTTAAGAGACATTATAGATCTTTTCTTATGGTCTGAAGGAAGCAAAAGAGAGACAAATTATGAAGACCAAGTTGTCAAAATGGGTTGAATTGATAAGTTGACTCCCCCACCCCCTCTCTTTGTCGCATGGCTTGAATTGAATTACCTTTAAAATTTTGGGTCTGTGCACAACAACAAATTACTTAGTTGTATTTGAGTGCTATTAGATAACCACTTTGCCGAATCTCACAAATATATACACACGCACATATATTGGCCTGGTTATTTGGTTCTCTAAGAGAAAAGTGCTGCAAATTAGAATAGGGAAATAGAAATTTATCTATTCTCCGTAACTTGGGAGAGAAAGCTCTTTGGGTGCATATGGGGTTTGTGTTTTTTTGAGAGTGCCTATATACTACCTTTGTAATCTCCATATTTGTTACTAAAATTGTCTCCTTGTTGCCGCTTATGGATGTAGACCAAAGGCCGAACCACATAAATCCTTGGTGTTCTCGTGTGTGATTATGTTTTTATTTATTTCTATTTTTCTTAGTTCCATTTATTTGTTTTGGAGATCCTTCTCAAGCCCATAATAGTTTTCACAATCAATCTTGTTTGGGAAGGCTTTCTATGGCCTTTTCACACAACTCCCTTTTCCTCCATTCGGAGCTACTCACATATCAAAATAGGGAAAAGAAAGGTTTAATTGGAGAAGTGCTTTCATATTAAGACGATAGAACTTTGCTTATTCTTTTTTCTTTTTTTCCTATTTTTTGAATAGGTGTGTATATATATATATATATATATAGAGAGAGAGAGAGAGAGAGAGAGAGAGAAGGGGGGGGGGGGGGGATAGGGTTTGAACCACAGACATAGGAAACCACAAAGGATGCCATTACTGCTGGGCTATCTCTTGAACCCTAGAACTTGTGTTATTCTTTTGTTAAAATTTATTTTATTTTATTTTTGGAAAATAATATGGGCTTTCTATTTATCTCAATGCCATGGTGCCTTCTTGGCACCTAAGGGATTTCTTGGCTCTTCTTTGTGACTTAACATCGTAGTTGCTAGACATTGATAGCCACTACAAACTGTCATATACGTAGGTATCATTTTTCTTCTTATCAATTAATGAATCTGGACGTTGCCTAAAAGATGTCCTTGTTATGAATTCAGTATTATGCTACCAGGTTTATCCTCTGTGTGTGTGTGTGTAACTGTGTAAGTGGAGTGATGAGGAGATCAAGGCAGGGTCACCTGACTTGAGATCTGAAGAGGGAAATGATCAAAGTGAGCTGTTAACTAGCTAACAAGAGGGCATAGCGTAAGCATAGTGAGCTGGTGCACAAGCAAGAGAGGTGGAAGCTCCTTTCTATAGATTTTGAAGTTCATCAGTTTGGGAACACAGGACAGTGAATCCAACAAAGCTTAATGTGCTTTCAAATCAAAGTGTCAAGGAAGCAGGAAGGCTAGCTAGACAGCTACAGCACAAGATAATTTGAGATTAAAAGAGAAGTCTTCAATACTTAGCAGGGTGCTTTCTATCCTTCCCTTTATTTGGTCAGGGTAAAGGTAGAACTTTGCAACTTGTTAGGAGTAGGGGCTTTCTTCAATCCTACTACTATTTGATTTAACATGAATATTTAGGGCTTTTGCTGTTGGCCCAGAGTAAGACATGCTGCTTTAATGACTAACCAGTTAGAAGGATTTGAACTATTACTGAACCGGCCTTCAAGATGAAAGAAACAAAAGCAAACAACATGAGTATGCTACTTCCTAAGAGAATGCATTCTAATGGTTTGTCAGATGCAAATACGTAGGTGCCCTTTTAGCTGCTCCTCTGATTGTAAAAGAACAAAAGACTAACCAGAAACAGAAAAGAATACAGGTCGTGTCTTTGTTCGGAGGCCAAATAGAGCCTGGTGATGACTTGTCTTCAGATGAGTTGGAAAATTTGGCATGTACTGTCTCATCAGAAGCATTACTATATATTAGTTGTGTGTTCCTACTGTATCCATGATTTGCTCTTTTTTTAAATTTGTTTATGCCTTATTATTGATTCAATGTTGCTGTTGCAGAAACTTTCAATGTCTATTGATGAATTTATCAAAAATACACCATACATATCAGAGGATGGAGCTGTTACACTTGGATCTAAGAAAACAACTGTGTTTGAGGTTGATCTTAAGACTGGAAATCTGATCCGTGCTTATGCATTTGATTCTCCATCAACGTTGCAGAGTGCTCCATATAATAAAATATCCAATAAGGAGTTGGTAAAGTCTGGTCCAAAGAACCTAAATGTTGTTGATTTGCGACTGTACATCACAAGGACAGATTATTTGCTGACGTCCTCTGTTCCAAATTCGGAAAAAACTTCATGGAATATGACAATTGCAGAAGTTGGGGCTTCTTTGCTTTGTCTAGACGCTTCCAGTGGGGCTCCTATGAATTTGCCCGATAAGCTTGTTTCTGAAATTGGCATTGATTTTGCTATTCCATTGTCATGTCACACAAAAGGCTCTATTTTTCGCCATCGAAATCATATTTTGCTTGAATCGTCCGGGCCTGAAATACTCACAAGGGTGCCTCCTGAAGATTTGATGCTCCCAGTGCCTCCATCAGGTCTGATTATTGCTTCAAAGTCTGCGGTTGATAAATTTGTAAATGTTCATCACGAAGATATTGTGCACCCAGCCCCTACTACAGACTCCTTGTTGCCTCTGCAACCTAAAACAGACTTTCATCACAATGATGATAGTGAAGCAATGCTTCCTTTGCCTCCCATGAAGATTGATGATACAGGGATATTTGATATGATTAGCATAAGGATTTCTCCTAATCATCTGTTAAGCATGTTTTTTGAATGGTCACCTGCTTTTCCTCTTATTTTGTTCATGATTGGCCTTGTTGTGGGCTTGATTGTTAAAGGTTATACTCTCGCAGTTAAAGAACAAGCTTTCTTGAATGAGCAGCCCAGTAATTCTGGCTCAAAAACTGCATCTTCCAAGAGGAAGAAAATTCAAAAATCAGGAAAGAATGGCAGTGTTGAAAAAAAGGATAAGCATGTATCATCTGAAAATGGAGATGCATATGTACATACTGATGGTGATAACCAAATGTCGTTGCACCTTAATAAACTTGCAGATGGTGGCACTGATGGGCGTAGGATAGGTAAACTATTTGTATCAAACACCGAAATTGCAAAGGGAAGCAATGGTACCATTGTCCTTGAGGGAATCTATGAAGGTCGACCAGTTGCTGTGAAACGTCTTGTCCAGGCTCATAATGATGTGGCTTTTAAAGAAATTCAGAATCTCATTGCATCTGACCAGCATCCAAACATTGTTCGATGGTATGGAGTGGAGTATGATCAAGATTTTGTCTATCTCTCTCTAGAGCGTTGTACTTGCAGCTTGGATGATTTGATCCAAATTTACTCAGATTGTTCACAGAACCAAGTGTTCAACAAGAACAAAGCAGCAAGAGCTATGATTGAGTATAAAGCTCGCTTGGAGTCGGTGAAGAATATTTTTCCAGATCTTGATTTGTGGAAAGCAAATGGCCATCCATCACCTCTGTCATTAAAGCTGATGAGGTTGGTTAGCAGTCTTACTGACACAAAAATGTTTTATACTAAGAGATTTTTATCAGTTCTTGTTATAAATGAGACTGTTTATTATTTTTATTATACAATAATATTCATTGATTTATCCAAAGAAAGGAGAAAGAAAGATGAAAATGGTCCTTCCTCATCATCACTATAAAGCCTTTTTGTGTGTGCATGCATGTGTGCGCGTGCGTGTGCTTTTTTTTTTTTGGAAGGGAAGAGGGGGGGGGGGGGGTGGTGGCGGGGAGGTCCTGTCTCTAGCTTGACATAACAAGCAAGTGATCTTTCTGATGATTAGCAAGTATGACCACATAATGTGTAGACCCTGTAACAACCATTTGAGCCCTTCAATAACTGGCCATAACTTGTTAGTCTTGGCTCCGGAATGTTTTGGAAATTGTCTTGTTTTGTGTTTTAATTACACCATTTTTTTTTTCTCATAACTTCTTAAATGAGTCTGATTCATTTTATATGCAGGAGCAGTTTTGATTATTTTCTAAATAATGTGTTTCCAATTGATTACTGATATTTGTAACAGTGGTATTTTATAGAAGATCCATCCTTGAGGTTGGGTTGTTGTCATTAATGCTATGAGGGACAAGGGATAGCTCCACACTCATGTGATTTCAATATACATCTTCAGAAGATGTTCTGATAGAACCTTGAAAATTTTCCTTGGACCTATATGTCTTCTGAACTGCCCATAAGTTCAGTGAGTACATGGATGAACTGCATACTGTATATTTAATTTCAATGCTTTAATATGGCTCTATGTGCATGTCAAGACCCATGTGAACACAAGTGGATGCTAAATGCTCGTCCAGTTTTCATGTTAAGTAGGCATTTTTCATGTAATATTATCCATATTTGATCTGCATCTTTCTAACCCTCTAGCTTGTATTTGTAACAGAGATGTGGTTTCTGGGCTTGTGCATTTGCATGAATTGGGGATAATTCATCGGGACTTAAAGCCTCAAAATGTGTTGATAATCAAGGAAAGATCTTTATGTGCAAAGCTTTCAGACATGGGCATTAGCAAGCGCCTTGTTGGGGATATGTCTTCTTTGGGTCATCATGCTACTGGCAAGCACTCTCACCTATTTATTATGTGAACTGTTTGCACCCTTCATCTACCTACCAAATGCAATGCTAATGGCAGCTATCATGTGATAAATTTTCTCGATATGTCCTTTTTCTAACCATCCTGTTGGTTGATATTTTTCCTCTGGTCCATTAAGGCCTAAAATTTAAATCCAAGCTGTGAAAATTGCTATTGAAGTGGGTGCTCTGGAGCAGTATATCACTGACTCCCTTAATATGCATTGTGTATTACTATATCCTAGTTATCAATCTGTACAATTGTTAATTTGTTTAGCTTGGTATTGAATGACTTATTGCAGGTTGTGGCAGTTCTGGTTGGCAAGCACCAGAACAGCTTCTTCATGGACGCCAAACACGCTCTGTAGATTTGTTTAGTTTAGGCTGTCTCCTTTTTTTCTGCATCACTGGAGGTCGACATCCATTTGGCGATAGTCTTGAACGTGATATTAATATTGTGAAGAACCAAATGGACCTCTTTTTAGTGGAACATATCCCTGAAGCTGTGCATCTTATTTCTCGTTTATTGAACCCTGACCCTGAATTGAGGTATTACTTTCCTTCAAAACAGGCTCCTGCCTGGCAATATCTTTTTTTGATAGGCAATAATGCTTTTCTACCATAAAATGGATTTTCAGCCCGCTATATTTCTTAAATCATTTTTAACCATTCTAGCTGTTGAAGTTTTTTTCTTCTATGACGAGTGATTGTCCCCGAGGTAAAAGTATACCATTTGACTGAACCTACTGGTCATTGGGTAAGGCAGTACTTGGATGCCCCATCAAAAAAGAAGAGTTCATTTTGTTTCTAATAGCATTTGAAGGCACAAAAGCAGAACCAACATTACCAACTATTTCTGGTTTAGTTTATAGATTGAAGTATTGACACATCATGATTGGGCTTGATCTCTAGTCAACCTTGTATAGGTTTACTGGCAGGAGGGTGGTCTGACCATGGATTGTTTTCTTTGAACTGATATTTTAAAAATATATATTTAAATGATGTTCTTTCTTGCATGGCAATTTAGGAGTTGCCAGAGTTGATTTTATACTTCTGAAAAATAGTTCTTGTCTTGAATGAACATAGAACATAATGAATCAATTTGTAGTTGACTCTACTATGCATTAATTGGTACATAATATATAGTGATCATACACTCATTTAAGCTTGCCAAACTTTCAGTTATAAATATTTCCTTTTTGTAATATATTCATTGACGAACTTCCTCTGATTTGCTCTCAGGCCAAAGGCAATGGAGGTGTTGCACCATCCTCTATTCTGGACTTCTGAAATGAGATTGTCATTTCTTCGGGACACTAGTGACAGAGTAGAGTTGGAAGATAGGGAGACTAATTCTGATCTCTTGAAAGTGTTAGAAAGTACTGGACCAGTGGCTTTGGGTGGGAAATGGGTTGAAAAGATGGAGCCTGCATTTATCAATAACATTGGCCGTTATAGGCGTTATAAATTTGACAGTGTTCGAGACTTACTGCGTGTCATGCGAAACAAGTTGAACCATTATAGGGAACTTCCCAAAGAAATTCAGGTATTTTTCTTGGGCTAGGAGAAGTGAAAGGTTTCATGGATGCATGAGTAGCAACTGTTTCGTTGAACTAAGCTGCTTTACTATAGCTTATTTTGATATGATCTGATCCAAATATAAAATGGATTGGAAAATTCAAGCCTGACCTTTTGAGACAACCATCGACCTAAATCTAAAACCATATACGTGTATGGTTGTGCATAAAAAGGTCGTCACAAGGCTCCTGTTTCTGGGGTCTAGAAGAGGTAGTTAGCAGATAGTTTGGAGAGGCTAATTCTCAAACTTAAACCTGCAACACATTTGTTGAGTGGAGGTTGATTCTCATGTATTATGGAACAAAATGGTAGGATAAATAAAGGTCAACCTGAATTTGGTCTGTTTATGAGTGAACTTGTATAGGTCAACTTGAGCCAGAATCTTCTCTTTGAATGGATCAAGAGGCTAACTACTCTTCTAGGAAGCATTGGGGAGGTTTGATAGTCCTCTTTGAAACAGGGGCGGCGCTAGTCTATATTTAGGGGGTTCAAATGAACCCCCTGACTTCAAAAAAAAAAAAAAATTTATATATATATATATATAAAATATTTTTTCTTTGTTAATTTAATACTTTAATTTATTTTTAAAAATATTTTTGCACACTTTAAATTAAAATTTGTACATCTTTAATACAAGTATTTCAAACTCTAAGAATAAAAAGTAAGTCTTTGTGAATTGTGTCACTTTTTTTTATAAATTTATATTATGTGTGTGAGTGTGTCTAATATTTACTGTGTGCATTACTTTTTATTATAGTTTTATTTGTGTGAATTATGATGTGTGTAGATGTTTGTGTGTACAATATATATATAATATAAATTTATATAATTTAATAATTAGGAAATAGAAATGGTTTGTTACATGTGTGTGTATTGTTATCATGTTATAATAACTTTTTGTTATAAAGTTAGTAAAATTTTAGAAAAAAATTGTTAAATTAGTGTTTGTCAAAGCATTTGATTGGTTAAGTAAACACGTAGTGTATAATTTTATATATGAATGAGTGTGGTTATATGCGTCAATAATTAATACAAAGCTAATGAGTTTAGTTTTGTCATTTAGTTTAAAATATTTTTATAAAAAAAAATAACAATTGCATAAAAATAAAAATGTTAGATAAACTTAACAAAATAAAATAGTCATAGGCTCATAGCTACTCACATTGGCAATAGATACTCATAATGAACTATCATATAATAATTAAAAATTTGAGAGTTTGTAGAAGAAAATTGTAAAACTTCATGTATTAATATTTTTTTGTCAATAACTCAATATATTCAAGTTCTTTTTTTATTAAAATTTTTAATGACCCTCCTAAATGAAATTCCTGGAGCCGCCACTGCTTTGAAACTGCTGTTGTTAGGCTGTTTGGCCTCACTAAGAAACATTTTAGACAGATTTATAATTATACTTTCAAACAGTTAGTAATAAATTGTAAGAGTAGTTTTCAATGTGATCTTCTTGATGCAATCTTTTAGTATGTAACCCTGCTTCCGTAGAGGAGATCCATATCTCTAACTGTTTTTGTTGGTGACCTTGTTGACCCTTCCCTGTGTGATGGAAAACATCCTTGAAGCTTTTTTTTTTTTTGGGTGGGGGGGAGGGATAAATTATTTGTATCAAAAGTAAATAAATTATATCATACTCTATTGGCATTGGTAATGATTAGATACCTATAGGCCAATTTTTTTTTTTTAATACAAGATAAAAATTTTGCTTTAGCCTAATCCAAGGGTGCACAGTGGTTCTAAAGGCCATTTAATCTAGTTTGTTTAGGATTTTTTTTTATGTACATATAGTTGATGTTCACTTTCAATTTTGGTGGCTATTTCAGGAGCTTGTAGGACCAGTACCTGAGGGGTATGATCGCTACTTTGCAAGTCGATTCCCAAGACTCTTCATTGAAGTATACAAGGTTGTTTGCAGATACTGTATGGAAGAGGAATCCTTTCAAAAGTATTTCAAAAGCAATGTTGATTAGCTTTTTATGCTCTTTCTAATTACTTAGCTACTATATATGGCTTTTGTTGTATATATTATCCATATTCTGTTAACTATCATACGCAGGTTGTTGACAATTGTAAACGTAACTGTAATATAATAATGTATAAATGTATCATCAATTAATTTTATTAAATGTTTTACTTACCAATAAAAAGAAAAAAGAAGTGTTGCTGCTGTAGGCCTAAAAATCAAGTGACTACAGACAAATGGATGGCTCGTTATGTCATTAAAGTTCTTTTTTGAGTTATTAAAGCCAGAGTGGAGGGAAAAAAAAAGGGGTGGGGAGGAACAAAATAACAGAGAAATATGTGTTTAGTATTCAATATTAATTAAAGTTTATCTTGAATTCACGTTTGATGAATTTATGGAGATCTGATTGAGATGGTAGAGCACTGAAGATCATAAAAATCTGACATCTTTCGCTTCAGATTGTAGAATTGAGGATTGAAAACAAACGAATCAGATCTTTTTCAACATTTTGATAATAGCCTGTGATGTGCTGTGTGGAGAGGAGCAGCAAGCTGTAGTTTGCGTGCACTACTGTTAAGTAGGCACTACTAGTGTATGTATCATCTCTCTCACAACATGTCTATCCCACATGTTGGAGAGAGAGAGAGAGAGAGACAGAGAGAATAGGGGTTACAAAAACTCCAGATCATTCAGTATGCAAGCAGTAATAGATACCGCATTTCAGGTCATCAATAACTCAGATTTGTACACCTAAATTTGAATGCATTCCCAGGTGACCTTAGTTACAAAAGAAAATACAGAGAGGAGGTATGCTGTCATTTTATGATATATCCACATATACATGCATATAAGGCGCAAAAGACATATAGAAAGGTAAACTTGTTGAGGAGCAGTAATTGACTAATTGCCAAAAAAGTTGCAAAGGCAGACTGGAAGAGATTTTGAGGTCTACAAGAAAATGTGTAAGAAATATATCCATTTAGGCTTCTTCACATCTATCCAAACTTTTACTTGAACATGATTCAGTATATCTTCTCTTAGAACTATTGGTTGATTCATCTTCACCAACAGATCTATTTGAGGCCTTCTCCATTTGCCTTCTCTTGGAGCGGTTTTTGACTTCCTCTTCCTTTTCATCAACAAATGTAAGAAATGTTTGAAAACTTTTAGATCCTGAGCTTCTACCGGAAGACTCAAAGTCATCTGAGTAGTGCCTGCTAAACTGGCGCACCATCAGGATCAAATATACAATGAGAGCAAGCAGGCAAGCGAGACCACATATGAGAAAAAGGCCCCAAAAGCTTTTAAGCTGAAGCCGATCCACTTCAAATGTTGAGCTTTGTGAAGTGCAAGCACTTCTCGTGAGCCATTTGTCATGGATTCTCTCAAGGTCTCCATTCTCTGACAGTCTTAAAATTGCAGTTGACATGTCAATTGCTAAAGGCGAGTCCCGTGGGAAGGCCTGATGATACATGGAGAATAAAACCAAGTTATTATAAACCAAAAACTACGAGAAGAAATAATGTCATTGTTTTGGATGGTTGATGATGCTAGGCATGTAGACCTTGTGTAAGAATATACACAGATTATATTCAATATAAACACGAGACTCCAGATGATTGGATTTCAGGTATTTGCAGTGTTTGAGCAAATTTTGAAGATTGTCACAATCTTTTAGGACAATTCAAAATTAATGTCTTCCACTATTCCTGTTTCTGCAATGAAAATAATGAATTGATAAATCACTTTAATTTTTAGTTGACTTGAATTCATTCATTTTGTACACCAGTTCTTATGGTATAATCCAGGGCCATCTTAATTTCATTCTTTCACTAAAAGTTACCTTATATTGGACTACTGTAGAAGACATTAATATGAATGTTATAGAAGTCCACAAGAATCTGACATAAATTCCAGAATCAAGTATTACAGGGAAGTATAGTGTCTTTGATAAAGAGAAACTCACAAATCCCCATCCGGCTTTGGTGAACTCTTGACCTACAATACTGAATTCACATCGGGTTGAGAGGAAGAGGTCTACATATGCTCGTTCATCAACAACTGCAGCAACACCACCTCCCCGGGGACCCTTTTTTAAGGCTTTGGCAAAATCTTCTGGCATGTTAAGAGGAACAAGTCTGGACTCATGGATGCCAAGTTCCTCAACTAAATAATTTCGGGAATATGAATTTTGCTGGTAGCCAATTGGATCCTTGCTGTTAATTAGACTTTCAATGCCTTTAACTGAAGAAGAAAGCTTTTGCACTGTAAGGATTGAGGTCAAACTTGCAGTGTAGCTTGAATTGATTATAAGAACAACAAACAGCCATATTATGAGCACTAGGCGACCAAGAGTGCTGACTGTATTTTCCTCTACAGAAAACAGAAAAAGGGTTAACTTGATAAGCTAAACACAGGCTACACTCTTACCTATGGTTATTAGAAAATACAACTAAATTAGAGCCAACACTTACTATGGGCAAAGAACAAAGTTGATAAGCTAAACCTGCAGAATCAAAAAAGAGATGCAGGTGATTGGAGGTTTATTCTAAGAAAATGCAATTTAAACACGATTTAATTCACCAATGAGGCATTACGTAAGAAAGAAAGAAATATTCAACACAAAACAATCTCGATGTAATTTTCAACAAAACTCAAGTGTTTCATATTTGTGTCATCAATTCCTAACAAATTTACCATTTCCTATCTATGAATACTTTTTTCTCTATAGTAAAGGAGAGTAAGGAGGAGTTTCTGCTTTCCCTAAATCAGAAAGATCATAGTCATCTGCATTGTCTCAATCCTATGTCAATAAAGAAGGAATGGAAAAAAGAACTTAAAAAAAAAACTAATGTTGATATGCTTACACTAATCAAGTGATAAAACTAGTAGGAAGATCTTCATGGATTTGCACTAAGCAAAGAGTAACAAGCATTATGCAGTCATCATAGGACATGCTATGTGTAAGGTGTAAGTCCTCACCATAGAACAGTGACAACTTGTTTTTTTGGGGGACCCCGGAATTCATCATTTATTCTATGCTCCAAAATCCAAACAACTGCTCCCACAATGAGAAAAAAGATAGCTGTGACACCCCACATCATTGGAGTGAATGGCCTTAAAAATGCCCAAGCATTGGAATTTAACCTCCTCACTGGGGCCACAACTACTAGCCCGGATTCAACATATGGCTGCGTAAAATCCACAATTTTTGTTCGGTTAGTGATGATGGCAATGTCACCTATTGCTGCATCATAGACCTACATGGAAAAAGAAAACCAGAGAATCAGAAAGTTAATGAAAACCTTCACAAAATTCTAAAACAATTTTTGTTTATAGTACTTACGCCCGTTGTGATCAAATGCACAAGCTCAGTGCTACTCGGGTCATTAATACCATCCCCAAATGGAATTAATTTATATGGGACAGCATATGGCAAGAAGTTCAATGCAGCGGTAAATACATCAATGCAGTACCCTTTGAACAAGTCAGTGTCTTCTACTTGTGAGACAAATTCACGATAACTAACTCGTCTTGGGACTCCAATATTCAAATGTCTTCCGTTGTTTGGGAAAACCCACCCACGAGGACGCTCTGTTGTTTGTCCAGGCCAAATTACGCTATATAGTCTTTGACTTTCACTAGAACGATTAGGTGGCTTTGCGTAAAGCATTTCTGGAGGTACGACTGACAAACCAGAATAATTAGACCAATATCCAATCCTCCTAAACCCTGTGCCAATGACATTGATGACTTCAAATGCAGGATAAATGAAGTTCCTATCTGAAGTAAACTTGATTGGTCCTGTTACACCAGTCATATTGACCTGTAAAATGTTCTGAAGCAACAAATTCCCTCCATTGAAGATGCTCATAGCATCAAGATTCAAACTCCCTCCATGAAGCTCAGTTAACCTCGAATCATTTGAGAATGAGATAATTCCGCCCTGATTGAAAAATGCATCAATTGCATGAGCAAGCAGCCAAACTGTGTCATAGGCATATAGACCATAAGTACTTAGTCCAAAAGAGCCATTAGTACTCTTTCCACTAGTCAAGTTACTCCACCTGGAAACAAATTTTCTTTTGAGTTCTGAATCTGGTGCATACATTCGCAATGTAATAACTCCTTGAAAATCATCCGTTGCATCTGAGTCTAGTGAAGCATTAGTATCTAGTACGGTAGTGAGCCAGTTAGTAGCTATCCACACATACCCAGTTCCCATCATCCCAAGATACTGTGCAACATTAAGCACCACTGGACCTGGACCAGCATAAGTGTGAAGAACAACAATCCGAGACTCCATTAATGCAACCTTAAGCAGTAGATCAGTGATCTCATCCCGGGTTGAATCAGGGGACATAGGTGCTTTGTATGAAATCCTGCATCGTTTCTCAGCAAGCTTATCCCCTAACGCGGCAATCCCATTTCTGCCATGGTCATCGTCAACATAGATTGCAATCACCTCTCTCCATCCATAGTAGTTGACGAGGTCTGCTATTGCAGCCATCTGATATAGATCATTCTGGGCAGTTCTAACAAAGAAAGGGAACTGAAGTGAAGACAGGGTAGGGTCTGTTGCTGAATATGACAATAGAGGAACTTGGAGCTCATTAGCAATGTGAGATATTATATGAGCTGTCACGGATTGTTGGGGGCCAATTATGGCCACAGTGTCTTTCTCCATGAACGCCAAGGCTGTCATGATAAATTCAGGGGGGAAAAAAACCATAATTTATTGGTGATTCCAAGTACACCTACCTTAAGAATATGAAAAGTAAACAAACAAACACACCAATAAGAGATATAACAAAGAATTTACCCTCAACAATGCCTAGAAATCCACTGTAATTGGAGTCCTGCATTGTTAGTTTGATCTTAGTTCCAGGGAGAACAGTTGGATCAGAATTCACATCTTCAACAGCAGCTTCTATTGCGACTTTCGCAACTTTGCCAACAATAGACTTATAAGAGAGAATAGCCCCTACATTTACAACATCAGGCCTTGTAGAACTATTTGTAACAACCCCATTTGAGAAAATCCCATGGCAGACAACTACTAACACCAGAAGCCAAACTTTGCTCATGGCGGTAATTAAACTGTCAGACACAAACCCCCAACTCTCACCTTTTTCTGCGAACAACACAAAAGTACATCATCAAGAAATGAAAGCACTAATAGAAGACTCTAGTTTCAAGCACTAACACACTCCAAATGATATGTTAGATTTAAGAAATGCCTGAAACAGAGTCCAAGCAATACATATATATTAATTATCTAAGAACATAAAGCAAAGAATGGTACTAGAAACTTGCACAATCTAGCTTAAAAGTATAACCCCTGCAAGTAGAAAAAGCAAACAATAAACTAACATGAGCTCGAAAACAAGTGTAGCTTCTGTTCTATAGCCAAATCCCAACAGACCAAAACCACGCATAAAGCAAAACAAATACCACTTTAGAGTAAAAAAGCAGTAGCTACAAAAAAAAAGGCTAGCTCAAGTGGAAAATTCACAAGTAAAAAACTAACTTTATTCAAAATCCATAAGTAAGAAAAAAAAAAAAAAAAACTTTAATCAAAAGTGATGATCAATACAAGGGACATAATTGTGGGATCACAAAAAGCTTCAACTTTACAGAAAGTGAAGGCCTGAAATGATAAGGAAAAAGAACTTACACAGTAGCAGTAGCGGCTATCATTTGTGACCCACAAACTAGACCGTTAACACTGCGTGTATGAAAGAGCTGTGCGTTTAGAGATGTAGTAGTATCAGTTAATGAGTTATACTTGTACGCTTATTATAGTTTATAGCACATGAAAGTGTGATAAGACCAGAAATCTGGGATTGGCAGAGTTGGAACTGTCAGAGAATAGTCCGTATGGTTAAGGGAATCTTTTTTTGAGAATCAACGTGCGGACAAAGAAAGGGATACCATTGGATCTGATTACATGGGTGGCCATGTCCTGGAAGATGATGCCAAGGAAATTTGAGTGCATGGTGTTGGTTGGTGACTTGGTGGTGGCCCTGCGTTATTATTAACCATTCACCAAGACTAAGAGAAGCATAATTATGATGGTGAATGTTCTGGACATTGGTAATGTCCCTTTTGATACTTGTTATCTACCTACAAAAATCTTTCCAAAAAAAAAATATCTACCAAAATAAATAAATATTAGAGAAATAATATGTCCAGTTACCAGTTAGAGTGTGGTACTTGTTTTTCTCCGTGAAATGCCTAGTACCAGTTACCGTTGTTGGTACAACTATTAAAGTTATAATACTTTTGTTAACTTTTAACAAATAACAAATCATTTTTCAATACAAAATTAATGCAAAACAAAACTTCAAATTTGTGACGATGGAAAAATAGTTATGACTCATTGACACCCTGTATTTTTTTTTTCTATAAAAAAAAAAAAAAAAAAAAATACAGGGAGTCATAACTAGTAAGACAAGAAGAAAGATGATATTGGTGTAGAGTAATACTAAGAGTGTTCATGGTTGCATACTTTTCTCATGGAGTAAGATTGGTGTCAAGAATGACCTCCAAAATAGAACTTCATTTTTCACTTCACCAGCACAGCTCGGGCAAGTGAAAAATGAGAGGCTATTGTGGGGGGTGTTGTTCCTGACACCAAGCTTACTTGCTAAGAAAGGTATGCATTACTGGACATTGTTACCCTGTCGATTTAATCTCTTTTTTCTCATTTGTTTATTGACTTAACTATCGGAATATCTTTGATGGAATCATCATTGTTTGGCCATAGTTGAAGTCTTTATTATAGTTTCATTTATTTCTCAGATATTACACCAAGGGACGGCCAACAAATTTAGAGAAAATTATTAGGTACTCTCGGAGTATCATAAATGCGTACTCTTCTCTCTCACATGAATGGTGAGTTCCACTATGAATTTAATTAGCAGAACCCACCATTAATGTGAGAGGAGGGAGTACGCATTTATGGTACTCCGAGAGTACACAATAATTTCTCCAAATTTAAAGGTTTAAGGTGATATATTTAAATGAGGTTTTTTTGTTATCACTTAAATAGATAAATAAATTTTTTTGAGAATGCACTTAAATAATATTTAACTAGTGTTTAATATCATAATTTTTTTATAACAAAAATTCATTCTTTTATTTTGTAATATGCTCTTGTAGGGGCTCGTTTCGTCGTAGATCCCCCAGCAATAAATTTATTTAGAGAGTGGGACGTAGGGTTTGGCGCTAACGGGCTTGCCGCCGGTCCTCCAGTCACTTTCTCCTTCGAGGGGACTTAGCCCTTGTACTTTTGGCTTGGGGGTTGCTCCTCGGACGGCCGAGGAGCCCCCCATTCTGAGGGGCGCCTTGCATTATATACCCTCTTTGGTCAATCCTAGCCTTCCAACTGTCAATCATCTAGACTACTGCTTAAGGACCTGTCCCATCAGCCACGTTCCCCACCTTACTGTAGGTCGCAGCACCCAAGGTTCCGCCGTTCAGGAGTCCTCTCAGTCATTAAGATTGTCAGGGGAGTTAGGTAGACGCATTGAGTGTGGATGTGATCGCCTGTACTGGGCATGTCCCCCACCTGGGATTAGGATAGGTATGCCGAGGAAAGGGTCGTCCTCGGCGTGGCCCAGAGGGCTAAAAGCCCCTAGACAACTGCCTGGGGCAGCCATCGATCCTCGGCGTGGGCCTTGGGCCAGCTTGGAGGTGGGCCGAGACTTCTAGGCCCACGGGCCCCACAGCTCTCATTTGTTTTTTTTTTTGGAAAAATGCTAAAGCTATATGAAATTTTACTAAAAAAACTTACAAACGATGTAACAATGGATGTAATTAGTGACACTTCAAGAAGATAATAAACAAATATTTGAATGAATGATGTTAAGGATATTATAAATTTTACAACATGAGACTTACAAAGATGTATCAACAATCACAAAAAGTAATTCAAAAATGAATTTAATAGGTTACTGACATTCATATATTATATTAATCGTCACATCAATTTGTAAAGGTTTGCAAGTAAAACTAATAATATTTTTAATATTTTTCTATCTGAATTATTTCTTGTGAATAGAACACATATATTTGTAAGACCCATGTATTTAAAGTTGCATTATCTTTAACATTACTCAATTCTTTGAGACTTTTTAAAAGCGAAGAAAAAATGTAAAACTATTTTTTTTTCCTATATCTCCAAAAAAAATAATTAAAAAAAATATAAACTTTTGCCCCAAAATTTGGAGCCTCTCTCTAATAGGGGCCCTTAGCGATGGCCTAAGTGGCCTAAAAGCCTAGGGCCGGCCCGATTACAACACAACATATATGGTAACAAATTAAATTTAACTATACAATCAATTCGTTAATGCACTGATGTGATTGAATTTAGCCAACGAACTTAAATTAAAGAGAGATGCTACGTCTACAACAATTTTACAACAAATCACAGGTGATTAGTTGTTATTGGTTCAAATTTGAAACTAATACTAAGATTACTTTTTTGCCCCAACAATAACAACCAATAACAACCTGCCACTTAGAATTTGTTGTAAAAATATTGTAAAAATATTGTAGACATATCATTTCTCTAAATTAAAAGGAAAATGATTTTCTTCATTTGAAAGGGAGAGGAACTGTCTAAAGTAGAACACATAATTGTACATCCAAACCCCACTAAATCTGTGGAAAGAGAAGTCCTAGCCTCCCCGCTAATCTGTGGAAAGAGTGGTCGGTATGGTTGACAAAAATGTAGTACGGTCCAGAAAATAGTATATAATTAAATGTCAGAAGTTGAAAGAATAAAATATTTTGCAAAACGCACATAGGTTTTTATTTTTTTATTGAAGGGTGCATAGCTTTTTGTTGCCGCTGGAGGACCACAAATTAAAATAGTGATCTCAACTATTGGAAGAGATAAAATAGTGATCTCAACTCAGATAGAATGTTCTACTTTCGCTTTTCTGAGATTCTTTTTGACACAAACATACCCACTATCCATAGTGGTTGAAATAAGCGAACCCACTACTTGTACCTGTTCCCCACTACTCTCTCTGTCTTTGGGCCTTTTAGAGTTGGGTATTTCTCTGGCCCAACCAGAATGTCTGGTCCAGTGGACCTTTTAGCGATAGGGGCAAATTTAACCGTTTAATTGATTTTGGGCCTAAATCTAACACACTCTTTAAGCGAATTTGTTATTTTGTCCATAATTATTTTTAATAATCATTTTAGTAGTCTTTTTTTTTTTTTTTTGAGAAACATCATTTTAGTAGTCAAACGTTAACATTTTTGTCAAATTGATTAGCCCCCATCCATTATTATTGTCATAAAGCATTAAGTCAAATACCATGTATCACATATGATAAGGGTGATAGTTTTATAGACGGCAATTGACATAATGACTAACTTGACAAAAATATTATAATTTAAGGATTACAATAGAAAACTTAGATCACAGTTACGAAAAGTACTCAAATTTTTATAATTTACACTTTTATTTCTTCCTCTAAATTTTATTCCCTTCTCTCTCTTTTATTAGTTTAATTGTCCTAATAGAAGCTTGAGTACAAGGGTACAACAATTGAAGCCTTTAATTCAAGCATAACTAATTAGGTGCATAGACATCTTGTTCTTGATGACGTGTTTAGTTTTTTTTTTCCTTAATGGAAACCTAATTTTGATTTTTTATGAAGATTACCATACTTTAAGTGTGTGTGGATTTATTATCATATCATTAACAGAGCACTATATTTCTAAATTATAAAAATATATAATGAATAATCATGCAAATAATAGTTTTTGGTCTCACACACGTGCGTGTGCATGTGTGTATACAATTTATTGTTGTACACTAGGTTTTGAATAAGAGTAATGATTATCACACTCATAAAACACAATTTCAAAGTAGAGCGTACGGAATGTGTGTAACAAGATTTAACCTTTGAATAAATGTGTATTGAAAATGTTGGCTTATGTTCTGTTATTACTATCTCCAAAAGTCATATTATGATAAGGATAAATGACAAATTTTAGTTACAAAATTAGTTGTAGCCTTAGCCTACAAATTTACTTAATATCTTTTCATTAGAGATGAATTTTGACAAATTCACCATTAGATTACATCTTCTTCTTATATTATTCATTCTTGTAAAATTTCAAGAAAATTAAAGATCAATAGATATGTCATCAATAAATTTTTTAAATTGCAAGTTTTTGTAATTTAAAATTATGCACAAAATATAAACTTATAAATCATATAGTAAATAATATCCGATTGATACAAAATTTAACATGTGTATTAAGAGTGTAAAGAACATACAATTCAATAGTTAAATTTTCAAAATATATTGTAATATTTATTTTATTGAGTGAGTTTGTAGCCGTAAGCTACAAACAATTTTGTAACTAAACTTTGTCTTTATGATAATCACATAGTTACTAATACTAGTTTACTCTTGCAAGGCATAGGATATAAGTTAGTAAACATATTTAAAGTTAAAACAGTGCCAACCCAAACATTTCAAAGAGAGTTTGATAACCTACATATATAAATTCATTCTTATCAATTAAGAAAAACAAACATATGGAAATTCATTGCTTTAACTAAAAGCTTCAAGAAGAGGAAGGAACCAATTATTAGGCTTCATATCCTGCATAAACACCACGATTATAGGAACCATCTGAAATTCCATCTTCATGCACACTTCCAATTGAGACCCCCTCACTTCGCCTTCTCTTGGCTCCGCTTTTGCATTCCTCTTGCATTTTATCTGCATCCTCTTCCTTGTCTTTGACAAATGAAAGAAATGATTTCTTGGAGCTCCCATCGGAATGCCTTGTGTACTGGTGCACCATCTTAATGAGATATAAAAGAAGAGCAAGAAGGCAAGTTGAGCCACATAGTAAAAAGAGGCCCCAAAAGCTTTGAAGATGAAGGCGGTCTACATCTTGCTTTGCACCTTCTGAGTTGCATGCACTTCTTGTAAGCCATTTATTATGTATCCTCTGCAGATCCCCATTCTCTGATAGTTTCAGGATGGCAGTTGACATGTCAATTGCTAATGGTGAGTCCCGTGGAAAAGCCTAATCAATGAGAAGTATAGAACAAGACTTTATCTTTAAAAGCTGATAATGCTGATAGACATAATCAATCAGTTAAACACAAGAGGTTGATTGCGTACATGATCATAATATACAGGTCAAATAACTTATTTGCTTATCTACAGTTTCTTATCTACAGTTTTTTTAAAGCGTTACTTTTCTAAGTATAACTATACTTTTGCCAACTTTCACCAAATAAGCAAATAACCTTTTCAGCAAAAACCTAATCCAAACACACATATATCTAATCAATATAAAATAAAGCAATCTAAACTTCAACCTTCACTGAAATCAATTCTATCAAGAAACTAGAACAGTAAACATCTAAGTCAAATACATATATACTACAGTTCTGTAATGTGTGTTTGAATAATGATTAAATAATTAAATTCATCATTTCTTAACTGTTGAGCATGTTTGAAAGATACAAGCATGAGCAAATGCTAAAATGGAAGATGTAAATTTTTTATGATTCACCAGTTTCACATTCACAAGAGCAACTAGTCAGCCCACAGAAATAAAATTCTATACTTTTCATACATTGTTTTGACAATAATATTTTTTGTTTGCGGAATTAGTAGCTCTATGAATGATTAGTGAATGAACCACAAAGGAATTTGCCATAGGAGATGTTCCCTGTTACTGTCAAAGAAAAATGGAATGTTTAAAAATGATACTTACAAAACCCCACCCCATTTTGGTGAACTCCTGACCTACTATACCAAATTCACATCGGGCGGAGAG
The DNA here is from genome assembly GCA_019022515.1 of Quercus aquifolioides. Taxonomy (NCBI): domain Eukaryota; kingdom Viridiplantae; phylum Streptophyta; class Magnoliopsida; order Fagales; family Fagaceae; genus Quercus; species Quercus aquifolioides. The sequence goes on along the minus strand of CM032334.1, from coordinate 57,957,475 downwards.
GAAGAGCTCCATGTATGCGCGCTCATCAACCATTGCAGCAACACCACCCTTCTTTGGACCATCCCTCAAGGCTTTCTCATATTCGTTTTGCGAGTTGAGAGGAACAAGTCTGTTCTTTTGTATGTTGAGCTCCACGGTCAAATAATTTTCAGCAAATGAACCACGCCGGTACCCAATGGGAACGTTGTTCGATATTAAACTTTCAATCCCTTTGACCGATGAAGAAAGCTGTTCCACTGTCAGCATTGAGGTCAGACTTGCAGTGTAGCTTGAATTGAGTATTAGAACTACAAAAAGCCATATGAGAAGCACTAAGCGACCAAGGGTGCTGGCAATCGTTTCTCCAACATAAAACAGGAAAGGAGAATTTGAGTAATTCTTATCAGTAAGTCCAAGGACAAAACATTTTTTAGAAATTTTTTTCACAACTGCTTGTATGACTTGTTGTCATTGGTGCAAAATAAAAATTGTGTCAGTGTGAACCCAGGTAATAGTGAAGTTGCTTCAATTACAACAGGTCATATCAGCAGCAAATTGATAGTGATAGCAGCAAATTGCTAGTGAAGACTGAAGTAGAAAATTTTACTTACTATGAGAGGAAAACAAAGTGGAAAAGTTGAACCTGCATAGTCAAGGGACAAAATTAGCAAAGCGGAGTAGACCAAAATTCAAGAAGATGCAATCCTGGTAGAAGATAAATGAAAATGAAAGATAAACCATTCAAAACATTCCAGGTACAATCATTCTCTTTTAGCATCCAATCTATCATCACCACTAAAGGAAACTTTCTTGACTTGACAATGGTTACATTACTAACCATATTGAAGATGACATGCAGGTAAATATATTCTGCTTTTTTTTAGATATGAATGGCTTTAGGAAGTAGAGCGCCCTATTCACTATTGTGAAGATGGCCCATTTGGCATTGCTGCAGAACTTTAATATTGGAATTTTTATGATATGAAGCTTTTACTTAAAATCTATCTAGCGTTTTGAGGGTTTGATAAATTATAGTGAATACTGCTTTAAAGTTCTAGATTTTCAAAGGATAAGCAGTGAATTGTAGATCTTTTCCTGAAAGCTCCAAATTTCAGCTTTAGCCTTAAAGTTGGGCTCTTTGATGGAATTTCCAAACCTTTGATAATTTCTGATAAAAGAGCTTTAAGACTCTTAAAGCAATTTTCTAGCAGTGTGTCCCACCCACCTGCCTCAGCATTATCATTTACTTACAAAGAGTGAATGAATGAAGAGTAAACATAAATGCACATAACTCATAGCCTAAAAATTGGTTAAGTTTTTTCCTAATAGAAGTATAATATTTCTTTGGGCTCACCATACAATGGTGACAAATTGCTTTCTAGGAGGGCCACGGAATTCATCATTTGTCCTGCGCTCCAAAATCCAAATAACTGCTCCCACAAGAAGGAAAGATATTCCTGTGACACACCACATCGTTGGAGTAAATGGTCTTAGAAATGCCCAAGCACTGGAGTTCAACTTCAAAACTGGGGCCACAACCACTAGCCCAGACTCAATATATGGCTGTGTAAAATCCACTATCTTTGTCCTGTTGGTGGTAATTGTAATGTCTCCAACCACAGCATCAAATTCCTATTATATATGTAACATGAAAACTAGTGAATCAGGAACCTAAAAAATAAATAAAAGCATATTACTTATGTTAAATGACCGATTCTTGTAAAAGTTTACGCTATTAGGAGATGGTAGGAGATGGTGAATTTAATCATTTAATCACATAATTCTAATACTTCCCATGGACTCAAACTTCCTTTTAATAAGTGAGGCCCAACACGATAGATTTTAGCATTTTAAATGGGAGATAGAGTAAAGACAGGGATCAAACTCAGGATCTCCTGCTCTAATATCATGTTAAATTACTGATTCTCTCAAAAGTTTAAGCTATTAGGAGATAGTAGATTTAATCATTTAACCACCACATAATTCTAAGAACCTATAACAAAGTTTGCAGAAAATTCTTGCACTTCATACTTACACCGGTTGTGATCTTGTGAAGATCTTGGGTTATTATATTGTTGTGTCCATCCCCAAATGGAATAAACTTAGACGGGACTGGATATGGTAACATGTCCTTTGCAGCATTATAAACATCAATGCAATAACCACCAAACATATCAGAGCCTTCAATTCTAGAGACAAATTCACTATAGCTAACATGTATTGGAACTCCAACTCTCAATTGCCTTCCATGCTTGGGAATACCCATCCACGAGGCTTTTGAGTTGTTTGTCCTGGCCAGATTACACCATAAAGTGATGGTTGAATTGAAATGGAACCATTTGGCTGTGCATTGAGCTTTTCTGGAGGCACAACTGATAAGCCAGACGAATTGGACCAATAACCAATTGTCCTAAACCCCGTGCCAATCACATTGATGACTTCATATGAAGGATGAATGAGATTACCATCAGGAGTGAACTTAATTGGGCCAATTACACCACTCATATTAACCTGTAAAATGTTATCACGTAACTGTTTCCCTCCTTCAAAGATACTCATAGCATCAAAACGCAAGTTCCCTCCATGAAACTCATTTAAACTCGAATGATTTGAGAATGAAATGTTTTTACCCTGATCGAAAAATGTGTCAAGTGCATGAGCAAGAAGCCAAACAGTGTCATAGGCATACAGACCATAAGAATTTAGTCCTACAGGGCCATTATCTGTGTCTCCTACAGTAGTTAAGTTTCTCCACCTAGAAACAAAACTCTTTTTGAAATCTGAATCCAATGCGTGCGTACACAATGTAAGAACCCCTTGAACGCTATCCAATTTTGATAAAGAGAGGGAAGAGTCTGTATCTAGTATTGTAGAAAGCCAATCAGTAGCTATCCACACATATCCACTTCCCATTATCTGCATATTGCGTGCTACATCAAGTACCTCTAGACCCCAGGTATCATAAATGTGGAGGATAATAATCCGAGACTCCATCAAAGCCACCTTGAACAGTGCATTGGTGATGTCATTATGGGTTAAGTCAGGGCTCATAGGAACTTTATATGATATTTTATGTCGTTTCTCAGCTAGTTTGTCCCCTAAGGCAGCAACCCCATTTCTCCCATGATCATCATCAATATAGATTGCTATTACATCTCGCCATTCATAGTAGGCTACAATTTCTGCTACTGCAGCCATCTGAAAGAGATCACTTTGCGTTGTCCGAACAAAGTAAGGAAACTGAAGTGAATTCAGGGTGGGGTCAGTTGCTGCATAGGATAACAGAGGTACATGGAGTTCATTCGCAATATGTGAAATTACATGAGCCATAACTGAGTACTGGGGACCAAGTATGGCCATTGTATAATTCTCCATCAACCGTAAAGCTGTAAAAGGACATGAATAACATAGCCTGTATAAAATTCTCAACTTGCATTATGGAGAAAGTGAAAAATCGAGAATGAACAGAAAAGAGATGTTACAAAGAACGTACCCTCAACAATACCCAGAAATCCGCTAGATAATTTGGTATCCTGCATTGAAAGTTTCAACTTAGTTCCAACTAAAACTTCTGGATTGGAATTCACATCTTCCATTGCAGCTTCTATTGCGACTTTTGAAACTTTGCCGACGGAAGAATTGAAAGAGAAAATAGCCCCAATGTTAACCACAGCTGGTCTTGTAGATACACTAGTACTAGTGTTATAAAAAGCCCACTGCAGAAAACCATTAATACCAGAAGCCTAAACTTATTCATGGTGGAATGCACTGCAAACAAAAAACAACCTAGTCAGAAACAAAGAAATAAGCAGGGAAAATCTACATACTGACACTGGTTCTTTCCAAATGGTATATTAGACAAAGGCACACACAAGTACACACAACCATTTAGACATAAACACACACACACACATGTAATTTGTAAATATACATGGACGTACATATATAAGGATATGTACTGAACCAATCTACCGAGATCAGTCAACCAAGAAATCGCAGCCACAATATGTGACTGATTCAGCCATCACAGATTCTGCAGATCACAAGTATGACAGTTTTGTCACTGTAATGCAGGTTAGATCTTCACTTCCACAGTTTGAGGAATTTGTCAACTTGCTGTCTATATATGAAAGAAGCCATAGAGACTGAAGGAAAATGAGTAAATGTGCACCTAAGGTTGTATCTATAGAGATACGAACACTTACCTCTAGGTTTTGACAAAAGCATTTAGACCCACACTTGCGCATCGGAAAGGATGTCAAACCACAACGTCCGTCCATGATTTTTAGCAATGGACATGACCCCTACAAACTCCCGGGACTGGTTGGTATGTAGAAAACATATGATACATCATACAAGCACCTACAGCAAAACAAATCCCAGGGTTTCAAAGTGATGGAACCTTAGAATGGAGGTAGAGCACCAAGAAGAGAGAGAGATAGAGGAGGCTAGGGTCTCCCATCTATGGGTGGCTGGATATGAGGGAGGCCAGCTCCTTTTCTGAGCCACTTTTTCTATCTAGAAAAGTTTGCTTAGATAGCTCCCTGCAATAAACTCTACAACTTGCCAAACTAACAAAGAATATAGGTGTCTCTATCCTCCCAGTGGTTGAGTTTACATTTCAAGGCACATTATTTTCAATGAAATTTGCCACACTTATGCCATTGAGCAGTCCAGTGGTGCAATGTTTCAAGGGGACAAAGCAACCAGTGTTACATCCTTTACTATATTTCATGATGATGGTCAAATCCTACATGAGATAAAGATCACACCCCCACCCTAGCCCTTTTCTGAAGCACAAGACCCTCACCAAGCCATTGCACCTTCTCATCCTTCCTCATAAAATCTCCATCTTAACCGAACCATTCACCTCGACTCCTCAATCAACCTACCTGGCACTATTACTTGCCAATCTACACCCACTCAATCACCAACCCAGCCTTTCAGCTAGTCCATCCTCCCTCCCACCACCCATTGCTTTCCAGTCAATACGCTGCTCTAGTGTTCCTTTAGGTCCTTTGAAATCAGGTAGGCATCTTTTTCTCAATGCTCATCCAATGCAAGACTCAAGGAAAACCAAGACTGGGCTGATTCACTATTCCCTATCATCCTCAATATATTCAGAACCAAAAATTTGGAAATCCTTCATGAAACATCCTGGCTAGGTTCGAGCCATGCAAGAAGAACTCCATGTTCTTCATGCAAACCACACCTGGACATTAGTGCCTCATGACCCACCATGAATATGGTAGGATGCAAATGGGTCTGTAAAATGAAACTCAAAGCTGAGGGCAGTCTTGAGAGGTTGAAGGCACAGCTTGTTGCCAAGGGTTTCACTCAGTTTGAAGGAATTGACTATGCTGAAACCTTCAGCCCTATTGTTATGTCTCAGACCATTTGCACTTTCCCCACCAATGTTCTGAATCATGGTTGGTCCATTAAACAAATTGATGTTAAGAACACCTTACTTCATGGATTTCTCTAGGAGCCTGTGTTCATGGAACAACCTCTTGGGTTTGTCAATCCTGAACACCCCACCTATATTTGCAAGTTGTCTTGTCCTCTCTAGGCCTCAAGCAAGCTCCAAGGGTCTAGTTTGATTGCTTTTTCAATATGGTCTTTTGTGCAGCACCAATGACCCCTTTTTTTTTTTTTTTTTTTTTTTTGTTTGTTTGTTTGTTTCACAGCATGTATGGTACAATCTTCTTGCTCTGTTATGTTGATGATATTATTCTCACTGGGAGCCTCATTCCTGTCATCCTTCATTCATCAAATCAGCTCTGAGTTTGCCATGAAAGATTTGGGTTCTTCACACTACTTCCTTGGCATTAAAATTAATGTCCAATTCACCACACGACATGCACCTCTCTCAAGAATAATGTGCTAGAGACCTACTCCAACATGCAGAAATGCTCACCCTTATGGCTTCTTAAACCAGTTCTGGCACAATCTCAGAACCATTCTTAGATCCTTCCATGTACCACAGTTTGGTTGGTGCTCTTCAATACCCTCACAATCACTAGACCAAACCTTGCTTGCTCAGTCAACACTGTTTGTCAACATATGCAAACTCAGACTGTTGGCCACACACAACAAGTTAAGTGGATTTTATGACATGTCCAGGGATTTGATTTGGATTTTCTTTGCGATCATTATGTTGATCTCTATACCTTCTCCAACACTAACTGGGCAGGTTGTCCTCTCACCCGACTCTCCATGAGGGGCTATGATGTTTTTCTTGGCTTCAACTTGATATCCAGGACTGCCAAGAGCAAGAAGCAACTCACCATGTGCTTGCTAAAGTGCAGATTCTGCAGAGGCTGAGTATCGTGCCATGGCTGCTGCTACAGCTGAATTAATTTCTGCATTAACTTTACATGTCTATCAAACTTTGTCTGCCATGCTCGTAATAAGCATGCTGAAATTGACTATCATTTTATACATGAAAAGGTTGTCTAAGGTCATGTTATCACCAAATATTTTTGTACTAACCAGTTAGAGCATTCGCATCAGCTCGTGTAAAATTTGTGTCTATTTTACACATAAAAACCTACTTTTTCTATTTTACACATTCACTTTTACAATACACCTACATCAGTTCATCTATTCTATCCCCTCTTCTATTTAAATAATCAATTTTTTCAATTATTTTATTATTTTCCACCTACCTTTTATACGCGCTCTATCTCTCTCTTTTTCTCTCTTTCCATTTTTTCTGATTCTATTTCTCTCTATCTCTCACGGTCTCCCTCTCATATCTCTCTCGGTCTATCTCTCTATAGCCATCTCCGATCACAAGCTCTATCCGGCGATCCAGATCACAAGCTCTATCCGGTCTCCCTCTCGGTCTCCCTCACGCTTCACCGGCGATCCACGAGCTCAAGCAAGACCCACGAGCTCCGGCGATCCAGATCGATCCAGATCACAAGCTCTATCCGGTCTCCCTCACGCTTCACCGACGATCCAGATCCTCTCTTCATCGGCGATCCACGAGCTCAAGCAAGACCCACGAGCTCCGGCGATCCAGATCCTCTCTTCATCGGCCGCTCCACGCTTCATCGGCCGACCCACGAGATCCGGCAACCCAGATCGCTCCGATAAGCACCGATATCTCTGTTCGTTTGGGTTTGTTTGTGTGTGGGTGTGTTTGTGTGTGAGTTTGTTTGGGTTAATTTTTAGTTGATTCTGGCCGTTTGGGTTTGTATGTCTGTGGGTGTGTTTGTGTGTGGGTTTGTTTGGGTTCATTTTCAGTTGATTCTGGCGCGCTGGAAGTTGGGGAAGAGAGGTGGGAGATGAGCGTCAGTTGAGGAGGGAGAAAAAATTATTAAAAAATTAAATACACGAGCTACAGTGCCCGTGTAAATATACACGGGTACTGTAGCTCGTTGATAAATTTCCACAATTTTACATGATTTTAAAAGGATTGATGTGGAGTTTTTTTTGGTTCAAAATGTGTAAAAGTGATCAAAATGTGTATTTTACACATATATACCAGAGCTGATGCGAATGCTCTTAGCTGACAATTTTACCAAGCCACTCTCTTAGGAACCATTTGAGAGTCATTGTCACAAGTTGGGAGTGATGTCATCCTCACTCCTCAGATTGAGGGGAGTAATAAACCAGAGCACCAATCAACAAAAGAGTCAATATCACAGCTACAACATGCGACCATTGACTCAGGAGAAATAATTTTGTACACTGGGTATACTAAACGTCCCTCTCACAGAAATGTGGATCCCACACCAACATATGAGGCTTACCCTTATTTGAGAGGAAAATCAAGTACATCAAGCCCACTAAATAATTTCACTTGATTCAAGAATTCCTCTAGTTGATTTTGTATTTTGAAAGCCTTTCCTTATATACATACATACATATATATATAACTGTAAATGAGTCCATTTAGAGACACAACAAAAATTCACAACATTCCTAAATTAGCCTGCCTCCTCACACATAAGCCATTAAAAAATTTTAAATTGCAGAATTTTTTTGGCAATTTAAATTGCAGATTTCTTACTTATAAAAAAAAAAAAGAATTAAAATTGCAGACTGTACTGTCAATCACATTTGTATTATTAAGGAAAATTTATAATACAAAACCTCTGATTCCCTCCCCACCTTCCCCCCCCCCCCCCCCCCCCCCCCCCGAAACTTGTCCAAAACTTCTGGAGTACAGTCTGTACAGTGACGTGATACTCCCTCCTTTTATTCTCACATTGTATTCCCAAAGTAAACTCCTGGTTTTCTAAAATACGAAGCAAAAGGTGTGAAGCATAAGTCTTTCTCTCTTACCTATTCAGATGTAACTAGAGCAATTGCAAATATCTCTAAAGACCAGTTCTTTTGAAACAGTGTAAATGGAAATGATGTATGTTTAAATGGGAAAAATGTAATCCAAACACACCACCAGTGCCGCTTCAATTCGCTGCAAAAACAGCAGCAGCAGCTCCGGGCCCGAGAACACCATATCGTAATCGGAGGCGTTCTCTTCTAGATTTAGAGGCCGAATTTCCAACATGAAAAGGCCAAGGCCATGGTGGACGTCAAAGTCGTCTGCTGTGGCTGTCGTCCAAGCTCGGAGTTGGGGGTAATGCCAATGGCAATGGCCAATGGGGTAGCATTTTTGAAAACCTGCTTGCTTAATCGGACATTTGTGCAGTGCATGCAGGAATGAAGTCAAAATCGCTCATGGTCACGGCCTCACGGGGACACTCAATTTGTGTATATTGGCTAATGGCTGTGTATAAAAATGCAAGGCCTAATTACAATTTTTCCCCGCGTGGTACGGTTAAAATTTAAGGGAACTACGTGTCTTTTTAAATTTGACACTTCTGCTGAAGTTAGTTCAGTTAGGAATTTGTTACTCACCCCTGTTGTTAAAAATGAGGTTAAATATGTATTTTTGTCTTATTTTACGTCTCTCTCCTCTCAAATCATAAAAAAAAAATATAAAAGAATAAGAGAAAAAAAAAATCAGAAAGTGATGATTTTATGAAAATTATGAAACATTATCGTCATCAACAGAAGCTTCTGTCAAGAATTTTGAGTTGCAGAAATGTTGTTTTTCCATCAAAATTTCTGTCCTAAGTTGTGCTCGGTTCAACCTCCTATATTGATTATTGATACTTCACTCGCTCACAAAGTCAATCCTACATCTCCTATTTCCTCTCTTATCATCTGTTCCCTTAAAAAGAAAACAACTGCCTTTTGCTGCCCAAACCCAACATAATAAACTAAATAGACACAGAAAGTAGAAGAGAGAAAATTAAAATGGAGGGGCAAGAGAGCACAAGAAAGAAAGATGAGAGGAAGACCCAGATTAGCCAAGACAAAAGTGATGGTATTGGAGGGGTGCTTGTGTTGGGAGGTGCCTTGGCTCTTGCAAGTTTGATAGCAATTTTTACAATCAAGAATAGAAGAAGCCAAAAATACCCAAAGTGTGTCAAACGAATCAAAGGGAAACTTCAGACACAAAAAAGAAGATAAAAGAAGAGAAAGCTTGCGCTTTTTCTCAACACCTTCAACCACTCGTGATACACGATGCACCTTCAATGTTGATATTCTATTTAAGCCTATGGTCAATTTGCAATTTCACAAGTCATGGAACGTCTGAGATAAGTGTTACCCATATTTAATTTAAGCTCTTTTTTTTTGTTTTCCAAGCAGTCACACCACAAGTTTACAAAACCCTCACTTTTTTATCTTGTTTCTCTTATTCTTTTATGTTTTGAGAGGAGATAGGTATAAAAGAGAGTAAAAATACATATTTAGCCTCATTTTTAATAGAGATAAGTAACGAAACCCTGACTGAGCTAACCTTAGGTGGGTAAAGTGCCAAATTTCAAACCACGAGTAGAAATTTTGGTCAAACCACATGTGGATAAATTGTAATCAAAATGCAAAATATAAAGGCAAAACGACTTTTTTTTTCTTTCCCTTTTCTTTCTTTAAAATTGAGAAGTTAATTAGTCCATCTCACCTAAACTAAATACAGCCTATTGTTTATTTATTTATTATGTCAGCTTCAAATGTGCTAGTGGTTTTTGTAAGTAAGTTGATGGTAGGAATTAACTTAGTAGCAAGTAATTAAAAATAACAGGGATCAAATTGATTGTAGAAAAGTTAAAACCGAGTTGAAAGTTTTATTCTTATGTATTGGACACTCAATTGAACGGGAAGGTAGGGAGTAGAAACCTAGGTTCAGAGGACCTTTCATGATTAGGAGATGAATTATGTTTTCTCTTTCTTTGAGTTCATTTCCTTAGGTTCCCATGGGGAGGGGTGGATAAGATGAGATGGTGTGGGAAGATGTTTTTCAAATGTGGGATTTAGTGGGTCTTGGTGGGGAATGTTGCTTCTTGGCTATTTAACTTGAGAAATTGGTTTGGCAAATAAGGTTCGGATATTTGGAACTGAAACATGGTGTCGGCTTTGTTTGATATGGCTTGTTTGGAAGGAGGGAAATAGTTGTTCTTTTGATGATAGGGAGAGCTCCTTGGATCAATAGAAAACTTTGTTTTCTCGCACTCTTTTTTATTGGTCCCAGAATTGGAGTTTAACACATTGTTATTTTTTTAATATTTTTTTTCTTTCTATTTTAAAGTTTTAAGTTTCTCTTAGATTTTCATTTTGAGTTTTCTATACATTTTTTCACTTTGTGTTCATTGTGAACTTAAAATTTTTTTTTCCCATCAATAATGCTATATTACTTGCTTAAAAAAAAAAGAAAAAAAAAAAAACTCAAGTAGCTCAGTAACAAATTGGACTTTATTTAACAACAAAATAAACAAAACTTGAATATGTAAATGTAATCTTTTTTTTTTTTTTTTTTTTTTTTTTTGAGAAACACATACACACAAGAGAATGATGTGTAAATATATAAATTTTGTTTAGTGATATGTACAAGCTCAACTCATATTCAAAATAAAATTAGATAAACAAGTTAAGACTTTTACTACTTGGCTTGACTTTGTTAATAGCCCTAACTAAAACCCTTTTTCCCTTGGTAAGTAGAATTAGGACTTTGATCAAAACATTGTTTATATTCATGTATAAAAAAAAAACAAAAAAAAAACCTAGATAAACATAATATATAGCAATTAATAAGCTATTTATTATATATAAATAAATATGGATTTTTCTTGGATTAAAATATCGCATAGCATTCTGCCCCCCTCAAATTAAATCTTATAATTCCTCACTGATCTAGTAGACTAGATCCTCTGTATATAACATGAAAAAGCAAGCATCAGTTAATTAAGAGGAAAATACACTAGTAAAAAAAATTGTCCAGTTAAAAGATTGATAATCAAAACAAAGGACATAATTGTGGGATCACAGATCACTAGTGTCGAGTTCACAGAAAGCAAGGGACAAGAGAAAGGAGAAGTTTGATTCCAGTTGCGAGGGAAGAGTTGACTTACACAGTAGCTGTTGCAGCCATCGTCTTTGACCCACTGCAGAAACCCCCACAACTCGCCCGTTAACACTATCTTTATGAAAGAACCGTGTGTTTAGAGATATGGTATAAGTTGATGGGCTCATGGTTACATGAAAGTGTAACACTGAGAATCTGGGTTTAATTTGGTAGTGTTGGAACTCTCTATGCAGCTCCGGTATGTATAATTGTCTATATGGTGAAAAACTGAAAATACTTTCTCTGTCACTTCCTTCTTTTTTGGATATTTATCGCTATATATATTCTCGTGCATGGGTCATAGATATACGTGAAGAAAATTAACACGAGAGACAAAGAAAGAGACACTATTTGTAATTTGTTCTGATCTGATTAAGTGGGTGGTCGTGACCTACAAGATAATGACAGGCATTTTAGTTGCTTAAAATGAGTGGTATCCCTGTATAATTGCTAGAAAAAGTAAATAATATAATGAGAGATGCTACGTCTACAATAATTCTACAATCTTTTTACAATAAATCACAGGTGGTTAGTTGTTATTGGTTCAAATTTAAAACTAACACTAAGATTACTTTTTTGCCCCAACAATAACAACCAGTAACAATCTGCCACTTAAGATTTATTGTAAAAATGTTGTAAACATATCATTTCTCTAATATAATTCACTTTACGCGTCATTGATTGTGGAAGAAAAAAAAAAGATACTGATTCCCGAGAAAATCATGTAATTGGCTAAAATTTTAATTAAGGGACTAATTGTTGGAACAAATTATGGGATTGCATATAAAATTCAAATTCAAATTATCATTAACTTTTATGAGTATTCTCTCTATCATCAATGATATAATATGAATTCCATTGTAATGTATTATCAAATAATTATCAACTATTTGGTGTGGGGATGACGACATTAAGGTGTGATCACTGTCCCACCACCGCCTTCTATTTGATTATACTATAATGTGGGACTTCACTTCATAACCAAGCCGGCTTGCAGTCCCGATACCAATGTCTATGTCCAATGCCAATTCTCATCATGCCTTCTGCTCAAAGAGTAGCGTTAAGTGTGACTTGGCCAGCAGCATGTACACATTTTTGTCACTCCCAGTTTCGACCACTACTTTCTTCACACTATTTCAATGACTTTTGAATCACTATCTTTCATGTGACCAACATCAATCTTCACGGCTGTGAGGAATAGACCATTCATACCTACACCACTATTTACGACTTCAGTTGTAAACATTCCAAATATGAGTTGACTCACGCGAAAATTATCATGAGTACTTTCTTTTAACAACTTAAGTGAACCTAAGTGATATTGATGAATCCAGGTGAAAGTTTGGTGAATTCTAAAATTTAAATTTTCTTAGTGCAAAGTGTGTACGCATCATTGAGAATGTCTGTATACACATTCCGAACCAAAATAGGCAAAACATACATTTCAATTGCATGATTTGTTTGACTACATATGGCTGCACTTTTGCAGCTCTGTTTTCATTAAAAACTCCTAACTCCTACACTCATTCATACAAACCGTACATGGTTTTTATTTTTGGGTATAAACACATGCACAGGATACAAGTCAGTTAACATAATTAAAATTACAACAGTTCCAAACCCAAACATTTAAAAGAGAGTTTGATAGCCTACGTATTAATTGACTAAAGCTCCAAGATGGAACCAATTATCAGGCTTCATATCCAGCATAAACACCAAGATTATTGGGACCATCTAAAGTTCCATCTTCATGCACTCTTCCATTTGAGATCCTCTGATCACTTCGCCTTCTCTTGGCTCCATTTTTTCCAGCTTCCTCTTGCATTTTATCTGCATCCTCTTCCTTTTCTTTGACAAAAGAAAAAAATGATTTCTTGGATGAGCTTCCATCTGAATGCTTCATGTACTCCCGCACCATCTTAATGAGATACAAAAGCAGAGCAAGAAAGCAAGCTGAGCCACATAGTAAAAAGAGTCCCCAAAAGCTTTTAAGTGGAAGGCGGTCTACGTCTTGCTTTGCACCTTCTGAGATGCATGCACTTCTTGTAAGCCATTTATCATGAATCCTCTGTAGACCCCCATTCTCTGATAGTTTCAGGATCGCAGTTGACATGTCAATTGCTAGTGGCGAGTCCCGTGGAAAGGCCTAACCAATGAGAAATATAGAACAACTCAAAACAAAATATAATTAAGAAATTTATATATTATGGTGTACATGTGACATCAATCACATTTATTATTTATAAGTATTTTGTAATAAAATTGATAATAACTTTAACATTTTTTTTTTGGATATGATAGACACGAGCAATGAATTAAAAACAAGTGGCTAATCCAATACAAATATACTATGTCTAATCAAGTCAAACGCATGCATATGTACTATGGTTCTCTAATGAGTTTGATATGATATATTATTTCAGGATTCAGATCCTCTAGATTTCTTAGGACACTCTACCAAATAGATTTCTTTAAATCTTAACAATTCTTTAATGATTTAATGGTCTAAATTTTGCCATGTCAGCATTCCACTAACAATAATCTTAATTGTTTTGTTTGCACCATTATTATATTACTAGCCGCGAACCTGCGCGTTGCGCATGATAATTATTTGTATGGTAGTTTTATTAAATTTTTTTATGCAATTTAAACTAATTTAATAAAAAGTAATGTATTGTGTAATTATATTTTTATTTATTATAAGAATAATCATAAATGTAATATAGGAACAATCATAAATCATAAATTTAATAATTTTTGTTGTACTAAAATGAAAAAAATACAATTTCTCTCAAAAATTCAAAAGGCAAGTTAACAAAAATATTTATTTTTTAATAAAAATTATTTATAACATCTTGTGAATCATTAAAAAGAATATAAAATTTGGAAATTATTCTTTTAGTTTTAAACAAACTTTCTCAAACTTATTTTTTCTGCCTACAATCCAAAACACTGAAAAAAGTAACTAAAAAAATTAATAAAAATTAACTATGATTAATTGGACCAATTAGGAAAACAATTTGTTGTTTATAATCTGTTAAGGTTATTTTCTTTGCAAAAATTGTAATTTCGTCCACCCAAAACATATTATCAAATAAAAAATTATTAGCAAAATCTAAGAATTAAATTTATATATATGCATTGTTATAAAATAATAATAATAATTAAAGTAAAATTGCGAAAGATAAAATTTGATTCTCATCCAATAAGTACTTTGTCCACCACAAAGTATTAAAAAATAAACAAAAATGAATAAAGTCTCATAGTGTTACATCTAAATTGAGCACTATAAAAATCATGCTATCAAATTACAATAACTACCAAATTAAATTGTCCAAATTATGCTATGTAGTAGAATAATATTATATTTTTATATTTAATCCTTTATAACGCAATAGGATAACATTTAACAATCAAAGAAAAAGAAAAAGAAAAAGAAAAAAAAAAACAACAACAATTAAAAAAAAAAAAAAAACTGAATCGCATTAACCTAAAGTAGATTAAAGAATATAAAAAATTATCAACCTAAAACGAAGATGCAAGAAAAATAAAAAGATAAAAATCCACCCAAAAATTGTGTGAGAGAGAGAACCTTTTTTTGGTAAGAGAAAACTATGCATAGAATGAAAGAAATAGTGACAAATTTATAGTAAAAGGGTATGAATAAGAAGAGACAAAAATAGAGGAAGATGAAGGGAAATATGAAGAATGATATTAATGTAAAGGGTAGTGGGGAGATAAGAAGATGAGGGAAGGAGAAAGGTTGGAGAAGTAGTGGGGAGATGAAAAGGTATGAGAGGGAGAAAGGTTGGAGAAGTGTAAATATGAAATAAAAAAAAATATTAAAAATAATTATAAGAAAATGGAAAGAAAAAAGATAATGACGTGGACGCTGACGTGGCTCAACATGAGCGTAGCAGCATTAAACGCTACGCTTCAGCTTTTAGTAATATATAGATTTTAAGAGTATTATTAGTGGAATGTTGACATGACAGAATCTAAACTCTTAAATAATAAAAGAATGGTTAGGATTTAAGAAAACTTATTGGTAAAGTACCCTAAGAAATCTAGAGGATCTGAATCCACTATTTCAACCAAAAGCTAAATCTATTAAAAAAATGGTGAATTTGATTGATTAACCATTATTCTAGGACTCTCCTCACTTGTGAGTTCAAACTATCCCTTAATAAGTGGGACCCCATACATATGCATGTAAGATTTTTAATTTAATGTCATTAAAATTTACCACTTATTCCAAAAGTTTAAAATGCTACCATATGACAATATCAATTATCATTATCCTATCATGATTATGAACAAATGCTAAAATGAGGAAGTATATTTTTAGAGAGGTGTTACGTCCACAATATTTTCACAACAAATCATAGGTAGTTAGTTGTTATTTGTTCAAATTTGAACTTAACATAAAGATTACTTTTTTGCCCCAACAATAACAACTAGTAATAGCCTGTCACTTAAAATTTGTTGTAAAAATGTTGTAAACATAGCATTTCTTACATTTTTATGGTTCACCAGTTTCACATTCACAAGATGACAGGAACAACTAGTCATCTTGCCGAAAGTTTTGACAATAATATTTCTGTATGCTGAATTAGTAGAACCATTAATGATTAGTGAATGAACCCACAAAGGAATTAAATTTACCAAAGGGGATGTTCCTTGTTACTGTTAAAGAAAAATCAAATGTTTATAAATGATACTTACAAAGCCCCATCCCATTTTGGTGAATTCTTGACCTACTATACCAAATTCACATCGGGTGGAGAGGAAGAGCTCCATGTATGCACGCTCATCAATCACTGCAGCAACACCACCCTTCCTTGGACCATCCTTCAGGGCTTTCTCATATTCGTATGGAGAGTTCAGGGGAACAAGTCTGTTCTTATGCACGTTGAGCTCCTGTGTCAAATAATTTTCAGCAAATGAACCCCGCAGGTAACCAATTGGATCGTTGCTCGATATTAAACTTTCAATCCCTTTGACGGGGGAAGAAAGCTGTTCCACTGTCAGTATTGAGGTCAGACTTGCAATGTAGCTCGAATTGAGTATTAAAACTACAAAAAGCCATATGATAAGCACTAAGCGACCAAGGGTGCTGGCAATCCTTTCCCCTACATAAAACATGAAAGGAGCGATTTAGTAATCCTTATTACCAGTAGATCCAAGAGATAGTCATGTTGCATTAATCACAACAGGTCATGTCAATATATAGCAATTTGCAAGTGACTGCAGCAAATTGCTTGTGAAGAATAAAGTAGAGCATTTTACTTACTATGAGAGAAAAACAAAGTGGAAAAGCTGAACCTGCAAAGTAAAAGGCACAAAATTAGCAATAGGGGAATAGATAAAAATTCAAGAAGATGCAATCTTATAGAATATTTTTGAAAATGAAAGACGAACCAATAACAAAACATTCCAGGCACAATCATTTATTTACTTTTAGCGTCCAAACTATCATCATCACAAAAGGAACTTTTCTGGACCTGACAATGGTTACATTATTAGTGAAGGTGAAAAGTAGGGAAATATGTTCTACTTTTTTTTGGATGTGAAGGGCTTCTAATGATCTCTACCTCAGCATTATCATTTTCTTACAAAGAAAGAATGAATGGAGTGAAAGTTTTACCATAGTAACGCGTGTAACTAAGCTGTTCCTAATAGAAACGTAAGGGATGTTACATCTACTATAAATTTTACTATATAAGTTGGACAAACTGAAGCGTCAACTTTAAATACAAAATAAAAATGTATTTCAAAAATCGCATTCAATGTCTTATAAGTTTAAATAAAATTAGTAGTAGCTTTAGTATTTTTTTTTTCTTAAGAACTCACCATATAATTGTGACAAATTGTTTTCTAGGAGGGCCCCGGAATTCATCATTTGTCCTGCGCTCCAAAATCCAAACAACTGCTCCCACAAGAAGGAAAGATATTCCTGTGACACACCACATCAATGGAGTAAATGGTCTCAAAAATGCCCAAGCACTAGAGTTCAACTTCCAAACTGGGGCCACTACCACTAGCCCAGACTCAATATATGGCTGTGTAAAATCCACCATCTTTGCCCTGTTTGTGGTAATTGTAATGTCTCCAACCACAGCATCAAAGTCCTATACATATGTAACATCAAAACCAGTGAATCAGGAATTATAACTAAAAGCATGAAAAACAAAAGCATATCACACTATAAGAGTAGGATAGAGGATTTTTATTCCAGTGTCTGTAGAGAATTGATGTACTTCATACTTACACCAGTTGTGATCTTGTGCAGAAGATCTTGGTTTATTGGATTCATATGCCCGTCCCCAAATGGAACAAACTTGTATGGGACTGGATATGGTAACGCATCCTTTGCAGCATTAAACACATCAATGCAATAACCACCAAACATATCAGGGCCTTCACCTCTAGAGACAATTTCACGATAACTAACACGGATTGGAACTCCAATTCTCAATTGCCTTCCATTGCTCGATAATTCCCATCCACGAGGCTTTTGAGTTGTTTGTCCTGGCCAGATTACACCGTATAGTGATGGATGAATTGAACTGGAACCATTTGCTTGTGCATTGAGCTTATCTGGTGGCACAACTGATAAGCCAGAAGAATTGGACCAATACCCAATTGTCCTAGACCCTGTGCCAATCACATTGATGACTTCATATGAAGGATGAATGAGGTTACCATCAGGAGTGAACTTAACCTGGCCAGTTACACCACTCATGCTAACATTTAAAATGTTTTCACGCAACACTGACCCTTCATCAAAGACACTCATAGCATTAAAACGCAAGTTTCCTTCACTAAAATCACTTAAACCCGTATCATTTGAAAATGAAATGTTTTTTCCCTGACTGAAAAATGTGTCAAGTGCATGAGCAAGAAGCCAGACAGTGTCATAGGCATACAGACCATAAGTATTTAGTCCAAAAAGGCCATTATCTGTGTTTCCTGCAGCAGTCAAGTTGCTCCACCTGGAAACAAATTTCTTTTTCAGATTTGTCTCCGGTGTGTACATGCGCAATGTAAGAACCCCCTGAATACTATCCATTACTGATGAAGATAAGGAAGATTCTGTATCTAGTAGAGTAGAGAGCCAATCAGTAGCTATCCATACATATCCATTTCTCATCATCTGCATATCCCTTGCAGCATCAAGTACCTCTACACCTGAGGAATCATAAATGTGCAGTATAATAATCCGAGACTCCATCAAAGCCACCTTGACCAGTGCATTGGTGATTTCAACGCGGCCTAAGTTAGGTCTCATAGGAGCTTTATATGAGATTTTACATCTTTTCTCGGCTAGCATGTCCCCCAATGCAGCAATCCCATTTCTACCATGATCATCATCAATATAGATTGCTATTACATCTCGCCATTCATAGTAGGCTACAATTTCTGCTACTGCAGCCATCTTGAAGAGATCACTTTGCGTTGTCCGAACAAAGTAAGGGAACTGAAGTGAATTCAGGGTGGGGTCTGTTGCTGCAAAGGATAATAAGGGGACACGGAGCTCATTCGCTATATGTGAAATTATATGAGCCATAACTGAGCGCTGGGGACCTAGTATGGCCACTGTATCATTCTCCATAAACCGCAAAGCTGAAAAACAACAATTAAGCTTTAGTCCCAAAATAGCGCAGAGTTTGTAAAAGAAGGTGAAAGATATAGACCATGAAATTTTATGACTTGCGCATCAGGGAAAGGATGAAAATTTGTGAATGAACAAAAGGAGATGTTACAGAGAATGTACCCTCAACAATTCCCAAAAATTCATTGTCTAATTTGGAATCCTGCAATGCTAATTTCAGCATAGTTCTATTTAGAATTGTTGGATCGTCATTCACATCTTTGATGGCAGCTTCTATTGCAACTTTAGCAACTTTCCCAATGGAGGAATTGAAAGAGAAAATAGCCCCAATTTTCACAAAGCTGGGTATTGTAGAAACGTTGACACTAGTATTACTAGTGCTAATACAAAGCCCATGGTAGAAAAGCATAGATACCAGAAGCCAAAACATATTCGTGGTGGAATACACTGCAAGAAACAAAACAACGTAGTCACAGACGGATACTTCGTTCTACCAAAAGGCACCAACATGTACAGAATACAGATAAGCATTCATGTTAAAAGCTTCAAATATACGTGGAAGCAAGAAAATTTAATGAGGTTCGGCTTAAGGCATACTTCCATAGTGGAAAGATTAAGCGACTACATCTTTATTGCTATATTGAAATGTGTTCCAATGAAGCAATGTAATTATAAATAGGAATATATTAAGTTTGGTATGGTAACTCTAAAACTAGGGTATCCCACGGTATCACAAAATCACAGTAGCCCTTAATTTTCTACAGAACTATTGTTTGCGTATATATGATGAGATGCTAATATATGTATGTATATAATATAATATAATATATAATATATACTAATATATTCTAACAATACACACATATACACACGTAAATATACATAATATAAATATGTATTTATGTATGCATATATACATTATAAGGATATGAAGCTAAATGGCTTTCAAAAAAAAAAAAAAGGATATGAAGCTAAATGAGCGAAGCATAAGTTGTTCTCTCAGGCCTATGCACATGTCACAAGAACAACAGAAAATACCTCTAAAGATCAGTTCTTAAGAAAATTGCAATGTAGTATGTTTAGATGTATTTGTGTGCCTATGTGTGTGTGAATATATATATATATATATATATATATATATATATTACCAAAGCAAATACAAATAGCAATGACTAAACAGAGTCACGAAACAAGTAAAAGAAGACCCACCAAATAAGACAAAATAAGATGGTGTTTGGATTGGGAGTATCACAAAACTCAAAACACATCACTCAAACTGAAAAAAACCCATCAATGTTTAGAGAAATTGAAAAAAACATTGAAACACAAACAAAAGCAAAACAGAGCACCTGAACAAAAACTTTGAAATACAAACATTGAAATTTAGAGGAATACAAAACAGAGCAAGGTGGGTTTACGGAGGGAGAGAGAGAAAACGTGGTCACCTGGGCAGAGGTCGGAGCTGATGAACTGACTGATGTCGGCGCAGGTGAGAGATGAGCTTGTACGTGGTGCTAGGCCTTTGCTTGGATGGGTTCTTCTCTCAATAGATGTTGTCACGCGTGAGATTATGAGATGAACTGAACCACTGGAGTTTGATATAAAGGCTGGGTCTCAGAAAAAGTCAAGGAAGTGATTTTATGTTGGTTCAGAGAGGTGGGTGAGATGAGTGAATGGGTAAGTTGGGTTATGAGTAATGTGGAAGAGAGCAAAAAATGAGGAAAAATGTGAAAACTGAAAACTGAAAACTGGGAACGGAAAAATATTGTAGGAAAATAATTTTTAAATGTAAATAGTATTGTGGGACCTATTTTTAATAAAAAAGTTATTAAAAAGTAAAATTTATGGGTCCGTGAACAGTGCATACCGTGTACTGTTTATAAAAAGGTCAAACATTTCGGCTCAAAAAGAAAAAAAGAAAAAGAAAAAAACCTGCTGAAATGCAAATTGCTATCAAACTCAGTTTTTGAAAATTGAAAACACCAAGAAACCTGTTATCTGTTTTCATTCTTATATCTCAAAATTTTGAGAAAAAAGTTTTGGAAACAATGACCAAAAACAAAACCAAACAAAATGCAACTCAGTGGAGCCCACGAAATTTGAATTTTGAGTTATATAACTCAAAATAACCCAATCCAAACACCATTTTAGTTTCCTAAATAGTTTTGAAAACGTGTTAACTAACGAAATTGTTTAAAAATTAGTGTTATTTTGAAAGAAAAAAAAAACCCTATTTATTAGGTAAGCTTCAAATGTGCTAGTGGTTTTTGTAAGTAAGTTGATGGTAGGGATTAACTTAGTAGCAAGTTATTAAAAAGAGAGAAGCCACGTCTATAACATTTTTACGATATTTTTACAACAAATCATAGGTGGTTAGTTGTTATTGGTTCAAATTTGAACCTAACATTAAGATTACTTTTTTACCCCAATAATAACAACCGGTAACAATCTGCTACTTAGGATTTGTTATAAAAATGTTGTAAAAATGTTGTGGACTTATCATTTCTCTATTAAAAATGATAGGGATCAAATTGATTGAAAAAAAAGTTAAAACCGAATTGAAAGTTTTATTCTTATGCAGGGTTTTACTAATGTATGTGTGCCCTAGGGTATACATTAGTAAATCATTTTAAGAAACTTTTTTACGGAAAAATGAAAAAGTTACCAACTTTTTAAACATATTTCTCATAAAATATTTCCAAAAATAGATGATTAATATGTGCTCTAAGAGCATACATTAACTGGACACCTCTTATGTATTGGACAGTCAATTGAATGGAAAGGTAAGGAGTAGAAACCTAGGTTCATAGGACCTTTCATGATTGGGAGGGAGATGAATGATTTTTTCTCTTTCTTTGAGTTCATTTATCCTTAGGCTCCCATGAGGAGGGGGTGGATAAGATGAGATAATGTCTTAAGGGGAATGCTATATTTGATACCCGGACTTTTTATAAGGAGATTCAGGGAGCTACTATTGTCTCTTTTTCATGGAAAGGTATTTGGTTCGTGAAGGTTCTCGAGAGGGTGTTGTTCTTTTTGTAGACAACAACATTGGGAAAGATTTTTACTTTAGATAACCTTACAAAGAGGGTTAGTCATTAGTAAATTGGTGTTGTACGTACTTTTTTTTTTTGGTTAAGAGGGATCTTTATTAAACTTAGTTAGCCATGAAAGGCAAAGTATTGGCTATCAGTTACATAGTACAGACCAGTGGCATCTTCATTAACAAAAGTTACAATATCAGGGGGAGGGGGATTGAACAAAATAACAAACTCTTCTTGCTACATACATCCCTCCTTTGCCAGTCCATTAGCTGCCCTGTTTGCTTCCCGATAGGCGTGATTCATCCTGGTTTGTTGGAACTTGCTGAGAAGGTACCTACAATCATTCAAGAGAGAGGAATAGTCCCTGTTAGTGACTGAATTAGACAGAACTAGGTCTACCGCCACTTTTGCATCAAATTCAACTTCCACGCAATCAACTCCCAATTGTAATGCAAGCTACAGCCTATCCCACAATGCCCAAAATTCAGCTATAACACTTGTAGTGAATCCTATATTACGAGTGTAACCTTTGATCCAGGCACCTCTATGATCCTGAATCAATCCTCCACCCCCTACTCTTCCTGGATTTCCCTACGATGCTCCATCTTAATTTAACTTACATCATCCTTCCATTGGTCTATTCCATTTGACACGGGAGTACCTTACTTGTATGGTTCTAAATGATTTCCCCACACAGTACACATAATCAATGGCTTGTTTCAGACATGAGTCATGAAGTTTTGGGTTTAGTGAAGTGTTTTCAAACACTACCCTGTTCCTACATTTCCAGAGTGACCAAACAGCAAAGGTGAACACTGTCTTCCACGAACATCCTTTCACCTTAATCAACGAGTTGCACACAAAGTTGGTTTTGAGCCATTTAAGTATATCAAGACTGAAGGTGGATTTCAAATCAGATGGCACACCAATTTTTCTCCAAAAAGCCACCGCAAAGGGGCAATTCCTCAACATATGAATTATAGTTTCTGCATTAGAGTTGCAGAGAAGGCACACGGCTTCACATTCAATTCCTCTCGATGTAATTACCTCCCTAACTAGTACACTATTATGATGACACAGCCAAAGAAAGTGACAAATCCTTGGTAGTGAGCCGATTTTCCAAATCCAACTCCCTTTGAAACCATTGCTGTGCTCCTCCTCAGGTCTTGCCAAAGTGTACGCTGATGCCACAGTGAACTCCCCATCATTTGAGGCTTTCCAATTCATTGAGTCCCCTTTCTCCCCATATAGCTGAATGGGTGTGGCAAGGATTCTTCCTTTTATACACGGTGGCAGATCAAAAGAAATGGCATTCCAATGCCATTCACCTCCTTGTCTCATCTCTTCAATAGTGATTTCCTGCTCTGCCTGGCGGATTGGCCCCTGAATTAGCTCTTTAATTGATTTGCCCTCGACCCAATTATCATATCAGAATTTTAGCTTGGAGTTACTCCCTACATTCCATCCTATTCCTTTCATGAAAAAAGGGAATCCCTGTTTATTTGCTTTCCAGTTAATAGAACAAGGAAGTTTGTCTGGGTCCCTGGCATTTTTTCAAGCTTGGGTGCAATACTTGTTCAGTGAAACTTTCTGTAACACCCAAACCCAATTTTATAGTTAACTAGTGTTCAAGTGATTAATTATTATCTTGAGCCACTTCCTTTCTATAATTAATATAAGAGTATTTAATAAGCATATTATTTTATAATACCTTGAATAAGAATTGTAAAGATTATAAATAATTTAATGGCTAATTGTATTATAATATATACCAAGTATGTACAAAACTATATTAAGTGGTTAAGTTATGAGATATATATATATATATATATATAGTTATTGGACTATATTAAGTGGTTAAGTTATGATATATATATATATATAGTTGTAGGTGTTTTAATTAAGCATAATGCATGAGATAGTATAGTAGAAATTCCACCACATGCAACCAAAGGAAATTCAACACACCTAATGCCAAAGTTTCATGCATGATGACAAACTCTAAAGACCAAGACTTGGCCATGCAATGAGAAAACTCCACCTAAGTTCTTCCTTGACTTTTCCAAGTGAATAGAAATTCCGTGAAACTCTCCCTCCCTATTCCCACGGGTCCAAGAAGAAAATCTGAAATTTCTTCCCTCACTTTACACTCTTTTCTCTTAAGGAAAGAGCTAGGAAGCTCTCTTGGGTCATTTTTCTCAAACTTACGGTCAACACCCCAAAATACACTCTTCTATCTTGTTTTGGCTGAACTAGAAACATCTTCATTCAGCTTTCATTAGCTTCTTTCTTCTCTTCTTTCTTCTTCCCTTCTTACACGGCAACATCTCTCCCTTACTTTCCCACCGAAAATTCTAGTTTCTCTAAGAAGAAATTAAGAGCCTAAACACTAAGGTTTCATCTTCAAAGTGTGTGGGTAAGTAAATTAAACCTCATATGATTTTGTGTATTTGGATAGTATAATTGTTTGTTTATTTTCATTCTTTATCCTCTGTTCTGATTTTGGAGGCTGAACTTGTGATTCTGTTTTGGTAAGTTGAAAGAGTGATGGTGTTATGGTCTATTGGATGCTTATTAGGGTATTTTAATATGTATAGTATAGGTATAAAAATACCCAAATGAAATGAAGGCTAATTGCTATTTATTGATGATTTTAGAAAGAATATGTGTTGAAGTTGTCTCTGTGACAGATTTGACCTTTACAACAAGAAAAATATGTATTAAATCATATTTTGTGAATTAGGATGCTGGGAGTAGTTTTTATGAATTCTAAGACACACATGGTTGTTATGGAAGTGGTCTAACAGCATTTGGATGAACATAAAAATAATGGTTTAATTTGTAAGTTGCAAGAAATTCTGTCAGGACAAATTTGAGTATACTGTCTTGCGTGATTTTTAGTAAATCATGGGTTTATACTTTGATTCCGAAATTTTTATGGTAGTTACTAGACATCCAGGGGAGTTTCTCTGTAAGATTTCATGAAGTTTTGATGTGAATTGGTAGCTCATTTGTATTTTATAAGTTAAGTACATGCTGCTGAGACAAACAGTGAACAGTAAGGAACATGCCTAACTTTGAGGATTTAATTCTAAAGCTAGGGTCAACGTTTTGAGCTATAAATTAATATGCTCATCATTTGATATGTCTGGATCATAGATTAATTTTGTATAACTTGGTTCAAGGTTTAGTACTCTATAGGAGGGGTTCTAAACCATTCGATGGTTGTATTTATGAAGCTGTTTTGTTTAGCATGCGTTATGTGCCTTATGTGTGTATATGGTTACATGACCATGCTTAAAAGAGTTTATGTTTATGCATGCATTATTGCCCTAAGCTCAAAGCACCTTTTCAAATGAAGTTGACTCTTCTAGAGATATACTATTAATGTGAGAATGTTGGTTTCTCTATGATTGGTACATAATGACGTTTGATGAATGTATTTTGTGTTTGTGGGAACCTCATTGAGGTGGGATTATGATTTCCTTGATTCTAAGAGATAGACTTTGAGATGAATGTGTAAGTTTATGATAAGAAATAATAGATAGTAATAAGTTTTGATTTTGGTTTAGGTGTTACCAGTCGCCAGGTCTAAGCTCCTTTGACTGTAGGCTTTCGGTTCCTCTGCTTTCAGGTAAGGGATAAGTTATATGCGCATTTGGTAAGTCATGAGATTATTTTAAAGTATATTATGCATTAAAAAGTTTTGTTTAGAGATATGGCATGTAAGCATGTTTCAAATAAAGATATGTTCGTGAGCTTTTGAAACCTTATGTATATGATTTAAGCATATTGATGCTATTATTAATTCCACGAACATGATGAAGAAAACAATGGAAATTTTTTTATTATGAAATGTTATGCAAAATAAGAAATTTCAATACGATGAATATGTACGAAAATGTTTTCGGGTTATGTCCTCTAGTGATCTGAACTCTGTCAGTAGGGGTTAATTACTGGCTTTCCATAGAAAATGTTATATGATTGGCCATTAAGTGGGACTGGCTCTGCTGTACCCGCCTTTGTTGGTTATGGCCAACTTGTGGAGGAAGCCAACCTACCCCCATGGTTGGAAGATATATATTATGATGTGATCCCGGGAATACCTGGCATTGTGGGGAATGTTGGATGCCTAGCACCGTGGTGCTAGAAGCCTCCCAAATAAGTACAAACTTATCAGATATGGACTAACCAATAAGTTATTTATAAACAGCTATATTATGTTATTAAGTATGAGATAATTATTTTGTTTAAATGCATTATGAAAAGTTAAAAGCTCTCATGAAAAGAAGAAGTTTCTGATGAAAAGAAAGTTGTTCATTAAAGATAAAAGTTTCTGAAATTCTGTTGTACTATAAAGATAAAGCTTCTGATGAAAGTACAAGTTTATGTTCAGAAGTTATCAGATATCTGTTTTCTTTATGAAACGTTAAGTTTTATGATTATGGAAGTTATAATATTTTACGAGAAGAAGTTTATGAAGAAAAGTAATATTATTCTGAAGGAAAAAAAAAAGGAGAACAATTATTTTTCTACGAAAAGCGTATAAGTTATTATTATAAATAGTATAAAATACTATACATGAAAAGATGTTCTCATATCCGATTATTTATAAAATGAAATGAATTGATTTACATGCATCCTTATTAAATTCTCATATATCTTACCTTTACTGGGTTTCGCAGCTCACCCTATTATTTTTCAGTCAACAGGATTTAATTTGGAGCAGAGGGAGCCTTAGTCGAGTTTTGGAAGGAGCTGGTTTTAGTTTTATATGTATAGATCTTAAATTAGCAATTTGATGTTTAGTTTTGTAGTATTGTTTATTTTAGGATCAAATGAAAGTTGTGTACCTTAAAGCATTAAGAGATGTATTATGAGGAATTTAGAATTTGAGTAATTGGTGGATTATGTAATTCTTTGAGTACATTGTAGATGCTCTGAATGTCAAGTGAAAAGTCATTTGACAAAAATAAATAAATAAAGAAACAAGAATGAAAAGAAAGAGGAAAGTAATTTGTAAAAGTTTTGTAAAAGTTAAGTTGGTTATTGTTAATATCAAGTTTAGGCTTGATATTAGCATGCCGGTCATGGTCACAAATCCGAGTATCGGGTTTGGGATGTGACACTTTCGCCCACAGGGAGTCGCGTTCATGATACATTCTCTAATTTAATTTAGATAGAAGGGCTATATTTTTTGCCTTTGCTGCCTGAATGCCAAGTCCTCCTTCCTCTTTAGTTTTGATAATTTTACTCCACTCCACCATATGCATCTTCTTTTTTTCTTGCGTGGTGCCCCATAGAAAATCCCTACTGATCTTGTTAAGCTTATCACACAGATGGGAGGGAAGGGCAGAACCTTGCATAACATAGTTTGGGATGGCGAACATGACTGATTTAATTAATACTATCCTTCCGGCAAAGGATAGAAGCTGGGCTTTCCAACCAGCCAGCTTGTTAATGACCCTCTCAGCAACAAATTTAAATTGATTCTGATCTGAACCCTTATGCTTCAAAGGAAATCTCACGTACTTTCCCAAGTTGTTGGTGGCTTGGATATTTAAGTTTTCACAAATCTTGGTGATAGGCCGAAAACGTATTAACCCCTTGTGATGAAATTAATTGATTAATTAGCCAAGTTTATTAATTAATCAAATTAACATGCAAACGGTGGTAGTACAAACAAATCACCAATTAAACTAAGTATGCAGCGGAAAATAAATTGACACGGTGATTTGTTTACGAATGGGGAAAACCTACACGGCAAAACCCCACCGGGTGATTTTAAGGTCACCACTCTCGAAAATCCACTATTACCACAACAAGCGGTTACAAATAAAGGAATCCTAATACCTTATACCAACCTACAGTTGAACCCTTACCCTAATACTCAATTGGACTTATTCTGTAGTGACAATCTCTCATTTTCAATGCATGGCTCTCAGTACGTTCCTAACAATTACATAAAATAGTGACATATGTTCCTAACAAGTGAAACACATATGTCCTAACACTTGGATTTTAGACCAGCTTCCACATTTTGAGAGAAGTAGATCCGAGACTTAGCTGAACTGACTTTCTACTCAGACTCATTGCAAAACAGATCCAGCACCTCCTTTATGGTTTCACTCCCTTCCTCATTAGCCTTTGCGAACAATATTAAATCGTCTGCAAAAAATAGGTGTGATATCTCTAAATTTCCTTGGGAAGCCTTAATTGGAGCCTAATCCCCTTCAATGCATTCCTTGTCAATGAGGCTTCCAAGGTACTCCATGCAATGAACAAACAAGTATGGGGACAATGGATCTCCCTGTCGAATGCCCCTTGAGGGTTGGAAGGAGTCCATCTTGCTTCCATTAAATAGGATAGAGATACTTGTTGAGGAGACACAACTCATTATTAGAGTGATCAACTTGCTAGGAAAATGATAAGCTTGGAGGACTTTATGTATAAAATTCCATTCAAGCCGATCATAGGCTTTCTCCAAATCCACTTTGATCGCCATGTACCCCTCTTTCCCCCTTTTGTTGTCAATGGAGTGGATCAGCTCTTGTGCAATTATAATATTGTCCAGACCTCTCTTGCTTGGAACAAATGCAGCTTGAACCGGAGAGACAAGTTTGTTGAGGAGAGGACGAATCCTTCCCACAACAATCTTTGTAACAATCTTACACACAGAGTTACGTAGGTTGATGGGCCTGTAACTTCCAAATGTCTTTGGATGCTAACATTTAGGAATAAGCGAGATTAATGTTCTATTTAAGTAGCCAGGCATAGAGCCGAAGCAAAAATCCTCTTAATCTCCATACACACTGATTCTTTGACATCATGCCAGAAATACTTAAAAAAACCTGCATGAAAATCGTCAGGCCTCGGGGCTTTGAAGGCCTTAAGAGCCCACAAGCCTGCTCTGATTTCTTCCTCCGAAATTTGCAGACTAAGTCTATTTTTTTCCTCTTCGGTCAAAAAGCAGCTAGAGAAATGGTTGACCTCTGAAGAAAGAGTAGAGTAAATCAGCTCAGTCGAGAATAGCTTTTTATATCCAGTCAAAATGAACTCCTTAACTCCCTATTCCTCCATGATCCACTCCCCATTGTTGTCTTTAATGCACCTAATTTTATTTTTGTTCCTTCTCACCATAGTTGAAACGTGAAAGAAGGATGTGTTCCTATCCCCAAATGAAGCCCAGTTTAGATGGGACTTAAGTGCCAAGTGTTGTATGTACCTAAGTAATGGGGAAATACCAAAATATTGGATCATCTTTTAATCTATTGCGATGTTGTTTTTGCTTTGTGGGAAGATGTTTTTTAAATGTGGGATTTAGTGGGTCTTGGTGGGGAATGTTGCATTTTTGCTATTTAACTTGAGAAATTGGTTTGGCAAATAAGGTTCGGATATTTGGAAATGGAACATGGTGCCGACTTTGTTTGATGTGGCTTGTTTGGAAGGGGTGAAATAGTCGTTCTTTTGAAGATAGAGAGAGCTCCTTGGATCAATAGAAAGATTTGTTTTCTTGTACTCTTTTTTATTGGTCTTGGAATTGGGGTTTCATAATTTTTTTTTTTTTTTTTTTCTATTTGAAGTTTTAAGTTTCTCTTAGATTTTCATTTTGAGTTTTCTGTACATTTTGTCACTTTGTGTTCATTGTGAACTTTTAAGTTTTTTTTCCCATCAATAATGCTATATTACTTCCATATAAAATTAAAAAAATAAATAAATAACTCAAGTTGTTCAAGAACAAATTTAAGTTTATCTAACAAGAAAATAAACAAAACTTGAACAGATAAATGTATTTTTTTTTTTTTTTAGAAACACACACAAGAGAATTATGTGTAAATATATAAATTTTGTTTGGTGATGTGTTCAAGCTCGACTCATATTCAAAATAGAATTAGATAAACAAGTTTAGACTTTTACTACTCGGCTTGACTTTGTTAATTGCCCCAACTAAAACCCTTTTTCCATTGGTAAGTAGACTTAGGACTTTGATCAAAACATTGTTTATATTCATGTTAAAAAAGAAAAAAGAAAAAGACCTAGATAAACATAATATATAATGAATAAGCTATTTATTATATATGGATTTTTCTTGGATTAAAATATCGCTTAGCATTCTGCCCCCCTCAAGTTAAATCTTAGATTCTTCACTGATCTAGAAGACTAGCTAGATCCCCTGTATACAAGTATAACATGGAAAAGCAAGCATCACTTAAGTGGAAAATCCACTGGTAAAAAAAAAAAAAAATCGTCCAATTAAAAAATTGATAATCAAAACAAAGGGCATAATTGTGGGATCACCGATCACTAGTGTTGAGTTCACAGAAAGCAAGGGACAAGAGAAAGGAGAGGTTTGATTCCAGTAGCGAGGAAAGAGTTGACTTACGCAGTAGCTGTTGCAGCCATCGTCTTTGACCCACTGCAGAAACCCCCACAACTCGACCGTTAACACTATGTTTATGAAAGAACCGTGTGTTTAGAGGTATGGTATAAATTAATGGGCTCATGGTTATACACTTTGTACATGAAAGTGTAACACTGGGAATCTGGGTTTAATTTGGTAGTGTTGGAACTCTCATGCAGTGGCAGTATGTGTAATTGTCTATATGGTGAAAAACTGAAAATACTTTCTGTCACTTCTTCTTTTTGGATATTTATCACTATATATATATATATATATATATATATTCTTGTGCATGGGTCATAGATATACGTGAAGAAAATTAACATGAGAGACAAAGAAAGAGACACCATTTGTTCTGATCTGATTAATTAGTGGGTGGTCGTGACCTACAAGATAATGACAGTGAAAGTGCAAGCTCAGAATATTCAAATCATGAAGGAGAAGAGGCTACTGTTCCAACGGCTATTCCCAAATCCAAAACGGTGTCGTCTGTGATTAAATATAAAACACGCCTAAAGTGTAACGGTGTCGTTTCTCATTAAACCCAACGGCGTCGTTTCTTTCATATCAGTTATTGAAGGATTCAGTTACCTCACGTGTAAGATTCTGTTATGGCTCGTGTGAAGTGGTTACGAGTCTGTTGTACCAGACTTCGTTGGGCTTCTCTCTTCTCCCTTATCTGGTGTATCTCTGTATACAGATATCTATTCACTTGTATTCATTGTATTGTATTGTACTCTTTGATAGCAATAATACTTGAGATTCTTCAGATCATTTTCTGCCTCTGTTTTCTTTCCTGATTTGGTTGATATAGTAACAGTGAGATTGAGAGAGGTTTATTTGAGAGACTTTAAGAGTGTTTTTACTGTTGGGTGCCTACACCCACATGTCCAGCGCACCCTTTTGCATAGCTCATTAAATGAGCTTGTTGGATAAGTGCTGTGAAGTCAGCAAAGTGAAATGGGTCTTGCTGGAGTAGCTTGACCAAAATAGAAGAATTGGATTCATCTTTTTCTCTAAAATGATGTACAAAAGTTAAGCAACATTTATGAAGTGATGTACAAAAGTCAAGCCACATAAATGAAGATGTGATATTAAACTTGTGAGACACGTTGAAGGAAGAAAAGAAGAAAAGGATGAAGAAATATAAAGTACACCATTCGGCCAGTGAGCCAGAAGAGGAGAAGTCCTAGCGACTAAGACTGAGGATAGTGTAGTCTTGAAGATCTGCGGGAGTGAGACAAGATCGGCTCAACAATTTTGTGGGTTTTAGGTGAAAATGTTAAGTGGGGTTTATATATATATATATATTTAAATATTAATCAAATAATATATATTAAAATTTTTTATTTAAAATCTATTTTTCTTGTTTGTGAGATGCAAAATTGCTAATTAAGTTTTTGTATTTAAGCTCCTCTAACATTTCTTTTTCAATTGATAATATAATTAATCCACTTAATCTTTCTTGTGACATAGTAGACCTTAAATAAGATTTAATTAATTTTAATTTTGAATTTTTGAACAATTTATAATTAAAAATGATAATTTAATTAAAAATAAAATTTAAACTATAGAATAATAGAATTTGGTTATTGCAATTTTTCTAAAGTCGTGACTACTTTAAAGTCTAAACCTGCACAAATAAAAATTGATTTATTATATGGTTCAATAAATTAGTGTCACTATAATATAAATGAGTTGATATGATACACATCAAATTATTAATTGGTATGATAATCTATATATTACTAAAAGCTAATGCGTAGCATTTATTGTTGCTGAGCTCCTATTGTGCCACCTTATCGCCACGTCATTCGCCACATAATTATTATTTATTCCTATTTTTTTACAAATATATATATATATATATATATATATAAATAGATTATTGACTTTACATATTCATCTTTGTCGGTTTTAACATCTATATATATTTCTTTTTTATTTCCAATTTTCCTATACTTTTTTTTTTTACATTCACTTAGTTTTTAAATATTTACTCTTTCTTCAACATTTTTTCTTCTCTTACCTTTTCGTCTCTCCACTACCCTCTACTTTAATATTATTATTCATCTTTTCCTTCATCTTCCTTTATTTGTCTATTTTTATCCCTTCCCTCTTACTATAAATTTGTCACTCTTTTCCATTCTTTGCATAGTTTTCTCTCACAAAAAAGTTCTCACTCTCTCTCTCTCTCTCTCAAAATGTTTTTGTGGATTTTTATTTTTTATTGCATCTCCGCTTTAGGTTAATAAATTTTTGTATTTTTAAGAACTCTAATTTAGGTTGATACGATTTAATTTTATGTTTTAAGTTGTTGTTATTATTATTATTATTATTTTGCTTTTTGATTGTTAAATTTTATCCGATTACATTATAAAAAAATTAAAGATAGTAGATAAAAATAAAATAGTATTCCATTACATAGCATAATTTGAATAATTTAGTGTTTATTGTTATATCTTTTTCTTTTTCTTTTTTCTTCGCTTCTATTTTACTCAATAATGAAATATCTCTAGCATTACAACCATATGTGTCTTAGATTTCATAGGAAATATCTCTAGCATCCAAATTCACTGTATACAATTTAATACATAATTTATCATGCGTAAACATAGAATCTATCACAGTGACAGTTTTGCAACATTTTCTTGTAAATTCACAAACAATTATCAAACGATGGTATTTTCATATGGGGATTTTTATGCACTCATTAGACATGTTAGAAAATACTTATATACAGTCATTTAACCATTTGTAGCAAAATTAAATACAACAAAAATCCCAGCAGTAACATCAAATGTACTCAACCTAACTTTTTCTTACTTCCTTAATCATACACAATCATTAATTAGTAAAAACCCTAATCTACCTTCAACAAAACACCAACACAGTTTCAAAGCTTGTTAAAACACCATATATATAGATATAGACTTACAAGTTCATGATTTCCTAATTTTATAGACCACAAATACCATTACTAAAAATTCCTTGAAGAAATCATGGATTCTAAGGTGAGAGTAGCTAGAACCCTTACCAAGTTTCTGGTTCTTGAGGGGAAAAATAGGAATAGAATCACTCTTGCATGAAAGGATTTCCCTTTCCTAGTGGGCTGGACCCGAAACTATGAGAGGTAAAGAGCTTGAGAGAGTTTTCATTGAGTTTTCTAGTTTCTTTGAGAGAATATGAAGAAGAAATGAGATGGAGTTTTATCTTTCTTTTGGAAAGAAGAGATTAGGTGGAGCTTGTTTATTGCATGGCTGGCCAAGTCTTGGTCTTTGGGTTTGTCAACATGCATGGTACTTTGGCATTATGTGTTGAATTTCCATTGGTTGCATGTGTGGGTGGAATTTCCACTATAACAACTCATGCATTCACACGTAATTAAAACACCAACTATGTATGTAATAACTTAAACCAATTAATATAGTTTTGTACATACTTAGTGTATATATATATATATTCATAATACAACTAGCCATTCAATTATTTATAATCTTTACAATTCTTATTCAAAAGTATTATAAAATAATATGTTTAGTAAATACTCTTCTATTAATTATAGAAAGAAAGTGGCTTAAAATAATAATTAACAACTCAAACACATAGTTTAACAATAAAGTTGAGTCGGGGTGTTACACTGCCGATCATAAGAGGAAGCAGGAGGAGAAAGGAAAGGAGGTGGCCAAGATAGGGGAAAACCTTCCCCCTCATGAAGTTAAGCCCCAGAGGGAGTCTAAGCGGTAGAGAGGCCTACAGGCGAGGTCAACCACCGAGGCAAAGCGGAGGGGTGACCACAGAGCTGCAGCCCCAGCTTGGGCCCCACGCATGGAGTTGGATGGGGCTCCCTTACTCAGTGATGCCTCTATCCGAGACTTCCGATAGGGCACGACTGGGTATGTGGCAGACGCGGTGGAACAATCCTTGCTACTGCCCAAGGACATAGCTGACCTCAGGTCTATGAGGCAGCATGAAGTCTTCCTCAGACTGAAGAGGGATTTGGCCATGGTAAGTAAGTTTTTAAGTTAAGTTTTTTTTTTTTTTTTTTTTTTTTAACTGTACTCCTCTTCCTTTCCAGGCCATCCAAGTCACCTTTAGGGCCGAGGAGATGGTGAATTATTCCTATCGAAAAATGAAGGAAGAAGAAGGGAGGCGAATTGCTGCTGTGGACGCCTTCCATGTGGCTGAGAAGAGTAATCAGGATATGAAGGCCAAGCTGATCGAGGCGGAGAAAGAGAGAAAAAGTGTCACCGCCGCCTTGGATAATGTTGAGAAGCAAGCTCAAGGTCAGGGGATACTTCTTCGCAACGCCGAGGATCAACTGGCCGCCTCCAAAGAGCAGATCTTTGCTTTGAAGAAAAAGTTGGAGGAGGTCTAGAAGGCCAAGGACCAGGCAGACAAGGCCAAGGAGGAGGCAAAGAAAGCCAGGGACGAGGCTGAGCAGCAAGGGTACGATATAGGAGTGGTAGAGACCGAGGAGTCTCTGAGGGTGGAGGTCTTAGGGGTGTAGAAACTATTGCTCTCAAGTATGGCATGAAGCTCTCAACCAAGCCGGGGTTGAGGTTTCTTCTGTACTTAGAAAGCCAACGAGTGTATACTACCCCCTTGCTATTCGAATATCTGTCCCAACTAGCTCGAACACTGTTATTGTTCCTGAGGTGGCAGAAGCAGGGCAAGGACGCTCCAGCTGAAGTCCTAACCTCTTCTAACAAACCCTCCAAGGTGGCCGAGCAACCCGAGGCCATTAAAAAGGATAAAAATACCAACCAGGTAGTGGCCCTTGATGCTATGCAGCCTTCAGCTGGCACCCAGAACCCTCATACCTAGAAAGAAGCTCCCAAAAAGATGGAGATCGTCCTGGCTACTCTCTCTTTGCCTGCTAAGGGCGATCTTGCAAGCAAGGGCCTCGAGGCCTCAGAAGCAGCGTCCACTCAGCCTAATAAGGCCCCTCCTCAAGAAAAGTTCGTAATAAAAAAGAAATAACTTCCAGCCTATTTCCCTTTTCTTCCTTTTTTTTTTTTCCTTTTTTTATTTTTTTATTTTTTATTTTTTATTTACTTAGGACTTCTGTTTTGGTTGTCATGGTTTGTAACTAAACTTTCCCCTTTTGTACTCAATCTGCCTTGCTTTGAGGCTTTAATTAATGAAAGTTATGCATATTTCCTTTTTCCTATGATTCTCATACTGATATTGATATAGTTTCTATCTTTTCTTAACTCTTAATGAAAGTAGTAATGATGTAAAACTATCCTCATTAAACTACATAAGTAGTAGAAAATTTATCCCATCTGATATGGTAAGAGGCAAAACAGTTTAATCTACTAAGTCCATCACCTCTACAAAGCATAATTTTAAATTTAAGGTCATACACAGCACTACAGCATACATACAAGCTCAAACTTACTCTGTTCTCTACTCATTAGCAAGTTTAAAGGACCAGAGGGATAACCAACTCTCAAACAAATACAGGTATGCCTGCAAATGCTTTAAGTGATGCTTATGAGCATCTATTTGAGCCTGTTACCACAGTGAAAATCCCTGTTATTTAGAGTAGCTGATTATACTTGACATTAAAGTAATCACTAAGAAGTTGTAATTTACCTTAAGTATGTAGTCCAAAAAATCTGAAACTATTAAGGCTTTGCCTTGACACTGGGTAACATGACATGAAGTATTAATTTACCCAAATCATGTGGTCCAAGGAGTCAAGCATAGCTAAGGTTCTGTTTAATACTTAGATAGATTTCAGGGAGTATTAATTTACCCAAAGCATGTGGTTCGAGGAGCCAGGCATAGCTGAGGTTCTGTTTAATACTTAGAAAAATGATTGTAAGTTATCAATTTACCCAAGGTATGTGGTTCGAGGAGTCAGGCATAACCAAATTTCTGTTTGATACTTAGATAGATGTCAGGGAGTATTAATTTACCCAAAGCATGTGGTTCGAGGAGCCAGGCATAGCTGAGGTTTTGTTTAATACTTAGAAAAATGATTGTAAGTTATCAATTTACCCAAGGTATGTGGTCCGAGGAGCTAGGCATGACCAAAGTTCTGTTTGATACTTAGATAGATGTCAAGGAGTATTAATTTACCCAAAGCATGTGGTCTGAGGAGCCAAGCATAGCTAAGGTTTTGTTTAATACTTAGAAAAATGATTGTAAGTTATCAATTTATCCAAGGTATATGGTCCGAGGAGTCAGGCATGACCAAAGTTCTGTTTGATACTTAGATAGATGTTAGGGAGTATTAATTTACCCAAAGCGTGTGGTCCGAGGAGCCAGGCATAGCTGATGTTCTGTTTAATACTTAGAAAAATGATTGTGAATTATCAATTCACCCAAGATATGTGGTCCAAGGAGTCAGGCATGATCAAGGTTCTGTTTGATACTTAGATAGATGTCAGGGAGTATTAATTTACCCAAAGCATGTTGTCTGAGGAGCCAGGCATAGTTGAGGTTCTATTTAATACTTTGAAAAATGATTGTAAGTTATCAATTTACCCAAGGTATGTGGTCAGAGAAGCCAGACATGACCAAAATTCTGTTTGATACTTAGATAGATAGTAGAACGCATGACACGCAATACAACGAACCCAAATATGGTGAAGAAAGCTTTCATTAATAATAATACATTCTCAGGTTATTTATATTCCAGGGGCGTGGTACAGCCTTTTCCTCTAGATCTTCCAGATAATATACACCTATTCCCATTGTTGATGTGATACGATATGGTCCTTCCCAGTTGGGTCCTAACTTTCCCCAGGCTGGGTTTTTTGCAGTACCCAAAACTTTTCTTAACACCAAGTCACTAGGTGCCAGTGGTCTCAGCTTCACGTTGGCATTATAACCTTGCTTGAGTTTATGTTGGTAATAGGCCAATTAAACCATGGCATTTTCTCTTTGTTCTTCAATTAAGTCTAAACTTTTCTCCAGTAGCCCATCATTACTGCTTGGAGTGAAGGAACTTGTTCTCAGCGTGGGGAATCCAGTTTCTAGAGGAATAACAGTCTCAGCCCCATAG
The DNA here is from genome assembly GCA_019022515.1 of Quercus aquifolioides. Lineage (NCBI taxonomy): Eukaryota > Viridiplantae > Streptophyta > Magnoliopsida > Fagales > Fagaceae > Quercus > Quercus aquifolioides. The sequence continues at coordinate 57,919,999 of CM032334.1, read as the reverse complement.
GTCATTGAAAAGGGCGTCTCCCCAGTGGACCTATGGGGCGTAGTTCGATATGTCTAAAAGACGTGTGGCAGTTCTTCTATCCATTTACCCTTTGCGTCGTCCAGCCTCTTTTTAAGCCCTCCCACTATGACCTTGTTGACAGCTTTAGCCTGTCCGTTCCCCTGTGGATATGCTGAGGTGGAATATCTATTTGTTATGCTCAGGTTACAGCAATACCTCCTGAAGGCCTTGCTATCAAACTGTAATTCGTTGTTCGAGATGAGGGTACGATGGATTCCAAACCGAGTGACAATATTCTTCCAAACAAATTTCTTGGCATTTGTATCCCTAATATTTGCCAATGGTTCAGTTTCAACCCACTTGGTGAAGTAATCCGTGCCAACCAACATATATCTTTTGTTCCCTACTGCTTTAAGGAAAGGACTGACGATGTCCAATTCCCATTGAGCAAAAGGCCAAGGGCTGGACAGTGGATTAAGGACTCATCTGGGTTAATGAATGTTTGGTGCAAATTTTTGGCATTGGTCACACTTCTTCACATATTCCTGTGCTTCTTTCTGTATATTTGACCACTAATAACCTTGTGTGAGGGCCTTATGAGACAAAGATCTGCCCCTCGTGTGGCTTCCACAAATCCCTTCATGTAATTCTTCCAGGAGTAGCTCAACAGCTTCAGGGTGTATGCATAGCAAATATGGGCTTGAAAAGGATCTCTTATACAACTTTTGGTTCTCAGACAGCCAAAACCGATGAGCCTTCTTCGGTACCTTGTCAGCCTTGAACTTATTCTCGGGTAAGACGTCTTCCTTAAGGAATAGTACAATGGAGTCCATCCAGCTAGGTCCGACCCTTATTTGATGAACATGAACCACATTTCCTCTTACCTCAGTAAGTCTACATAAGTCCTCCACGAGGATCACCCGAAGTAAACTTCGTGCCGAGGAGGTTGCCAGTCTGGCAAGAGAATCTACATGTGTATTTCTACTTCTAGGGACTTGTGATAAATTAAAAGACTTAAATCCAGACTGTTAGTGTCTAACCTGGCTTAAATATTCCTGCATTCTAGGGTCTCTTACTTCTAACTCTCTCTAGACTTGGCCCACAACCAGCCTTCAATCAGAGAATATCTCCACTGCTTTTCCACCTATTTTCTGAACCATGGTCATCCCTACCAGCAGGGTTTCATACTCAACTTCATTGTTTATGGCTAAAAAGTCCAATCTCAAGGATTTTTCGATTGTAATTGTCACGCCCCAAACCCGATACCCGGATTTGTGACCATGAACAGCATGCTAATATCAAGTTTAAACCTGATATTAACAAGAACCAACTTAACTTTTTTCGAAACTTTTAAAAAACTTCTCTTTTTCTTTTCATTCTTGTTTCTTTACTTAAATAATATAACCTTTCATATTGACATTTAGAGCATCTACACTGTACTCGAAGAATAATATAATCCGCCAGTTTTTCAAATTCCATACTTTCACATAATACATCTCTTAATACCTTAAGGTACAACTTTCATTAGATCTTAAAATACGCAATACCACTTAACTAAACATCAAATACTAATTTAAGATCTATACATATAAAACTAAAATCAGCTCCTTCCAAAACTCGACTAAGGCTCCCTCTGCTCCAAATAAAACCTGCTAACTGAAAGAGTGGAAGGGGTGAGCTACACAGCTCAGTAAATGTAAGATATATGAGAATTTAATAAGGATGCATGTAAATCAATTCATTTCACTTTATCAACGTTCGAATAGGAGAACATCATTTCATGCATAGTATTTTATACTATTTATAATAATAGCTTGTATGCTTTTCATAGGTAAATAATCGTTCTCCTTTTCTTATCAGAATAATATTACCAAAACCTTTCGAATTGAATTTCTTTCATTTCTTACAAAGTCACCATACATATTTTCATTACCAAATAATCATTTTAACTTAAATCAGATAATCGGTAACTTTGTCTTAAACTGGAAGCATCTTAATTAATAATAAAACTTTCCTTCGTAAACTTCTTCTTATAAGATATTATAACTTTCATAATCATAAAACTTAACGTTTCATAAAGAAAAATAGATATCTGATAACTTCTTAACATAAACTTATACTTTTATCAAAAACTTTATCTTTATAGCACAACAGAACTTCAGGAACTTTTACCTTTAATGAACAACTTTCTTTTCATCATAAACCTCTTCTTTTCATGAGAGCTTTTAACTTTTCATAATGCATTTAAACATAATTATTCTCTCATGATTGATAACATAATATAGCTGTTCATAAATACATATTGGTTAGTCCATATCTGATAAATCTGTATAGAGAAGGCCTCATCACATTTGGGTGCCCTCGTGTGTATGATATTGTCCCCTTTGGAAGGCCTGATAGCACATCCCCTCCAGGTTTTGTTCCTCCCCGCCGTCCGTACACATTGGGGAGAAGGCCTTAGAGTTACGGGCAACCCCATTTCCTCTACTTTAAATGGCTTAGAGTTACGGGCAGCCCCATTTCCTCTATTTTAAATGGCCAAACATATAACATTTTTCCATGGAAAGCCAGTAATTAACCCCTACTGACCGAGTTCAGATCACCAGAGGACATAACCCGAAAACATTTCATACTTATACATCATACTGAAATTTCTTATTTTTGCATAACATTTCACAATAAAAGCATTTCCATTATTTCCTTCATCATGTTCGTGAAATTAGTAATAGCATCAATATGGTTAAATCATATACATAAAGTTTCGAAAACTCACGAACATATCTTAATCTGATAATGCTTACATGTCATATCTCTAATAAAACATTTTAATGCATAATATACTTTAAAATAACCTCATGACTTACCAAACGCTCATATAACTTATCCCTTACCTGAAAGTAGAGGAACCGAGAGCCTACAGTTGAAGGAGCTTAGACCTGGCGGCTGGTAACACCTAAACCGAAATCAAAACTTATTACTATCCATAACTTCCTCATCATAAACTTACACATTCATCTCAAAGCCTATCTCTTAAAATTAAGGAAATCCTAATCCCACCTCAACGAGGTTTCCACAAATACAAAATACATTCATCAGAAAACATGATGTACTAAATCATAGAGAAACCACTTCATAAAATTTATAAATGATTTTAACATACTAAAGGATGAGCATATTAAATTATAGCTCAAAAAATTCACCCTAACTTCAAAATTAAATCCACAAAGTCAAAGTTTTCCTACCCTCTTTACTGGTCATTACAGCAGCAAAAGCCCTATTTGTAAAATACGAATGGGCTGTTCAAACACATCCACAAGTCATGAAATTTTACCTAGTTACTCCTCTGTATGTCCAGTATATACCATAAAAATTTTGGAGTCAAAAAAATAAACCCATGATTTACTAAAAATCACACAAGACAGCATACTCAAATCTGTCCTGGCAGAATTTCTTGTAACTTCAAAATCAAATCATTATTTTTCTACTCATCCAAATACTGTGAGACAAATTCCATAACAACCATATATGTCTTAGCTTTCATAGAAAATAACCCTAGCATCCAAATTAACTATATACAATTTAATACAGAATTTTCTTTTGGTAAACATCAAATCTGTCACAGGGACAGCTTCAGTGCATGTTATTTCTAAAATCATCAACAAATAGCAATAGGTCTTAATTTCATTTGGGTATTTTTATACCTATAGTATGCATATTAAAATATGTTAATAAGCATTCAATAGACCACAATATCATCAACTTTTAAATTACTAAAACAAAATCACAAAGTCAGCTTCTAAAATCAGAACAGAGGATGAAGAAATAGAGATAACAAAACAATTATACTATCCAAGATACACAAAATCAGATGAAGTTTTAATTACTTACCCACAAAATCTTAGTGTTAGGCTCTTAATTTCATCTTTAGAGAATGAGGGCTGCCGTGTAAGAGCAAAGAGAGAAGATAGAAAGAAGAGCAAAGAAAGAGGAATAGAGAAAGAAGTAAAGGAGCTGGACTTCTTGTCTGGTGCAGCCAAAAAATCAGAAAAGTGAGAAGACTTTTGGGGCATAAAAGAAGATAAGAAATGTGGAAGATTGGGGTGGGATACGTGGGATGCTAGGGAAGAGAATATCACACCCATATTTCAACTTTCTTGCATTCACACATGCTTTTCCACAAAAATAATTTCTTTTGGTGTGTGAACCCTTGGACTCAAGAGAAGACTTGAGAGTGTCTAGCTCTTTCCTTAAGAGAAAAAGAGAGCAAAGTGAGCTAAAATTTCTGATTTGTGTTTACTCGTGGGAATAGAAGGCTTCTTGAAATTTCTAGTTGCTTGAGAAAGTCAAAAGAAGAAACTAGTTGGAGCTTGTTCATTGCATGGCCAAGTCTTGGTCTTTGGAGTTGTCAACATGCATGAAACTTTGGCTTAATGTGTTGAATTTCCATTGGTTGCATGTGGGTGAAATTCTACTATACTATCCCATGCATCATGCTTAATTAAAACACCTACCACTATATATATATATATATATATATATATATATATATATCTCATATCTCAATCACTTAATATAGTTTTGTCCATACTTAGTATATATATACATAATAAAATTAACCATTCAATTATTCATAATCTTTACAATTCTTATTCAAAGATATTATAAAATAATATGCTTATTAAATACTTTTTTATTAATTTAGAAAGTAAGTGATTAAAATAATAATTAACCACTTGAACAAATAGATTAATTATAAAATTGGGTCGGGGTGTTACAGTAATCCTCTCAGGAGATATCAAAACTAACCCCACTCCAGATCCTCTATGATTTGCTGCACCATCAACGTAGACCTTCCAGGTCAAAGGTTCTTGTAGGCAGATTGCACCAACCGATTTTTCATCCATGTTTTGCTCATCTATTTTCTCTTCTAATGGGGTTTTAGCAAACTCAGTTACCAGGTCGGCAAGGACCTGACCCTTAAAAGAGGTACGAGGCATGTATTTGATATCAAAAGCCCCTGGGATCGTACCCCACTTTGCAATTCTCCCTGTGTAGTCAGCACTCCAAAATAGAGATCTGAGCGGGAGCTGGGTTAAGACAACAACTGTGTGTGATTGGAAATAGTGGGGGAGCTTATGTGTAGCATGCACCACTGCTAGAATAGCCTTCTCCAATGGTAAGTAACATATCTCGGCCTCATGTAGTGACTTGCTCACATAATAAACTGGCCTCTGCACACCACTATCAACCCGTATCAGCACCAAGCTTACCGCGTAAGAGGCCACTACAATGTAGGCAAACAAAACCTCATCCACCTCGGGCTTGGACATAATGGGTGGCCGAGAAAGATACTCTTTTAACTGCTAGAAAGTCAGGACACACTTCTTGGTCCATTCAAATCCCTTCTATTTGTTCAACAACTGAAAGAAAGCCTTACACTTGTCTGTTGACCGAAAGATGAATCGATTTAGAGCAATGGTCATCCTTGTTAGCTTCTGAACCTCTTTGGGATTCCGAGGTGGTTACAGGTTGTTGATTGCCTTAATCTGGTCAAGGTTGACTTCAATTTTGCAATATGTGACCATATAGCCCAAGAACTTCCCTAATCCGACACCAAAAGAACACTTGAAAGCATTAAGTCGCAGCTTGTGTCTTCTCAAGATCTCAAAGATATTCCCAAGGTCATTGCCGTGCTCAGATTCCGACTTGCTTTTGACCACCATGTCATCTATATAGACCTCAATGTTTTTCCCTAATTGTGGCTCAAACATCCTGATCATCATCCTTTGGTAGGTAGCCCTTGCATTTTTTAAACCAAAGGGCATCACTTTATAATGGTAATTCCTGATAGGAGTAACAAAGGTTGTCATCTCTTGATCGTCTGAGGCTAAAGGTATCTGGTGATAGCCCTGAAAAGCGTCCAAAAAGCTCATCCGAGGATGACCTACAGTGGCATCCACCAGCTGGTCTATTCGAGGCATGAGGAAAGGGTTTTTTGGGCAGGCCTTTTTCAGATCTGTGAAGTCTACACATACCTATCACTTTCCATTTTTTTTTTCACAACCACTGTATTAGCCAACCATTCAGGGTAGAACATTTCTTTAATAGCCCTAGCCTGCTTAAGCTTCATTACCTTGTCCTTGACAGTGTTAGAATGATCCTTAGATGAGCGCTGAGGTGGTTGTTTCCTGGGGGTGATAGATGGATTGATGTTTAAATGACGGCAGATGAAGCTCGGATCCACTCTCGGAGCTTCGTAGGCATCCCAAGCGAACACATCAATGTTCCTCTTGAGAAACTCTACCAGCTCTTCCTTCTCCTGAGGCAGTAGCTAAGCCCAACCCGAAAAAACTTCTCAGGGTCATCACCTACAACAAATTTCTCCATATCCTTACATTTCGCATCCTCGACTGGCCTATCAACAGGTAATACCAAAGACTTTGACTGCTATAAGCCTCCCTCAGCAGAGGTCAAGGACTCAACAGCAGGCTAATGCATAATTGCAGCCACGAAGCACTGCCTAGCCATGGACTGACTCCCTACTAGCTCCTCAATCCGGTCCCCTGATGGATATTTTCCTTTCAAGTGCAGAGTTAAAGAAATAGCCCCTAGGGCATGAAGCTAGGGTCTTGCCACAATGGGCATGTAGGGAGAGTATGCATTCACCACAATGAAGTCCACTTCAACCAACTCTAAACCTGCCTATATAGGTAACCTAATCTGGCCCTTTGGGATGACAACCTTCCCATCGAAACTCACCAAAGGTGAATCATAGTTTGTCAGGTCCTCAGGCTTTAAGTTCAGCCCTTTGTACAAGTCAAGGTACATAATCTCTGCACCACTACCCTGATCTACCATCACTCGTTACATCATACCTTCCTATTCTGAAGGTGACCACTAGAGCATCATCGTGTGGCTGGATAGTTCCCATCTTGTCCTCGTCTGAAAAACTCAGTGTCGGTCGAATCTCAATTCTAGCCCTCTTCGGTTCAAGGTCAGAGTCCTTGGCTGTTAGCTGAGCTACAGACATTACCCTTGAAGGATGAGAACCAGTTCTCCCAGGTGCAGCAAAGTTGACATTGATTGTGCCCAAGGGGGGCCTTGAAGAAGCACTTCCCTGAGCCCCTAACCTCGCTTGGCCTCCTTGCCCGTTGGGCCGATACAAAAACTGCTGTAACCTTCCTTCTCTGACCAATTGTTCTAGATGATTCCATAGAGTTCTATAATCCTCGGTGGTATGTCCCCGCTCCTGATGATATTGGCAATGAAAGCTCTGATTACGCCTCAAGGGGTCTTCACTCATTTTGTTCAGCCATTTGAAGTATGGCTCGTTCTTGATCTTCTCCAAAACTTGATGTACTGGTTCTCGGAACATAATGTTTACCACTTGAGGAGCTGTAGGCCCAGATTGCCCAGCAAAATCCCTCCAAGGTCTGTTATTGTTGTAACAGTCCGACTTGAAATCCCTCATCTCTTGAGGGATAACCTTACACTTTCCATTGCCTTGCTCTTAGTCCTCTTCAACCCTCTTATACTTATCAATCCAATTCATGAGCTGGTGTACACTGGTAACAAGTTTCCCAGTCAAAGACTTCCTCAAGCCATGCTCGGAAGGCAGGTTGACCTTGAAAGTGCTGATGGCTACATCGTCAAAGTCATTATCTATCTCATTGAACATCTCCCAGTATTTGTCCGAATACGTTTTCGGGGTCTCCCCCTCCGTCATGGATAGGGACAACAAAGGATCCAAAGGCCGAGGAACCCTGCTACACGTGATAAAGCGAGATCCAAACACCTGGGTGAGTTCCTTAAAGGAATTAATGGTACCTGCACTCAGACCATCAAACCACCTCATTGCCATAAGCCCTAAGCTGGATACGAACACCTTGCACATCAAGGCCTTGTTCTTGGTATGCACAACCATTCTCTGATTGAAGTGGCTAACATGCTCCACAGGGTCTGTTCGACCATTGTACATGGTGAACGTGGGCCGAGTGAACCGCTAAGGAAGTCTCCCTCCTTCAATCCTGCGCATGAAAGGTGATCTGGAAATTTGGTTGAGTGCTCTACTCATAGAATCATTTCCTAGGACTTTCGAAGATGAATTTCTGTTTCTGCGCTCATGATGGTAGTCTTCATCATACGAGAAAGACTCACTAGGAGGAATCCTTGATTTGCGCCTATAGCTACCATTCTCATCGCCATCGGAAGAGAAGTCAAACATGGAAGGAGCTCGCTTTTTCCATTCGTGGCGTAAGCTTCTCTTCAAGTGATCGATCTCTAACTGCATGGCTTTGGTATTTTTCTCATGAAAGAGGTGGCTACCACCTCGAGAGTGGCTCCTACTAGTACGGGTAGTATGCACACTCCTCTCTCGGTCCCTTCTTTGTTCAAGGTCACGGAAGTTATCTTGACGTTGAGACCCCAAAGATTCTGCCTGTTTTGGGCCCGAACCTACCATCTTTACACGTTAGACTCACTATCACACCAGGATTTCCCACAGACAGTGCCAATTTTAAGGACCAGATTTGAGTCCCTAGCCCAAAAGGTGAATGAACTTAGGCCTAAAAAGCCCAAAATAATGAATTTGTAGAGAGTGGGTTGGAAAACTGGGTTAAAATGAGTTGGACAACAAATAAGGTGGATTTAAATGACAAGAAAAAGAAGACAGACAAGTTTTAACTACAGGAAATCGTCATCGGCACGGTTCGAGAAGATCAGTTCTTATATATTGCTCTTAGGTTTGATTATAAGTTTGGTTCCTGATTGCTACAGTGTTTCTTTCTTGATTTCTCGATCTCCTCCTCCCATTGCTTCCTTCTTCTTTTATACTCTCTTTGGCTTTCATCTCTACCCTCCACGTGCTGGCCAGATGGTTGGTACTGATACTTGTCCCATCAACACCTTCCTAAAGTCTTCATGTAGTAGCTGTAAGGCTGAAAATCACTGTTCAGGTATCACCTCCACATTAATGCAGCTAGAGAGTTAGCTGCAGAGCATTTAATGCGGTGGTAGCAGCTTTCTCCTTAGATATTTTAGGATTCCCCTCTATCTCATATTTCTACAATGTTTATTCGTACCAATAGAACTCCCTGGAACGTTCCCCAGGATAGCAGACCACCTATTCGGACCTTGGCTTTGGTTAGCCGAGGTGACATTTGTCTTCAGCCTACCATCTTGTGCCATTATAACCAAAACTAACCTCTTTATCTACTAACACGGACTCCCTTGATAATTTTTACTCCTCCTCTGACGACCTTTAGTCTTCGGCTTGGGCTTTAGGCCCAATATATACATGGATAATGAGCTTCTGGGCCCAATACCCCTACATATATAATTTTTTTTGCAAGTGGGGGCCTTCTTTTATTTAGGGGCCTTAGGCGATTGTATCAATTGCATCACCTATTGAGCCAACCATGGAGTGAGAGCAAGCAAACAGAAGAGAAAAAAAATATAGAGAGCAAGAGAAAATTGTGAGAGATACACAATGAGGAAGAGAGCAGTGAGTGAAAAGAAAAAGAAAGTTTTTTTTTTTTTTTACTCAAGTTGTATCTTTAAGTGTTATAATCTCTATTTAATATAGTGAAATTATTCAGAATTTGTCCCGTGGTTTTTCCCTTCAAGGGGAAAAGGTTTCCACGTAAATTTTTGTGTTCTTGTGTGGTTATGCTTCCGCTGTGCTTACTGAAATTTATTCCCACTTATATACAATTTTTCCCAACAAGTGGTATCAGAGTGTAGGTTCGATTGGGAGCAATGGCTAGAAAAGAAGGAAAGACATCAGGAATCGAGAAGTTTGACGGCACAGACTTTGGCTATTGGAAGATGTAGATCAAAGATTATCTGTATGGGAAGAAATTACATCTTCCTCTTTTGGGAAAGAAACTAGATAGTATGGAAGAAGAAGAATGGAGTCTTCTTGATAGACAGGTGCTAGGAGTTATATGATTAAGTCTGACAAGATCAGTTGCACACAACGTTATGAAGGAAAAGACCATAGTGGATTTGATGAAGGCTTTGTCTAGCATGTATGAAAAGCTTTCAGCTAACAATAAGGCGCATCTGATGAAGAAGTTGTTTAATCTAAAGATGGTGGAAGGTACTCCTGTGGCTCAGCATCTGAATGAGTTTAACACCATCACAAATCAATTGTCCTCTGTGGAGATTGACTTTGATGATAAGATCTATGCATTAATTATTTTGACTTCTTTGCCAAATAGTTAGGAGGCCATGAGAATGGCAGTGAGCAATTCTGCAGGGAAGAGCAAACTCAAATATAATGATATTCGAGATTTGATTCTAAGTGAGGAGGTTCGCAGAAAAGATGTTGGTATAAACAATGCACAAGATCAAGCTCTTGTCATGGAGAACAAGGGCAGAAATAGAAGCAAAGGGCCTGATGATCGGGCTAAATTTAATGATAGGTCACAATCAAAAGCTAGATCTAAGATTAAAGAGATAAGAGAATGCTTCCATTGTGGGAAAAAAGGGTCACATAAAAAGAAACTGTTGGCATTGGAATAAAGAACAAACTGAAGAGAAAAATGAAAAGAATGATGATGAGAAGAATACTGCAGCAGTTGTGTTTCATGAGGATGTTTTGATGCTCTCTCTTGAAGAGCAAAAGTGTGAGCATGTTGCTAAGAATGATGTTGAATGGGTTGTTGATTCAGTAGCTTCCCACCATGTTATCCCCACAAAAGGGTTGTTCACCACATACAAAGCAAGCGACTTTGGTGTTATGAAGATGGGTAACTCCAGTTATTATTGGTGATGTGTGCATCAAAACCAATGTTGGTTGCATGTTGATATTGAAGGATGTGCGACATGTTCCAAATTTAAGGATGAATGTGTTGTCTACATTGGCTATGGATCGAGCTGGTTATTGTAACCATCTTGGAAATGGAAGATGGGAACTTTCTAAAGGATTATTGGTTGTTGTAAGAGGGCGTGCTTGTTACGGTATGTATAGGACTCATGTGAGGGCTTGTAAGAAGAAGTTCAATGCTCTCAAAGTTTTTGAGAAAACTCCACAGTTGAGAGTTGATATTAATGGTGTTGCAGCCAAGAGAGTAAAATTCTCTCTACCTAAAAGTGATTTAAATGAGAAAGTGATATTTGATGAAAAATATCATGATGCTAGGAAGAATGATGAAGTGAAAGATCATGAAGGTCTTGAGCAGGGAGAGTAATATCCACCACTAAAGATTGTTGAACCTCTTGAAAGGAGGTGTCCTGAAGAACATCAAGCAGTTAGCTTTGAGAATTTTTGTGCTTCTGATGAGGGGGAGTCAAGAAATTGGATTAGGGATATCCAAGGTGAAATAAATTATTTGAAAATGAAAGGTTTTAATTTTGATGATATTTTCTCAATGTTGCTGAAGATAATGAAAAAGGTTGAGCCTGGTGTTGGCTTGACCGGCATAAAGTCAAACTGAAAAGTTGAGTTGAATCTCCACCCTAAGTGGGCTAGAAGGGGAGATTGTTGGGTGCCGACACCCACATGTCCAACCCACCCTTTTGTTTAGCTCATTAAATGAGCTTGTTGGACAAGTGTTGAGAAGTCAGCAAAGTGAAATGGGTTTTGCTAGAGTAGCTTGACCAAAAGAGAAGATTTGGATTCATCTTTTTCTCTATAACGATGTACAAAAGTCCAGCAACATTTATAAAATGATGTACAAAAGTCAAGCCACATAAATGAAGATGTGATGTTAAATTTGTGAGACACGTTGAAGGAAGAAAAGAAGAAAAGGATGAAGAAATATAAAGTACACCATTCGGCCAATGAGCAAGAAGAGGAGAAGTCTCAGCAAGTGAGACTGGGGATAGTGCAGTCTTGAAGTATTGCGTGAGTGAGGGCAAGCAAAAGAGAAGAGAAAAAGATAGAGAGCAAGAGAAAATTGTGAGAGATATATTGTGAGGAAGAGAGCAGTGAGTGAAAAGAAAAAGAGAATTTTTTTTTACTCAAGTTGTATCTCTAAGTGTTGTAATCTCTATTTAATATATTGAAATTATTCGGAGTTTGTCCAGTGATTTTTTCCTTTAAGGAGAAAGAGTTTCCACGTAAATCTTTGTATTTTTGTGTGGTTGTGCTTTCGCTGTATTTGCTGAAATTTATTCCCACTTATATATAGAATTTTTCCCAACATTTACAGACAGGCATTTTAGTTGCTTAAAATGGAGTCCAAATCTTCTATCCCACGCTTCCTACTCCACTATATACTCCACAAATAAAAATATGCCACATGTCCATCTATTTTATTAAATGCTAAATTTATGCCTTCTATTATTTCAATTCATTGAAATAATAGAAGGCATAAATTTAGCATTTAATAAAATAGATGGACATGTGGCATATTTTTATTTGTGGAGTATATAGTGGAGTAGGAAGCGTGGGATAGAAGATTTGGACTCCTTAAAATGAATGGTGTCCCTATATTTTTGCTAGAAAAAGTAGATAATAAATAAGGGTCATGCTAATGAGTGCCCTTAGGATACTCATTAATAATCAATTTTAGGAAAGTTTTGATACCACTTTTATGGGAAATGAAAAAAACTGTCAAAATATTAATTACTTTTTTTTTCATTTCCCATAAAAATTTTCTTTAAATGAATTATTAACCAGTACCCTAAGAGCACTCGTTAGCATTTTTCAATAAATAATTCACTTTTCGGGTCATTGATTGTAGAAGAAAAAAAAAAGATATTGATTCCCGAGAAAATCATGTAATTGGCTAAAATTTTAATTGAGGGACTAATCATTGGAACAAATTATGGGACTGCATATGAAATTCAAATTCAAATTATCATTAACTTTTATGAGTAATCTCTATCATAAATATGAATTCTTAATGTATTATCAAATGATTATCAACTATTTGGTGTGGGGATGACCACATTACGGTGTGATCACTGTCACATCAACGTCTTCTATTTGATTACACTATAATGTGGGACTTTACTTCATAACACAGTCGGCACGCAGTCCCGATGCCAATGTCTATGTCCCATGCCAATTCTCATCATGCCTTCTGCACAAAGAGTAGCGTAAGTGTGACTTAATTAACCAGCATGTACACACATTTTTGTCACTCCCAGTTTTGACCACAACTTTCTTCACACTATTTCAATGACAGTATACTCCAAGTGACTTTTGAATCACTACCTTTCATGCGACCAACATCAATCTTCACGGTTGTGAGGAATAGACCGTTCATACCTACACCACTATTTACGACTTCAGTTGTAAACATTCCAAATATGAGTTGACTCACGCCAAAATTATCATGAGTACTTTCTTTTAACAACTTAAGTGAACCTAAGTGATATTGATGAATACAGGTGAAAGTTTTGTGAATTCTAAAATTTGAAGTTTCTTTGAGCAAAGGGTGTACGCATCATTGAGAATGTTTGTGTACGTATGCTTGAGTATGTGTACACGTTCTGAACCAAAATAAGCAAAATCTACATTTCAATTGCATGATTTGTTTTACATATGGCTGCACTTTTCAGTGGCGGCGCCACGTTCAGGTCAGGGTAGATAAATAAATTATTTAAATTTTTTTATTTATCTACCCTTAAAAAAAATTAGGAACATCCTCAAAAATTTTTTATGCCAATAAAATTAAATTTTGGTGGATTATTTGTTCTACTTTCAAGCAAAAAGAAAAAGCTCAAAAAAAAAAATTTTGAACTAAAATGTAAAAAAAAAAAAAATTGTAACAGAGCAAGCCCACCCAGGGAAAAAAAAAGCCCAACATCAATCCTAAACAAAACCAACCCCAACCAGATTTTTAAATCAAAATAATTTATTAACTAAATACCCAACCAGCCCAACCCAAATGGATTCTCAAAAAAAAAAAAAAAAAAAAAAAAAACCAACCAAAACCCAATACACTCCGTCGATTCATCATTCATCAAATGGTAAAGCAAAAACTAAAATCAGAAACCTAACCTAAAGAAAAAAACCTCATCAACGAAACGACCAACGGACCAAGCACTGAAGCACATCAGCGCGACAACGCCTCTGTCTGAAACTCGAGCAATAGAGCACATCGAGCATCGAACATTAGAGATCGATCTGATTCGATCAGAGCTTGCGACGCTTCGGCTTGGCCTCGAGTCCTTCCTCGCCTCAACGTGCTGTCGTGGCTTGCGGCGTTGCCTCTCAAGCCTCCCTCAAGGCATTTAAGTTCTCTTTTTCTCTCTTACATCTTTGGGTTTGCTGTGAAGTGTGGACTGTGGTCTGAGAGAGAGAGCTCTTCCTCTTTGAACTAAAATGAGAGTATAAGACTCTCTCTCTATAGATGATTCTCTCTCTTTCTCTTTGAATTGTAATTGGCTTGGCTTTTCAGTTAAGAGCTTTTATAACTTTACAATTATTTGCCCCTGTTTTGACTTTATCCATTGGTATGTTTTGTGTTGGTGAGTTTGTCTTTTAGTGTATTGTGATTTGTGAATTTATTTGATTGGCTCTTCTTGTGACTCTACCCTGTTGAGTGGGGGGTGGATGGGGTTGTGTGGGGTGGGATATTTGAATTGGGGAAGTAAAGGCATGCAGAGGCAGGCACCAATACATTATAAAAGACAAAATTAAATTATGTTAGACACTAGGTAGTGGGTTGACCCATGGATAATGCACATGGGTGTGTGCTAGTGTGTGCTAATGCACAGTGGGGTGTGTGCTAGACTGCTAGTAGTTAGTAAAAAAAAAATGAAGCAACTAGATAACAATAATTAATAATTTAATTAACCAATACATTATAAAAAACAAACAACAATTAATAATTTTATAATTAATGAAACAATAAAGCAACAAATTATAGTTTATACTTCTTAAGGAACACTCGGAGAAAAATTCCTGGAGCCGCCACTGGCACTTTTGTAGCTTTGTTTTCATTAAAAACTCCTACACTCATTCATACAAACCGTACATGGTTTTTATTTTTGGGTATAAACACATGCACAGGATACAAGTCAGTTAACATAATTAAAATTACAACAGTTCCAAACCCAAACATTTAAAAGAGAGTTTGATAGCCTACGTATTAATTGACTAAAGCTCCAAGATGGAACCAATTATCAGGCTTCATATCCAGCATAAACACCACGATTATTGGGACCATCTAAAGTTCCATCTTCATGCACTCTTCCATTTGAGACCCTCTGATCATTTCGCCTTCTCTTGGCTCCATTTTTGCCAGCTTCCTCTTGCATTTTATCTGCATCCTCTTCCTTTTCTTTGACAAAAGAAAAAAATGATTTCTTGGATGAGATCCCATCTGAATGCCTCATGTACTCCCGCACCATCTTAATGAGATACAAAAGCAGAGCAAGAAAGCAAGCAGAGCCACATAGTAAAAAGAGTCCCCAAAAGCTTTTAAGTGGAAGGCGGTCTACGTCTTGCTTTGCACCTTCTGAGCTGCATGCACTACTTGTAAGCCATTTATCATGAATCCTCTGTAGACCCCCATTCTCTGATAGTTTCAGGATCGCAGTTGACATGTCAATTGCTAGTGGCGAGTCCCGTGGAAAGGCCTAACCAATGAGAAATATAGAACAACACAAAACAAAATATAATTAAGAAACTTATATATTATGTTGTATATGTGACATTAATCACATTTATTATTTATAAGTATTTTGTAATAAAATCGATAATAACTTTAACATTTTTTTTATGGATATGGAGTCTATTTGGATACAACTTATTTTGCTGAAAATTGAAAATTGAAAACTGAAAACACTATAATAAAATAATTTTTAAATATGTAAATAATACTGTGGGACCTATTTTTAATGAAAAAAGTTGCTGAAAAGTGAAATTTGTGGGTCTCGTGAACAGTGCACGGGACCCACTGGTGGCTGAAAAGTCAAATATTATGGCTACTGTTCACTCTTTTTTACTGTTCATATGCTTGGTGCATTGTTCATGTCCCATGAACAGTGCACTAGGCGCTGGTCTTTAAAAAGAAAAAGAAAAAAAACACGCAAATGTGAACGCGCAAACGTGAAAACGCTGAATCCAAACAATCACATGATAGACATGAGCAATGAATTAAAAACATGTGGCTAATCCAATACAAATATACCATGTCTAATCAAGTCAAACTCATGCATATGTACTATGGTTCTCTAATGAGTTTGATATGATATATTATTTCAGGATTAAGATCCTTTAGATTTTTTAGGGTACCTACCAAATAAATTTTCTTAAATCTTAACCATTCTTTAATGATTTAATAGTCTAAATTGTGTCAAGTCAGCATTCCACTAACAATAATCTCAATTGTTTGGTTTGCACCATTATTATATTATTTTAAGAGTATTATTAGTGGAATACTGACATAGTAGAATCTAGACTCATAAATCATAAAAGAATTGTTAGGATTTAAATAAATTTATTAGTAGAGTACCCTAGGAAATCTAGAGGATCTAAATCCACTATTTCAACCAAAAGCTAAATCTATTAAAAAAATATAGTGAATTTGATCGATTAACCATTATTATAGGACTCTCCTCACTTGTGAGTTCAAACAATCCCTTAATAAGTGGGACCCCATACATATGCATGTAAGATTTTTAATTTGATGTCATTATAATTTACCACTTATTCCAAAAGTTTAAAATACTACCAAATGATAATATCAATTACCATTATTCTATCATGATTATGAACAAAATGCTAAAATGAGGAAGTATATTTTTAGCGAGGTGTTACGCCCACAACATTTTCACAACAAATCATAGGTGATTAGTTGTTATTGATTCAAATTTGACCTAACACTAAGATTACTTTTTTGTCCCAACAAAAATAATCAGTAACAATCGGTCACTTAAAATTTGTTGTGAAAATGTTGTAGACATAACATTTCTCATATTTTTATGGTTCACCAATTTCACACTCACAAGATGACAGGAACAAGTAATCATCTTACCGAAAGTTTTGACAATAATATTTCTGTATGCTGAATTAGTAGAACCATTAATGATTAGTGAATGAACCCGCAAAGGAATTAAATTTACCAAAGGGGATGTTCCTCGTTACTGTTAAAGAAAAATCAAATGCTTATAAATGATACTTACAAAGCCCCATCCCATTTTGGTGAATTCTTGACCTACTATACCAAATTCACATCGGGTGGAGAGGAAGAGCTCCATGTATGCACGCTCATCAATCACTGCAGCAACACCACCCTTCCTTGGACCATCCCTCAAGGCTTTCTCATATTCGTTTGGAGAGTTCAGGGGAACAAGTCTGTTCTTATGCACGTTGAGCTCCTGTGTCAAATAATTTTCAGCAAATGAACCCCGCAGGTAACCAATTGGATCGTTGCTTGATATTAAACTTTCAATCCCTTTAACGGGTGAAGAAAGCTGTTCCACTGTCAGTATTGAGGTCAAACTTGCAATGTAGCTGGAATTGAGTATTAAAACTACAAAAAGCCATATGATAAGCACTAAGCGACCAAGGGTGCTGGCAATCCTTTCCCCTACATAAAACATGAAAGGAGCGATTTAGTAATCCTTATTACTAGCGGATCCAAGAGATAGTCATGTTGCATTAATCACAACAGGTCATGTCAATATATAGCAATTTGCAAGTGACTGCAGCAAATTGCTTGTGAAGAATAAAGTAGAGCATTTTGCTTACTATGAGAGAAAAACAAAGTGGAAAAGCTGAACCTGCAAAGTGAAAGGCACAAAATTAGCAATAGGGGAATAGATAAAAATTCAAGAAGATGCAATCTTATAGAATATTTTTGAAAATGAAAAACGAACCAATAACAAAACATTCCAGGTACAATCATTTATTTACTTTTAGCGTCCAAACTATCATCATCACAAAAGGAACTTTTCTGGACCTGACAATGGTTACATTATTGGTGAAGGTGAAAAAAAGTGGGGAAATATGTTCTACTTTTTTTTGGATGTGAAGGGCTTCTAGTGATCTCTACCTCAGCATTATCATTTTCTTGCAAAGAAAGAATGAATGGAGTGAAAGTTTTACCATAGTAACGTGAGTAGCTAAGCTGTTCCTAATAGAAGTGTAAGTGATGTTACATCTACTATAAATTTTACTATATAAGTTGGACAAACTGAAGCGTCAACTTTAAATACAAAATAAAAATGTATTTCAAAAATCGCATTCAATGTCTTATAAGTTTAAATAAAATTAGTAGTAGCTTCAGTATTCTTTTTTTTCTTAAGAACTCACCATATAATTGTGACAAATTGTTTTCTAGGAGGGCCCCGGAATTCATCATTTGTCCTGCGCTCCAAAATCCAAACAACTGCTCCCACAAGAAGGAAAGATATTCCTGTGACACACCACATCAATGGAGTAAATGGTCTCAAAAATGCCCAAGCACTAGAGTTCAACTTCCAAACTGGGGCCACTACCACTAGCCCAGACTCAATATATGGCTGTGTAAAATCCACCATCTTTGTCCTGTTTGTGGTAATTGTAATGTCTCCAACCACAGCATCAAAGTCCTATACATATGTAACATCAAAACCAGTGAATCAGGAATTATAACTAAAAGCATGAAAAACAAAAGCATATCACACTATAAGAGTAGGATAGAGGATTTTTATTCCAATGTCTGCAGAGAATTGATGTACATCATACTTACACCAGTTGTGATCTTGTGCAGAAGATCTTGGTTTATTGGATTAGTATGCCCATCCCCAAATGGAACAAACTTGTACGGGACTGGATATGGTAACGCATCCTTTGCAGCATTAAACACATCAATGCAATAACCACCAAACATATCAGGGCCTTCACCTCTAGAGACAAATTCACGATAACTAACACGGATTGGAACTCCAACTCTCAATTGCCTTCCATTGCTCGACAATTCCCATCCACGAGGCTTTTGAGTTGTTTGTCCTGGCCAAATTACACCGTATAGTGATGGATGAATTGAAGTGGAACCATTTGCTTGTGGATTGAGCTTATCTGGTGGCACAACTGATAAGCCAGAAGAATTGGACCAATACCCAATTGTCCTAGACCCTGTGCCAATCACATTGATGACTTCATATGAAGGATGAATGAGGTTACCATCAGGAGTGAACTTAATCTGGCCAGTTACACCACTCATGTTAACATTTAAAATGTTTTCACGCAACACTGACCCTTCATCAAAGACACTCATAGCATTAAAACGCAAGTTTCCTTCACTAAAATCACTTAAACCCTTATCATTTGAAAATGAAATGTTTTTCCCCTGACTGAAAAATGTGTCAAGTGCATGAGCAAGAAGCCAGACAGTGTCATAGGCATACAGACCATAAGTATTTAGTCCAAAATGGCCATTATCTGTGTTTCCTGCAGCAGTCAAGTTGCTCCACCTTTTAACAAATTTCTTTTTCAAATCTGTCTCCGGTGTGTACATGCGCAATGTAAGAACCCCCTGAATACTATCCATTACTGATGAATTTAAGGAAGATTCTGTATCTAGTAGAGTAGAGAGCCAATCAGTAGCTATCCATACATATCCATTTCTCATCATCTGCATATTCCGTGCAGCATCAAGTACCTCTACACCTGAGGGATCATAAATGTGCAGTATAATAATCCGAGACTCCATCAAAGCCACCTTGACCAGTGCATCGGTGATGTCAACGCGGTTTAGGTCAGGTTTCATAGGAGCTTTATATGAGATTTTACATCTTTTCTCGGCTAGCATGTCCCCCAATGCAGCAATCCCATTTCTACCATGATCATCATCAATATAGATTGCTATTACATCTCGCCATTCATAGTAGGCTACAATTTCTGCTACTGCAGCCATCTTGAAGAGATCACTTTGCGTTGTCCGAACAAAGTAAGGGAACTGAAGTGAATTCAGGGTGGGGTCTGTTGCTGCAAAGGATAATAAGGGGACACGGAGCTCATTCGCTATATGTGAAATTATATGAGCCATAACTGAGCGCTGGGGACCTAGTATGGCCACTGTATCATTCTCCATAAACCGCAAAGCTGAAAAACAACAATTAAGCTTTAGTTCCAAAATAGCGCAGAGTTTGTAAAAGAAGGTGAAAAATATATACTGTATGAAATTTTATGACTTGCGCAACATGGAAAGGATGAAAATTTGTGAATGAACAAAAAGGAGATGTTACAGAGAATGTACCCTCAACAATTCCCAAAAATTCATTGTCTAATTTGGAATCCTGCATTGCTAATTTCAGCATAGTTCTATTTAGAATTGTTGGATCGTCATTCACATCTTTGATGGCAGCTTCTATTGCAACTTTAGCAACTTTCCCAACTGAGGAATTGAAAGAGAAAATAGCCCCAATTTTCACAACGCTGGGTATTGTAGAAACGTTAACACTAGTATTACTAGTGCTAATACAAAGCCCATGGTAGAAAAGCATAGATACCAGAAGCCAAAACATATTCATGGTGGAATACTCTGCAAGAAACAAAACAACGTAGTCACAAACGGATACTTCCTCCTACCAAAAGGCACTAACATGTACAGAATACAGATAAGCATTTATGTTAAAAACTTAAAATATAAGTGGAAGCAAGAAAATTTAATGAGGTTCGGCTTATGGTATACGTCCATAGTGGAAAGCTTAAGCGACTGCATCTTTATTGCTATATTGAAATGTGTTCCAATGAAGCAATGTAAGTATACATAGGAATATATTAAGTTTGGTATGTTAACTCTAAAACTAGGGCATCCCATGGTATCACAAAATCACAATAGCCCTTGATATTCTATAGAACCATTGTTTGTGTATTTATGATGAGATGCTAATATATATATATATATATATATATATATATATATAATATACTAATATATTCTAACAATACACACACACCCGTAAATATACATAATATAAATATGTATTTATGTATGCATACATTATAAGGATATGAAGCTAAATGAGCGAAGCATAAGTTGTTCTCTCAGGCCTATGCACATGTCACAAGAACAACAGAAAATACCTCTAAAGATCAGTTTAAGAAAATTGCAATGTTGTATATGTTTAGATGTCTTTGTGTGCCTATATATATATATATATATATATATATATATATATATATATATATTACCAAAGCAAATACAAATAGCAATGACTAAACAGAGTCATGAAACACAGAAAAGAAGACCCACCAAATAAGACAAAATAAGCACCCATGAAACACGGGGAAACAAGAACTACCTGGGTGCTACGTCCAAAACATTTTTACAATATTTTTATAACAAATCATAGGTGGTTAATTGTTATTGGTTCAAATTTGAACATAAGACTAAGATTACTTTTTTACTCCAACAATAACAACCAATAACAACCTAACATTTAGGATTTACTGTAAAAATGTTGTGAACATATCATTTCTCTAATAAAAAAGGTTGCAGGCTTGAATGAGAGTAATTCGGTTCATATTCAAAAGATGCGTAATTGAAAGTAAGACACTATATCAAAAAAAGAAAAAAAAAGAAAAAAAAGTAAGACACCATAGGATCAAAGTAGTTGCTGGTTGCCAATGGGGGGTTGGCTGAGTTGGTCAGGACTTTCGTTCCCTACTTGTCAGGCTTGGGTTCAAGTCCTGCTAACGGCCTTCTGTTGGTGGGTATACTTAGTGAGGGTGGTACTCAGAAATAAGGTGACTTTCACACGTGTACAATAAGTGATTATCTCACGACGCGACTCCCTGCCCAGGGGTTTAATACAACCATAAACGCCCCTTTTTTAAATGATCAAAAAAAGTAGTTGCTGGTTAATTTAAAGAGAGAGAAACAGGGGAAAAAAATCTCAAAAGTGAGATTCTTTTCCTTTTTCCTTTTGCCAGAATCTCAAAAGCTGGATTTATTGGATACGTTAGACTAGAGATAACTCATAAGTCACTTAGGGTACGTTTGGTACACTGAATGAGGATTACAATATGAATTGTAATCTTTATTACTAGGAATAAAATGAGTTGTAATGTAATAACTAAACCTATTCATTAGTTTGGTTGTGAGTTATAACATTAGAATGAAACTCAACATTTATTTTAGGAAATTTCTTACTCATACAATTATATCTCCTTAAAAATTGTTATTTTTAAATTTAAGAGAGATATGTGTCATTTTTTATGATTTTTTATTTTTATAATTGTTAGATGTATATGGAAAGTTTGTTTATTTGGAAATATATTAAGTTTTGAAATTATTGCTCTTACTAAGGAATAACTAATACAACCTTTTAAAGATGAATAGTTATTCCTCATTTTGAAGAATAGCTATTCATAAGGAATGATTATTCCTTGTAATAAAAACACAACCAAACTAAAGAATAACTAAACCATAGGAATAACTATTACATTACAACGCCTATTACAGTCTACCAAACATGCCCTTAGATTTGGGAATTTAGAACAAAAATAGAGGAAAAAAAACCAGTCACTTTCAGTACCACATTAATCATACTAAAACTACACTAAAACTTGTGCTAAATTCTAAAAATGCGGCTATGGGTTAGAGCGCGTTTGTAACAGTGAGTCATCCATGCATACCGTTAGATTGATGATTAAATTATTAAATTTACTATTTTTTTTTTAAAAGAGAGTTTCAACCCATAGCGTCCGCTCCTGATGATAGCTCTATCATCAGACCAAGATACCAATCAGTTATTGGTGTAGGCAGGGATTGAACCTCAGATCTCTTATTCAACCATCAAAAATCTTACTAGTTGAGCTAACTGAAACCCACTAAATTCACTATTTCCTAATAGTTTAAACTTTTGTACTGAAAAATCTAATGTGTTGGCCTCACTTATTAAGGTGGAGTTCAGATTCATGCTCAAAGGAAATTGTTAAAATAATAGTTAAATAATTAATTTCATTATTTCCTAATAGTTTAAAATCTTGAAATAATTGGTAATTTATCACATGTAAGAATGAAAATTGTACTAACCTGAAGGAATTTGAAAAGGGGAAGTTATTTACATACTTTTTGTGCGTATTTCTTGTGTACACACTACACACTTCTCATCAGTATAATTGATTTGAATTAAAGTCAACAAATGCAACAATTGGATGTGAAATTAATAATGCAGATAAAACATATGTAGAGAAAAAACGTGCACAAAAAGTCAGAAATAACACTATCCAAACAAACATATTTGTATTGATCAAAAAAAGTGTACTTTCGAGGACTACTATGGTGGTTACATGCAATAATTATAGATTACTCTAGCTTAGATGTGAGGCCTCACCTGTTATGCGTGTAATACAACATGTGCATGCAGTGAGAAATGCGTGCCTGTTAGAGAGAGTTTCTTGACCCTTTTATATACTTCTCTGACTGAGTTGCCATAGACTTACATCCTGGAATGATCACCAGTACTATTGGATAGAAATTAGAATATCATTCTTTTGCATTATTGAGAATACCACTAGGGGTATTTCATCCAATAACAACTAGTAATGGAATTCATAATGGCCGATTGATTTAGTTTCAGCACTTGATTACCATTGTATCAAAATGGAGTAGCCACTTCTAAATGGAGCATGTGCTGCTGAATGTTATCCTTCAAGTTCACTTTAAAGGTCAAGGTCATCTCATCTCCTAATCATGAAGAATTTGCCCTATGAGGCATATTAGTAGTCCACTATACTATTCAAAATTCAATTCATCCATCAGGTATCCCCAAAAGGGAAACTTGGCAGGACATTAAGGTATTGATCATGTTTTCGATGAACTGATAATACTCATTCATCAGGCCAGGTATCCCAAAAGGGCAGCCTGATAGGACATCAAGGTGAGTTTTAAAACTTATTTCCTGAAACATGATTATAGACCAAGCTATAATGTCTTTAGGTACTAGGATATTCAATGGGATCCATCCTTCTGTAGCTTCAGATTATTGTCCTGCGATTCAATGTGTAAGATGCCGCATTTGAAGCCTCTAGTGCTTGGGTTTTCCTCTCCTCCCCTAATGTCGCAAGACAGGTTTTTCACCCAAATTTTCTATCTTGGAATGACACTAAGTAAAAACCCTACTTAGTCTTCATTACAAAGATACAGTGGGTTTATTTGTTAAATATATAATGATCCAAGAGGTCCAAGTATTTAACACAGTAAAAATGTAGCCGCTTAGGCTTTCTCCTCATGTGGACATAGGTTGTTAGGTCAAATTCTCTCTCTTTCTTATGCTTTTATCTATAATTATCTTCATTTTAAACTTTAACGCCCTAGTCAATAACCCAAAAGGCTGACAAGAAAACCCCTAAGAGTTCGTTTGGTTGAAAGGATGAAAAAATGGGAGAATAGAAAATGGAGAAAGAAAATAGAAAAGTGGAAGGATAGAAGAGATTTATTTTCCCCTCATGTGTTTCATTGAGAAGATAGAAAAGTGGAGAGATGGAACATATATTCGTTTGGTTAAGAAGAAAAATATGATGATGGAAAATGAAGTTGATATAAATTTACTCATATGCCCCTACTACATAATATAATAAATAATTTTTTTTGTAATCATTAAATAAAAAATATATTTCCATTATATTATATTATATATATATACAAGGACTTTTTTGTCCGAAATTTCTGTATCGAGTTTCTCTTCAGTTTTCTCCCTAATATGGGGAGAAAAACATTGGTGGGCTTGGGAAGAAAACACCAAGACTTCACCAATTTCCTCCCATAAATCTACGCAACTAAAACCCCCCAATAAATTTCTTTCCTCTCCATTTTTTTTCCATCCTCCCCAAAATCCACCCAACTAAACGGACCCTAAGAGTCTGAGTGAATCAAGTGTTAAAGATATGTTTATGTGTGACAGCCTGAGAGACCCAAGTGTATGTATACACAATTCAACATAGTAAAGATCCGCTAGAATTTTTTTTCTAGTGGACATAGGTCATTATGCCAAACTATGTTAACTGCTGTGTTATATTAGACATATAAGCCCATAACATAGGCCCAAGTCCACACCTATTATGTGTGCAAGCCAAGTCTCTTACTTGTACTAGTAGTCTAGGGTTTAGCCTAGAATATATATTCATGTTATAGTTCATTGTAACACAAATTTTGTACTACACTCTTATATAATAAAGATGTAGCCATTAAAGATTTCCTACGTAAGCCAACAAGGTTGAACCATGTAACCCTCATATTCTCATGTTCCTATTTTATACTTCCTCTTTCGCATCTACTTTATCATATTCAACATAGTATACATCAATGCTAATATTTAATGCAAACCAAAACAAATGACCAAGAAAAACTCAAAAAAAGCAAAAAACCAAAGTTGAAAATCAAAGGAAAAAAAAAAAAAAAAAGCAAAAGAAGAAAACGACAA
Source organism: Quercus aquifolioides (assembly GCA_019022515.1). NCBI lineage: Eukaryota > Viridiplantae > Streptophyta > Magnoliopsida > Fagales > Fagaceae > Quercus > Quercus aquifolioides. The sequence continues at coordinate 57,894,682 of CM032334.1, read as the reverse complement.
AGACTTTTTTGTTCAGAATTCTTGTTCTGGTTTTCTCTTCAACTTTCTTCCCAATTTGGTGAGAAAATATTTTTGTGGGCCTAGGGAGAAAACACTCAGACCCCATCGATTTTTCTCCCACAAATCCACTCAACCAAACACCCTAATAAATTTCTTTCCCTCCCCTCTCTCTTCTTTTTTTTCATCCTCCCCTAAAATCCACCCAACCAAATGGACCTTAAGAGTTTGAGTGATCAAGTGTTAAAGATGTGATTATGTGTAATAGCCCAAGAGACCCAAGTGTATTGTATACACAATTCAACATAGTAAAGATCCGCTAGACTTTCTTCTCCGGTGGACATAGATCATCATGCCAAACTATGTTAACTCTTGTTTTCTCTCTCTTACTTCCACATCTCTCTATAATTATTTTCCTTTTAAGATTTTAATAATCTCAATCAACAATTCAAAAGGCTCACAAGGAAAACCTAAGAGTTTGATTGAATCAATAGTGCACAACACAAACAAAGCATCCATAATAAATAAACACAGATTACAGGAAAACTTCCATCCTTTATTACTTTTACGAGCAAAGTACAAAGAAAACTAAGTGTGCGTTTGCGTAGCATTTTTGTGTTTGCGTTTGCGTTTTTTTCTGGTCTCGTGCACTGTCCACAGACCAGCTCGTATGGAAAAACGAGTTTGTAACTTTAAAACTGTCCCACGAGTACTATTCATAGTTTAAAAATTATTTTGCTACAGTGTTTTCAACAATAAGTTTTCAGTTTTCAGGAATAAACGGTATTCAAACAGAACCTAAGACTTTTGCTCACACAAAACCTGCCTTAGCCTAATCAGCCATTAAGGCTTACAAACACACAGATTTATAATGTTTCCTTACCAAGTACAATCTGATTTTTTTTTTTTTCCTTCTCACATGCTATATATTGACACCCTTAACACAGCCTAATAATACGTAAAAATAACAGTCATGGTAGTTACTGCTAAATAACTGCTGCCACATGTTAAACGCTTGTGCTTATGTTTCAGCCCAAGTGCATTGCCCAACACCTAGCCCGGGTCCATGCATATATAACCTCGTGCCCATGAGTTTGCATATATATATGGTTGGCATGAGTGAGTGCACATACATGATACATACAATCACTCCTCTTAACTTAAGGATAAGGATAAGTAAACTTTGATTACAGGAGAACAGGGGATTTGCACTCACAAAACATTAGGATATTATATACCACGTGCGGCACATCAAACACAAAAGGAAAAAAAAAAAAGGCCTGCGTGTTTCGGATATTCTAAGTAAGTATCACGACAAAATATCCTTGCGCTTTTGAGGACCACAAAAGTTCGGCAACTCGCAACTCTTTAAAGTCTCTCAACCAATCAAAGAGGGCGTTTCGAGTCAAAGGATTACGCTTTTTGACTTTAGAATCAAACTCCAACTTAAGTAGACGATTACATATAATTTCTGGTCGGGTATCAACTCTAGTGCTGAACACTTGGCCATATAATATTTACTTTTTTTTTTTTAGAAAGATATAATATTTACTTGAATATATATATATAGTACTTGGTCCACTGGGAGTGGGAGCTCCCTGAATCTTAATTTAATTTCCCATGTAACACATTCAATTCACACCGTGTCTGAGTTTGAACTTTGAACCTATAGTATATATCATCCAATCTCTGACCAACTCAATTAGAATGTAGAACTCGAACTCGACGGTCAAACCCCACTTCACATGTTAAAAACATGGTCTTGTTCCTTGCGGAGCAAAGCCACCGGAAAGAAATATACTCTTAACTCCAGTCGCTGCATCCACCATCATCTGATAGTGATAGGTCACTAATCACCATGCATAATGACTTCCATCGTTGGGTTCTTTCTTACCTAAATCTCCATTACCCTAGTGCTATACCCCATTAATTTTGTCCCTAATCCTTGGATTTCTCCGACTAATTTTGAAACATTTTTCCAATTAGCAGCAATTAATATATGTACATCTATTTATTTTCCATCCCTGTTTTGTTTTCATGATTACGTAATAATCATGTTTCATTGTCTCTCAACCACTGCTATTCGTTATATATGACTTCTTTTTCCCATTTAATTACTTAAAAAATATATAAATAGTTCAAAAGCTATCTAAATAAGCAAGAGGGAACAATTTTAGCCAATAAAATTTCATTGACGGGTCCGAGGGATTTTCAGATTTCTTTCTCTCAGTTTTTTATTTTTTTATAATTGGACAGTTGGAAGTTAGTGAATTTGAATCCTAGATTTCTAGATCTCTACTCTATAGATTATGATTATGAAACGATACTAAACAATATTTGTAATTCTTCATTGTATTTTTGGATGAATTAGGGAATTCTTCATTTTGTGAAACAAAGAACTATAACTTTAACGCAATTCGAGGGTCATCCAGAAATACCTACAGTCCAACAGAACGCATGCAGTGAGGAAAATAGCAAAAATTACACACATTTGTTCTTCGGAAAATGGTGTCTTGTTGTGTGTAGTGCGTTTGTATTAGGGTTGTGTTCCACGTTGAAGAAAATTAAAATAAAGAAAGTGAGTAGAAGATATACATTGTTGATTTTAAACTCATTGACTTTAGTTTTTCAGTTGGAGTGACATCGTTCTCCTCCAACATTTCTTGAAAAAAATCATTTGTAGATTCTTAGCAACCATTTGCATAAATTTAAACTTAATTCAAAAGTGGGTCATTTCTAAGTGGTTGAGCTCCAACTAACATTTGTTTATCTTATTCTACCATATGTAAATATATATACGGACTCCCCCCAACATTTCTTGAATGAATCATTTGTAGATCCTTAGCCAAAATTTGCATAAATTTAAACTTAATTTTAAATGTGGGTCATTTCTAAGTGGTTAAGATCCAACTAACATTTGTTTATCTTATTCTACCATGTAAATATACGGACTCCCCCAAAATTTCTTGAATGAATCATTTGTAGATCCTTAGTGACAATTTGCATTAATTTAAACTTATTTCAAATTGGGTCATTTTTAAGTGGTTATTCCAACTAACAATTGTTTATCTTATTCTACCATGTAAATGTATTGGACTATTTAAAGTATGGTATGCATAGGGGGGATTAACCTACTATTATATAAGTGAAACACACAAATTCTTTTGAGACCTTGATGCACATGTTGAAACATACATCAACCCAAGATTTTAAGTTAGCTGATTTGGGTCTCATAATGTTGTATTAACCATTCACTTTTTACTCTAATTGCTATTATTCAATATGGGACTGCATTATTAAGAAGTATAGTGTTCATTAACCTTTACTATAATTATTTTGGTGCAAATTTTCTTTGGGTAGAGGAATACCAAAAATAACATTACAAATAGTAAAAATAAATCATGTCAATTAAGAAAGTAATAGAGAGTATGAATTTGGATAGAATAGAATAGTAGAAAAGAATACGTATGACTGACCTTGATTAGATTAGAATGGTAGAAAATAATACATATGGCCGACCTTGATTAGTTTGTTGATGATCTATAACTAGCTCCAAAATTTTGAGACAAATGCTGCATTTGCTTCTTTTCAAAATATTTTCCAATCATAAAGTATTTTCAAGCAAAAAAATTTCCAGAAAAGAAAATATTTTCTAGTATTTAGTTTATTCTTGAAAATAATTTGAAAAACATTTTTGATTTTTAGTTGCATATATTCCTAAAAATGCTTCAAAGAAAAATTTATTCTACTACTTTCCTACATTTTCTCAACTCCCAAATAAATATATAATAAGCAAAAATCCCAAGAGAGAGAGAAAGGATGGTGGTGGTGAAACGGAGGTCAAGTTTGGGGGTAGTGGTGTGGTTGCACAGAGGTCGAGATTTAGGAGTGGGGGTGGTGTGGTTGCAAAACAGGGGCAGAGAGAGCGAGAGAGAGAGAGAGAGTGTGTATTTGGACTTTGGATTTCTTCCACACACCAAAAAAAAAGAAGAAAAAGGAGATAGAGGCTAATGGCATTTTAAAGTTTTGGAGCATTCGTTTATATTGTTTTCTCTTATTTTTCTTGTAAGTCATTCTTTTTAGTTTTTAACTCAAAAATTCATATGAATAACAAAAATCATCTCAATTTTCAAAGTAATGACTTTTAAAATTGTATATATATGGAGTTATGGAATCAAAGCTCCATGGTTGCAACTAGCAAGTTCTATCTGTGATGGGGAGGTGGAGTTTATCTATCATCTCTTGTGAGACTGCAGTTTTGCTTGAAGGTTATAATGTTATATTCCAGCTACTCTCATATACTCTTTTGCCTTTCCCTTTCAGGAATGGCTTCATCACCCGAATACCTCCTCAATCCTCATCCTCTACTTTTCATAGGCTAAATATTCTTTGCAATGTAGGGTTTCCTACGGGTATCTTGAGCCTTTGGCTTCATTGAAATATTGTTTCAAACAGGGATCTTAGATCATTCCTTAGTTCAAACCTTTTTTAAAAGAGTGGTGTAATTTTTTTCTACTTTCATTAATTGCCCCTCTATCGGCTCAACCAATCTGTTTGGTTCAGTGGGAAAAATCAGTTGTTGTTGGCTTAAACTTAACAAAAATGGGTCTTCCTTTGGGAATGTTAGAATTGAGAAGTAATTCTCAATAAATTAATTGGATGAAAAATAATGTTAATAAGGAGGCCTAGAGAGAGGCCAGACACACACACAAGTATACAAGTACAATGGTGAGAATAGGTGACCGTATAAACATATTGTGCTAACGGAGAAGGTGTAAGAGATCATGAAGGTTTATTGGTGGCAGGTTTATCTCGCTCCGTACCTAATGAGTTGATTCTAACATTGATGAGGTAAAGATGAAATAAGAGAAATGACGACTGAGAGAGTACCAACAGAAAATGATAGACAAGTGTCATAGAGATAGCAATCAAATATGTATTGTGCGCACCAAAAACTGAAACCCGTTGGGCTGGGCCTCGCTTGGACTCACAACTTATTTGTATAGTGGGTTTGGATTTCCCACAATGGGTCGTTCAAAACACCAAGGCTCAACTGAAGCGCTTTCCTCTTCTCGGGGGCCTGACCCAATTCCTTACTCTGCCCTCTCTGTTTACACTCTTCCTTCCCTTTATTCTCCAACCCTTGTCTTCTCAAAACTTCTTGTATTTATAGCTTCATAGTTTAGTGGAGAGCCATAATTACTTGCCAGTAGGTACAACCGGCGGTCCAGTATTATCGATTGTAAGTGGGTGGTTAGGTGAGAGTGGGAAGCGGTGACGGTGGCGTTGGAACTTGGTTCCCACTTCCACGATAGTTCCCGGCAGCGGTGCCTCTCCGAGGTATGACCGGGTAGGTACAGGGCGGGGTGTTCCGCGAGCTGTGTGTCCGTCACTGCTCGGGAAGGGGTCTGCCGAGAAACGATGTAAAAGCAGATCGTGGCCTGCAGCCCGCGAGGCTCGGGGTGGGCCGCTAGGCAGAGGGAGACCGGCCTCATGGGCCTTATACCCAGGCCAGGGCCCGAGGCCCAGCCCAACGGGTCATGGTGCGGGGACCGTACAATAGCCCCCCCTTGATTCGCTCCCCATTCCCGGGGGTGAATCAAGGATCACGAGGGGCAAATGCCTGTTTCGGGGAGTCGAAGGGTCAGTGCCCGACCATTAATGGACGCATTAATGCGCGTCTCAAAAGACGCGTTTGAAACTGACTGAAGGCCTACCCGCCATCATTGCCTGACGGTTCGTGAACCGAGGCGTCGCGCGTGTGGCAGTTGAAGCGGCGGTCCGCGTGGTTTCCTTCCAGCGGATCATTAATTGCCTCTCATTCTCAGCACCCTTAGATTTTATGGCCTTTGTCCCGACCAACTTCCCCCCAACTTTTACCGGGTAGTGAGTTGCGTGAGTACACTGAACCGGTTGTACGGGTTGGAACTTAACCACCACGACATTAACCACATGTACAGTTTGTGCGGCAAGATTGAGTCCGACTACTACCTAAAGACTAGGGACGCGAGGGTATGGCTTATTTCATGCCTGCCGGACTCGAACCGTAACTCGGCCAAAGATTTCGTTCGAGTGAGCGGCAATTGGTTTGCCGAGGGGTACCCCTGTGCGCTTTCGCCGCGCGACGTTGGTCGGTGACTAGCCTCCATTTACTTTGATGCATTTCTATTTTGGCCCGGTTACGTCATCTCTAACCATTATTTCCTTTGTGCAGAGAGCAAAAGATTCAAGCCCGACGTCAGAGTGGTACACGTTCGGGACTTGAACTTCGTACTCCGGTCGGAAATCTTCGTGCACACGGACGGACAACTCCGAGCGTCCCACCTCATCCTCGGCGTCAGTCCCGTCTACTCAACTTGGCAGTCGTTCGGCCAAGCTTTGCTAGTCGACAGTCCTCTCATTTCATACATCGACGTCCGGCACGCAAACTTCCTCCCCCCAAGGCTAACAGTAGGCGAGGCCCATGAGCACGGTCCTCGGTACATTTGTTCAGACGAGCGACCGCCCGTCTGTGACGAATCAGCCGAGCGCGTATCTGCCGAGCGTAGGAGGCGAGCTCACGAGCAAATCCAGCAAGCTCCTGCTCAGCCCGAGAGAATCGTAGAGCCCGGGGCACTTGTTCGGGAAGGGGAGGTTATAGCCGCAGAACCGACTGACTCCTCGGAAACAGGATCCGATCCGGGTAACGCAATGGTGGCCAGGAGGAAGATGACAATAGACCGCTTCGTCCCGAGTGCCCGGCAAACCGGGCAACAACAACAAGCACCCGCCCGAGATGCTTCCCCTCCCGCTCCCCCACCGACCCGAGTTCAAAAGAGGCCGCGCACTACCGACCAAACACAGGCGGGCTCGGGCAACGTGCCCATCCGACCCTCGGCCGGAATCGTCATCCGGGAACCGGTAACGCAAACCGGGGCAGACCTGGCATCTACTTCCCGGGCTCCGGCGGCATGGCGACCCTCCTTCAAACTCGGCGGCGAGCCTCTCCCGTCGACGGCCAGTGCCCGAGTGTGGGATAAGGGGCATGGAGGCTGTGTGGCGCAAAGTCTGGCGCGCGGCATCCTCTTGCCCGAGGACTTACATGCCTTCACCGAATCGACGGACGAGTCCCTGGGGAGACGTTTGCAATGGCACACCATAGCGGTAACTGTTTCTCTCTTCTCTATGACTCTCGGTTTACCTTTTGATTGTGTATGTGTTTTTTCCATCTTACCTCACAAAGCGGATATTGTGTGGTCAGGCTGTGCAAATGTCGTACGTGGTGGACGGGAGGATGAAGGAGTTGGCCGAGGACGTCGAGCGGGAAAAGGCCCTGAAGGAAGTTGCCGAGGCCACGGCGAAGGAGCAGTTGAAAATTGCCGAGGAGGCAAAGGATGAGATTGCTACAGCCGTGAAGGCCCAAGCGCTTGCCGAAACGAAGCGCGAGGAACTGGAACTCCAGTTGGGGGGCACCGAGCTTAAGTTGGCCGAGGCTCAGAGCTTGAATACAATGCTGGAGGGGCAGCTGACCGACTCGAAGGCGGCGCTGGAGGCTTGCGAATCCAAGTGGTATAACGAGGGGTTCGCGGATGCCGAGAATTCGGCGGAACCGATCATTCGCCAAGCCCATAAGCTCGGATATGAGGAGGGTTGGTTCGCCGCTCTCCAAGCCTTGGGGGTTCCCGAGGATTCCCCGTTGAGGGATCGCAGCAGGATTCCTTTCCCGAGCATACCCAACACCGAGAATCCTGCGCCTCTTGTCATCGACGAGGAAGAGACCTCCAGCATGAGGGAACTGGTGAATGCCATCGACTCTCATGCGGTACCGACCGACATGGAGGGGACCAGCCATCCCCAGGCCGGGGACCGAACCGGGGAGGACATCCAGCCGCCAACTCCTCACGCCGACCAACACTCTCAAGAGGACGCATCCTCCGCCCATGCCGCGGACATCTGAAGCCGACAGCCAGCCCTTCTTACTTTTCCCTTGCTTGAGAATTTTGAATAAACGGAATTGCCTATGTCACCGGGATGTGGTGACAGGATTATTTGTTTACGTTGTCTTTTCTTTATTTTGAGTTGCCGGGTTTTGGCAATGAAACGCTAATTTAAGTTTCACATTGTAATATGAATGCCTTACCGCGTTGCTTGTACGTATTTACCGAGTAATGAACTCTTCTTTGCTGCCTTTTTATTGCGATGTGTCCGACCATGGTAAGGCCTCCAAATGCTAATTTAAGTTTCAAGTGCTCGGTGATAAGATCGAGCCGAGGGTCGGGCTCCCGACCTTAAGAGTTGATCGTCAGGTTTCCACATGCTAGGAGGTTAGGGTCTAAACGACAGTCAGGTTCCTGTCCTTGGAATTAATAGTTCAGGTGTCCACCTGCTCGGTGATAGGGGTCGAACCGAGAGTCAGGTTTCTGTCCTTATAGCGAGTCGTTCAGGTTTCCACCTGCTCGGTGATATGGATCGACCCGAGAGTCAGGTTTCTGTCCTTGAGACGAGAAGGCTAAGGTTTCCACCTGCTCGGTGATAGGGATCGAACCGAGAGTCAGGTTTCTGTCCTTATAGTGGGTCGTTCAGGTTTCCACCTGCTCGGCGATTAGGGTCTAGCCGAGAGTCAGGTTTCTGTCCTGGAGACGAGAAAGATAAGGTTTCCACCTGCTCGGTGATAGGGATCGAACCGAGAGTCAGGTTTCTGTCCTTATAGTGCGTCGTTCAGGTTTCTACCTGCTCGGCGATTAGGGTCTAGCCGAGAGTCAGGTTTCTGTCCTGGAGACGAGAAAGCTAAGGTTTCCACCTGCTCGGTGATAGGGATCGAACCGAGAGTCAGGTTTCTGTCCTTATAGTGAGTCGTTCAGGTTTCCACCTGCTTGGTGATAGGGATCGAACCGAGAGTCAGGTTTCTATCCTGGAGACGAGAAAGCTAAGGTTTCCACCTGCTCGGTGATAGGGATCGAACCGAGAGTCAAGTTTCTGTCCTTATAGTGAGTCGTTCAGGTTTCCACCTGCTTGGTGATAGGGATCGAACCGAGAGTCAGGTTTCTGTCCTTGAGACGTGAAGGTTAAGGATGAACACTGCTCGGTGAATGGAATCGAACCGAGAATTTTGGTTAGAACTGCGCGATGCTGCATGAAAGACATCATTAGTACAACTAGCAAAACACATGCAACATTACTAACAAAACATATACAACATGTGGCGGTTAACTCTATGCTCGGAGAACCGCCCATCAATGATAGTACTTCTTCAGGTTATGGACGTTCCATGGTCGGGGAAGTTGTCTCTCGTCCAGGTCTTCCAAGAAATAAGCCCCGGTGCCGGCCATTGCCGTGACCCTATAAGGTCCCTCCCATGTCTGTGCCAATTTCCCGGCACCAGTGTCTTGCATGTTGCCCACGGCTCTTCTGAGAACCAAATCCCCAGAGACAAACTCCCTCGTTCTCACACTTCGGTTGTATCTCCGGGCGAGCTTCTGCTGATACTCCGCGAGCCGTATTGTCACCAATTCGCGGTACTCTTCCACCTTGTCCAAATACCCCACCATCATTTCGTCGTTTTGGGCCTGATCGAAACCCGCTACTCTTGCACTGCACAGATTCACCTCGGTAGGGATCACGGCTTCCGCTCCGTACGTGAGAGAGAATGAGGTCTCCCCGGTGGACCGTCTAGGAGTGGTGCGGTATGCCCACAAGACTTTGGGAAGCTCCTCGGCCCAGTTTCCCTTTGCTCCCTCCAGCCTTTTCTTCAGCCCATTCACAATCACCTTATTCACGGCTTCGGCCTGGCCATTGCCCTGTGGGTAAGCAGGAGTTGAGTACCTGTTCTTGATGCCGAGGCCATTGCAAAATTCTCGGAAGGCCCGGCTGTCAAACTGTAGCCCGTTGTCAGATATGATAGTGTTCGGCACCCCGAACCTGGTGATGACATTTTTCCATATGAACTTCTTCACTTCCACATCCCGGATGTTGGCCAACGCTTCCGCCTCCGCCCACTTGGTAAAATAGTCGACGGCCACCAAAACGAACTTTCGGCCGCCAGTCGCCTTCGGGAACGGGCCGATGATGTCCAGCCCCCACTGTGCAAAAGGCCAAGGACTGCTGATCGGGTTCAGGTGGCCCGCGGGCTGATGGATCAGAGGGGCGTGCTTTTGACACTGCTCGCACTTAAGCACATACTCGGCGGCATCCTTCTGCATTTGAGGCCACCAGAACCCCTGAGTCATGGCTCGGTGCGCCAATGAGCGTCCCCCGACATGGCCGCCGCACACTCCAGAGTGGAGCTCCGCCAAGAGCTCACCCACCTTCTCCGGGCGTAAGCACAAGAGGTACGGCCCTCCAAAAGACCTTCGATACAAAGTCCGGTCTTCTGCCAACCAATACCGAGGAGCCATCCTACGGATCCTAATGCCCTCCTTCTTGTCACTCGGCAGTAGGTCGTCGGCCAGAAAGTCGACAATGGGGTCGATCCAGCACGTGGCAGGGGCTGCGATTGCCGTGACGTTGATCCCTGTAGTTCCCGAGTTGCTCGTCACACTGATGTTCGGCTCCGAAATAAGCTCGACTTTGATCTGCCGTGGTATCTCCTCGGCCACTGAGGACGCCAGCGTGGCTAGGGAGTCAGCGTGTCTGTTCTGGGTTCGGGCTATGTGGGAAACTTTCACCGTGTTGAAGCTGGTCATAACCAGCTTTGCTTGTTCTAGGTATGCTTTCATCCGGGGATCTCGGGCCTCAAAACTGCCCTGCACCTGATTAACCACCAAACGCGAATCCAAGTATAGCTCAATATCCCGAGCCCCCAGGTTCGAAGCTACTCTCAGTCCGGCCAAGAAAGCCTCGTATTCCGCCTCGTTGTTGGATGCCCTGAAACTCAATCTGAACGAGTGTTCCAGCCGTATTCCTTCGGGGGTAATCAAGACTACTCCTGAACCGGCCCCCGTGGAGCTCGAAGCGCCGTCCACAAATATCTTCCACGGTCGAACCTCCAGTCGGCAAACCCTCTCTCCCTTCTCTCTGGGCGAAAATTCAGCGATAAAGTCCGCAAGGACCTGGCCTTTCACCGAGCTTCGAGGCCTGTACCGTATGTCGAAGGAGCCGAGTCGAGTCCCCCATTTGGCTATGCGGCCCGTGAAATCAGACCTCTTCAGCAACGACTGTAATGGGTACTCGGTTAAGACGTGCACGGTGTGAGCTTGGAAATAGTGCGGCAACTTCCTTGTGGCGTGTATCAGGGCCAGTACGAGCTTTTCCAAAGGCAAGTACCTCGTCTCGGCGTCGACGAGAGTTTTGCTGATGTAGTATACGGGTTGCTGGATCCCTTTGTCCCTCAGCAACACGGCACTCACGGCGTGCTCGGATACCGCCAGATACATGAATAAGTCCACACCTGCCTCCGGTGCCGCGAGCATGGGCGCTCGCGCTAAATAAATCTTCAGATCCACAAAGGCCCGTTCGCACTCCTCGGTCCACCGAAATCCCGTCCATTTCTTCAGCAGTTGGTAGAATGGTCGGCATCGGTCTGCGAATTTTGAGATGAACCGGTTAAGGGCGGCCAGCATCCCGGTTAGAATTTGCACTTCCTTCGGGTTGCTCGGTGGTTTTAGTCTTCTCACAGCCTCTATCTGGTCCGGGTTGACTTCAATCCCCCGTGTACTGATCAGGTACCCCAAGAACTTCCCGGCCCCTACGCCAAACGCGCACTTCTCCGTATTAAGGCGCAACTTGTTCCGTCGGAGAACCTCGAAAACCTCCAGGAGGTCCCCCATATGCAAGGCTTCCCGTTTGCTTTTAACCACCATGTCGTCGATGTATACCTCGACCGTGCGCCCTATCTTGTCTCGGAACATTCTCGTCATCATTCGTTGGTAAGTGGCCCCGGCGTTCTTCAGTCCGAAGGGCATCCTTGTGTAGTGGTAATTTGCCTCCGGGGAAATGAACGCCGTCTTCTCTTGATCCTCGGGCGCTAGGGCGATCTGGTGATACCCTTGGAAAGCGTCCAGAAAGCTCATCCTCGGGTGCCCACACGTGGCGTCCACCAGCTGATCAATCTTCGGCACGGGAAAAGGGTCTTTCGGGCAGGCCCTGTTCAGATCGGTAAAATCGACGCAGACCCTCCACTTGCCGTTCTTCTTCTTTACTACCACGGTGTTCGCCAACCAATCCGGGAAGATGATCTCCCGAATCACCCCCGCCTCCTTCAATCTCTGAACTTCCACTTTTACTGCCTCGGAGTGCTCCCAGGCTGATCTCCTCGGCCTCTGCTTTTTAGGGGTGAATGAGGGGTCAACTCCAAGTCTATGCATGATGAATTCGGGATCCACCCCGGGCACCTCGTACGGACTCCAAGCGAATACGTCCACATTCTGTATTAGGAGTAGCAACATCTCTACTTTTTCCCGGTCCTTCATGCTCTCCCCTATTTGGAAGTACTTGTCCATGTCCGGCAACACCTTCACCCTCAACATGTTCTCGGCACGCGCGACCTCCTTATCTGGCGGGCCCTGTAACTGCTATAAAGGCGTCCCTGACGACGAACCTCTGGGATCGGCCTGACCCTCCCGGTCGGTTTGCTCCTTCTTCCAATCGACCATGGCGATCAAGCATTGCCTGGCCGCCTGCTGACTCCCTTGTATCACCGTGACACCATAATCAGTATGAAACTTGACCCTCATGTGCAGAGTGGACGGGACAGCCCCCATTGCATGTATCCATGGCCTCCCAAGAATCGCCGTGTAGGGGGAGTATGACGTAACCGCGAAGAAGCTTACCATCACCTCCTTGCCCCCCATGTTCACGGGCAGAGAGATTTGCCCCTCGGGCGCCACCATCTTCCCATCGAACCCAACCAGTGGAGTGTTGTTCTTCGACAGGTCCTCATCCCTCAACCCGAGCCCCCTGAATAGGTCCGGGTACATAACATCAGCTCCGCTTCCCTGGTCTATCATTATCCTTTTCACAACGAAGCCGCCAACCCTTGCCGTTACTATCAGTGCGTCGTCGTGCGGCTGAATGGTTCCCTCTAGATCACTGTCGTCGAAAGAGATCGGCTCTCGGGTAGGTCTGATCCTCTTCGCGGCAGGCGGCACGCCCGTACTCCCCTCTACCGATATCACCGTCAGCACCTCCTTCCCCTTTGCCGTTGAAATGCCCCTCGGGGCGACGTGGATAACATCAATTATCCCAAGAGGGGGCGGCAGGGGATTCCCTCTGTGTGGGGCGCCATGCCCCGTTCCTCTCTCCCCGGCGTCCGTCACAAAATCCTTGAGGTGTCCTGCTTTTGCCAACTGCCCGAGATGGTCCTTCAGCACTCGGCACTGCTCGGTAGTATGCCCCCGGTCTTTGTGGTAGGTGCAGTACAGGTTCTGATTTCTCCTAGAGGGGTCGCCAGCCATCCGGTTCGGCCATCTGAAGTACGGCTCGTGCTTGATCTTATCCACGATTTTATGCACGGGCTCCTTGAACGTCACGTTCACCTCCCCTGCTGGTGCTGCTGGCTCTTGAATCCTCAAATTTCCCCGTGCCCTCTGTTGAAAACTGCTCAGCCGAGGACGATCAGCCACCTGTGCTTTGCCTTTGCTCTGTATCTTATCGTCTTCCAACCGCTTGTACTCCTCGATGCGCCTCATCAGCTGCCTCATGTCCTCGGGAGGCTTCTTAGTTAACGACTCTCTCAACCCCGAGTCGTCAGGCAATCCCAATCTGAAGGTGCTCGCCGCAATCTTCTCGTTCCCTCCGCCAATCTCGTTGTAGAGCTCCCAGTATCGGTTAGCGTAATCCCGGAGGGTTTCCCCTGCCCTCATCTTCATAGACAACAGTGCGTCCACCGGTTGTTGCTCTCGGCTGCATGTCACGAAACGGGAACCGAACTCCTGTATTAGCTCGGCGAAATTGTGAATGGAGCCCTTGCGCAACCCGTTGAACCACCTTAAGGCCGTGGGACCAAGGCTGGAGGGAAAAACCTTGCACATCAGAGCGTCATTGCGGGTATGCAAAGACATCATCTGGATATAGTGGCTGACATGCTCTACGGGGTCTGTTTTCCCACCATACGAATTGAAAGGCGGGCGCGTAAACCTGTCCGGCATCGGTGCACGCTCAATATCTGCTGAGAATGGTGACCGAGCAGCCCTGCGCAATGCACGGCTCATAGCATCTATGGCTGCATTCCTCGGCCGTCCCTCTGGAGACTCCGAGCCTCGATTACCGTACTCCCGCGATCGAGAGCGGTTTCGCCGCCGGTGAGACTCTGCTGAATGGGAGCGGTCTCGGCGGCGACGGGACTCCCTCGAGTGCGAGCGCTCCCTGTGGTGGCGGGATCCTGATTGATTCGATCCCACCCCGCGTCTTTCTCCCTCGGCGCCTGGCCCTCTCTCTCGGTCGTCTTGACCGGCTCGGCGGCGCTCGTTTCGGGCTTCCAACTCCAGGTCTTGTACTAACCTCCGAAGCCGCTCAAGCTCTTCATCCCTGACGTCGTGCTGCCTATCCCGGGAAGCATGGGATGTCGTTCTCCCCGTTTGATACGACCTTTCTCCAAGGCCGGACCGCTCTTCCTGTTGGTCGTGAAACGGATCCTCGCGTCTCTTCTGCCTCTGTTCTCGCCAGGTGGAGCCCCTGGAAGACCCTGCCGAGCCACTCGCGGCGTTACCTCCTGACATCTTTCCTGTATACGAGCCTTGGCAGAACCACTGCTTAGTAGGAGTTTCCCACAGACGGCGCCAATTGTGCGCACCAAAAACTGAAACCCGTTGGGCTGGGCCTCGCTTGGACTCACAACTTATTTGTATAGTGGGTTTGGATTTCCCACAATGGGTCGTTCAAAACACCAAGGCTCAACTGAAGCACTTTCCTCTTCTCGGGGGCCTGACCCAATTCCTTACTCTGCCCTCTCTGTTTACACTCTTCCTTCCCTTTATTCTCCAACCCTTGTCTTCTCAAAACTTCTTGTATTTATAGCTTCATAGTTTAGTGGAGAGCCATAATTACTTGCCAGTAGGTACAACCGGCGGTCCAGTATTATCGATTGTAAGTGGGTGGTTAGGTGAGAGTGGGAAGCGGTGACGGTGGCGTTGGAACTTGGTTCCCACTTCCACGATAGTTCCCGGCAGCGGTGCCTCTCCGAGGTATGACCGGGTAGGTACAGGGCGGGGTGTTCCGCGAGCTGTGTGTCCGTCACTGCTCGGGAAGGGGTCTGCCGAGAAACGATGTAAAAGCAGATCGTGGCCTGCAGCCCGCGAGGCTCGGGGTGGGCCGCTAGGCAGAGGGAGACCGGCCTCATGGGCCTTATACCCAGGCCAGGGCCCGAGGCCCAGCCCAACGGGTCATGGTGCGGGGACCGTACATGTATAATAAAAAGCTAAATAATAATTAGAATATATATATATATATATATATATATATTTTTATGAAAGAAAATTTCATTAAAAGAAAAACTAAGGGATTACAAGAGGGGCAGGACAAATCCTGTTCAAACAGACTCCATTACAGTCATCTTCAAAAACTCTTAAAACATCCACAGGTGGACTAATAAACTCAATACAATCTTCTTCTTGGCTATAGCTCATCTTAGCTAGAGTGTCTGCAACTCGATTCCCTTCCCGATAGCAATGTTTAAACTGTATCCGGCTGAATTAGGAGCTGAGTAACCTGCAATCATCCAATATAGGAGATATAATATTGTTCACATAGTGATTATTACTGAAGGCATCCACTACCGCTCTAGCATCTAGTTCAACAATTAGAGCTGCTATGTTAAGTTTGCAACACATAATAAGACCCTCCCTTAGGCCCCACATCTCGGCAATGAAACTGTTGGTAATTCCTATGCGCTTGGTAAATCCCGAAATCCACTTCCCACTATCATCCCTTATCACTCCCCCACAACCAGCCACTCCCAAACTTCCAAACACCGCCCCATCTGTATTGAGCTTCATCCACCCAACAGGGGGTTTTTCCCATCTAATTCTTTTAACACATCTATGAGTCATCAACCTAGGAGAAGCTATACAGTGAATGAACTCCACTATTTGATTCAGAATATCAACATGGAGCTGCTGGTTCAGCCTTTTTCTTTGAAAAACGAAGTTGTTCCTACACTTCCAAATATTCCAAACAGCAAAGGAGAACAAGGTTTTCCACGGTGGATTCATAATGCCTGATGTGCTTCTTTGATTTCCATTCCTGTTAAGCCAATCCAACAACTCACTTCTCCAAAACTCATGATCAACTTCTGCTCTTTCCAAATGATTCCAAACCGCTTTAGCCCAAGGACAATCACGAAGAGCATGTAAAATTGATTCCTCCACTTCTTGACAAATAGGACACACAGCTTCTTCACACACCCCTCTCCTCATAAGGCAACTCCTAACCCCAATACTATTATGAGCACACATCCAAATAAATGTTTTAACTCTTGGAAGGGTGTTTGCTTTCCAAATCCAGCTAGCACTGAATTTTGGACTCTCTTCATGCTCCATCGCAATCCTATAAGCACTTCTCAAGTTAAAAGTCCCGTGAGGGGAGTTAGCCCACGCCATTTTATCACAACCTCTGCTTGTAATCGCAATAGGAGTGGCTTGTATCAACATTTTGATATCCAATGGAAGCTCAACCGAGAGTCCATTCCACTCCCAGCCCGTGTCTTTCATGAAATCCTTAACTACCAACTTATTTGCTTCCCGAGAAAAAGGCCCTTGAATAAGACTTTGAAGGGGGCCCTTACTCAACCAGCTGCTATACCACAAGCTCAACTTACTTTCCCTTCCAACTGTCCACCTACTACCCTTCTCAAAAGTGCTCATACCTTTCTTCATAGCTGCCCATACTGAAGAACAAGGAAGACTATTGGGGTTTGCAGCACTCAATCTCCTTCCCGAACAGTACTTCTTACTTAAAACTTGCACCCAAGGCACATCTCCTTCGATGTGAAACCTCCAATTGAGCTTCGCAAGAAGCGCAAGATTTCTTCCTTTAGCCGCTTGCAATCCAAGACCCCCTTCTTCCTTTGATTTAGTAACCTTTTGCCAACCAATCCAATGAATTTTCTTTGATGAGTCCGAAGACCCCCAAAGGAAATTGCGATTTACTCTATCTATCCCATCCAATATTCTGCCAGGGAGGTAAGAACACTGCATTACATAAGCTGGAATAGTAGCCGATGAAGCTTGAATAAGAACTTGGCGGCCAGCCAAGGATAACAAGCTCGCTTTCCACCCCGAAAGCTTCTGTTTTACTCTATCAAGAACAAAGTTGAAATCCTGAGAAGACGAGCCAGGTTGCTTCAAAGGAAACCCCAAGTATCTACCAAGCAAAGAAGTGGATGTAAATCCAAGGATATCACATAATGATTCCCTCGTATCTCTATCCACATTAGGAGAGAAATAAACTCTCGACTTAGCTTCACTAACAGTTTTCCCCGAGATACTACAAAAATCATCTAGCACATCTCGAATTGCTGAGCAATTTATGTAATCCGCTTTAGCGAACAGCAAAAGGTCATCCGCAAAGAATAAATGGGAGAAAGATGGACCACTTTGTGAAGCCTTGACTGGTTGCCACAGCTTAGCATTACATTTCTCTTCTATTAGCTGCCCGAGGAAGTCCATGCACAAGATGAACAAATAAGGGGACAAGGGGTCCCCTTGCCTTAACCCCCTAGAAGGGTAGATAGGCTCAAGAGCTTCACCATTGAATAAAATAGAGGTAGACACAGTGGATACACAACTCATGATGATGTCCCTAAGATCTGGCGGAAGGTTTGCTCTAACAAGCATTTCCCTAACAAAACTCCACTCAATCTTGTCATAAGCCTTTTCTAAATCTATTTTTATGGTCATGTACCCAGTATTCCCCTTCTTCCTGCTCAAGGAATGGATAAGTTCCTGAGCAATTATCACATTATCCATGCCCTTTCTTCCTGGCACAAACGCCGTTTGGAGGGGAGAAATCAACTTACCCAAATACGGTCTTAATCTAGCCACAATGATCTTAGTCAACACTTTATACACAGTATTACACAAGCTTATGGGCCTCTAATTACCCAACGACTCCGGACCTTGGATCTTAGGAATTAAAGCAATGTGAGTGCTATTAAGGTACTCAGCAACTCTCCTTTCAGCAAAGATCAGCTTTATTTCCTCCATAACTGACCTACCCACCACAAGCCAAAATCTCTGGAAAAACCTTGCATGTAGCCCATCCGGGCCTGGGGCTTTAAATGGTTTTAGAGACCACAAGGCTGCCTTAATATTAAAGCGTAATATTAATTTATTATTACTATATTTCTGTTAAACCACATCAATATAGCATTTTGGTCCATGCGGTCCACTTCGGTTTATTCGGTCTATTTTCACTTTGCCAATGCTTTGGGACAAGAGGTTTGTATAGAAAAATGAGTTGGTTTATTGACAACTGTGTCATATTGTTAATGTAATGTTGGTAGGATCTTGATAAAATTAGGAAAAATTCTATCTTATTAGGAGGGAGTTTCACACATATATACATTTAGATTAGACTAGAGTATAAATTCTATCTTGTATATATATTAAAAAAAAAAAGTCTTGTATTTTTTTTATATAATATAAGTGATGAATTTACTTATATATGCTTCATGTTTAGGTCATTTAACATAGATAATTAACCTTTTGTAAGTAGCAATAGTAAACAAATTTCAAGCACACATTCCGTTATTTACAAAATCTCACCTTATATAATAATTGAATATAAAAATAAAATGCATTAAATTTCCTTGTAAAAAAAAATTACAAAATTTAAAACACTTTCAAATAACAAATATAGGTAGCTTAATTTAGAAAATCTAATATATTGTATTAACTATATTTTGTTAGAACAATCACATCATTTTGAGAAGGATTTGGGGCTAATACTTAAGTATCATTTACTATTTTAATTTTTTACTTAACAAAAAAACAAAATCATTAAATTTTTTTGCGCATTGCGCAAGTTTGCAACTAGCGTATATAGTGTATATAAAAGTTTAAACAATGCTATTATATAATTATGAGCCGAATTGAAAACAATATGTTTAGAATGGGTTGTGATGGTTTAGTCATTCCATTACTACACATGAAAACTTGTAAAAATTACTAGCCTCATCACACACGCTTTCTGCGTGCAATGAGGCTTTTTTTTTTTTTTGGAGTTTAGTGTTATAATTTTCCATTTATCCCAATTTGAGGTTTATACATTTGGTCACTCAGGATTGTTATAAGACTAGCTTAAAAAAATGAACAAATTAAGATGAGAGAAAATTGTAATACGAGAGATTTAAAGATGTAGTGCCTGCTTATTTGAAGGCGGTGGAGCAATTAGAGAAAGAGAGACAAAGACAACGACAAAGGGAAAGAGAAAGCAATATAACATGGTATATTCATACATTCTTAATTTAGTTTTGAGTGATTGCCTTTGAAATTTGTAAGAACCAAGGAATAGATGTGTACAATTGGATTTGTTTTTTTAGAATTTGGAGAAGAAAGAGAAAAGACAATAAAGATGAAGAGACATGTAAAATGAAATAACGGCTTGTTATTGGAAGTATAAAAACCATTTGTGAGGATGACTACTTATTTTGTTCTCATTTTTAAATAAACATCGAAGTTTATCAACCAAAAAAAAAAAGTTAATGGGAATATGAGAGTAGATATGTTCGAGGAAAAAAAAAAAAAACCTTGTACGTAACATTTTTATATGTCTAATCTTATTAATTAAACTTTCTAAATAGAAGAATTTAATAGTATTTTGAGTATCAAACAGATGAAATCCTTTAAATAATAGTATAGATATAGTCCTATAAATAAGGTGTAAAAGTATTATTTGATCTAGGAAAATGCTATAACTACAAACAATTTTACAAATTTTTTTACAAATTACTAATGTGGTGGATGATTATTGGTAAGTAAAAAAGTGATGTTAATAATGGGTTCAAATGAGAACAAGTAAGAATTTACCACATCAACAATTTGTAAAAATATTGTAAAATAGTTTGTAACTGTGGTAATACTCTTCGATCTATTAAAAAAAAGTTTTGGATCTCATTTGCATCGTTGGAATAGCAACAAATCAACAATGCCCAACACGTCGAAGATTTCAGATGTAAACAAACTCATGATTTCACTAAAAATGGATAGATCATACAAATTTTAATGATCAAGATTTAAAAAAATCGGATGGTTAAGAAAAACCACCAGCATAGATCCTAACAATCCAAAAAACTACCCAACCATAAGGCCAGCCGGTCAACCAGTAGATAGATATGTCACCACAAGCGAACCACATGTCACCATCCCAATCTCCCTTACCTTACTACCGCTACATTGGCGACCTAAAAAATTGGAATCGCCAGTCACCCTCTGTTACTATCTTATTAACCACTTCTTTCTAACAATCCTCTCTTTCCTTTCTCTCACTACTATTATATGCTTTAAAAAAAAATTTTATTATTACCCATTTCATTTCTCTCATGCATATACATTATTTCATTCAATTCTTGCACTTTTTGATCTGGGTTTTTCGAATTTTGATTTGCATTGTCAAATATTTTGGGCATGGACATGTGCTTGGTTCCTTTTAAAGTCCCAAAAATGCTGGGCTACAGTTTTCTTTGTGGCAAAAAAACCGGTTCTTGTGATTTGTTTGTTTTGCAGGATTTTAGTCTTGGATCAAGTGCTTGAACATTTGGGAAAGGACAGCTAGTTGTTGCTGTATGAGCTTTTGGTGTTTGTTTGTCTAAAAATGAAATCTTTATCGTAAAACTGTGAGCAATGTGTGTAGTTTGAAGGGTTGGTAACTTGGTATAGCCTTATAGGGAAAAGTTTTTGAAATCTAGCTAAGGAAAGGTTTTGAAGCTCTTTCTTGTTTTTGCATTTGATTGTGGTTAATGGGTTAGGATTGGAAAAGAGATTAATTAATGGCCCCAGGAACTGAGTTCTCGCCTCAGACAAATGGTATAGATGGTGGGTCCATGAAGGAAACTAGTGTGTTAGCCATGGAGGATCAGAATAATAACAACAACAACAACAATAATAATAATGATGATGACGACTCATTGGGAGGCTTGGCCTCAACGAATATGAGGAAACCCCCACGAAACCTCTCTATAATGCGGCACTGCACCAGCTCTACTTTCTTGGCTGAATCAGTGAGTATTATTAATACCCTTTTTTATTTCTCTTTTTTCTTTTTCAAAATGTTATTAAGTTGGTCTAATGGTCTAATAGCCCTTTTGCACTTTGATTTCAAATGCTACAGTTCTGTAATACTTTATCAATAATCAGGTTATTTTAGGAAATGAAATGTGTTCATTTTAGAGCCACAATTTTTTTTTTTCACAATTGCTATTTCAAATTTTCAAGTTGTTAATGGTAAATAAAAAAATGGCAGCAAATATAGACCAAGTGAAAATTAATAATAACTTGTCAACTCAAGAAATTGTGAAACATGTTGTGTTTGCAACATTATTGTTTCTTGATTGAGATCCTTGGATTAATAGAAGGATTCATGATTTTTTACTAGTCTAGGGGCATTATGGACCAAGTATCTGCATTATTGTGTCAAGTTTTGTTATATTACAAAAGGCCAAATGGATCTTACAAGTTAAATAAAACATAATGTTGGATTGACTCTATGGATCTCAAAAAAATACACTTTCAAGCACCATCTTATTGCATTGACGTGTTTTTCTAATTGATTTTCAGGATGGGGAAATTTGTTTGGCATTTGAGAAAAGTCTTCACATAAGAAAAACTAATTACTGCTGTTCATATAGTTATTTTGTTGCTAAATTCCCTTCTACAAAATGCTTGGTTATAGCTTCCTTCATATTCTTAGGTTGCCAGTTTCTAAGAAATAACCTAGTGTCCTAAGCATTAGCCTATTAATATAATCTTCATTGAGTCATCTTAGTAATCTGAAGCTCTCAAAATTAGGAAAAAAAACTCATTTTCTAGATTTGGTTTTCTATTGAAAAAAAATATAGAGGAAAAAAAAAACTTTGTGTTTGTGTATGCATCTTCTATGATCCTCTCTTTAATATGCTCACAAATCACAATGCTAGTGTTTGTGTTTCTGTGTGTTTGGGCCCGTGCACATGCATGTGGATTGTCTTAGGTGGAATATAACCTGTTTACTTGGTGCAAGGCTTTTTTTTTTTTTTAACGAGCTAGTGCAAGGCTTTTAAAAGTTGAGTTTATGTCTTCTCATAATGCATATCTTTAAGATAGACTTTCACTAATTATTGCTCTATGCTAATTTGTTGTAGGAATCAGAAATTGGGTTTTTAGGCTTGAAGTCACCATCAGATGAGAAATCTGGATTTTTACCTATATTTCGCTCAGGAAGCTGTTCTGAGAAAGGGCCAAAACAGTACATGGAGGATGAGTATATCTCTGTAGATAATCTTCGTCAACATCTTGGGACAACTGCAAAATTCCCTTCTCCTTGTGCATTTTATGGGGTGCGTCTCATGCTTTTAGATAAGTGTAAATCCGCTACTTAGATGAAACACTATTAATATTTTTCTAATTGGAATAAATTTCATAGTAATATATCCCAAAAAAAAAAATCTTATTAATAACTTTTGGCACATTAAAAAGTAAATTTATGCATCATGTTCTCTCATTCATTTGCCAAACTACATGTGATTAGCCATCTTATCATCAAAATTTCTTTGGTATTTTGTTTCTCATGATAAAAATGGCAATTGTAAGCTACACAATGGGGGAAAAGCCTTCCCCCTCCACGGACATACCACTTGGCTATAACTATAAGGTGTAGTGGTGACTCTTTCTTGGACTTTTTTTTAGCATATATCTTTTATCCTTCCTAGAAATTGGTCTTCTTATGACCTATTAGGGCCTAGACAACTAAGAGAATTATATAAAATTCCTTGTTCACTCTACCTAGTAAGTCAATAAACTAGTTGAGGTCATGTACTGAGGTTTCTTTTATTTCTGCAGGTGTTTGATGGACATGGTGGTATTGATGCAGCATTATTCATCAAAAAGAATATACTTAACTATATCGTTGAAGACTCCAATTTCCCAACTGGCACAAAAAAGGCTGTTAAAAATGCATTTGTGAAGGCTGATCATGCATTTCTTAATGCCTCCTCTCTTGATAGTTCCTCTGGCACCACAGCATTGACTGCCCTAATCACAGGAAGGTTAAGGACTGTAATACTTCATTTCTACCTATCACTATTGACTCTAACTTGGTCTTGATGTTTCTGGGCTCTCATTGATCAATGAAGTTGATAACAACATCAGGGGTTGTTTTTAATTTTATGATTTTTTCTTTATTGCAATCATTTTCTTAACATAGTAATGTTGCAGGACCATGTTAATTGCTAATGCTGGAGATTCTCGAGCTGTGCTTGGCAAACGGGGAAGAGCAATTGAACTCTCTAAAGACCATAAACCCAACTGCACCGCTGAAAGATTAAGAATTGAGAAACTTGGTGGTGTCATATATGATGGCTACCTCAATGGTCAATTATCTGTGGCACGTGCTCTTGGAGACTGGCATATAAAGGGCTCCAAAGGTTCAAAAAGCCCCTTAAGCTCTGAGCCAGAATTGGAGGAGATCATCTTGTCAGAGGAAGATGAGTTTTTGATAATTGGGTGTGATGGGTTGTGGGATGTGATGAGCAGCCAGTGTGCAGTTACAATGGTGAGGAAAGAACTCATGATGCATAATGATCTTGATAGGTGTTCGAATGCACTTGTTAAGGAGGCTCTCCAACGCAACACCTGCGATAATCTCACAGTTGTTGTGGTCTGTTTCTCCCCTAATCCACCTCCTAAGATTGAAATTCCTAGATCCCAAAAGAGGAGGAGTATATCAGCTGAAGGGTTGGATCTTCTCAAGGGTGTCTTGAATGATATATGAACAATATTTTCTAACAGCTTGTATAGACCAAATTGGAGTGTATGTATCCTTTGGTGGGGCATTTTTTTTTCTTGTCCTAGTGCTGCCCCTTGCTGCGGCTGGATATTGTTGATTTCTTTTAACAATCATATTGTACATTTGAGAATCGACATACTTCTTAGTTACTTGAATTTTGGAACTTTTCATTTGTACTGTTGAAAAATCACTGGTACTAGTCTCAAACTAGCTTTCGCATTAATTTAGGATTTGAATAATAACACTTACCATAGATAGAGCTTCCAAATATTGAGTTTGGGTAAACTTTTAGCAATATTTTTTTGTAACAACTAAGCCATAACAAAATATCACAATAAAACCCAATTTACCTATCAAAAGTTACTATCTTATTTAATTATTATAATAATAAGTGGTAGATTGTTCCTATTAAAAAAAAAAAATAGTAAGTGGTAGATTATGGTGAACCCATGTGCGAGTTGGTAGGCATTGTAACTTTGTTGCAACTAAAATGATATAGGGTAAATTACATATTTGGTCATTATCCTTTAGACTATATTTCAATTTGGTCTCTAACTTTTCAATTGTATCAATTTGATCCTTAACATTTTAGTGTCGTATCAATTTAGTTCCTGACGTTATATCTAGGATGAAAATTGTTGAGATGGCAAACGATCGAAATAAAATTTTAGTTTATTGTCACATTAACATAAGCTAATTTTTTATTTTAGCTATTAGACATGTCATCAATTTTCATTCAAAAGATAAAGGCAGTGACTAAATTGACATGTTACTAAAAAGTAGGAATCAAATTGACACAATTGAAAGGTTAGGGATCAAATTGAAATATTATATATAAGATAGGGACCAAATACGTAGTTTACTCAATGATATATTATGATCGAAGTTATTAATAGGGTAAATTTCACAAACCTACCCTAAGGTTTGTGATAATACCAATTACGTTCAAAACATTCTAAAACCTACCAATTTAGTCCTCAAAAGACAATTTTATCCCTAACATTTTTTTTTTTCCTCTTCTTCCCCTTTCTCTCTTCTGTCACTGTTCCTTTCCTCCTCTCTTAAACTATTTTTTCTGAGTTCTCTTTCAAATATCTCTCTCTAATTGGCTAAACCCATAGCCTAGCAAACTTTAAAGGATATAACCAAAACTTTCTCAAATGATATAAATCGCAATTTCGTCTAATAAGTACTAATTATGACTTAGGAAGCAAAGAAATTTGACAATATAAAGGTGGTCAACAGTCAGAAGGAACCTCAGAAGAAACTTTTTCATCTCCCAAAGATCAAGCCTTGAAACTTGAGTCTTGACATGACCCTAGAGACATATACAGAGCAAGACCAAAACCATCTTCATTTTGTAAAATTACAGTTTTGTCCTTAACAATGTCAACCACCACATCCCTGATCGCCACACTCCAGCCATGGCGTGATTTCCTAGACCCAACCTCGCTGAGCTTGCCACCATCTCTCTCCGACGCCACCAGCTAGTCGATTGTGATCTTCGGTGAGCAAGAAGAAGACGAAGAAGATTGGTTTCAACCTCGTTGAGCTTGCCACCATCTCTCTCTGACGCCACCAACCAGTCAATCGTGATCTTTGGCGAGTAAGAAGAAGACGAAAAAGATTGGTTTTTGAAATGGGTATTTTCTGATTTGGGTTTAGAGAAGAGAGTTTAAGAGAGGGGAAAAGGAACAAAGACAAAAGAGAGATAGGGAAAAAAAAAATAGTTAGGGATAAAGTTGTCTTTTAAGGACTAAATCGGTAGGTTTTAGAATGTTTTAGACCTAATTAGTATAACCCTGCCGTTCAAACCCTTTCTCGCCTAGACCCCCAAGCACTTTGTGTATGGAGAGATGCTAATTCAATTACAAGACTTTTGACAAAAAGTTTTAAAGAAAATAATAGTTGTGTATATCGAAAATGACAAATTAGGTATATGATGATAAAGAGCTTTTACTAAAATTAGTGTCAATAAAAATAATGTCACACTATACGAAGTCAACAATTATGAACTGCTAAAACGTTTGCTCATTAGAGACCAAACTGCTAAAACATTTGGGCATTGGCCTATTGGACTAAATCAAAAAAAATGGGCCCAAATATATCTTCTTCTTTTTTTCTTTTCTTTTTTTTCCACTGAAATGATAGAAACTTCCTCTTTTCTTTGATACAAATATGTCATTGAACAATATCAAGTCTGCTAAAAAAAATAAAAACAACCTGAACAGTAACGCAAGCTCCTCTTTTATTCATTTTTTCACTGTATCTGTATCTCTCGGCCTTTTCTTCTTCGACTCTCAATCTCAAACACTATACTCCCGGACCCGCCTCGCTAAACCGTACTCTGCACAAGGTTCTTGGCGGCCGATTGAAAGGTATCCTTTTCTCTCTTGGTTTGTGTGTGTGTTTTGGTTTGCTCCAAATTTGATGCGTTCTGTTCTGTTTTGTGAATTGAAAATGGGCATGTATATGATGCCCCAAGTTAAGTGTAGCTAGTTCTGATATATCAAACACTATTTATCTTTTCTTTACACTTTGAAGCTTGGGTATTTGTCATTTTTCCTATTTATCAATGCCTTTTTTGTCGGCTTGTTGCTGTGGTTTCAAGCTACCGTTTTTCTTTCCTCTCTGTTTCTGTTTTCTTTAGTATATACTTCCTGTGTGCTGCATCCTATTTTTTCTGTTCAATGAAATCCTTAATTTATTTTTATCCAAAAAAAAAAAATTTGGTACTGTCATTGTTAGCTTTGTGACTTTAGCTTTTCCTTTTGGCAATTAGTTTATTCCAAAATTTTCATTTTGAATGGTGGGTGTGATTTATTTTGATAGGCATTCATCAAATTCATGTATTTTTTTATCAGGGTTTTCTAAAGTATTTCTTGATTGATGAAGTTTAGGTGGTAAATGCTACAAGTTATGTGTTAAAGTTGGCATTTTGACTTTTATTGAGTGGAACTAGTATTAGTTTTCATAAAATAAAAATTAAAAAAAAAAAAAAATTGTTTGCTGTGACTCTCGCCTCACGTTGATAACATTTGAAACTGATTTAAAATTTTGGGGTTTTTTTTTTTTTTTGGTGTCTAAAGTTTGATGAATCATTGCTATATCACCTTAAAGTTTATTTGGGAGTTCTACTTTAAAAATAAAAAATAAAAAAATAAAAATCTTTGCACAATTAGCATTGATATATATATATATATATATATATATTTTTTTTTTCTTTTTAATTATGATGTGGAACCTCACCAAGGCAAGGCCCTTTGGACCCACCCTAGAGAGTAAATCACAAATACACAAGCCCACCTGCCATAACCGTGTATCAGGGAATCCAAGGGAAACTCCTAGAGGGGATTGAAACTAGGATATCTGGGTTTACAGCTTATCTCAAGCCTCCTACCATTAGGTTGCACCCTGACAGGTACAATTAGCATTGATATTCATAGTTTCATTTCAATCCAGATACAAGTGTTCCATGGATCTTTTATTTTCTAGTGAAATTAAAAGACATAATGTCTCTGGTTAGGATTATGTGATGATCCAGATAGAATTTTGTTAGAGTAGTGCTGCATACTTCTCTTTGTAGCTTGTGTAGATTTATGTTAGGATAGTCACTGTTCTAGATTTATATGTATTTATTTGAGCATTTTGGACTATAATGCTTATCTCTTGTTATCAAAGCCCATTTTTGTTTTTAGTGTTTGTATTTCTGCAGAAGGTTTATTATACTGATGAAGGTATTCAAGATGCAATTTGTTATTTCACTTTTTTTATTGGAGACTTTTCTGCAGTCCATGAACTATGATGGGAGTTTGTAAATGGCTGTTTAGGAGGTGATCTTTAGGCCATTTTCTTTGTTGTGATTTTTACCATTGTACTGCAGTGCAATTTCATAAACTGCAGCATCAAGATTTGTGGAGCACCACTTGAATTTGGAAAAGCTCTATGTATTAGGCATTAATTGTGGTAATTAAAAGCTTCATAGTCAATTTTTTTTTCTTTTATTTTGACATCTTTTTAGTCTTCTAGCCATGAATTTGGAAGAGGAAAAATTTTAGCTCCAAATTGGTTTGGAGCTATCTTTCTCCAACCCACTATGTGGCAATCAAAGAGACCATCCACGTGTTGTTTTAGTCACATGACTTTTTTAGCAAGTCAAGTAACATGATTATATAAATACACATGGATAATCTTATAAATTGCCACATAGTGGATTGGAGGAGTATTCAAACTAGTTTGGAGCTAAACTTTGTCCTTTGGAAAATTTGTACTGTAGGCCTCACAAAAGATGTAGATATTGCAAAGTACATGATATCATGTTAGATATGACAGCAATTGCAAATTTGATACGTGAACACACTGTCTGATAGTTGGTAAATTTGTATGGTAGAAAGTTCAAAATATTATACATTCCACATTGCCCTTGTGCCTTGAAATTGGGTGGTGAAGCAAATTTCGTGCTTCGAACATGCCATGCTTATAATTTCATGTTACTCATCCAACTAGGATATATGGGTGATATAGGAGATGCACTTTGAATTTGAATCTCTTCTTTTTGGTGGAAATAAGACAGTTCATTAAGCATTCTTTAGTGCAGCATGATTTACAGCATCAAAACAGACTTTTGCATATGCCTTATGAGTTTATGCAAGATTACAAGGTTTGTGCTAAGAATGATTTCTTTTGGAGTTTAACATTAGCAACTATTGAGCATTTTGGAGACTGAATCAAATATAGAATTAAAATCACTAACCAATTTCCCCTTTCCTTGTGTTTTTGTTACATATCTGTGCATGTTGATGTGATCAGTATCTTGTTCTGCTATGGTATAATTAATCAAAGCTTGTCAATGAGCTTTGGCCTAGACAGTTGGGAAAAAGACAATTTTGAAAATATAACCACTGGGATAATATGAATGCTGGAGAAATCACTGTTTCAAAAATATGAGTGTCAAAATGAAAGAATATTTTTGTGTAGTAGTGAAAGGTTAAAGATGGGGTATATTTCAAAAGTAGGGATGAGAATGTTCTGAGATGTTTAGTCAAAACATGAGCACAGCAGACTGCATCTTTTGGCTTTGAGGCCATGTTGATCTACTTGTCACATTAACCCATTATTATGAGTGTCATTAGATGCTATGAACTCATGTTTCTATTTTCATGAATGATGCCTATTGACATATAGAATTTGAGGTACCTGCTAGATGTATGTGAGAGTATACTTGATATTAGGCAAATGATGCTATTGCTATTTATCAGTTGATTTATTTGCTGATGATAATGGGAAATGTGTACTGAACTACTGTGCTGCATTTCAAATGATACCTAAGACACCTACAATATTTTGGCAGGGTGCAGTGTAGAGAAAGGGTAGAGGAAGAGGAAGAGGAAGAGGAGCAGGCATGTCAACCCTAAAAGAGATCCTAATGAGGCGGCCCTTGGCGGCAACTATCCGGCTGACAGTGCCAGCTGGAGGGGCCCGACCCGCACCACCTGTGGGCCCAGCACTGGGTCAGTATCGACTGAACCTGATGGCCTTCTGCAAGGACTTCAATGCCCGCACTCAAAAGTACAAGCCTGACACCCCTATGGCAGTCACCATCACAGCCTTCAAGGACAACACCTTCGAGTTTATTGTCAAGTCCCCCTCTGTAACCTGGTACCTCAAGAAAGCAGCTGGAATCGAGTCTGGCAGCTCCCGCCCCAGCCATGTGGTTGCCTCCTCCATTACCCTCAAGCACGTCTACGAAATCGCCAAGATCAAGCAGTCTGATCCTTATTGCCAGTACATGTCCTTGGAGTCTATTTCTAAGTCCATCATTGGGACTGCAAATTCTATGGGGATTAAGGTTGTCAAGGATTTGGATTGACTATGTTAGACATTTATTTTTGACCTTCTAGGGTTTTGCCCTTTCAATTTTTCTTTAAAAGATTTGCTTCAGTTGTCATGTTTTATTTTCGGTTGAAGTTGAATGATTTTCTTTTTGTGCTAATGAGTAATGACTTGATAATAAGCAATGGAACTAGTTACTTAAAAATGGAAATATTGATCGATAACCTTCAAGGAACTTGTTTTCAAAATGTGTACAAATCATATTGAATCTTCTTTCGTTTTAGTTTAAATGTCGAAAAAAATTTATGTTCTTTAGACATTGTTGGGTCTTTTAAAGTCAACTAAAACGAAAGAAGATTCAATATGATTTGTACACATTTTGAAAACAAGTTCCTTAAAGGTTATCGATTGTTGCTTTAGACATTGTTGCTTTTGTATGATTGTTTAATCTAGAATTGAGGAATTTGGTGACCTACTAAACAAATTGAAGTAGCTTGAGTAATGTGAAGAATGTAGCTTCAATCATGTTACTAGGCTGAGCTAATGTTTGTAGTTCATAATTCTAGGATTGTATTGCACCATTGGGAGTGGATCTGGTGTGTGTGTGTGTGTGTGTGTGGAGATAAGATTCAGTATTAGTGTGCTAGTATTGACCCCATAATAAGAGTGCATATGTGCAACAATTCTGCTGAGTGCCCGAGTGCATACTGCATATTGAAGGTTGAACAGCAAACCTGGTTCAGCATTCTCCTGTCTAGTTGAATAAAGTTTTTGTAGATTGTGGATGTTGCTTGAATTCTGATACCCTGTGACTTAAGATTGTTGATGGAATGTTACGTATCTTGTAAACTAGGTTTTAAAAACTTGCTATGTCAGGTTTTATGAGAGTGAAGCTAGTGACATTGACTTATCTGAAAAAAAATAGTAACATGTCCCACTGTTAGACCTGCTGTGCTTATTTGTATTATGTGTGTAGGTTTACATAGAATAGAGGTAACCATTTTGCGTCATTGCTTTTCTGTTGGCTCTAATAACGTGTATTATATGCCTTGCTAGATGGCTTAGGAGACTTCTTCTTGTTCTACTTGATTTAAACCCCGACACATGAGAGCATGTTAGAACAGGCTCCTCAAAGTGGTGCTTTTGTTTTGTGTGTTTCCAGTCTTGGTTTTCTTAGATGGATTTGCCTGCCTCTATCTATTCAGGGGTTTGGCAAGCCATATACATAAGCTGCCCGTCAAAAGGTACCAGCTTCGGCTCCTAGAGCCAGAGCTTGTGGGCTAATTTGTCGGTGTCAGTATCCAGCAGCGCAACAATGTATCTCATTTGGGGATTTTTTTTTTTCCGTCAAACTTTTATAGTTGCAATTAAAACAAAATATGGATTCATTTATGACATAATCAAAATTAGAGGACTGAAATGATAAAAGTCAAACTTAAAGGATTGAAAGAAAACATTTATGCATGATAAAAACCTAAAAATTATGCATTAATCAAAATTAGTCATGTTATAAATTATAAAAATAGTTAGTGAAATTTTTGTATTTTTAAACTTACTTGACTTAAAATAGGTTGCGACCAATTACCTTACATGTTGATTTCTATTAAGCTAATAACAATAATAAAATTTTGGCTAAAATGCAAATTACATTCTCCAAGTTTAATTGAAATTCATTTAAATTCTCTAACTTTAATTTTCGTTCAATTGGATCCTTTAAGTTCCAAAATTATTCAATTCAAGCCTTTCATTTAATAATTTCAATTTATAGGGTCAATTCCATAATGATTTTTTTTATTATCAAGTTAAAATACCGATCAATTTTTAATTTAGACACGGTTTGAACCTGTATATTTTATTCGACAATAAGATATTTTATTAGTTGAGTTAACTATATAATAAGATATTTCACCACTTGAGCTAACTAAAATCTACAATAATGAACCTTTAACATACCGAAAAAGTCCATTTATTATTTTTATATGATGAGTGAATTAAAAAAAGTAGACAACACCAAAATAATAATAAGCAATTAAGAGAGTAATAAAGAATATATTTCAGATATAAGGATGGAAAAAATTTATATGGATTGACCATAACTAGTCTATTGAGGATTCAAAACCGAATCCAAAAATTGACTCCAAAAATTTAGGAAGGTTGTTGTTGAATCTTATCCAAAATCATATTATTTTTGTCACTTCCAGAATCTATGGTAGAATCTCACAGAAGCAAAAAGTTTCATTTACCGAATGTTTTAATTGGCATTTAGAGTAGATTTTGAACCATCAAAGTTTTCGCTGGAAATTGTAGTTACATTTTAGGAGGAAAAAAAAAAAAAAAAATTAGTCTGAATGCTTATTTTATTGAGTTCGTTATATAAATAAAAAAAAAAAAAACAACAACAACAACACTTATGTCTATTGAGTTCGTTAAAAACACAATAGTTTGGACACCATTTACTGAAGCTGGTTAGTTATTTTTATTTTATTTATAGAAGCATTTAAGAGGAGAATTAGAATTAGAAAGCTCAAAATTTGAATGGTATTGTGGAACGATGGCAGTTGTCATTGTCTTTCTTGGACCTTCCACGCCTCCACGGTTCACCATGCTTCAACTTCATGACCCATGACCCCATTAATCAATAATTTATCCAACGCAGCAACCCCTCTTTTGAGAAACGACACCCCAACCTTCCTTCTCTCTCTCTCTCTCTAAAATATCTGGTAAAAGACTGGAATAGTGTAGGATACAGAATCATAGAATCTGATCTCATTTATCATCTTCTCCATCTCATCCTTCTGTTGCAGCCATCTTTGTTCACTCCCATCCCATCAACAAAAAGACAAAAAAAAAAAAAACCCAATTTTTATTGGCCTGGCACGAACAATTACAATCTCTTAACTTCAAAGTTTGAAACTTTAAAATCCCCCAAATCTGAAAACTGGAACCCAAACCCACAAACCCCATCTGCCTATCTCTCTCACACAAACAAACTTTAAACAACAGCAAGATCAACAAAAATTGAAGCAGATACATAGTTGCCGTTGCCATGGGATTTGACAAGGAAGCAAGCTCATCCTCCCTTGTCCTAAAAGTCCCTCCTTTCCCACGAGAAGACACACCACTTTTAGCCAAACCTCGCAAACTCTCTTCCCAATCCAAGACCTTCGCCAATGTCTTCATCGCCATAGTTGGCTCAGGCGTGCTTGGCCTTCCTTACACCTTCAAAAAAACCGGATGGGTCTTCGGCTCTCTCATGCTTTTCTCTGTAGCCCTCCTCACCTACCACTGCATGATGCTTTTAGTCCAAACACGTCGCAAGCTCGAGTCTACCCTCGGCTTCTCTAAGATCAATTCCTTTGGTGACCTTGGTTTTACAGTCTGTGGACCCCTCGGTCGTTTCTCTGTTGATGTCATGATCGTTCTCGCTCAAGCTGGTTTCTGTGTCAGCTATTTGATTTTCATAGCAACCACTTTAGCTTTTCTCTTCAATTATGAATATAGCAGCTGGGATTTTGGTTTGTCACCGAAAAGTTTGTTTCTTTGGGCTTGTTTCCCTTTTCAGTTGGGGTTGAATTCGATTCCAACACTGACCCATTTGGCTCCTTTGAGTATTTTCGCTGATGTGGTCGATTTGGGAGCTATGGGGGTTGTGATGGTCGAGGACGTGATGATATTTCTCCAGAACAGACCAGCCTTGGAGGCTTTTGGAGGTTTGTCTGTTTTTCTTTATGGTGTGGGTGTGGCTGTGTATGCATTTGAAGGGGTAGGAATGGTTTTGCCGTTGGAATCAGAGGCAAAATACAAAGACAAGTTTGGGAAAGTCTTGGGATTGTGTATGACTTTCATTTCTCTATTGTACGGTGGATTTGGAGCTCTGGGTTACTTCGCTTTTGGTGATGAAACCAAAGACATTATCACAACCAATTTTGGTCAAGGATTGATTAGCATTTTGGTTCAATTGGGTCTTTGTGTGAACCTCTTTTTCACCATGCCTCTGATGATGAACCCGGTTTATGAAGTGGTGGAGAGGCGCTTTTGTGACTCTAGGTTCTGTTTGTGGCTAAGGTGGGTGATGGTTTTGGTGGTGAGCTTGGTGGCTTTGTTGGTGCCTAATTTTGCAGATTTCTTGTCTCTTGTGGGGAGTAGCGTTTGTGTTGTTTTGGGGTTTGTGTTGCCTGCTTTGTTTCATTTGTTAGTGTTCAAGGAAGAGATGGGTTGGAAAGGGATTGTTTTGGATGGGTGCGTTCTGGTTTTGGGTGTGGTTATTGCAGTCACCGGAACCTGGTCTTCCCTAATGGAGATTCTTGCACCCAGAGCCTGATTAGCACAGATTGATGTGCCAATTATATTTGACACTAAATTACTAAGTGTATGAATTCCATTACTCTGTCTATTGTAGATTACTAGTATTATTTGTATAATAAAAGGATTAGTTTGTGCAATTGCCATATTTTGGAGTGATGATCATTGATTCCATTCAATCATGATACAATACATGCTTTGTAGATATTTCCAAGCCTTATCACTAATTTTTGACATTTTAGCATAGATGTCGCGTTACTTTATAAAAGTATGCACGTTCATACAACCTTTTAACTTTATTCCGTACCTCTTCTTACGGAGGAAGAGTACTAAAAAGTAAAAATCACTATAAGGTGGCGTTTGGTACGGGGAATCCACATTACTCTCGGCATCCAGATTCCTAGGAATGTGATTCCTAGGAATCACATTCTTAAGAATGTAGCTATTCCTATGTTTGGTTTATTCCTAAGAATCTTAAATAAATTATTTATTTTTCCCATTCTATCCTTAGATTTGAATGTGAACTACCAAGTCATTTAAAAAAAAAGGTTAAAATTGTCAATTTATAAAAAATACAATTTCCTTTAAGCTTGGGAATCTAGATTCCCACCTGTTTTAAAAGGAATCCACATTCCTACTGAGAGGGGTTTAAGGATTCCCCTGGCATTTGATTCCCTAGCATGATTTGCAACCAAACATGGGAATCTTTAAACATTCCCAGGAATCCTAAAACATTACCCTGTACCAAACGCCACATAATAGTTGGAATGACTTATCAGCGTTACTTACCCAAAAAACAAACATGGAATTATGCATGGAATTGAAAACGAGTTAACAAAGAAAAAAAAACGTTGGTACTGATATGGAAAACAACCCTTGAATTGAAGAGGGTGAGAATGAGAACAAAACTTGTAGATGGGAATGGAAAATCCTAAAGAGTAAAGATGGTGGGGGTGGTAATTAATAGAGAAAGGCCTTCACGAATTGGTCTGCTGCATGTCGTTTTCAACTTTCAAGTCCCCCTAGCCGTGTTGAAGCTTCAAAACCATTTTCTTGTTCCGTTTTTGAAAGTAGATAGCCAATATCGTGTCTTTCCCTTTATTTATTTTTTTCTTCATTATATTTTTTTTTATTGGATAGATAAGTATTTGTGGCTTTGTCGTATCCATATCAATGAGTTCGCGATTTGTCGCGCACCGACAGACTCTTGCTCTTGCTTGGTTGTTATCCATCTCTCTGCTTGGTAGGCTGCTCGTGAGTCGTGACAGACGTACGTGATCGCATAACAACATCAGTTTTGTTTTGGCTTGTTTTTCGACGGTAGAATACAACATTGTCAATGTGATTAATGTAATTATTACCTTTTTAATATCTCGGTTTATACGTTAGCAGTAATCAAAACTATAAGGAGGATCAAGAAAATAGTGTTGACAGCAAAGATATTAAGCAAGATTTATGCAAATCTTATGCATCCATCATTATGTGAGGATTATAATATGGTAAAATTTGAGTTAAAAATTAGTTGTAACTATCAAGTTCAAGGAATGTGCTGTACATTTTTGTGTACATAAATGCATATGTGGGCAAGCTATTCCATGGATTAAGAACCTATCTTTTACAACCTTTTTCATTAGTTCACTCTTTCAATTACTACCATTACAGCTGCACACTGCACAGCCAAGGTAGGTCCA
Source organism: Quercus aquifolioides (assembly GCA_019022515.1). Taxonomy (NCBI): domain Eukaryota; kingdom Viridiplantae; phylum Streptophyta; class Magnoliopsida; order Fagales; family Fagaceae; genus Quercus; species Quercus aquifolioides. The sequence goes on along the minus strand of CM032334.1, from coordinate 57,858,968 downwards.
TCTTTAATCCTTGGCCCTTGAGATTTTAAACAATGTTACCACTCTCTGTTTAATTATGAGTTCTGCCACTTACCAGCAAGATACTGAAAGATTCTTACACTACAGAACAAATGCAGCCGGGCAGGCCCATTTTTTAACAGATTTAAGCAATATCACATAAACAGTTGAAGGTTTTTCATCTAAATGCCAACATGCATAGTCCCATCAAATCTCATCTTCAATATTTCATTCCTGATTTTTAGAGTTATTGAATATATGAAGTTGTGCACTAAAATTTAATAGTATGTGTACGGCACCCATACCTGATCCCACTTGGGCCATTTATTCTCATACGAAGATATGGCCCATACTCCTATTCTCTCCCTCTCTGCAGGCCCATCCCGAAACTACACAAAACGCTGGCCCAAGGTTCGCCTCCTGTTTATGCTCGGTAAGTCCTTACCAATCACTGTTGCGGACGGCGTCTGAGCATGACGTGCAGGGTATGCCCGGCATTGCCTTTGGGTGCACCACCGCCGAGCATATCTGCGGAAGTGGGAACCAAGTTCCGAAGCCATACTCACCGTTTCTCACTCCCACCTAACCACCCACTTATGTTCAATAACACTGGACCACCCGCTGCACTAACTAAGAAGTGATCATAACCTCTCCACTAATTTAGAATTATAAATATGAGAAGCTTGGGGAGAAGAGGGGGTTGGAAAACCCAGTGTAGGAAACCCAAACCCACCATACAAATAAGTTGTGAGTCCGAGTGAGCCCAAGCCCATAAGCTCCATTTTCGGTGCGCACAATTGGCGTCGTCTATGGGAATCTCCTACTAAGCCGTAGTTCCACTGAGACTCAATCCTGGGGAGGGAGATGTCTGGGAGACGCTTTAGGAGCGACGCTGAAAGCGGTTCAACGGGATTTTCTCGGGGATCTTCTTGGCGAGAAAGAAGGCAGAAGAGACGTGAAGACAGGGACCGCGAACGAAAAGAGTAGTCCAGCCTCGGGGAGGGGTCATACCAAACGCAACAAACGATTTCGAATGCCTCGGGGGACCGACAACTCGATGAGAGAGACGAAGAGCTTGAACGGTTGCGCAGGCTAGTAAGAGACCTGGAGTTGGAGGCGGAGAACAGGCATCAAAGAAGGGATGGAGATAACCGAGAAAGAAGAGCCAACACCAGGGAAGATCGTTGCCAAGCTGGGTCAAACCAATCTAGGTCTCATAACCACCGCGAACGCTCCCATTCTCGAGAATCTCGTCGGCGAAGGGAACGGGCTCACTCGTGGGATTCCCGCCAACACCGAGACCGTTCAAGATCGCGGGAATACGTCGACCGAGGTTCAGATTCCCTAGAAGAACAACGGCCCCATAATGCGGCCATGGATGCGATGAGTCGCGCGCTACGAAGAGCTGCCCGGTCCCCATTCTCAGCTGACATCGAGAGGGCCCCAATGCCAGACAGATTCACGCGCCCTCCTTTCGACTCCTACGATGGGAAAACGGACCCAGTAGAGCACGTCAGTCATTATATCCAGATGATGTCTCTACACACCCACAATGACGCACTGATGTGCAAGGTTTTTCCCTCGAGTCTTGGTCCCACCGCTTTGAGATGGTTTAATGGGCTGCGAAAGGGTTCTGTCCACAATTTTGCCGAGCTTATACAGGAGTTCAGCGTCCGGTTTGTAACTTGCAGCAGGGTGCCACAACCGGTAGACGCGTTGTTGTCCATGAAAATGAGGATAGGGGAAACCCTCCGTAGTTATGCTAGCCGGTACTGGGAACTCTACAACGAGATCGACGGGGAGAACGAGAAGATTGCTGCAAGCACATTTAGGATGGGGCTGCCCGAGGAATCCGGGCTAAGGGAGTCACTGACTAAGAAGCCTCCCGAGGATATGAGGCAGTTGATGAGGCGTATTGAAGAATATAAATGGCTAGAAGATGACCGGATGCAGAGCAAAGGCAAGGCGCCGATGATGAATCATCCCCGGTCAAGTGTCTTTCAGCCGAGGACCCCGGGGAATTTGAGAATTCAAGAACCAAAGGCGCAAGTAGGGGAGGTAAACGTGACGTTGAAAGAGTCGGTGCACAAGATCGTGGATAGGATTAAACACGAGCCATATTTCAGGTGGCCGAACAGGATGGGCGGTGACCCCTCCAGGAGAAATCAGAACTTGTACTGCACTTATCATAAAGACAAGGGACATACAACCGAGCAGTGCTGGGTTTTAAAAGACCATCTCGGGCAGCTGGCCAAGGCAGGGTATTTGAAGGAGTTCGTACTAGACGCGGAGGACCGGGGGACAGGGCAAGGAGCTACTCAGAGGGGCAACCCCCATCCACCCCCGCTCGGGATAATTGAAGTCATCCACACTTCACCAAGAAGTCTCGCCTCGGCGAGAAAAAAGGGGGTGCTAAATGTGGTCCCAGTGGAGGGAAGCTCGGATGCACCACCGGCGGGGAAGAAGATGAAGCTTACCCGGGAGCCTATCGCTTTCGGTGATAATGATCTAGAGAGAACAGTCCAGCCGCACGACGACGCATTGGTGGTTACCGCCCGGGTAGGCGGGTTCTTGGTGAAAAGAATGATGATAGACTAGGGAAGTGGGGCCGATGTGATGTATCCAGACTTGTACCGGGGGCTTGGGTTGAAGAGTGGGGACCTCTCTAAGTACAGCACGCCTTTGGTCGGGTTTGATGGGAAAATCGTAATACCCGAGGGGTAAATATTTATGCCCGTGAATATGGAGGGCAAGGAGGTGGTAGTGATGTTTATAGTGGTGACTTATTTCTCCCCGTACACAGCGATACTCAGCAGATCGTGGATCCACGCAATGGGGGCCGTCCCATCCACACTGCACGTGAAAGTAAAATTTCCTACTGAGCATGGTATTACTGTGGTGAAGGGAAGCCAGCAGACGACGAGACAATGCTTAATCACCATGGTCATTCAGAGGAAGGACGAAGCCGATCAGGGGAACTGTGACCGGCAAAAGGGGCCGCTGCAGGGGGTCCCGTTATAGCAATTACAGAATGACCAAGGAGAATTGGGGGGTGGTGGTGCCGAGGAGATGATGAAAGTAAGGGTACTTCCAGATGCCGACAAGTGTTTCCACGTAGGGAAAGGCATGGACGAGTAGGAGAAGGTGGAAATGTTGTTGCTTCTCATACAGAACGTAGACGTGTTTGCATAGAGTCCATATGAGGTGCCCGGGGTGGACCCCGAATTCATTGTCCATAGACTTAGAGTTGACCCCTCGTTCCCCCCTAAGAAGCAGAAGCCTAGGAGATCGGCCTGGGAGCACACCGAGGTGGTGAAAGCGGAAGTCCAAAAGCTAAAGGATGCTGGGGCGATAAGGAAATTTTTCTTCCTGGAATGGTTGGTAAATACCATGGTGGTAAAGAAGAAGAGCGGCAAATGGAGGGTTTGCGTGGACTTCACGGATTTGAACCGAGCATGTCCAAAAGACCCTTTCCTCGTGCCCAAAATCGACCAATTGGTGGATGCCACGTATGGGCACTCGAGAATGAGCTTTCTAGATGCTTTTCAAGGGTATCACCAGATCGCCCTGGCGGCCGAGGACCAAGAGAAGACGGCGTTTATCTCACCGGAAGCTAATTATCACTACACGGTGATGCCTTTCGGACTAAAGAACGCCGGGGCCACGTACCAACGGATGATGACAAGAATGTTCCGAGATATGATAGGGCGCACGGTTGAAGTGTACATTGACGATATGGTGGTGAAGAGCAAGCAGACAGCACGACACACGAACGACCTTCGGGGTGTTTTCAAGGTTCTTCGACAGCACAGGTTACGTCTGAACGCCGAGAAGTGTACGTTTGCCATGGGGGCCGGAAAATTCCTGGGGTATCTGATCACCAAGCGAGGAATAGAGGTCAACCCCGACCAAATTGAGGCCGTGAAAAGATTGAAGCCACCGAGTTGTCTGAAAGAAGTGCAAGTGTTAACCGGGATGCTAGCTGCCCTTAATCGGTTCATCTCCAAATTCGCAGATCGATGCCGACCATTCTACCAACTTCTGAAGAAATGGACTAGATTTCAGTGGAACGAAGAATGCGACAGAGCTTTTATGGATCTGAAGGATTATTTGACACGGGCACCCATACTAACGGCACCAGAACCGAGTGAGGACCTATTCATGTACCTGGCAGTATTCGAGCACGCCGTGAGCGCCGTGCTACTGAGGGACCAGGGAATCCAACAACTCGTGTACTACATCAGCAAGACTCTAGTTGATGCGGAGACGAGATACTTACCTCTAGAGAAGCTTGTGTTGGCCCTGATACATGCCACGAGAAAGCTGCCACAATACTTTCAGGCTCATACGGTTTACATCTTGACCGAGTATCCCCTACAGTCGCTGTTAAGGAGGTTAGACTTCACTGGCCGAATAGCAAAATAGGGAACTCGGCTAGGTTCTTTTGATATACGGTACAGGCCCCGAAGTTCAGTAAAGGGCCAGATCCTTGCGTATTTTGTCACCGAGTTCTCGCCAAGAGGGAAGGGGGAGATAGTTTGCCACGTGGAGTCTCACCCGTGGAAGGTGTTCGTGGACGGGGCATCGAGCTTCACGGGAGCCGGCGCGGGGGTTGTCATAATCACCCCGGAGGGAATATGGTTAGAGCACTCATTTAGATTGGGCTTCAGAGCCTCCAACAACGAGGCAGAATACGAAGCCTTGCTGGCCGGACTGAGGACGGTTTCGAGTTTAGGTGCCCGGGAAGTAGAGGTGTATTCAGATTCGCGTCTTGTGGTTAATCAAGTTGAGGGCAATTTTGAAGCCCGAGATCTTCGGATGAAAGCATACTTGGAACAAGTGAAGCAAGCTATAACTAGCTTCAGCACGGTAAAGGTCTTCCAAGTAGCTCGGACGCAAAATAGACACGCCGACTCCCTCGCCACGCTAGCGTCATTAGTAGCCGAAGAGATACCCCGGCGAATAAGAGTTGAGCTTGTTCCAGAGCCAAGCATCATGGAAGTAACTGATCCAAGAGCTGTAGGGATCGATATCACGGCGATCGTATCACTTGGGCCGTGCTGGATGGACCCCATTATGAACTTCCTAGCCGAGGGCCGGCTCCCATCTGACGAAAAGGTGGGCAGAAAGATCCGTAGAGTGGCCCCTCGGTATTGGCTATCAGAAGACCGAACGTTGTATCGGAGATCCTTTGGGGGGCCTTACCTTTTGTGCTTACACCCAGAGAAGGTGGACGAGCTCTTGGCCGAGCTTCACGAGGGAGTGTGCGGCAGTCATGTGGGAGGACACTTGTTGGCGCACCAGGAAATGACTCAAGGTTTTTGGTAGCCTCAAATGTAGAGGAACGCCGCCGAATATGTACGCAAGTGTGAACAGTGTCAGAAGCATGCGCCCCTAATCCATCAGCCTGCAAGCCATTTGAACCCGATCAGCAGTCCCTGGCCTTTTGCACAATGGGGGCTGGATATCATTGGCCCATTCCCCCGGGCGACGGGTAATCGAAGGTTTGTCCTGGTGGCTGTCGACTATTTTACCAAATGGGCGGAGGCGGAAGCTTTGGCCAATATCCGGGACATGGATGTAAAGAAATTCGTATGGAAGAATCTAATCACCAGGTTCGGGTGCCGAACTCTCTCATATCAGACAACGGGCTGCAATTCGACAGCCGTGCATTCCGTGAATTCTGCGGTGATCTCGGCATCAAGAATAGGTACTCGACTCCAGCGTATCCCCAGGGTAACGGCTAGGCCGAGGTGGTAAATAAAGTAATTGTGTACGGGTTGAAAAAGAGGCTGGAGGGTGCGAAGGGAAACTAGGCCGAGGAGCTGCCCAAAGTCTTGTAGGCATACCGGACAACTCCTAGGAGATCCACCGGGGAGACCCCATTCTCTCTCATATACGGAGCAGAAGCCGTGATACCAACCGAGGTGGATCTGTGCAGCGCACAAGTCGCGGGATTCGATCCCGGCCAAAAAGATGAGATGATGGTGGGACGCTTGGACCGATTGGAAGAAATTCCGTGAAGTGGTGACTATACGACTCGCGGAATATCAGCAAAAGCTGGCCCAGAGATATAGCCGAGACATAAGAACAAGGGAGTTTGGCACCAGGGATTTGGTTCTTAGGAAAGCCGTAGGGAATATGCGGGATACGAACGCCGGGAAGCTGGCGCAGACATGGGAAGGGCCTTACAGGGTCACTGCCGTCGCTGGCGCAGGAGCGTATTACTTGGAGGACCTAGACGAGAGGCCACTTCCTCGGCCGTGGAACGTCCATAATCTTAAGAGATTCTATCACTAATGGGCGGTACTGTAAATTGCAAGGTTGATGTAATATTGCACGGTTTTCACTAATGAAGATAATGGCGTTCATCTGGCTACACTCTTTCAATTTCTCAGTTCGACTTCAATTGTCGATCATAAAATAACCTTAAGCTACAGGTCTTAATAAGGACAGAAACCTGCTTCTCAGTTCGATCTATATCGCCGAGCAGGTGTAAACCTTTAAATTGACACTAAGGACAGAAACCTGCTTCTCAGTTTGATCTACATCGCCGAGCAGGTGTAAACCTTTATACTATATCTAAGGACAGAAACCTGCTTCTCAGTTTGATCTACATCGCCGAGCAGGTGTAAACCTTTGTACTTAATCTAAGGACAGAAACCTACTTCTCGGTTCGATCTATATCGCCGAGCAGGTGTAAACCTTTAAATTTACACTAAGGACAGAAACCTGCTTCTCGGTTCGATCTATATCGCCGAGCAGGTGTAAACCTTTAAATTTACACTAAGGACAGAAACCTGCTTCTCGGTTCGATCTATATCGCCGAGCAGGTGTAAACCTTTAAATTGACACTAAGGACAGAAACCTGCTTCTCGGTTCGATCTACATCGCCGAGCAGGTGTAAACCTTTGTACTTAATCTAAGGACAGAAACCTGCTTCTCGGTTCGATCTATATCGCCGAGCAGGTGTAAACCTTTAAATTTACACTAAGGACAGAAACCTGCTTCTTTGTTCAATCTATATCTCCGAGTAGGTGTATACCTTTATACTTAATCTAAGGACAGAAACCTGCTTCTCGGTTCGATCTACATCGCCGAGCAGGTGTAAACCTTTAAATTTAATCTAAGGACAGAAACCTGACTCTCGGTTCGTTCTACATCCCTGCCTTACGAAGAAATAGGATTCGACTACCCAAACCATTACAACATAAGTACGAAGCAAATGAACAGCACAATAAATATCCCAAAACTAAATCATCATATTAGAAATTAAAGCAGTATCCCGACCACAAAACCAAGTGGCCATTTTAGTGTTAAACGTGATAAAGACAAAAAAAAAAAAAAAAAAAAAGCGATTGTTCGGTCACCACAGCTTGGTGACATGGGCAAACCAACTAAAAACAAGAAAAGCTTCATTAAAGAAAGAAGTCACGTTTCGGCAATTAAGAGGCAGAATTTGCAGGTTACTCCCAAGCGCTGGTCTCCGCGAAATGCTGCTGCATCAAGGTCTGAGGTGGGTCTTGGCCGAGTTGATCTCCAGAGCAGGGGTGGCTGGCCACTTTCGTTTCCTCCAACTCCACGTGAGAATCTATCTGCTCCACCAATTCCCTCAGGCTGGTCGTCTCCTCTTCATCAATGGGCCTTTGAGGGTTCTGCGAGCTATGAACGGAGATCGGGAACAAAATTTGGTCAAGATTTCTTAGAGGGGAATCCTCAAGGACTCCCAAAGCCTACAAAGCGGCCAGCCACCCCTCCTCAAAGCCCAGCTTCCGTGCATCCCTTATGACGGGTTCAGCTGAGTTCTCCGCATCAGCAAATCCCTCATTGTACCACTTGCTCTCGTTGGCCTCAAGGGCCACTCTCAGGTCGGCCAGCTCCTTGGAACGCGCACTGTTTATGCTCTCGGCTTCCGCCAACTTGAGCTCAGTCTCTCCCACCTTAACCTGCAGCTCTGAGTACTTCTTTTCTGCTGCCACCCTCGCTTTCTCTGCCGCTGCAGCTTTCTTCTCCGCGGTCGAAGCAGCCACAGCTTTTTCCTTGGCGTTTACCTCGGCAACATCCTTAAGGGCTTTCTCCCGACCAGCGTCCTCGGTAAGATCATTAACACGCCTATTAAGTATGTATGCCAGCTGCGCGGCCTAATGAAGTGATAAGAACGGGCACCAAATCCCCGAAGACAGAAGATTAGTAAAAAAAAAAAAAAAAAAAAACTTACCGCGACGGTGTGCCACTGTAGCCTCCTTCCCATCGACTCATCCATGCCCTCTTCGAAAGCACGAACGTCCTCGGGCAGCAGAAGGCCTCGCGCTAGGGTCTGGGCAATGTGACCACCTGCTCCCTTTCCCCAAACATGCACACTTGCGTCCAAAGGGAGAAGTTTGCCATCCAGCATGAACGAAGGCTGCCACGCGGGTACGGCGTGGGAGGACGCCACATGCGCCCCGGTTTGAGCCGTAGGTTCAAGGATTACAATGCCACCAGATGGCCGGGGAGGGGTATTAAAAGGCACATCACCCTGATCGACGATCGTCTGTTCGGTTGTACGCTGCTTTTTTCTTTGCCAACCGGGGGCTGTGGACAGAGGAGGGGTTGGCTGCACCCCTGTTGCTGCAGCTGCTATGCGGCAGGCCTGGCTCCAGGAATGAAACGGCTAATCGTCATCGTCTTCCGAGTCACCATCTCCGCTCCTTGGTCGTGATCAGTTTCAGGTCGGTCGGGAGATTCTGCAACTGCTTCTTTGACGTCCGGGGCTGGGGCTCCTTGGTCGATGGGACCTTTTAGTTGAACGGGAGCTTCTTGCTGAATTTGCTCGTGAGCTCGTTCTCGGCGAGCTCGGGACACACGCTCGACTGATTCGTCCCGTACGGGCTCTAGCTCGTCAGAGCAAATATACTGAGGACCTTGATCACGGGCCTCAACTACTGTAAACTTCGGGGGGAGGAAATTAGCATGCCGAACGTCGATATAAGACAAGAGTGGGCTATGTACCAGCAGGCCTTGGCTGAAAGCTTGCCAGGTGGAATACACGGGATTAACCCTGAGAATCAGGTGGGATGCTCGGAGCTGACCGTCCGAGTGGACAAAAATCTCGGACCTAAGCACGAAGTTCAAATCCCACACATGCGCGACTCTAACATTAGGGACAAATACTTTACCATCTGTGATAAACCACACGAATAAGCGTCAGAGTGAGTAAAATGTTCACAATGCGATATAAATGTACGTTCATGCATGAAATTAAATAATAAATGAAAACAGGTCAGTGATCGAAACGAACCCACTTCGCGCCTGGTGAGGGGGCAGGGAAATTCACTGGCAAACCAATTGCCGCGCACCCGAACAAACTCCCCGGCGGAGTTCCTATTTGAGTCAGGTAGGCAGGAGATCAGCCGTACCCTCATATCTCTAACTTTCAAATAATAATTCGTTTTCTTACTCCCACATAAACTATACATGTGGTTTATGTCGTGCTGATTCAATTGTAAACCGTACATCTGGTTCAACCGACTCACACAACTCATTACCCGGTAAAAATTGGGAGGGGGTTGGTCGGGGAACAACCCATAATACCTAAGGGTGTCTATTAAAAGAAGGTTTACGGGAAATCTCACCCCACCCTCCAAAACCGCCATCAAAGGAAAAAAGGCAGTATTGCCCCCTCTATGAAGAGCGATATCACTCTCAGGGCAATACGCCACCTCCACATCGCTGGGGATGTCAAAGGCCTGCCTGAAAGAGGCTAAGGCCACGTCTGTATCTAGAAGGTATGAATATCCCATCCTAAACACTAGAAGAAAGATGAACGAAGATGCGGAAGTAAAAAGGAAAATGTAGAGAACTTACTTTGGGCTCTAAGATGAGAAGAGATTCTGGGCTGGAGAATGAGTGCGCGGATGAATGTACAGCAGAAAGGGGGTCTCAGAGGGAAGAGAGCGTAAAAAGTAGATGAGTGGTTTGAAACGGGCCTTTTATAGAGGTCCTGAGGAGGAGTAACGACAGTTAATCGGCAATTATGAGGATTAATTGACAGGCCTCGCAGGTCCCAACACCAAACTGGCGTCTACGCCACCTCGGTTCACGAAGCGTCAGGTAATTATAAGGAGCGAACCAAACGGCCGAATCCTGCGCGCCTTTTTAGGAGCGCATTAATGGGATTGCCGGAGTGTCCCAAACGATGCCTCTCCGGACCTCCCAAGTAGCATACGCCGTTCTGACTCCTTGATTCTCGCCGAGGCCCGAGCATGAATCAAGGGGGGGCTAATGTACGGCACCTATACCTGGTCCCACTTGGGCCATTTATTCTCATAAGAAGATACGGCCCATACTCCTATTCTCTCCCTCTCTGCAAGCCCATCCTGAAACTACACAAAACGCTGGCCCAAGGTTCGCCTCCTGTTTATACTCGGTAAGTCCTTACCGATCACTGTCGCGGACGGCGTCCGAGCATGACGTGCAGGGTATGCCCGGCATTGCCTTTGGGCGCACCGCCGCCGAGCATATCTGCGGAAGTGGGAACCAAGTTCCGAAACCATACTCACTGTTTCCCACTCCCACCTAACCACCCACTTATGTTCAATAACACTGGACCACCCGCTGCGCTAACTAGAAAGTGATCATAACCTCTCCACTAATTTAGAACTATAAATATGAGAAGCTTGGGGAGAAGAGGGGGTTGGAAAAATTTACACGAGAGCAAAAGATAGAGGAAGAAAGGGAAGGTAGCAGAAGGTGGTTCAGGCAGTTGAGAAGAGAAAAGTGATCTCATTGAGTCTTCGTGCTGAGGACAACCCAGTGTAGGAAACCCAAACCCACCATACAAATAAGTTGTGAGTCCGAGTGAGCCCAAGCCCATTAGCTCCATTTTCGGTGCACACAGTATGTATATATATATTTGTAAAAGTAAAAGAATATAGTTATTTTCACATCTGAGTAGAACGCTGAATTCTTTGTTGGGTAGAGACTGTTGTTTAATTATGCCCAATCCATTTAGCTCCTAGCATATTCTCAAATTGATTCTCTAACTAATCGGCTGTTGAATTTTTAAATTAAGCCATTTGTTGTCCACTTCCTGCAGGGATCATAGAAAAGTGAGTACTAAGAAGGTTTTTTTTTTTTTTTTTAAGAGATTAATATTTTCCATTATTGAGTGTTTGATAGGAATGATAAATAATGTTGAGAAAGCGAAGCATCTTATATTTAATTTCGTACATTGTATTAAATTGTTTTAATAAACTAGACTACTAGAGTATAAGCTTGTCCAATCATCTATGTAAGGCATCTTCCATCAAAAAAATACATCTAAGTAAGACATTTTGTATTTTTTGTCTTTTATGTTTCTTCCGATGTTAGGTCTTGCTTCGAAAATAATCATTTTTATAAAATTCATTTCTACATCCTAATATACCAAACAAGAGAAATTATCAACATATCTTTCATTTTCTTAAAACATCTTTCACCCTACTAAAGGCAACCAAATGCGTGTAAATTTGAGATTTCTACTAAAGGTAACCAAATGTTGTTCCTATATTTGAAAGCCTTTAAATGAACTCGGGATTTCTACTTTGTAATTTGGGTTTTCCTAGAATATAATATTTGAAGGTTGAGCTTGAGTTAAAGTTACTAAAGCAGAAGCCTGAATAGTTTCTTATTCTTCTTCTTCTTCTTTGATCAAGTCAGAGGTCAACTCTAATATGTTTCCTAGCACCCCGGCTAGATGGAGTAGGAAACATCTTATCCTTACAATGTTTCACTCATTTTGTGCTGAAGAGTCTCGTGTGATTAGCTTTGAAAGTCTTTGTATATCACAAACATTCCATGGTGAAGAGTTTTATGTCATTAGCTTCTGATTCTTCAGTTTATTTGCTTTGCATGTTTGGTTTATGCGGATGGATGTTCTTTGTTTTTTTAGGTTCAATCATGTCTCTATGACTGATATAGACGTTTTAGGATGTTGATTGTTGACGTTTTGTCATAGCACAACAAAGATTCTTGCTGGAAAATATCGGATATATTCATGACCTTCAACTTCATTCTCATATTTGAGTGTCTGGTCTGCTGGTTGAATTTCATCCTCATTGACATGGCAAATTTTATTCTAAATTCCCTGGAGATTTATTACTACAAAAGGGTCCACTTTGCGTCTTTAGAAAGTCTATCGTTCTCAGTCTAATTACCATCTACTTGCCACTAACTTAAAGCCATGTTGAGTTTTGGCTACTAGCAATCTGACTGATCTATTTTCCTGTTCCCACACTGAATAATATACAGGCTGGTCAGTCAGGGCTGCAAGTTAGTTGGATGCGGCTCAGCAGTACCTACTCTGAAGGTTTCCAATGACGATCTTGCAAAAATAGTTGATACTTCTGATGAATGGATATCTGTTAGGACTGGGATTCGTGATCGACGAGTTCTATCAGGTTAATTCTTGCAGTCAGTGCTTGATGCTACCATATTTTATTTACTTGTGAATGGTCTGTGGTGACTTTACTTGGTTGTAGCCAAATATAAAAAGGTGACTTTCTTGCTTGTAACTCATCCTTTTGATTAAGACGCGCAAAATTTGAGCTAGAGCTAGGGAAAGGCTGTTCAGCACTATCAGTCTTAGCCTAGCTAGGCTGAGTTTTGCTTGATTGAGTCCTTGCTCAAGCGGATCATTCAGAATTCACCATCCTTATATCTGAGAGTTCAAATCATATAGTGGTTTGGACCTAGTTGAATTCAAGAGGGTTTTCAATGTTTATGCTTGATAACTTAACGTCTAGACCTGTTTTGCTAGTGCTCCATAAATAGTATGTAATATATATATATATATGTGTGTGTGTGTGTGTGTGTGTGTGTGTGTGTGTTGGTCTTCTTATCTATGGCATGGTTGTTATGAAATTGAAAATGCAGTTTCTTTATGCAATGTCATCCTGATTATGGAAGCTGTGAATGACTGTTTCGTTGTTGCTATTATAGGCAAAGATAGCCTGACAACTTTAGCAGTCGAGGCAGGGAGGAAAGCTCTTCAAATGTCACAGGTTGACCCTGATGATGTGGACCTAGTGTTGATGTGCACATCAACACCTGAGGATCTTTTTGGTAGCGCTCCTCAGGTATCATAATATAAAATCATATATTCAGAAGATTGATTAAATTGATATTGGTTTTTATTGTTGAGGTTGAGCAGCATGTATGATTTAAATAATCTAGGGATGTTTGGTGCTGTCATTCTGAGCAACGTTGGATGCACATAGACATTGAAAATTGGAATTTGATGTGTCCAGGAGTATCATGGCAAGCTGAAAAAATGATTTTGTGCTGTGTATGTTTGTAAGGAACTTAGACCAATTGTGAGCCTTTTTATCTGTTTATTGATATATCTTGTTGGCTACGTAAGTTAAAGTGTTCTTTTTTTCTTAATCTATCTGCTCTATGAATATATACATACACATTTCTTCATTTTTAAAAGTGTCTTTTCTACCATTTATGTGCATCTTCCTGTTTCAAAAAGCAGGTTCCATGCATTCTGAATGATAGGATTATGAGACAGCAGTGGGTTTATATATATAAAGTTGTTGCATTTTACATATCCTTTTTTTTTGCATCATATATCAACGTGTAATCTCTTATTTCAATTTAAAAACATCCTTCTATGCACCTAGAAACTTAATTAGCTCATTTGCCATGGCAAATTGGCATTGACTCCTCATTGTAGTTATAAAAGTGTAATAGGAAGATATTTTGGGTGTGAACGTCCAAGTGTAACATGTCTTTGAGACAGATGCTGTCTCTAACTAGCCCATGCCATACATAGTTTTAGAGTCAGGCCTGAATTAGCAAGCTAATTATTATGCTCTACAAGCCTGGTTTGGTCAGACTGAAGGGTTTAACTTCAGGTCAACCACCCTTAACCCTGGTAGGCCTTGCTTAAAGTCACTGCAGCTTTTTATCGTGGTAGTTAATTCCATTTAAATAATTATTCGAAAGCATACTTGCCCAGAGCTTAGAGTGATTCTATTTCACCTGGTATTATAACCACTCTAAGAGCATCCACAGCAGTGCATCTATAATTTTAGCTATTTAGCACCAATAAAAGTTACTTTATCTATTTTACCTACACACATGCTGCAGCAGTGGTTCTATTTTAGCTTTTAACACAATAAAATAATATAAACATCACAATAAAATAATACACCCCTACAATAAAATAATATATCCTACTACCCAAAAAACATCAACAAACCAACCACAACCACCTCTGCCATCTGCCACTGCCACAGCCACAACCCCAACAACCACCACCACCACCGGCCACAACCACCACTCTACTTTGGCAACCACAACACAGCATAAAAAAAAAAAAACAAAACAAAACAAAACCGCAACCACAATCACAAATTCCACAAACACCATTTCTATTCTCAATTCATTGAATCAATCACTTCTAAACAACGATTCCAGGCACCGAGCTCCCGGCCGGAGTTGTGGGACCCAGATTCTCGATCTTAACCGTGGCGGAGGAGCTCAGATTCTCCGTCTTGATCTTCGTGTTTCGAGCGGAGCCGAACCGGAGCCTCCACCTGCGTTGGCGGCGTCGAGGCGAGCTTTGGTGAAGGTGCGAATGGAGGAGTCGTCTTCATCGGAGTTTCAGCGTTTGCGGCTTCGGGGACTTCGTCGTCGGAATCAATGTGGGCGATGGGGCTTGGGGTGGGTCGGCGAGCTGGGTCGGCGGAACAGATCGGCGATGAGGGAGTTGGCCGGCGAGCTGAGGGATGATGGAGATGAGGGAGCTTGGCGGCAAGCGAGAGAGAAAAAAAAAATTGAGGAAGAAGGAAGACAGAAGAGAAGCCGGAGAGAGAGAGAGAGAGAGAATAGGAAATATATATTTAATGAGAGAGGAGAGAGAATTGTAATAAAAAAGTATTTTTTTTTTTTACCTGTGTGCTACAGTGCACATCTAAATATAGATGTGCACTGTAGCTGAGGAGCTAAATCTTTTAGATTTAGCTCCACTGCTGCAAGGTGTTTTTTGTGAATAAGAGCTAAAAAAATAGCATTATACCTTTATAGCACCACTGCTGCAAATGCTCTAAGAGTCTTACATGCTATCATTTTTGTTGTATTGTAATTGTCAGATCCAAAAAGCACTTGGCTGCAAAAGCAACCCTTTGGCTTATGATATTACTGCTGCATGTAGCGGATTTGTCCTGGGTCTAGTATCAGCTGCTTGTCACATTAGGGGTATTGAATTTGTTTACTTTTCTGTAAGGGGATCTCAATAACTTCTGTGATTAAAAGAATTAACCTATAGCTCTGTAAATTGTAGGAGCTGGGTTTCAGAATGTTCTAGTGATTGGAGCTGATGCTCTTTCTCAATATGTTGATTGGACTGATAGAGGTACCTGTATTCTCTTTGGAGATGCTGCTGGTGCTGTATTAGTGCAGGTAATGGTCTTTATTTTGGTTTTTGACTGTTATAGCATATGTAAACAGTTACAGTTCCTTGCACTTCTAGCAAGTAAAGACTATTATCTTATTGTCTCTGAATTTTGGTCTAAGTTCAGTTTTCATCTCCAAAATTTAAATTGCAATTTCCTCCCTGGAAATTTTTAAAAGGTGTTAGTTTTGTCCTCCTGCCCATTCTAGGTCACCTCAAATTTTTAACTTGCCACATCAGCACACTATCACATATGCAATTCCCTTAACAGTAAATGGGACGAAAGGACCTTTTAAAAATTTTCAGTTATGAAGCTACAAATTTTTAAAATAGAGAGACAAAAATTGGACTTGGATCAGTTTTTGGACAGAAAATATGTTTAAAATTTTTCTGTCCCTTCAATTGAGAACTCTAGAGTTGGCTTCATTTCATGATTGATACTTTGTAAAGGGAAGTAGAGATCTAATATTATCCTCTAGGTTTAAATACAATTACATTCAGTTTGTTCATACAAGGGCTTGTCATAAAATTAGTGAAAAGTTTGAAGGTAGAGCAATGGTTTGGCTGATTAACAGCATATTTCTTTCTTATAAGCCTCAACTCTTGTTTTTGAATTATTTCTAGTTTACATCCTCTTGACTTCCACATGATGGCACAAAATATTTAAAGAAGTATTTGTTGTCATCTGTTCCAAGTGGAGGCTATGTTCCTGCATGAGAAACTTCCATGTTTAAGCTGGGTCTCCATATTTGAAAATTTGGGTGATCAAACACCTAAGTGCTCACCCCTACTGGGCACTTGTATCTTGTACCCATCTGTTTAACATCTGTTCACATTCTTGGAAGCAAAGAGTTAAAAAGACGATTACTGCTATGAATTCTGACCACTTTATAGACAATTATCTTTCAGCTATATCTGTTTCTGAAAAATTACTTTCAGTACTAGACAAAAAATCTCATAGGTTTCCAATTTTTGACACTAGGGTTGATATCCCTATTATTTTCGGTGGGGATTTTGGTTCAATTGTTGCTTTAATATGATAACTACCTCATACCTACTTTTAAACAGTTTGCCAAGAGAAATCGAGCTCAATTGGCACCTCCCCTACTATCGAATTATTAATAAATAATAAAAATTACTTTTAAACAGTTTGGCTAAGGGAAACAAAATTTTTTATTTATTTTGATATAACTAGTAACAACTATTCTGCAGGCATGCGACAGCGAAGAGGATGGCTTATTTGGTTTTGACCTACATAGTGATGGTGATGGCCAAAGGTATGTGATTCTAGCATCTTTACTAAACTAAGTCTGCACTTACTTCTTTGAGGAATGTGACTGAGCACTTAACCTCTCTTTATGCAGACATCTAAATGCCACCATCAAAGAAAATGAAATGGATAACGCATTGGGATCTAATGGTTCAGTGTTAGACTTTCCACCAAAGCGATCCTCATATTCGTGTATTAAAATGAATGGCAACGAAGTCTTTCGCTTTGCTGTACGAAGTGTGCCACATTCAATTGAGTCTGCCCTTGAAAAGGCTGGTCTCCCTCGGTCTAGCATTGATTGGTTACTACTTCATCAGGTATGTAACGTATTGCCTACAAACTGAAAAATAAAATCTTACATTTTCAACAAAAGATATAACCGATAACTCAAGGTCTATCTAGGAAATCTATTCAAGACTGTAGTGTGTTGAATGATATCTCATATGCTGTCATTAATTTTGTTCTCACTAACCTTAGCCTCAACCAAAAGGATGGGGATAAGGAAAAGATAAAAATTTATTTGTCAAATCATTGATGTTGAAGGTTTTAGCACAAAGTCATCTCTTGATGCTACAAAAACAAAAGTGGGTCAGGACTTCTGCCTTGTTATCAAATTGATTTAAAAGTCAAATTGATTTGGTGTTCTTAACTAGCACAGTACTAGCCCGGTGCTGAGTTTTCATATACAAGATAAATGATAAAAATTTGGCCGGAGTAAATACTCTTTGAAAGGACCTTGCTACACTGCTAAGATTTTTCACAAAATGGTAGACATATCCCATATTGGCGGTGAAAAGGTAATAACAGAGATCGAAAAATGCAGGCAAATCAGAGGATCATTGATGCAGTTGCTACACGGCTAGAGGTCCCACCCGAACGAGTCATATCAAATTTGGCAAATTATGGTAACACAAGTGCTGCTTCCATTCCATTGGCATTAGATGAAGCTGTTCGAAGCGGCAAGGTGAAGGCAGGCCATACTATAGCTGCTGCAGGATTTGGAGCAGGTCTTACTTGGGGTTCTGCTATTGTCAGATGGCGATAAAACCTCAATTAAACGGCTAATCACCAATACAGAAGACATAATAGATTTTGATATGAAGTGCAGTTCAGCTCTCCAAATCTTGCTATTTTCCATCAGCCCCCTTTTGTTTGTTTATCTTTTGTTAAATTTTAGCTTTGATTGACAGCCTTAATAAAGTTGATTATTTTTCTTAAAAATGAAGAAGGGTCATTTGCCTCCTTCGGTCACTTCCTTGTTTCGATACAACCTATAGATGTCTTCAATAATATCTCTTTTTCAAATACTCGTAGATTAGACAATTATGTAATTTACAGTCTAGCTAAACATGTAAGACATATTAATAGTTTTTTTTTTTTTGGTAAATGAAAGATGTTCCTTGACACTTGCATGACATTTTCCTTACCAATCATGGCTAATTTTTTTCAATAAAAGTTTGAGATCTTTTTTCTAGAAAAAAAGAAAAAAAAAGAAGTAAAGTGTGAAGCCAAAAAGGTTATGTTTCAAGGATACTATCCGATTTTTTAATTTGGGTTGAAATTGGTCGTTGTTGTATATAGGGCCCATATCTAGGACACAGGAAGATGGGCCCTAAACGTAACGTGTAAATAGTTAGCATTGGAATTGGTAAAGACTAAAAAAACCAATAGAAGAAGGCAGGTGGCCGACGCGCATCATTGGGAACATCGAAGGATCAGATCAACTCCTAAACATTATATGATCACTCCACTCCACCTTCGTTACCTAATTGGTCAATTTCTTACTCTAAAAGTCTAAATAGTTATAGGGTTTCCTTCTCAAAAAAAAAAAAAAAATAGTTATAGGGTAAATCAATGATGTTTCATAATAAATTATAAATAAATAAAAGGTAAAACAATGATGGCAAAGACACATTATTATTGATATTATTATTACCATCAATTATAATAAGTTACTATATAATAACCATCGTGAAAATATTGTAAAAACTATTGTAGCATTTTCTTGATAAGAAAAAAATGTGGTGTCCCTTATCTTTAAACCTTTTTAGGATATATTCAATATCTCATCATTTAAATTTTTTTTTAAAATGTATTCAATACTATATTATTTAAAAATTTAAAATATGTCCTTAAATTATTAGATGAAAAAAACAGAAGAAATTTTGACCGGGAAATGAAAAAAATTGGAAGGCCACACAACACAAGTACACAACCTAAAAAAAAAATAACATCAACAACTCCAAATAATACTCAAAAAATATAGAAAGGAAGAAGAGTCTTAATTATTGTACAAAAAGCATTAAAAAGCTAACTGCACACAAATAAAGAAAAAGAAACAAAGAAAGAAAAACCAACAAAACAGAACTACTCATCATCCTATGCCTTACTATCTTAACCTGCTTATTAAGTTATATTCAATTAGTTGCTCAAACAACGTTTAATCCACCTATATGTACATAGATGGAAGGCAAAATCTGCATTTATCATCATCAGTCTATTTTTGATCTCATGATCTCATCAACATCAACTCAGCACACAGAGAGAGAGAGAGAGAGAGAGAGAGAGGTATCCCATAAATTAAGACTCAAAGAGGCCAGCATAGGGGTTGTGGTTCAGAACGATCAAGGACTGGTTCTAGCTTCCCTGTTGGAAAAAATCTCTCTTCTCCCTTCATTTGATGATGTTGAAGTTATGGCAGCTATGTGAGTTATTCTCTTTGCTCATGAACACATTTTCTCTTCCGTTATTCTTGAGGGAGATTCTGAGGTGGTAATCAATACCCTTAAAAATGAAAAAGGGTCATTTGCCTCCTTCGGTCACCTCCTTGTTTCGATACAACCTACTATAGATGTTTTCAATAATATCTCTTTTTCAAATACTCGTAGATTAGACAATTCTGTAATTTATAATCTAGCTAAACATGCAAGACATATTAATAGTTTTTTTTTTTTTTTTTTGGTAAATGAAAGATGTTCCTTGACACTTGCATGACGTTTTCCTTACCAATCATGCCTAATTTTTTTTCAATAAAAGTTTGAGATCTTTTTTCTAGAAAAAAAGGAAAAAAAAAAGAGTAAAGTGTGAAGCCAAAAAGGTTATGTTTCAAGGATACTATCCCATTTTTTAATTTGGGTTGAAATTGGTCGTTGTTGAATGTAGGGCCCATATCTAGGACACAGGAAGATGGGCCCTAAACGTGTAAATGGGGGAAGAAGGATGACTAAAAAAACGTGTAAATAGGTAGAGTATCTCCAGCAGCTTCTCTAAATTTTTATACTGTTTGGTGAATAAACAGTAACATTTAGATTTTATCTACCCATTTTTTCAAATACACTTTCTAATAGATTCTCTATTCCATTTTCTATCTCATTTAAATATTATTTTTTCATTCATTCTTTATTCTTTTTTTATCATCATTTATTTTTCTTATATTCATCCCAATAATTATATTTTTCAATGAAAAGTGTTACGTTTACAACATTTTTCGCAATACTTTTACAACAAAATTTATGTAAAAAATTGTTACTAGTTTTAATTTGAATCAACCACTGAAATTATTTTTTTACTCACTAATATTAACTAATAATAGTCTATTACTTAAAATTTATTGTAAAAATATTGTGATAGCATTTGTCAATTAAGATTTTTTATTTTTATATTATTTTTTCTTTCTTTCAATTCATTCTCATTCATACGTTTATTTCTTTTCTTTTCTTTTTTCTTTTTCTTGTTTTTATCCTCCACACACGTGTCCACCTATATCTATCCCCCCACCCCCTCCTTCTATTTTCTTTTTCTCCCTCACATTCAAGAACACTCCGGACTCTCTCTTTCATTCTCTAGCTCTCTCTTTTTTTTTTTTACTTTTTCTATTTCTACTTGATTCTAGAACACTCTCTATCATGATCTTTTGATTTCTATTTTACTTCTATTTTCTTTCCTCTTGAGCTCACTTCACACACACACACAACCGACCATACCTTCGTCGATCTTTTTTTTTTTTCTTTTCTTCTTCCTTCTTTTCTTGTTCTGATGCACTTTGTTCTTACAATGGAGCTTAGATAGGCTTTCATGCTCATGATCTATTGTTTTTGTTTTGATTTTAGATTTGTTGTTCTAATTAAATTTGTATTTTTTCTTGTTCTTAATCTGTTGTTTCTATTTTGATTTTAGATTGTGTGTGTTTTGATTGTGTTTTACCGTTGGAGAGAGAGACACAGATGAACAAAGAACACAGGAGAAAAGAGAAAGAATTTTTTTTTTTTTATTCAGCCGGGTATTTTTTTAAGATAAAATAAGGGAGTAGAGTTGCTACAGTATTTTATAAATTAAGAGAACTTGAAAAATAAATTTAGAGTAACTGTGCATTGGGAGAAGCTGCTGGAGGGTGTACAGTAATATTTGGTGGTCCAAATTTAGCTTTACAATAGCTGTTGAAAATGCTCTTAACATTGGAATTGGGAAAGACTAAAAAAACCAATAGAAGAAGGCAGGTGGCCGACGCGCATCATTGGGAACATCGAAGGATCAGATCAACTCCTAAACATTATATGATCACTCCACTCCACCTTCGTTACCTAATTGGTCAATTTATTACTCTATAAAAGTCCAAAATAGTTATAGGGTTTCCTTCTCAACCAAAAAAAAAAAAAAATAGTTATAGGGTAAATCAATGATGTTTCATAATAAATTATAAATAAATAAAAGGTGAAACAATGATGCCAAAGACACATTATTATGGATATTATTATTACCATCAATTATAATAAGCTACTATATAATAACCATCGTGAAAATAATGTAAAAACTATTGTGGCATTTTCTTGATAAGAAAAAAATGTGGTGTCCCTTATCTTTAAACCTTTTTAGGATATATTCAATATCTCATCAATTAAATTTTTTTTTTAAAATGTATTCAATACTATATTATTTAAAAATTTAAAATATGTCCTTAAATTATTAGATGAAAAAAACAGAAGAAATTTTGACCGGGAAATGAAAAAAATTGGAAGGACCATACCAAAAAAGAACTAAAAGAGGGGTAAGTAAGAAAAAGAAGAAGAAAGAAGGTAAGAATGAAAGAGAAGAGAGCTTAGGCACAAAAAGAAAGAGCCACCCCACCACACCACACCACCACCAGTTAGTGCAAGAGAGATGGAAAAGAAATAAAGAGAAAAAAGTGGAGAGAGTCTTGTATTGAAGGCCACACAACACAAGTACACAACCCAACACAACCTAAAAAAACAATAACATCAACAACAACAACAACTCCAAATAATACTCAAAAAATATAGAAAGAAAGAAGAGTCTTAATTATTGTACAAAAAGCATTAAAAAGCTAACTGCACACAAATAAAGAAAAAGAAACAAAGAAAGAAAAACCAACAAAACAGAACTACTCATCATCCTCTCTCAAACTTTGTTCATTTTTTCTCTTTGTGGGTCTTCTCGAAATCTCAAAAACAAAATCGAATTGGATCAAATCGAATCTAATCCAATCCAATCAAAGCAGATCAGACGGTCGATAGAGAGACAGACAGACAGACAGAGATGTCGTGTTCATCATCATCAGGGTCAGAGGAAGATGAGGAAGCAATGGACTGGTACAGAAAAGGAGGATACCATGCCGTGAGAGTCGGCGATCAATTTGCCGGTGGCCGATACATCGCTCAGAGAAAGCTCGGTTGGGGTCAATTCTCCACCGTATGGCTCGCCTATGACACTCACACCACTGTACGTATTTGCTTTTTTGTTTTCATTCACTCTGTGAAAATATATATGTGTTGGATTTATCAAACCTGATTCATTGGAATTTAATGGTTTTTTGGATCAGTTTTTTTTTTTTTTTTTTTGTCTGTATCTATGGATTAAATGCTTGCCAGAGATATTGGATTCTTTCCCTCTTGGTGTTATATATTATAACAAACAATTCAATTCACATGAACCTACCTGGGTGCTTATAAAGGTTTAAACTTTTAATACCAGATTTTTGTTTCTGTTTTCATTTGATAGATACCATATGATTTGAAAATAGCCCAAGATACCAATTGGGTTTTCTTTTTTTTTCTTTTTTTTTTTGGGGTTGACAGGGTTCAAACCCGAGTCCCTTATTCGAGGATTAGGAGAGTTTATTAGTCAAGTTAGCTGGAACCCACATATGAGTTTCAGTTTTGATCTAATAAAATGATGATCTATTTAGTTACGTTACCAATTGATCTGAATTAGGCACTATTGTTGTAGGCAGGTTTCCTCAAACACATAGACTAACATGGTTTTGTCTGGTTAAGTGGTTATGCAAAATGTAAATGCAAGCGATGTCATTTTTCCCTACTTTAAAAATCATTACTATTTGAGGCTAAGGTTACAATATTGATTCTTTTTCCTTTTTCTGGGCAAGACTAACTCTTGCATCTATTTCGGTCTCATTTACTTTTAATCTATTTGTTAGGATTTTGTGGCTCTCAAGATTCAGAAAAGTGCAGCTCAATTTGCTGAAGCTGCCCTTCATGAGATTGAAGTCCTTTCGGCTATTGCCAATGGTGACCCCTCAAATTCGAAATATGTTGTGCGACTTGTGGACCACTTTAAGCATACCGGCCCAAATGGTCAGCATCTTTGCATGGTCCTTGAATTTCTTGGTGACAGCATACTTGGGCTGATCAGGTATAACCGATATGAAGGCTTGCGATTGAATAAAGTTAGGGAGCTCTGCAAGTGCATTTTGATAGGCCTGGATTACTTGCATAGAGAACTTGGTATAATTCACTCTGACCTTAAACCAGAAAATATTCTTCTCATTTCTACCATTGATCCTACCAAGGACCCAATTAGGTCTGGGCTCACACCAGTTCTTGAAAAGCCTGAAGGGAACCCAAACGGTGGGGTTACTACGAGTACCATTGAAAAAAAGTTGAAAAGGAGAGCAAGGAGAGCAGTTGCTAAGATATCTGAAAGAAGAGCCTCCATGGGAGGAGCTGCAAAATCTGGAAGGAACCTGGATGGGATTGATATGAGATGCAAGGTTGTGGATTTTGGAAATGCATGTTGGGCCGATAAGCCATTCTCAGAAGAAATCCAAACAAGGCAGTATAGAGCTCCTGAAGTTGTGCTACAAGCGGGTTATTCCTTCCCTGTTGATATGTGGTCATTTGCTTGCACTGCATTTGAACTTGCTACTGGTGACATGTTGTTTTGTCCTAAGGGCGGGCAAGGCTTTAGTGAGGATGAGGTAGGATGGTTTGCTTCTTCTTCTTTTTTCCCCCTACTGTGTTTGATCCATTGCAATATGCTGCGCCTTAGGAATTATAATCTGTTAGACTGAATAAGTTCATTATTTATCTTGGAAGTTATGAACGGAAATAGCAAATAAAGGAAGATTAAGGATAATGGAAAATATAATTCAACAATATGACTCTCTCTGTTTATATATATATATATATATATCCATATCTGACTAATGTAAAATTTGAGTTTTCTTGTTCTTCACCCATTCTGTTATTTTTTAAGTAATGAGCTTTAGCCTTTGGGGCATGTCACATCCCACTCATTACCCCATCCCCAAAAAAAGGGGGAACAGGGGAAAAAAATAAATTAAAGGGTACCATGTGTGGTGAGCCTAAAAAATAGCAATAAAAGTTTTCTCCCTTTCTTCATAATGGTCCCCCATTCCTGCAGGAGATAGGTAGCGGATGGGAAGATAAATATGGAAGAAAAAAGAAATTGTATATATAATCATACGTAAATAAATACAAATTTATATTTAACTGGACTTGGATTCCTTTCTTGGTGTGGCATAAGTATGAATTACCATTTTACCAGCATGTCTTAAAAAGCTGATTTTGAATTTTCATATCATTGGTGTGGCAGATGGAAGATGAGCAATTTAAAAAAAGCTTCTAACTGAAATAGATTGTGTGATAATTGATATGGATGTTTACTGGACTTTAGGTTTCTTTCTAGGGATTATGGGCAGCATATATTCCAAGAATGACTTTCCTAATTATTAACATATGGTGACCTTAATTTCATGTCATTGATACACACCTAACAACTTCCTTGGAATGATCTAAAAAAGGAAAGAAATTGAATTGCATTTCCCTTTAACAAATTAGTTCTTGATTGATAATCTAAATGGTAATTGCAACGTTAGTTATTATCAAGTAATCATTTTGTGAATTAGCAATGTTCATGTCAAATGTCTTTTTGAGCATATTTAGATATAGCAATTTAACGGTACTTTTCATTTGGTTGGTTTCAGGATCACCTTGCTCTAATGATGGAACTTCTTGGAAAGATGCCTCGGAAGGTGAGCGGATTATTCTGCCACTGGCCTTACATGGTTACTATATCCAATAACTTTGATTTTCATTTCTCTTGTGCTTGGGTGGGCAGATAGCTATTGGAGGAGCACAGTCCAAAGATTACTTTGATAGACATGGGGATCTAAAGAGGATCCGGAGGCTGAAATTCTGGCCACTTGATCGATTGCTGGTTGATAAATACAAATTTTCAGAGAATGATGCTCGTGAGTTAGCAGAGTTTCTTTGTCCGCTTTTCGATTTTGCACCAGAGAAGCGACCAACTGCTCAGCAGTGTCTGCAACACCCATGGCTCAATCCCAGGAATTCAACTCAGGATGGGATGAAAGATGAAGCTAATCTGAAAAATGTGGATGTTGGGATGAGCAACCTTCAGATTAAGGTGGGTAAGTGAAGAAGGGATGAAAGGTGTTGACACAGCCACGTGACTTTCAAGTCTCTCCCTCCACATGTATGACCATCGATTGTGATCTATTTTTTGGTTTGTTACAATTCTAATAAGATTTATTTTTTTATTATCTATAAGATGTAAAATAGTAAGATTCATGTGAGGAAATGATGCAGCAAGATATTTTTTTACTGCAATTATAGATACTCTGGTGGGTTGTATGTAGCTAACCTGATCAATTGATATCTATGTTCTCCACCTGTAATGATTCATGAGTGAATTTTTTGCATTGCATTATTAAGATATATGCCCAGTTGGGGACTCAAAAAGAGAATGAAAAACCGACAGATTGACAGTGGCTCCTTTTCTGTGTTAGAGCTAGCTTTATATGCATCGGTACTGACCTTGTGGCTTTTTATTACATATTGATTGCATTGCATCCTATTAATGTAGCAATTGGCGAATGTGCCTTGGAGTAACAGGTTGTGATACAAAATTATGTATATATGGATTTCATATATTATTGTCATGTTAAAGCCCACAAGGAATGGCATGCCACAACTGCCATCACAAAACAACTTTGATTCCAAAATTTCAGAATTGGCTATGGATATTCAACAGGCTAATCAAGATTGATCGCATGTATTTTTTTTTGTTATTCTATTTTATCCAAAATTATATTTTTTGTTACCTCCTTAACTGAGATTTTTTTCCCCCTACTTTTACTAATATTATTTTAAGTCTTTCTTTACTTTTTTTATTCTCTTGACTTAAATCAATTTAGTCCTCCTCGTTGCAGCATTAATCACTCTTCTCTGCAAGGGATTTGTATTTTTTTAATAAAATGTCTCCTGGATATGGTGCTTATTAAGATTTTGCCGTAATGAGAAATGATTTATATATATATATATATATATATATTGGGCTTGAATGAGGCCATGAATAGTAGTACTATTACAAAGAGCAGCTAGTTGAAACTTTTCACCCTTTGAACACATTAATGAGTTAATTCAATAGAACCCAAGAATTAATGTTCTAATCTAATACTTACTTTATTGCTATCTTCAGATGAAGGAAGAAAAGTCATACCCTAGACAGGGTGAAAATAATTGAACACCTAAATTTACTGTAAAGTTTCATTGCCAAATATAATACAAGCAATCGATGATGGTCTTGTCTTAATCATGGCCACCTTATTTAGGAAAAAATTGCTATGAATATCATCTAAAATTGGTCGAAACAATTACCAAATGCCAGAAAGTCAAAGATGTGATGAATGATGATACCTTCAGTTCGGGAATTCAATAGTACATATACGGGGAAAAAAAGTAATTTCTCAATGAGATTTGCAAACTCGAAAGCAAAAAAGATAAAGAGCTGTTTCAATAACAAGGGAAGAGCTAGCATGCGATGTGACCCAAGTGCAGATAGCATTTATGAAGGAAAGGATTTGGCAATTTTGGCACTGGAGACCCTGTGCACTTGTGAGGCAACTTGCACTGTATGATTTAACTCTCAAAATCATGTGGGTCCTCTTCAAATTCTGCTTGTTAAGCAACGTAGTACGGTTGTGACGGATATTTAGATTAGAGTTAATTTGACAATGACGATTCATAAATTTTGTCTATTTATATTAATAAGTATGTGTTTAGTATTTGATGATGCTAGGATCGACAGTAGAGATGTTCGTCCAGACCTTGGATCGTTCACAATCGTTTCAGACCCTGAAACACTTGTAACTACAAAGAATGTGGTCATCGGTGTGGCACCAGCCACAGGACCTCCGATGCCAAAGTTAGAAAAAGTCTCGAAACAAAGGAAGATGATACAGCTTTAGTAAGTGAAATCTCTAGTAAATGTTTTTCATACCTTTCTGGACTCTTGTTTATGAATATATATATATAGGTGATTTCCTTTCTCTTCTAGCCGTTGGTTTTATAATAATGATGGAGTTATTGCAGAATTTGTAACGCTTGTGCCAGGTATTAAGTTGATAGATACACCTTCAACGGCATCGATATTCATTGCCATTTTTGTAACGGCTTGTCTTGATCGAAGGACGATGGCCAGGTCATTGTTAGGCAATCACCTTAAACTGCGTCGATATTGGGGTCATGCTTACAGATTGTCCTTATCGTGTGGACGATTATATTTTTGGGACTATTAGCTGCCCCCCCATTCCAAGGTCGTCCATAATTCAGACGGTCTTAGGAATGTGAGAAGTTTTTTTTTTTTTTTGCTTGGGGATGTGTTCTCCGCATTAATTGCCTTATGGCGGCATGGCACGCATTGTGGCCACGTGTCCAGTTCTGATCAGTGAGGAGGTTTTGCTCCCAGTGAATACCTTTTCAGTTTCCCGCAATTTCCAAGGCATATTTCAATACTTTGTTTTTCTTTTCCCTTCATCTCTTTGCCTTCCTCTCATATTTGGCTTCTCTGTGTTTCAACTTTTCCTTTTGTTTTCTCGGTTGTTTGATTTTTCTGAGTTCACCGCTGCTGTTGCCTAGCTATTTACAATTTTCTTCCTCTTTTTAAGTGCGTATCCCTTCCTTTACGCTTTCTTTCCTTTTTTTCTTTGCTGTTTTGCATTTCTTTGCTTTGTACTTTCCTTCTTCGAAATACTGTTCTTATTTCGTTTTGTTCGAAATGCATATCTTTTCTTAATGGTGGATTACACTGAGTTTAGACATAGTTCTCCCTCCATCGCTTTTCTTTTTGCCCTCTTAGGAGGATTATTAGATTCTTCTGATGACCGGTATCCACAAATTGGGGATTTTGTGGTGGGGGGTAGTGGTTTGGAATTAGCGTTGGGTGATTTGCATCCACTGTTGCTACAGTCCTTTTCTTGGTTCAAATCTATCTGTGGGGTCCTTAGGAGGGAAAATATGAACTCCGTTGTGAGATCGAGCAGTCAGAGAGGGGTTCGTCTTCTGACGCGGCTGTGGACGAGGCTGTAATGGACACAGCTACCTCCGTGCCTCCTCTTTCGTCTGTTCTTCCTTCTACTTCCGCTTCCATTCCTCGTCCATTTCATGCCCTCAAGGAAAAATGTGATTTGAAGGTAGACGTCTTCAGTAAATTTAGGGATAGGTTTCAATTCCCTGAGGAAACTAGGGTTCGTCTTCCCAGGAAGGGCGAAAAGGCTTGCGCAATCGCCCATGGTGAGGTTTGCTTTTATGAGGCGGCCTTCTTGTGCGGTTTAAGATTTCCCGTCCATCCATTTATTATGGAGCTTCTAGATCATCTGCAGATTGCCCCCGGGCAACTTATGCCTAACTCTTGGAGAATTGTCATAAACTGTATGGTGATCTGGACGACAATAGCAGATGGAGAGATGATTACTGTGAACGAGCTTACCCATCTTTATTGCCTAAAAGAGTCCAGGGAATTTGGATATTATGAACTTGTTCCCTGGGATAGGAGATCTCGTCTTGTAGTTGACCTTACTTCATCCTTCCGTTACTGGAAGTCAAGATATTTCTTCGTGTCAGGCGATGGTTGGGAGACTTTGTCAGACGACTTTTAGGGAAATGTCCCTAGGTTGTTGCGCCGGTGGGAGACCCCTCGTCTTGGTGCGTTTGCCTTTTATGTCTATTCTTTCTAGCGTCGTGATTGTTCTTAGTCATCTTTCTAACCTCGCGCGATTTTTGCTCTGTTGTGCAGTGAAGGAACGTCCTGAACTTGATAGCCAATTTGAGGGAAGGGTTCAGGAAGCAATTAAATACGCCAAGACGATCAACGACTTCGGCGAGCTTGTTGACCCGCGCACTTTGGCTCGTCACTATTTGGGGCCTAAGCCTTCACTCTACGTCCTTCAAGTGATTGATCGAGAACAGCGAAAACGTAAGTAGCTTTGATATGCATGATTGTTCTCCTTTACTTTCCTATTTTAACCCTTGGCCCTTCTTTGTTTCTTGCTGTAGAAATGACGAGCAAATTTAATAAGGATATGTACGCGAAAATCAGAAGGAATGAGAACGAACCCCTTTCAAGTATTGGCCAGAAAACTTTGAAATTTATTGATAGAGAGAGAGAGAGAAAGAGACAACAGAGAGAGGCTCGTCTACCCCCACTCTGGACGAAGCAAGGACAGCTTCTCCTGCGGTTTCGATTGAAGAGGTCCCTGCTCCCAAAAGACAAAAGACAGGGTACAAGGGTAAGGAGAAGATGGGTTCCAGTATTTGGGACAATGCGGATGCCGCTGTGGCCCAGGCAAACGATTTTTTAACTCCTAAAGAAAGGAAAAAGATTTCTCTTGTGCCTTCCCATGAGATGGTGAACCAGCACGTCCATAAGCTCGTGCAGGTATCCTTTTCTTGCCTTATCACCATCATCATTTTTTTTTTTTTAATTCAAGTTTTTATTCTTAGGTGTTAGGGGAGACGATGCATCTTACTTCACAATTTTTGGCGAGCGAGGAGAAGGCTGTCATGGCCACTTCGAAGGTAGAGGCTTTAGAGGCTGAGGCTTCGGGCTTGCGGAAGGACTTGATTGCAGCGATGGATGCCCATAATACCTCCAAGGAGCAAGTCAAAGTTTTGACCGAGCAACTTGAAGCTGAAAAATCACAAATAAAACAGAAGGACGAGCTCCTTGCATCTGCGGGTCAAAGGATGAAAGCTGTTGTGGCCAAGGCTGTCCTCGCCTTCCAAACAACCGATTAATACAACACTATCTTGTTCTAGTGGTATTTCAAGGGGTTCGAATTATTGAGAAGATATTTGATCAAGCATGGACAAGGAGTTAATCTGGATGATCTGGATTTTGAAGCTATAGATAAAGAAATTGAGGCGGACGAGGCTGCCCTGGCGGCTCAGGCTTCTATGGTTTCTGGCGAGGACCCTCCTGCAGCTAATGAGGGTGGTGATGATGCCCCTCCTGCATAATCTCTTAGTACTTTTGTATATTTTTTATGTGCCCTGTGTGTTCTGGGCTTTTCGGATGAACACTCTTTTTGGTCCCTGTATGTTTTGGGGGTTTTTTTAAACAATTTGCATCTTCAAGCATATATATATATATATATATATATATATATATATATATATATATATATATATATTCGTTGCTACTTTCCATACTTGTTTCAACGTTTTCCTCTGTAGACTTATAAAAATTTGTGTTGAAATTACCTCCTCGTCTCTTGGAGGATTTATTTTCTTCGTCTGTCTGTGGACTTAGATGATTTTTGTTGGAAGTTCTTGGATGATGTATGGACTTTTGCCATCCTTTTATCTGGGCGATGTGTATCCTTTGGGGGAATTTATCGTCTTTTTGATTTGGACGATGGACATCCTTTGAAGGAATTTTATCGTCTTTTTGATCTAGACGATGTGCATCCTCTGGGGGAATTTCATCGTCTTTTTGATCTGGACGATGGACATCCTTTGAAGGTTTTCATCGTCTTTTTGATCTAGACAGTGTACCTTCTTCGAAGGTATTCTGAAGTCCTTTCGATCTGGACGATGTTTATACCCTTTGAAGGATTTCATCGTCTTTTTGATCTAGACAGTGTGCCTTCTTCGAAGGTATTCTGAAGTCCTTTCGATCTGGACGATGTGTATCCTTTTGGGGGAATTTCATCATCTTTTTTATCTAAACGACGTGCCTTCTTCGAAGGTATTTTGGTGTCTTTTCGATCTAGACGATGTGTATCCTTTGGGGGAATTTCATCGTCTTTTTGATCTGGATGAATAGCCGTTTTAGGTTTTGAAAAAATAATAAGGACACGAGAATTACTGAACGATGCTATTGAAATGCTGAACGATCACTTATAAAGTCCTGAATGATTACTTATACAATTTCGCTTAAATACATAACTTGTAGTAAAAAGTATAGGATCGAATTATGTTAATAGAAAGTATGGAATTAAAGTATCAAAAAACTGCTTACAATCAGACCTTGGATTTTTCCTCATAATACCTCTTTAGATGCTCGACATTCCAGGGGCGAGGTAGCTTCTTTCCCTCTAGGTCCTCTAGGTGGTAACTCCCTCGTCTTGAATAATGGACGATTCGGTAGGGTCCTTCCCATGTTGGACCTAGTTTGCCTTTTGCAGGATCTTTTGTTGCAGCAGTTACTTTCCGGAGGACGAGGTCACCGATACTGAATCTTTTCAATTTCACTCTCTGATTGTAGTATCCTGCCATCTTCTACTAGTACTTGGCCATTCTCTGGGAGGTTTGGTCCCTGACTTTGTCCAAACAATCTAGGTTCAACTTCAGTTGGTCATCATTGCTTTTTTCGTCAAAAAACTCCCTTCTGATGCTAGTGAGCCCTACTTCGACTGGGATGACTGCTTCTGTGCCGTATGTCAGGTTGAAAGGAGTTTCTCCTATTGGTGTTCTTGCCGTCATCCTGTAAGCCTATAGGACACCTGGTAGTTCCTCGGGCCATGTTCCCTTTGCCCCCACTAATCGAGACTTGATAATCTTGAGCAAGGTTCGGCTAGTTACTTCCGTCTGTCCGTTGGCCTGAGGATGTCCTAGTGAAGAATACTTGTTCTTGATACCTAGGTTCGAGCAAAATGACCTGAACCCTTGACAATCGAACTGACGACCATTGTTTGAGATGATAGTCCTCGGGATCCCGAACCTGCAAACAATATTTTTCCATACAAAATTTTGTACCTTAGCTTCTATGATTGTTGCAAGAGCTTCTACTTCGACCCACTTTGTGAAATAGTTAATCACGACGAGTAAGAATTTCATTTGTCTCTTTCCTTATGGTAGGGGGCCCATGATATCGATCCCCCATTGTGCGAATGGCCAGGGTGAGGAAATGCTCGTCATTCTTTCTCCTGGGACTCGTTGAACATTCCCATATCTTTGACAGCTGTCACATTTCTTCACAAAATCTGCTACATCTTGCTGCATTGTGGGCCAGAAGTAACCTGCCTTCATGATCTTTCTGACGAGGGACTTCGACCCCATATGATTGCCACAAACTCCTCCGTGTACCTCCTCGATGACATATTTGGCTTCTTCTTCTTCTATGCATCTCAAGTAGGGTTGAGAGAAGCCTCTTCTATAAAATTGATCATTCAATATTGTGAATCGAGTAGCTTGTTTTTGGATTTTCTTGGCTTCTTCAATGTTTGATGGCAGTCGTCCATCCTTAAGAAAAGACAAAATCGGACTCGTCCATCCCTGGCGGATATGCACAGAGAAGGTTTGCAACTCTTTGATGCTGGGGAGGTTTTGTTCTTCTAGTTTCCAATCATTTGTCTTGTCTTAGACATCTGCTGATGCGCTCCGTGCTACTTCGTCGGCTTCTGCATTCTGTTCCCGTGGAATCTGTATAAACTCCACACGACTAAAGTTGCTTACCATCCGATTCGTCAGTTTAAGATATTTTTTGCATCCTCGTCTCTTTTGCTTCAAAATCTCCTCTGGCTTGTCCTATGACGAGATGTGAGTCGCTCTTGACCACAATATTTTCAGCTCCCAGTGCCTGTGCTAGTCTGAGCCCTATTAGCAGAGCTTCATACTCTGCTTCGTTATTGGTTACAGGGAATTTCAGCTGGACCCCATATTTGAGAACATCTTCTTAAGGGGAGACAATAACGATGCCTGCCCCACCTCCTTTTTGTGTGGACGATCCATCTGTGTTGATCATCCAAACTTCTTCTCGATCTTCTTCCTGCTCGTTGATGGTGAATTATGCTATAAAATCCACCAATGCTTGAGCTTTTATGGCTGTTCGCGAGCGATATTCAATATCGAACTGGCTAAGTTCGATTGCCTATTGCACCATACGTCCAGCTGCCTCGGGTTTGTTCATTGCTTTCTTGATGGGCTGGTCTGTCATTACTTTGATTGGGTTAGCCTGGAAGTAGGGACGAAGTTTTCTTGAGGCCACTATTAGGGCAAAGGTGATTTTTTCTATTTGTGGATATCAAGCCTCAGCTCCCTGGAAGGCCTGGCTGATGTAATACACAAGAAGCTGTATCTTGTTTTCTTCCCTGATTAAGGCTGCACTTACTGCCGTGACAGACACTGCCAAGTATAAGAACAAATCTTCGCCTTTTTTGGACAAACTCAAGAGTGGGGGATTGCTCAAGTATCGCTTCAACTCTTGGAATGCTGTCTCGCATTCCTCCGTCCAGGCAAACACCTTCTTCAAGGTCTTGAAGAAAGGGAGGCACTTGTCCGTTGCCCTCGAGACGAACCTGTTAAGGGCTGCTACTCTTCCTGTGAGCGTTTGTACTTCTTTAGTCGTCCTTGGCGAAGACATCTCGAGGATGCCCTTACTTTTTCAGGATTTGCTTCAATTCCTCTTCGTGAAACCATAAACCCGAGGAACTTCTCTGAGGAAACCCCGAAAGCACATTTGGAGGGGTTTAACTTCACGCTGTACTGCCTGAGTGTGTTGAATGTCTCCTTAAGGTCGTCCAGGTGATCCTCTTACTCTTTGCTCTTGACGAGCATATCATCGACGTACACTTCCACATTTCTCTCGATTTGTTTACTGAACATCTGATTTACCAATCTTTGGTATGTGGCCCCTACGTTCTTCAAACCAAAAGGCATGACCCTGTAGCAATAAAGCCCTTGGCTAGTGATAAAGGCAGTTTTTCTTGATCTTCTTCGGCCATCTATATCTGGTTATACCCAGAAAATGCGTCCATGAAAGTGAAAAGCTTGTGCCCGGTGGTAGAGTCTACTAGTTAGTCAATTCTGGGCAAAAGGAAGCTATCTTTCGGTCAGGCTTGGTTCAAATCCGTAAAGTCAACGCACATCCTCCATTTCCCATTTGCCTTTTTTACCATGACGACATTGGCCAACCACTCCGGATAGTAAACTTCTCGAATAAAGTTTGCAGCAAGTAGTTTGCTCACTTCGTCCATCACCGCTTTGTTTCGTTCAGGGGCAAAGACCCTTCTTTTTTGCTGGACGGGCTTCTTTTCCGGGTCTACATTTAGGCGATGTTGGATGATGTCTACTGGAATCCCTAGCATATCTTCATGACTCCAAGCAAATACATCGAGATTATTTTTCAGGAAATTGATGATTCCTTCCTTCGTCCTCGGGTTTAGATCCGTCCCTACTTGAGTCGTCTTTGATGGATCCCCTTCGACTAGCTCTACGGTTTCTAGCTTCTCCACGATCTCAGGTGTCTTATCTTCGATGACCCACGTATGGTTTTCTTTCGAGGCTAGGACGGCCTGGTAACACTTTCTTGCCAACACTTGATCTCCTCTTATTTCTCCAACCCCATGTTTTGTTGGAAACTTTACCTTCAGGCAGTATGTGGAAGTAGCAACTTTCCAGCGGTTAAGGGTAGGTCGTCCTATGATCACATTGTAAGACGAAGGTGAATCTACAACCAAAAAATTGTGTTTGTTGGTTACCTGGAGGGGATATGAGCCGGCTGTGACTGTCAACGTCACTATTCCACGAGGGTACACCTTGTCTTCACTGAAGCTGACGAGAGGTGATTCAAAAGGATGAAGTCTTTTTGGATCTACCTTTAATTGCTAGAAGGCGGACAGGTAAATAATGTCCACTAAGCTCCCATTATCTACCAGAACTCTCCTTGTGTTGAATCCTTCGATCATAATCATGATGACCAATGTGTTGTCATGAGGTTACTTTACTCCCCTGGCATCTTCCTCTAAGAAGTACATGTCTTGGTTCGTTCGTCGTTGCTTTGAGGATGGTAAGCTATGAACACTGTTTATTTGCCTTTGGTGTGATTTTTTGAGGGATCTGAACGACCCCCCTGTCGATGGCCCTCCCGTGATGGTTTTTATCTCTCCTTTTGCATTCTGCAGACGAGGTGGTTGATCTTCACTTCTTTGGAAACCTCCGTGCTGATCCTTCTTACCATATATGTTGGCTTCTCCCCTTTTCACATATCTTTGAAGTTTCCCTTTCTAGATAAGTTCTTCTATCTTCTCCTTCAGGTCTCGGCAATCCTCTATGTAATGTCTGTGGTCTTTGTGAAAACGGCAATACTTCCTCTTATCACGCACACTAGGTGGTGATTGGAGTGGCCTGGGCCATTTAAGACATTGTTCGTCTTTAATCTCCGTCAAAATCTGATCGACGGGCATCACTAGCGGTGTGAACTTCGTTTGTCGAGGCTTTTTATCATCTCTTTGTCTATTCTCGTCGTCACTACGTCGGTCAGCTCGATCTCTCTTCTGCCCCCATTCGATCGTCTTCTTTTTCCTTCTTCTTCTCCTTTGTCTTTTTTGCCCCATCTATGGCTGCCAGGGCATCTTTAGCGTTCAGATATTTCTGCGCCTTTAGAAGCGCTTCTGCCATCGTCTTGGGAGGATTCTTCGCCAAAGAAACCATGAAGTCTCTGGACTTTAATCCAGCTTTAAAGGTTGTGAGCTATACCTTATCGTCTGACTCATCCTCTTCCAGCATTTCTCGTGTGAAGCGCGTCACATAGGACCTCAAAGTTTCTTTTTCTCCTTGTTTGATTGTAAGCAGGTGATCAGCTGTCCTTTTTGGACGTTGTCCGCCAACAAAGTGACGAACAAACGAACTGCTTAGCTGCTCGAAATTATCAATGGACGATGTAGGCAATTTGGTGAACCATTCCCGGGCTGCCCCTTTTAGGGTAGTGGGGAAGGATCGACATAGAATCTCATCAGGGGGCTATTGTAGACCCAAAGTCGTCTTGAAAGTATTCAGATGATCCAACAGATCTTTTAATCCGTTAAAGGGTTCGAGCTAGGGTAGGCGGAACTTGGAGGGCACCGGGCATTCTTGGACGGTTGCAGTGAAAAGAGAGTCAGTCTTCCTGACGATTCTGTCCAATCCTTGATCCGTCTTTCCCCTAATAGCGTTTCTCAGCTCGTCCATCTCTTTCCTCATTTCCTTGAGGAAATTCGAGTTTGGTTCTTCTAGAGTGCTGGCTTGTCTCCTGTGACTATCTCCGTCCTCATCTCTGTTGACTTCTGTGTGGTTATCTCCCTGTTGCAGTCGTTGTCTCATCTCTTGATTTTGCTTGGTGAGTTCTTCCACCGTGGTTGCAAGTGCTTGAATTCTTAGGGCCAATGCAGCAAGATCTAGGTTAGAGCTGGACTCTATCTCGTTAGAATAGAACAATGTCCTTGAACTGAACGCTCAAGAATAATTCGTTCCCCACAGACGGCGCCAAATTAATGATGCTAGGATCGTCAGTAGAGATGTTCATCCAGACCTTGGATTGTCCACAATCGTTCCAGACCCTGAAACACCTCAAACTACAAAGAATGTGGTCACCGGTGTGGCACCAGCCACAGGGCCTCCGATGCCAAAGTTAGAAAAAGCCTCGAAACAAAGGAAGATGATATAGTTTTAGTAAGTGAAATCTCTAGTAAGTGTTTTTCGTACCTTTTTGAACTCTTGTTTATGAATATATATAGGTGATTTCCTTTCTCTTCTAGTCATTGGTTCTATAATAATTAGGGGTGTGCAGAAAACCCGCCGACCCGCCAAACTCGACCCGACCCAACCCGACCCACCGGGTTGGGTCGATTTTTAGGCCTTGGTGGGTTGGGTTGGGTTACAAAATTTTTTTTTATAGCAGGTCGGGTTGGGTTTGGGTCATAAAATTACAAACTCGCCAAACCCGACCCGACCCACCGACCCACCCATATTTAATATATATTTAAAATATATTATATATTTAATAATTTTTTTTTTAAAAACCAGGGCACTTATATATATTTAAATATATATATATATATATATATTATATTTAATAATTTTTTTTAAAAAAAAACCAGCTGTAGAGTAGTACTTCCTGAGTTCCTCCTACTAATACTAATTATATATATAATATGTATTATATAATTAATAAATTTTTTAAAATAACCAGCTCTTCCTATCCTATATAAAAGCTAATTAGTTCACACAAACTCTAGTAAATTACTATTGTTGTTTAGTTATTGGTGTTGTTTGCCCTTAAGGAATTACATCGATACTAATCTTTGGGTTTTTTTCATATATTAATATTTATATTTTTTTTTTTACTCAATTTAATAATAATAAAAAAAAAATTCAAACCCATGGGTTCAACCCGACCCAACCCGACTCATGTGGGTTGGGTTAGATTTATGTGATGGGTTGGGTTGGGTCGAATTTTTTTTGACCCACCATGGTGGGTCAGGTCAAAAAATTCCCTCAACCCGACCCAACCCGACCCATGCACACCCCTAATAATAATGATGGTGTTATTGCAGAATCTGTAACGCTTGTGCCAGGTGTTAAGTTGACAAATACACCTTCAACGGCATCGATATTCATTGCCATTTTTGTAATAGCTTGTCTTGATCGAAGGACGATGGCCAGGTCATTGTCAGGCAATCACCTTAAACTGCGTCGATATTGGGGTCGTGCTTACAGATCGTCCTTATCGTGTGGACAATTATATTTTTGGGACTATCAGTATTGATTTAAAAAGTTAATTTTTTTTTACTATTTAACTTATTTTTGTTAATATTTATAAATTTTATTACACTTTTTGATACTATTCATAAGTTTTATTATACTATTTTAGTAACTTTTTAGTTTTATTTACAATATTTTTAGCAAAAAATTTTCAGTTTCTACCCAATAAGCTATTCCAAACGGGTTCTAAATCAACAGACTCGTTAAATTATTTAAACAAACAAATGATCGTGTGGTTAAGTGTCTACGTGTTCATTTAACACGTAATGGGTTTAAAAAATTTTCTCCAAATTTCAAAGAAGTTAATTAACGTGTGTTTTTGGAACAACGACTTGCACCTAATATTTTACGCTTGTCGTATGAAATTAATACACGTCATGAATCCCGATATGTATGTTAGATACTTTTTATTAAGTGTAATTGACCAATGACGGGACAGCATCAGCTAGCAATAGAGAAATCATTTGCATTTTCTCACATGGATTAGCAGATCACCCCATTTTCTACAACAACTTTCTTCTTTTTTTAGGAGTTTTTTTTTTTTTTTTTGGCATAAATAATCAATGAGTGGAATTAAGATGTTTATATTCTGTTAGAGTAACTCTAATTTTTAAAATTTTATCTATCAATTTTGAAATAAGTTAATTAAATTTTATCATATAATTAAAAATAGATAAACAATATTTTAGGGAGTATGATATATGGCTCCGTTTGATACGCGAGTTCAAACACAAGTTTTTAGTTTTTAAATAACATTACATGTATTTTTATACACTTTTTCACCCACACGTATTTTTAAAAAAATTGAAAACTGTTATTTAAACACACGTATCAAACGGGTCTTAAAAGCTCAAGAGACACTAATCTCAATTAGTCCAAATAGAACTCGAAACTTGAGGATAAACAAACAACATTAGTCCATATTCCATAATTATAGCAACCGACACTTATAAGAATCTTACTTAGAAATACAGCACAGGACAACATCCAACTGGGAGCCGCAAAATCACCAATGAATAACCTCTTCTGTCTCTTGCTCTTGCTGCTCCAACCATTAATTTTTTCGTTTAATCTGTATGCTGTAACAAAGTATCGTTGGATACCCTGAGAGTAAATTTTGTTACTTTGACTTCTTTTTCCAACTTTTTTAGAAACATTAAATCAAATAGAACCACGTGTGGGGTTGCCAGACTGACATCAGATTCGGAGGAAGTGGATTTTTGTGCTTTTTTTTGGATGAAAGATCTAGAGTTAGTGCACACAATATAGTACACTTTCTCTCGGCATATATGGATGGAATCCACATATATGTAAGCATAGTATAGTGAATGTATAGAATAAATTTTTTTTTTTAATTGTTCACTCTATAAATCTTTATTACTCCCCTCCTTTGTTACATTCTAAAAAAAAGTATTATGCACTTGGTAAAAAAACAAATTATGTATTATACATATAAAAAGAACGGACACTTTATTTGAGGTGTCGATCCTATATTGTATTAATGTAAGATACTTGACATGTCTAGGATATTTTTGCATACGTGTCCTAACCATGTCCTTTTTTTAATTAAAAAAAATGTAGGACACGATTAGGACACAAAAATAAGAGAAATCAAATACCTTATCATAAAACAAAGAAAGCTTCCATGCTCTAAATAGTAAGAGTGTATGTGAAAATTAATGAATATCCTTATTCTTGATTTGTATTCTAATTTGTAAGCATCATTTAATAGTCATGGATTTGTTTTATTATCCATTATTTCTTTTAATTTGATATATATTTAACATTATAGTAAAAATAAATTTTTAATGATATATAGAAAATAAAAACAAAAACATATTTAATAGACATGTCTCGCTTTACCGTGTCCTATTTTTTGAAAAATTGTAATGTCTCCATGTTGTACCCATATCCATGCTTCATAGTAATACATAAGAGAGCTATATGGCAAAATGACAACATGTAAGACTTAGTTTTATCAAACTTCTATTATACATGTATCTAACTTATCTTTTCTAAATTAAGATAAATCTTATTAAAAGTGAAAGATACAAAATCAGGTACATTGGTAAATTACACTTCTAAAAGTATAATTGTAAATTATATTTCACATCATTGCTTGTGTTGTGTGTGGAAGAGCGTATTTTCCCATTTATTGTGTAAAAATACGAAGTTTTTTATTTTTATTTTTGACAATTGAGAGTATTTGACTTTTCCCTTAGGTGTATGCAGTCTCCCATCCAGCCGTCTCACACGCACCAAGTTATTACAGGAAGGAATCCCATAGAGATGGTCCTAAGATGTTGTAAGAGGTTTTAAACCTAAGATATCATAAGGTTTTAAGAACCACTAAGCCAACTTAGGGTTAAAAATACAGAGTTGAAAATGCTCTTTAAAGTTGTACGCTCTCGTTTGAGGTGAAAATAAACTCATTTAAGCAAAGCTTTTATCTGTCTTCATTAAATTTATATGTGATATTAAAGGTGTTTCCATTTATTATTATTTTTTTTTTTACAATTATTTGAGTGTCCCAGGGACTTGATATCACTTGACACGCCTGAGACTTCACAAGTATCAACTTCTATTGCAAACATTAAGTATCAACTTGATGTCCTAGGCATGTCAAGTGATATCAAGTTGTACACACTCTATAAACATTTATATTAGTGAAGTAACCACCACACCAACAGTGTTTCCATTTTTCAAAATGTGGAACTTGTTGCAGGTGTAATAATTAACATCAAATGTTAAATATATTACTCTACTTACAATAATTTCATGCATAGCTTTCACTTTCAGTTTATAAAAGGTGTAAAAAAGAAAAGAAAAGAATTCATTTGCCCCAATTAAATTACCAAAGACACCTGGATTGTATTGTTCATTTATGATTGGATCTAAGACCGGGATGGATATGCAACTTGTCAACAGATATTATGCAATTTATTGCATCAGTCGTATCTTAGCTTCAAGCTTTGCTATTCTGTAAAGCACGGCTGC
This sequence comes from Quercus aquifolioides, assembly GCA_019022515.1. Taxonomy (NCBI): domain Eukaryota; kingdom Viridiplantae; phylum Streptophyta; class Magnoliopsida; order Fagales; family Fagaceae; genus Quercus; species Quercus aquifolioides. The sequence goes on along the minus strand of CM032334.1, from coordinate 57,818,185 downwards.
AAACAATTAAATATCTAATTTACATTCAGTTATAAGTTCATTACAAAGCCATAAAAATTGAGCAAAAAGATAAATCAAATAAAGCCGTTTCTATAGAAAGAGCACCATGAATCCTACCTCAGCTATCAACTTCTATCGCAGTAGCGATTTGAACATCATGACTGCATGACTTTATTTTGTTTGACACATGCAGGAGCTTTGAACTCCTGGCATTTCCACACTGGTGGTGCAGCCCCAATTGGCATCATCACACCATCAGCTGAAGGTTCCATTGAAAATAAGGGCTTACTGCTAGCAGTAGGGCCGTCCACATTCTTTTCAGTCAATGGGGAACTCACATTCATCTTGCCATTGGGGTTTGCCCGATCCCTAAAGTTAAATATGCTTAAGGGCAACTTTTTTAGCTTCACTCTTCCCCTCTTTTTACCAGTGGCACACACATCTTCCAAAGTTTTATCCCTTGGCTGACTTGATTCTGCTTCCCTGTTATTCATCTCTAGTTGGCCAGCTATATCAGACTTGCATGCCTTTTCATCTGCTTTAAGCGTGTATAACTCTCGGATGGATCCTTGAGAAGTGACCTTGCCCGCTACAGCATGACCATTACACATGGATGAGGGGTTTGGGATTCTTTCCGATAAGATTGCCCCATTGGATTCCCTACTTTTCTCAGGACTTGCTGAGATTTTAGGCTTCTTGTGTTTATGACCCTTCCAGTCAGAACTTGGAGAATTCTTTGAGATTCTTGGAGAGCTGTTAATAGCTCGATGCAACGTACGGGCCAACTCTTCGTCGGTCTTGTTATTCTCAATTGGTTGGTATTTTTTGTACAAGAGCTGAACTGGGACATGCTTCTTCTGCTTATTTTTTTTCAGGTATCTTTCCTTACTGGCTGCCTCTTCAGAAAATGAGGCAACCAGATCTAAAGCACTCTTGGCAGCAGCCATTGCTTTTGCCGCTATTGTAGCCTTCTTTTCAGCTGCAGCTCTTGCAGCCTCTGCAGCTTTAGCTGCAGCAGTAGCTGCTGATCTTGAGGCCTCAATTATCTCCTCTGGTGTAACATTAGGATTATTCGGATGAGAACTCACTAGATTGTTAAGACGAGTTACATAATCGCTTGAAGATGCAAAAGATGGAGCAGACGCAGAACCGGAAACAGATGCAGATGCAGACGTGAAAGTAGAAGAAGAAGAAGAAGAAGCAACTAGAGAGAGATGCAAAGCACCATCGACTTCCGAGCTTTGCTTTTTCAATCCAGCAAGAAGACGCTTTCGTGGAGGCAAAAGGACATCCGAATCCAAGTGATTAACATCACATATGTTAGCCTCCATTGTTCCTCTAATTATGTATTTTGCCTCACACCCAAAGTTTGAATAATCCTCCCCGTACATAAATCAACCGTTCCATTCACATTCTAGCTAAAACAAAACATCAACAGTATTACACCTTCAGTGTTAATCCAATCCCAAATCCATTATGAAAATTTGGAAAAGCCACATACCTACTTCATCCAAGTCCAACATTAAATTCAACCCATTTTCAAATGATTCACATAAAATCTGTACATGTTTGGTTAACAATATCAACGAATAAAATTTCATTCAAATCCATACCCTCAATAGTCTCCATTTCTTAGATTCCAAAACGAACACAAAAATAACAAGAATAACAAACTCAGACAAATCTGTCTCAACTATTTTAGCTGAATTTAGTTTTTCCTGTTCTTCTCACTTTGTCAGCAACCAAACAAAAGCATCAAATGATATCTAAATCACCGACAAAACCAGAAGATCAAAAGCGCAACAGAATTCAGACATGCAAACATGTACAGATTCGTGCACCAGACCATGCAAAACATCGGATTTCCCTATCTATCCTAGGATTAAGATCAAAGACCAAGAAATGAAATCAAAATCAATATCAACGATTCAATCTAGCATGCTACCAGCTCGATTTAACAGAATTACACGAATCAATGACACTTCAAGCGCCATTACATTAAATTGCCAAATACAAGAAACACAGTACAAAAAAAAGACAGCACAGACACAGCTAAAGTTGGTGAATGAGGAAGAGAAGGTAGCGTAAATTACCTGCTGATCTTGTTTATTGCAGCTGAAACACACAGAGAGAGATAGAGAGAGACTTGGAATTAGGGTTTGAGGATAGAGAGGGAGAGAGATGAGGAAGAAAATCCAGGGTCGTAATGAAAACCGGAGCTCCTCTTATATATGATGTCAGGAACAATTTCGATTGGTTCTGGTTCTAGAACCCCACGACGAAAATCCCATTAAAACCATTTAACTCCTGTCACTACTCTAAGTAACCTTGTTTTCATTTCCAATCTACGTATATGCCCCTCATTTCCTCCTACTTTTACTAGGAGTATTTTAACTCTCTCTATGTATTTGTTTGTGCAATTAAATTGCAATATACCCACACACATTTTTCTCCCCTTGAATCAAAAAGGAAAATAGCCTAATGGGTCAATTGGGCTCGGATTTCATTAAAAAAAAAATTTTTGGGCTCGGATTTAGGGTGGACATATCACTCAACCCGATCATGTTGATTGACAGATCTTTGGACTCGTTGTCATTCATCGAAATAATCAAAATTGATTGCACTTTACTTTCATGGGATTGATAAGATTTTCGAATTAATTATATATCCAATATAGATTTCCCGTAAATGAATAAAAAATATCCAAGAACTCATGGTCATAACTAATAAAGAAAATCATCAAACAAAAAGTCTAGCATGAGACAAATACAATTTAAACCCAAAATTCAACATCCAAACAACAATGAACGACAAACAATGGACAATGAGAGAGATGAAGTTATGAACGGAACATATGAGCCTTTAGTAAGTGGCGAAAAGCCAAACAACAATGAACAACAAACAATGGACAATGAGAGAGATGGAGTTATGAGCGGAACATATGAGCTTTTAGTAACAAAAAGGTGAACAACAACGAACAGGCGAAGATTGAGTGAAAATCGACATTGAAGCTTCAAAAGGGATTGTGACTGTGAACAAGCAAGGGCTTAAAATGGTGATGTTGAACAAACCAAGGCTGACGATGGCAAGGAACTATGAGGGGTTACCAAGTACTTGATGAGAGAGAGAGAGAGAGAGAGAGACTTGGAAAATAATAATTTGATGAAATAGAAAAAGAATGAAAACACAACATGAGTAAAAGTTTGATTGGTCTAAACTTCGTTCAAGTTAAGTTCTTTTATTTATTTTTTAAACAAAATTGAGACTTGCTTGACTATTATGTTTTCATGTGTATACAACTCATCAAATTAGGGCAGTTGGGTGAATTGATTTATTTTTATTAAATATATGTTTACCCCTAAAATATAGGAGACCCCTATAACGTTATTGTAGTAGCTTTTTATCTATTAAAAAAAAAATGTTAAATGGTTTATACGAGAATACATTATTCACTCCTCCAGTGGGAGAATGAAGGACTCATTTTGAAAGAATGAATAATTTCACCTATATAAGGTCACAATTTGTGTAAAAGTGGGAAATTCATTGGTACTCTCTCAAGTGGGATAAACCATAGACTATAGTCTAACTTCATTTTCACATAGGAATACACTTGTTGTAAGAGGAGGGAGCTCCTCCCAAAGGAATGAATAATTTCACTTACACAAGCCCACAATTTGTGTGAAAGTGAGAAATTCATTGACACTCTCTTAAATGGGTTAAACTGTAGTATAATCTCAATCTCGCGTATGAATACAACATTTTTCTAAGTGATAGGAAGTAATAGTATTTGGGCTGAACCAATGTCCCACCATTGCCATTCTCACACCAAAAACCTAACCACTAGACGATGCCCTTCGATTTAGGTAAACCATTATCTTCATATTTCTATTACTAATTTATTCTGTTTGCTTCTTAACGAGGAGAAACCTTAATTGGTGGGAGAGGGAGAATGGGTTGTACCCGACTTTGTCCAAAGATGAACTAATGAGAGGTATACCAAAATCTTAATTGAAGAATAAATTAATGGTAACAACAAATTATTGTAGTCCACGTTGCTTACTTTTATGGACCCAACCTTTGATAATTGATGAGTATATGCAATAGTTTAATGTTGGTGATGTCAAACTGATAATTCATTGAGAGTCTGTTTGGAATCCACTTATTTTGCTGAAACTGAAATTTTATTGCTAAAAGTACTGTAAATAAAGGTAAAAGTTAGCTGAAATAGTATAGCGGGACTCATGAATAGTACCAAAAGGCAAAAAGTACAGTGAAACCCATAAATAGTAGCAAAAATAAGCTGACTTTTTAAGCGGGTGCCAAATGCACACTGAGTATGTTATTTGTCTTATAGTCTCCCATCCACGCATGTCTTAATAGAAATTGATACATTAAGGACATCTATCTTTTTATAATCAAGGACATCTATTTACCGTGATTACTAAAATGTTGACTTTTTTTTTTTTTTTTTAATCAACAAGTTTACATTAAGTTTATCTATTGTATGTCTAATCATAGTTTAGTTTCAAATTAGTTTAGAATTATCTTCTTTAATTCACTAGGTGACGATTTATAAGACTATCTATATATATTATTTACTTAAGTCATATGACTAATTAAAAAAGTCATATGACTAAAATTAGTCATAAATAGTTTATTCAATCGTTATATAATAAATTGGAGGAAGAAAACTCCAAATCATATTGGAGCTAAACATTTTCCACAAATTATTAAAATTGTAATCATATATTAAAAAAAAAGGAAAAAAGAAAATTAACTAATTAGTAATTACAAGATACAAAATTGCAGGTATTTTTGTAATAAAGTAAAACAACCAATGCAATTTGTAAGAATTGAAGTGGGTATAAAACTATAAAAGTCAGTAAACATACCAAATAAGTTAATGACTTTCATACTTCACAGTTTCATTACCCGCGGAAAAAACTACAGCCGTCAAAAAGAAATTTAAAAGTAGCGGCGGTTGCGCACTACATTAGGGTGACACGCGTCCCCCCGTTATGACTCAAATAAAGCTCCATACGTGTAATATTATCATAGCCTACCATCCATTTGTAACAACACTCACTCACTCCTCGACCGCCTTTTTCTTCTTCGGCTTCGCATTTGAAACCCGCGATATCAAAAATCGAAACTCGCTGTGCTGCTCTGCTCTGCTCTGCTCAAAACGTCGACGTTCGTTTCGAAACCCTAAGCCCTAACCATTATCGAATCGAATCGAATCGAATCGTCAGGTAAGCAACCAAGGTTCGATTCCTCTTTACACTTTCACCGCCTCTCTCAAATTTCACTTCTCCCGAAATTAAATTTACTATCCAAATCCAATATTGGTTGCTTCTTGAAAATTTCACACTCGTACAATTACTTTGCTTTGAATTGATTGGAAATTTGCAATGGATGAAAGTTGATACTAGTTTTACTCGTGATTTCAGATGCTTGAACTGTGAATGAGGACCATCAATCCCTTGCCAAAGGCAGTTCGGAGTTCAGTGCGTTCCGGCATCATCCTCTTCGACATCACTCGGGTTGTGGAAGAGCTCGTTTTTAACAGCCTCGATGCCGGTGCCACAAAGGTAAAAAGGCTTTGCTCGCAAAATTGTTGTATGGGTAAAGCAATATCGAAATTCTTAGCATTGATAGTTTTTTGTTGTTGTTGTTGTTGTGGTTTTAGGTATCAATTTATGTAGGGGTTGGCACGTGTTATGTGAAAGTGGTGGATGATGGTAAGTACTAAACTCCTTCAATGGGTTAAATCTGTGTAGCATGTTCAGTTTCAATATTATTTGATGTACTTGCAGGATCCGGTATTACTCGGGATGGATTGGTTTTGTTGGGAGAAAGATATGGTAACTAAGTTATTTGATATTTTCCTTTTTCTGTATTTTGCCAGGATTGATGCTTATGTGAGTAGTCATTTGTTTTAACTTTGATGGAATCAGGAGTGTATTACTGAATCACATAGAGAAACTATGCATGGGGCCTGTATATAAAAGGGAAGTTAGTCTAGCAATACAACAATGTAGTATCTGACAGTGTTACAATAGTATGGAAGTAAAGTACAATGGGCTTGGCTTAATGTTCTAAAGAACCTTAAGTTGTACTCTCTCTCTCTTTTGTTTTTTTTTTTTTTATACCTGTTTTTATATTTATCCTCAGAAAAATAAAGTGATGAGTTTTGTAATACATGTTTGGACCCAAAATTTTTCTTTGTAGTAGGTAATGGGTTTTGTTTGAAAGAAAAACTGTTCTCCCTAATGAAACCAAATGACTTGGATGGTTAGGTTCGACAAAGTTAATCTCGGTAACTACTTAGGCTAACTTAACTGTTTCAGACAGTTTGTGTGGATCATCATATTACTTGTAAGTGTATCTGATAAAGAAAGAAATAGAAGTGCTCATTAACTGCTAGTATCTATCCATCAAGAGGACAGTGGGAGCCTGGGACTGTCTAGGAATTTTTAACTAATAGGTACCGGTTTTGATTGTGGGGATTTGCTGAGTATAATTTAACTCAAGTAGGGGAACATTGAAGGTAATTCTCGTGGATTGAATTGAGATGCATTAAAAATGAGGATTTATCTTATATGGATTTGGATTTGCTAGATGAAGTTGTGATAGTGTTTGGGTATTTCTGGGCAGCAACATCAAAGTTTCACCAGTTGGCTGATATGGATGCTGCAAGTGGGTGCTTTGGCTTTCGTGGAGAAGCATTGGCTTCCATTTCTGATGTCTCATTGTTGGAAATTGTAACAAAAGCATATGGGAGGCCAAATGGATATCGTAAAGTCATTAAGGTATTGGCAGTTCGTTCCTGTTTCAATTTTGCTATTCCATGAGCAAGTTGCTTAATTTTGCTGTTATTCATGCAAGCTTGGCTCTGGTTGACTTTTGATCTATTATGTATAGGGATGCAAGTGTTTATATCTTGAAATTGATGATGACAGGAAGAATGTAGGCACCACAGGTAACATATTATTTTTGTCAATGATATTATTTGATGTTAGGATACTACCCTATTTGAAGATCCATTCATGCCATTTATGCTCTCTCTCTCTCTCAATGAAGTAAACCTGTTGCACATCATTTGAGCTATCTTAATTTTTTTTTTTTGGCAGTGGGGTTGGTTGTCGAGTTTAGTTTTCAGTCAAATGCATGTTCTGACCTATCATTTAAAAAAATAATAATGATTCCATACTTACAATGGAGGAATAGGGATTTGAACCCTGTTTTGTCTCCATTGGAAACAATAGGAGGTGCCAGTTAAGCTGCAAGGCTCTTGGCATGTTCTGACCTATCTGTGTAACTTATTATGTGTTATACTTCACAACAACAATTACATTGATCATTGCTGAATAGTGAATATGAACTGCTAATCTGTCAAATTTGTGTAAATGCGGATGTAACTTACAAATTGAAATATATATATATATATATATCCAAATGAACGTGTAACTTGAAATTACCTTTATGTGGATAATTTTTCTTTTCTATATTGTTGTTCATAACCATATACAATAAACTTTCAATTATTTATTGCTTGAGTCTTTGCAGTTACTGTTCGTGATTTATTTTACAACCAGCCAGTTCGGAGGAAATATATGCAATCCAGGTTCCTTTTTTTGGTCCATTACAACTTTTGATGTAGTTTGCCTCAAATAAAATAACCATTGTATCCATTTGAACTGACTTAGTGCACTTGTGATTTCCAAATTGCATTACTGAACTGACAGCCCCAAGAAGGTGTTGCACTCAGTCAAGAAATGTGTACTTAGGATTGCCCTTGTCTACTCGCAAGTTTCCTTCAAAGTTGTTGATAGTGAAAGGTTACTTCCTATCATTTTTGCAATTTGGGGATAGTTTGATTATCATGTTTGTTTACTTATATATTTTATTCTCAACATGCAGTGGGGACGAACTTCTTTGCACTCATCCTTCTTCTCCTTTGTCACTATTGACAAGTGGGTTTGGGATTGAAGTCTCTGACTCTTTTCATGAATTGAATGCTAGTGATGGTATACTGAAGCTTTCTGGCTTCATATCCGGTCCATGTGATGGTTTCGGAATTAAGGTAGAAGATTTAACTGATTAACTATGTACTTTTTCATTTATTTTGTTATACCTGTTTCTAATTATGTAATGTCTATTGTTGCAGGCCTTTCAATATGTCTGTATCCATTTCTTGTATACACATGTCAACGGTGTACTTTGTCTTTAGGGTGAGTGTCATGGGTTGGAGAGGATTATATGTTATGAGAATTTGGTTGTGACCTTTACATAGTAGCAGATATTAACTCGCGGTTCGTTTGCAAAGGTCCAATTCACAAACTGCTGAATCAACTGGCCACTAGGTTTGAGTGTTTGGATTCATGGGTAGTCAATGATGGGTCCCAAAACAGGAAGAGAAGTAGGTCTCAAGCATACCCAGCTTATATTTTGAATCTAATATGCCCTCGATCTCTCTATGATTTAACCTTTGAACCATCAAAGACATATGTTGAGTTCAAGGTGATTCACTTTCTTGTCTGATCTACTGATTTACATTTAATTTCTAATTGATCGTGTGAGTTTCTCTAGATCTGTTTATTTTAATTTGACTTTGTCTAGTGGCTCAATGTTTATAAAGCATATTAAGGTTCTGGGTGATTTCTTTGTTATTTATCCAGGCTTGTTGAAATGTCCATAAATTTTCGGGTGGGGTTATTCGACTTTAGGACAGTAATTGAAAATTTGCATTATGAGTCCCTTTATCACTCACTCTCACTCTCTCTCTCTCTCTCTCTCTCAAAATGATTGCTTATAATTCTTCCCTTGTGGAGTGTTACTGAACAGTTGATCTCTTAGTTGTAGTGATTTTTTTTTCTTATCTTTTTGGGGACATTCCCACAGGACATAAAAATAGAAATAAAAACTTAATTAAAAATAAAAATAAAAATCCTTGGTCACTGCACAAAATTCTTAGTCTCACCTTTTAAGTAAAGCTCCGAGAGCATTGAAATGGTTAAGAAATCCAATACTTTTCATGGGCACCACTGATTTTTTTTTCTTTTCTCCTTGTTTTCTCTTGCCAGGATTGGGGTCCTATACTTGCCTTTACTGAGAAGGCCATTCAACGATTTTGGAAGGACAATCTAGCTTTTGGTACACCCACTACAATGACATGTTGCTGATTATTAACACTAATTTGATTTAGGGACTTCTGAAACTTTTATTAATCTCTGAGATCTTTTCAGGGGACTCCATTAGTCATGCAACTGATATAATAAGAAAGGACAAAATATGGAGGGAAGTTGATGATATCATATCAGCAGAAGAAGGTAAAAATATGTTTCCTTTTCTTTTGATTTTTTTTATAAGTAAATAAATTCATTAATAAAAAAGCAATCCCGATACACAGGCTGTGTACAGAAGAAATCGTCTTTTATTTTCTTTTGAATTTTAAATGGCCTCATTTTTCATTGATGTGAATCAAATTGGTTCCATGTCTTAGAAGTTGTACGTAATTATGATATTGCGTTAAAAAAATACTTTAAACTTTAGCAGAAAGATATTGTGTCATACATGCTATCTACATGGCATGCTTTATGAATATATGCATAACTTTGGTTTGATTTTCTCTTAGCTCAAAGCTAAATATCACCTTCTTTGTTGCTAGATTTTCTTGAAGTAGATTTGTCAGAAACCTCTGAAATTGCAAAAAAGAAGTGCAGGATCCAAAATCATAAAGCTTCTATTGACATTTTCTCTTCACCTTTAGAGATGCTAACAAAAGAGGTCAACCATTTGTCTCACACACACAATATAATTCCTTCTGGGAACTTGCAGAAAATTTCTGCTGAATTTAAAGAGCAACAAGTTGAGATGGGATTTGTTTGTCAAAAGGATTATGCTTTACAGTCATGGGATGGTCTTGAGGCCAAATCTATACCCACAGTGTCATGTAGGTATGACAACCATCTGTTGAAATCTGATAACAATTCTTTATCCATGGAAGATCATTTCTTGGAAAATAGATTCAATGATAATGTGGAGGAAAATAGTTTAAGTTCAGCGTGTGGAGTTCAGTCCCTTAAAGTTGTTCCAGATGTTGACATTGAATCAGCAGGGCGTGCATTATCTTGTGACTTTTTTAGCAGGGATATAAAAAGACCTTTGCTGCAGGGTTGCTCTTCACAACAACGCCTGCCACTTGAAAGGTCTTTGTTTGCAAATGATGAAGGATTTGAATTTCAAAGAAATGGCTCCATGACTGACTGGAAGCAAGCAGGTGCTCATGACAAAGTTAATATTCTAGAAGTTGAGGGCAGTAACCATACTTTTGATTTCCTTTCGAGGAGCTTGTGGCAAGATGAGGCATCATTCTCTCAGCCCTTCACCAGAGAAATTACAAAATGTGAATTGCCTAGAGAATTTGATTTTTCGTCCAGAGCTTTTGCAAAGTCAGAGCCATCTTTTGGAGAACATTTCATTGAAGATGTTCTTGAATCTGATTCACTCACACAAATAGCAAACTTTGGCTCTGGTAAATGGACCTCAAATTCAGACTGGTGTTGCCCGACCTCAGATCCCTTATTTCAAGCTACACCATGGGATGTTGAGCATTTTAAGGATAAAAATGCCCCTGGAGTGAGTTCTCACTCAGGTGAAAGCACTAGTTATGGGCATTTTGTGGATAACAGAAAAAGGGGCTGCAAATCTAGTTATGATATCATGTCAAAGGTCTCCAGCCTGGTAAATGGCACCCCAAGTTGTACATATAGCAAATTAGAATTTAATGGTATTTCTGATTCTAATAGAGATTTCTGCGAATTCCTTCAAAGAGACAATCAAGATTGTAGATTTCCAGATATATTACCAGATGAGACAAACTGGTTATATCTGAACTCGTGTGCTAAAGATAAAGATATTGATAAGTATAAAGGCCAAAGGGATTCAACGAGATATCAAGATTGTGAACAGGATCATGTTCCTAAAGAAAGATCAAGAAGCCATTCAGCTCCACCATTTTACAGAAGAAAAAGGAGGTTCTTTTCCTTAAATCATCCTGAAGGAAAACCTGATGCCAAAACCTTTGATAATGCCCTTACCTATCCAGGTATTATTTGTGATTTGAGTTGCCCTTTAAGACGTGGCAAAATGATGCAAAACTAACAAAAATATGCCTGTAAATTTTCAGAAGCAGACAAGTTGAAGCATGCAAAACAACCTTCTGATATTTCTCATTTAATTTCTAAGCCGAATTCTGTGGAGCATTTGTTGTCAGAGACTAGGTAGTACAGATTTTTTTTATTTAAATTTTTATATTCTTATTATAGCAGTTTTGATGCAATATTGTCTTGCTGAATTCCTAAATTACCTTATTCTTGCTTTCAGACCAGATATGGAGAAGATGGCAGGCATTTCAGACCTGAAGGAGATTGAAGGAGAAAAGTATGGACTGTCCCATTATCTTGACATTCAAGGTACCATTCCAGTTAAAAGTAAGCCAATATTTAGGCAAAAGTGTGCCATATGTAAATAAAAGATTGAGAACTGGAACATTGAGTTCTTCAATAATGCTAGAAGCATTTATCAATTTGCCAACAAGCGATTAATTTTGCATCAGGTTTAGTGATGGCAACAATGTGGGATTTTTGTGCCCAGTTCTTACCCCATTCTTGCCTCAGGTTTTAAAACCCCTCCCTGTCACCCCGCGCCATGCACAGGGCTAAGAAACCTGCCTCCATCCTACAACCCAATATCATTGATATAAACTTTCCAAATTAATCACATATGTCACATAAACACAAGCAGAAAAATAAAACTTGGAACATAAATATCAATTGGCTTTCTAAAAAGCTTGATATTTTTTCCCTCAGAAAATTCACAAATGTCAATTTTTTTTACCTTTACCCCAAGTTGTCCCAGGAACCAAAGAAAAAACGAATCAGAACTTTAATATAAACCCAAAGAAGAATTACGATATTTACATAACCAACCACATTACAGAAAAACCATCCAAAAAGCTCAAATGACCAGATCTAGAGAATTTCTTTGTCTTCTCTGAAGAAAATGACTTGTGATGGCCTATTTGAAGAAGCAGAGGCAGTGGATGACTTCTTGTCTGGGGATGAGGAGGTCATCGATGTTTGCTTGTTGGTGAAGAATGATGCAGCAGTGAAGGTTGAAGGGGTTTGGTTCTGTGGAGGCCAAGACACTTGATCTGCACTGAGTTTTGTCTCTTTGTGTGTGCGTGAGAGAGAGAGAGAGAGAGAGAGAGAGAGAGAGAGGCTGGAGAAGGAAGAAAAAAAAACTAATGAAAAGAACATATGGGTTTTTGAAGTAACATACCAAGGGCATCAGGGCAGGAAGATCAGAACCTGTCTCCACTCCAAACCTGCCTCAGTTTAAATTTAGAATCCCGTCCCCATCCCATCCTTTTCATGTATTGGGGAAAACCCACCCCATTCAGGGCAGGCTGCATGATGTAATTGCCATTCTTAATCAAGTTTTTTTTTTTAAATCTACCAGCCAAAGCCTTGTTTCATTTTGGCTTGTGGATCTTGCTTCTTATGTCTTCATTGTCATAATAGATTAACATAGCATTGACCTTACACTATCTCATCTTTCAGTCTCCAACTCAAAGGAAACTCAAGATTCGATGGATTCATGGTCCAAATGGCAGAATTGCTCTTCCCAGATAACAGTTGAGTAATTTTGCAAATTGAAAGACTGTTTTAATACACAGATGAGCTTTTCATCACTATTCAAGTTTACTATAGTGTACAGACAAGTAATTTAAACATCCATTTAACTAGTGAATGATGGATTTTATCTTTTTTGTACAGAACAAAAATAGATCATGTGGTATTCATGATGAAAGTAAAATTCTTGACATCTCTTCGGGATTCTTGCATCTTGCCAGTGATTCATTAATTCCTAAATCTATCAACAAGAACTGCCTGGGTAATGCCAAAGTTCTTCAGCAGGTGGATAAGAAATTCATTCCAGTTGTGGCTGCTGGGACACTTGCCGTTATTGACCAGGTTTATTTATTACTATTTTTTTCTACTTTGTCATGCAATATCTGCCTTGTACTGAATTGCATGGTCGTCTTTGGAGGGGATCAAGGGCACTAATGATCAATTGTAGTTTTTATACAATTTTGTGATTGATGGAATTTCTATTGGAATTAAGTTACCCACAATTGCCTCTTTGCTTTATGTAAACATACTTGTAGACATGATTATAAATAAAATAAAATAAAATAAATACTTGTAGACATACTGATTGAGAAAAGTATAAGTTTGGTGCCTATATATAAACATGCATTCATTACTTGTTCACTCATCCTGAAACATGTATATTTTCACATACACACACACACACACACACACAGAGTGGCCTTCGCATAAATTTGGATGGATTTATGACTTGGCAATGGTGCTCTTCTGTAGCATGCTGCAGATGAAAGGATCCGACTGGAAGAACTGCGAAAGAAGGTAAGAATGCTTTGTTGTTTGAACTTGTGAAATGATAATATATATATATATATATATATATATCATGGCTAATAAGACTATATGTCTACTTAGGTGTTATCTGGAGAAGCAAAGACAAGAAGTTATCTTGATGTTGAACAAGAGTTGGTATGTCTGAATTTGATGCTGTTTTAGGTTCTTCTGTGAGCATATGGAGTATTCGAATCTCTGAAAAGTTTGACTTAAATATGGTAATAACAGACACTGCCAGAGAATGCCTATCAGTTACTGCAATATTATGCTGAAGAGATAAAAGATTGGGGTTGGATCTGCAACATTCATGGTCAAGATTCAAGGTCTTTCAAGAGGTATTCTCTACCTAGAAAAACTTCATACTTGTTGATTATCTAATTATAAGAAAACAGCGCTGGTTTAGCATATCAATATCCAGCATTCTGAAATATAGACACAACAGATATAGACTTTTTTGATGGGAAAGACCCGAAGAGGCATTGCTAACGTGCATGTGTTCATGTATTTTTACACTGTTAATGAGGCTAGATGGTAGTTTTACTGTTATATTGTTCATCATGTTCTGTAGTTCTGCCCCCTTTTTTTTTTTCTCGAGGCAACAAATTTTTTTTTTTTTTTTTTTTTTTCTGTTTTTCTTTCTGACCCTAATTTGTGGTTTGTAACATTAACCATTGTGGCAGGAATTTGAATATTCTCCACAGGCGGCCAACAGCTGTCACACTTATTGCGGTGAAGCACAATCTCCTTTCTCATTTTCTTCTTACGTTCAATATTATTATGAGCTAAAAACATGTCAGAAAAGGACTTTCATCTTTCTCTAATAATTGTCAAAACCAAAGTTTTATGGTCATTGCAAATGAGCCAAGTTGCTTGTGAGCTGCTTGACTGTTGATCCACTGATGGCTCAACTTCACTCATAACATAATTAAGCTAAGATCAACCATAGCTATGCTTGATTCTTAAGTGTGCAAGTCTATATACGTTAAAGCATATAAACATACTTTGATAAGTATATGCATTTAACACTTGCTTTCAACAGGCTTGAGCTTGATCTTGATATAGGCTTGTCAAAGTAAATAGCCTGAGTTTAAGATTGACTATCTTATGATTAGCAATGATTAAGCTTCTTAGGCTATAAGCTTGAGCTAAGCTCAATCCTATATAAACTAAATTGAATCGAGTCAAAAAATTAGCACTCAGCTTGTTTTGGTTGCAGCCAAAGTTGAAATTTTTGCATAAGTGCTGCCTCTCATGTATTTGTTATATTTAGTAATATAATTGCTTTCTATAATCACATGCAGGTACCCAACATTTTAGGTGTCAATTTATCTGATGTAGATCTTTTGGAATTTCTTCAGCAGGTATCATATGACGCTCTTACTGGAACTTTTCCTTTTCTTCTGGTTACCCTCTATTCTTTACCTTCTTTAAACACAATCAATGCCTTTCTAAGTCCAGTTTATTGTGCAATCTGTAGCTTGCTGATACAGATGGATCCTCAACAATGCCTCCTTCAGTTCTTCGACTCCTTAATATGAAAGCATGCAGAGGTAAAGTCTTGATCTCATAAAAAACATGCAAGTCATGAACAAATGGTGTATTGAAAAGCGCACAACTATTATTCTAGTTTGTGCATGTGGGAGGAGATTTTTACACTATATACAAAATATCATTGAGTGGGTTTATGTGTAATTACCTTAACAAAATACTCCCTTATGAGCTGGTGTACTAAGGGAAGTGAATCTTTCTTAGTTCAGTGGTACATCTGACTATCTGAGACTTTTCCCTTTTATTTAACCTCTTTGCAAGTTTTCACCTTTTAGCCAGCTAGCCCTTTCTTTTTTATTTTATGTGAAAGAAGAATCTGGCACAACACTTACTATGAAGATGAATTTTCTTCTTATTTCTAGAGTTTTTCCTTACTTTTGTTGTTACTCTGTTATTATATTAAGGTGCAATTATGTTTGGGGACTCCTTGTTACCTTCAGAATGCTCCCTCATCGTTGAAGAGCTAAAGAAGACCTCACTTTGTTTTCAAGTGAGTTAATTTTCTTTAGAAACATTGTACATAGGTCTATGCAAACTGATTTCATGTGTATGAGAGAATTATTCAGCTGTCATCTTGAGTAACTGTGAAACGTGTGTTGTGCAGTGTGCTCATGGACGTCCCACAACTGTCCCTCTTGTCAACTTGGAGGCCTTGCGCAAGCAGGTAGCTAAGGTCGGATTTTTGGGTGATAGTTCAAGTGAGTTGTGGCATGGTTTACGTCGACAAAAACTCAGTATTGAACGTGCGGCACAGCGGTTAAGTTCTGCAAGAGGTTAGAGTTGAGGAGACACCAAGGTGTTCCAGAATCAGTGTGGCAGCCCTACATGCATGTTAATTGACACGTTCAGTGTAAATTCATTCTTTTTCATCTGGTGTATGGCTCACTTTCAGTAATCAGTATACGTAAGTGTAAATTCATTCTTTGTCATTTGCTGTATAGCTCACTTTTAGTAATCAGTATACGTCGGAACCCTGCTCAGTAAATTCATCTGGACATAATAAATCACGATTTCTTTACTTTTTTGTCTTCATTCATAGGAGGATATAACCAAGAAGTTGGAGATGATTTTGGTAAGGCCAAAGCTTAATTGCACTGCTTAGATATCGTTCCTTAAGTTCCCTTTTTAAAATTCAGCCTTGTGACAATACTTAACTAAAAATACACTTCCATCAATGAGAAAAAAGTTACATGGTTGAATTTTTAGAGGGAACCTTAAGAACAACATCTAAGTAATGTATGACCTGTTTGTTTCAGTGGTTTAAATAACAATTTTTAGTGTTTAAACAATATTACACGTATTTTCACACACTTTTTTATTCACATATATTTCTAAAAAATATGAACAACGTTACTAAAAATCTCTTACCAAACGGGCCCTAAGTTTTGTCATTTTGGTAAATAGCCTAGAGGATATAACCAGGAATGTTAAACATGATCGTGGCTATTTAATTGACCAACACTAACCGACACTACCTGTGATTCTAAGCAACTATTTTATAGCGAATTATGCTAGGGTCTAGGAATACAACTTTTGGCACAATTTTGTGCAACAACTCGCCACATGGCGAGTTGTGATTGGTAAGAGTGTCCCCACATGGTCCACTAACATACCCTTACTAATCACAACTCGGCATCTGACGAGTTGTGGCACAAAATTATGCCAAAAATTGTGCCCCTAGCATAATTCTTTTATAGCAACCATAATGCCATTGACTGACAAAGTTCTGATTTGACGGGTGACAGGTCTAAAAATAAAATCCGGACTAAACAAAAACCGAAAAAAGGGTGGTTGTCAGCGGAAATCACATTTTTTGTAACCTCTTTTTTTTTTTTCTTTTCTTTTGTTCAAATTTGTGACAGCAATCTTTAGGAGTGATTTTGTAGCTCATAGATGTAAAAACAAGGTTAAGGATGACATTTTCTGTTTTCAGTCAAAGCCGAAAAAGTGCTCTAAATTTAGACATTCTGGATTTTTCCAAAAAAAAAATGCTTGGTCCATAAAAAGAAATATAACTGGGACAAAACAGAAACAATCATCAAAAAACGAGGGGCAACAAAGCTCACAATCAAGCCATATACATTTTAAAAATTCAAAAAAAAAAGTTAAAAAAATAAATAAAAAAATAAAAATCAACCTTTAGACATTCACTAGTGGCTAGTGTTGTTGGCGTCAAATGTCAACTTTATAGGCCACTGCCGGAAGAAGTGTTGGCTGATCCAAGAGCACCTGCACCTGTGGATCCATTACTTGTTTTGCTTATGATTCCCTTTCCAAAATACTCAGCAATCACAGAAAATCCATCCTTTGAACTCTTCACTTGCTGAAAGAACTGATCCTGGTCTCTAGAATTCTGCTCCAAGCTTCTCTTCATTTCCAGAACAGATCTATATTCAGGAGCACACTCAGGACATTCTTTTTCATTATCCCCAAGGCAACGCTGATGGAATGAGTGCATACACATAAAATGTACAGCAGGGAGATCAAGTGTGAAAGTGCATGCAGTGCACTTGCTAAGCTGAAATATTCTGGCATTTGTCCTGAGATCCTGAACTTCTTTTCTCATTGCCAGAGTGTCTTCCTGCAAATTAAAGAAGCTCATTTAGTAATTTGGCCGTTCTCATTGAATGAAAATATAATCAATAAAATTCTACACATCTCAGGCTTAAAAACAATTATTGAAGGATAATTTTATTTTTATTTATCAAAATGATATTTGCATTTCTTTTAATAGGCATGAAACAGATTTATCTATATCAGTCACAATATCATGCAATTTTCAAATTTGTAAACACATATAATATGATCAAATTATTACAACAATCTTATTGTCTTTTTGATTTGTTTATAAAATAGAACACTAAATATTAGAAGTAAAATTATTGAAATATTGGAGGAAACTAACAAAATATTGTGCAGGAATTCAACTAGTATTGAATAATAGCTATGTTTGTCTATTTTAGTTCCTTTATTTACTTTTTATCTCTTTTGTCCTTTTTAGGAGCTATTTGTAATTTTCTTATTCTCTTTTAGCGAAAAATTGTAGCACCATTTTACTCAAGGTGGAAGTGATGACAGAAACAGGTACCTGACAAAATTTCTCTAAAAAAAGCTGGCAATAATTAAGCACCAACCTGATACTTCTCAATAGCTCGCCGGTCCTCTTCAATAAGCTTTGATTCTTGTTCAAGCTTTCGAGCTATATAATCCTTAATGACAGAGAGTGTGAGGCATGGATTTCTGGATAACGTTTGAAGAACAATGATAGGAGGCAAGATGTCATCCCTTTCAATATAGGTCAAAACTTCCTTCACTTCTTTAGAGCAATCTTCTCCAAGTTCACCAAAATACTTCAGCAGATCAGCCCAAAGAGATGGGTCCCCTCCTTTAACTGAATCCCCCAACCTTTTGCAGCATCCAATTAATCCCTCATGGTCATGTGCCTGCATATAGCAAGCAATCACCTCTTTGTAGAGTTTCATCTTTTCATATAAGTACAACAGCCCTTCACTAAATGCATTCATTTCACAAAGAATGATAGCTAAATCAACATCATAAAGTGGATGTTCTAGCTCAGATGGCCATGCACCCTTAAGCAAACGCAGGCCCTTGTCACGCCTTTCCAGACAATCTGTTTCCTTAGCTGAATCTTTGCCATCAGCAACCAATTTCCCAACAGCCCTAAGATTAAGATCTTCATTGTTGTTAGCTTGTGAGATGGATGGAAAGTTCAAGTCATTGGACAAGTATAACTCCAACAGTGTGTTGTGGATTTCAACTTGAGCAGGCGAGTCTTTTACCTTGGTGGTATATTTTTCAAGAAAATCCATAAGGGATTCTGGATGATGGATGAAAATGTTGAGAAAATCAACAGGAGATGGCAACATAGATATGTATGCACTTGAAGCTCCTCGCTTGACTGATTCTTTATCCTCTGTGCAAAGTCTCATGAGTATCTCAATTGTCTCCATTGGCTTGTGCTCTATGAGAATCTTACCATACTCCTTCACCGTCACCCCTGCTTGACTTGGCTCAAGGCCTGAAATATAGTGCAAGGCTTCATCATATCTACCAAGGTCTTCAAGTAAGATCTTTAAGTACAATTCGTGCCTCCCTGCCTTCTTTGCAACATACATTGCATGCTCATGATAATTAGCAGCACGGCAAACCCTTATTGCAGTTTCCACATCAAACTTCTGCTCTCCAACACCATCCTCACTTTTAATAAATATATTTAGCTTTTCAACATCTTTCAATTTCGTGTAACAGTTCAAGAGCAAAGTTGTATGGTCTTTAGAAGCAAGCCCCTTCTCATGTAACTTCTCCAAGTAGTTGGTAAGGTTGTAGATTCTCTGTGCATCTAAGAACTTCTGTATCACATAAGAAGGTTCAAGATGACCGATAGTATTAATATACTGGGCCATAGCCTCATCATAGTCTTGCTTGCTATACAAATGATCCCCATACTTTCTTAACACCTCTGCAGTTGCTGCCGCATCAGCTTGCTGGCTTTGAACAAGGTTTATAGCCACAGTATAAAGGTTTTTCTTAAACAGCATATCTAACTTGCTTTCCATATCCTTCTCCCCGATACACAAAGCCGATTTGTCAGCCATTATAAGTATGATATTACCCCATTCACAAAGCATATGAGTAACCTCTTTAACCACTATACTATGTGCAATCAAACGGTTCTTCAAGTCATAAACATTGAACGTATGCTTACCATTTCTCTGATCTGCAATCACACATAATAGGTAACCACGGAACCACCCCAAGAATTTCTTCTCTCCTTCAAAAGCCCAACATGGACCACGCCCGTCCACTTCGTAAAAATACACTGCTTCTGGCCGACCAATTATCAACTCCTACAACAAAAATAATAATCCCAAAATTTTGGTATCAATTACAAATCTTCAACAAACTAGTCAGGGTCAACCAATTATCAACTCATGATCACAACAAAACATGCATTGACACAATACCATACAAGTATTAATAAATGTAACCTTAAAATTAAAACAAAGAACGAATAGCATACCGCGCGGTCACTCATTGTAACACTATAAACACTAGATCCAATATGATCTAGGGTTTGTCGTCTAGGCGGTTGATCCTGCAAACTAAACAAGGTAACCGAAACCGGAGTAACAGCAAATAATTGAAGTGCTTGACCATCCACTCTGAAACCTAGACCACTTATCGAGTTTGATGACGACCGGTTATCATCAACTGCAAGCCTAAAACGAGTTATACGCTCACGTCCAATGTCACCTTTGATACAGTAGATACAACCATTATCTAATCCAATAGCTATAAGCAAAATCGGCGGCACTTCCTCTAACACTAAAAACGAAGTAATCTGCTAGCATTATCACATCAAAAATCGCCATTACTAAGTTTTCAAAAGCTTAATTAAGATAAACAAACACACAAAAAACAATATAAATAAATAAAACCTTGGCTTGAGGGAACTGATTAGTGAAAATACGTAAGATTCCAATACAATCTGGAGTGGTGGAGCTTGTGCTTGTGCTTGTGGCCTCTGGCTGATGCATTTTGTCGAGATCGAAAACCTTGAGACACATTGAGGATTGTTGCGGCGAAATTTGTTCATCTTCTCCGATCGTCACTAGAAAGTTCCGTTGCTGAAGAAGATAAATCAAAATTTAGAGTAGTACGGTGATGTAGAAAGCAGAGAGTTGAAATTGATTCGAAATTGAAGGTCACCTTGAGGTGTTGGAGAAAGAGGACGGAGGAAGAGTGAGCGTGGAAGGAGAAATTGAAGTTGAGGCCGCGATCGAGGAGGCTGATTGTGCCGTCGTCGTAGCCGATCACTACCTTGCCTCTTCCGCTTGAGCAGCATTCTATTTTGACGGCGGCCGAATTCTCTTCCTCCGACGAAGACGGCGGCGATATTTTGTTCAATTTCCCGGCGTTTTTCTCCTCGAAGAATTCGAATTTCCTCCACTGGTACATTTTTCCTTTTTGAGTCTTTCTGTTTCTCTTTCTCTGAGACGCTCTGAGGGAATTGGAATTTTTATTGGAGATGATTCGGGAATGTTACGGCGTTATTTTGTAACTAATTTGTCAAAGGATAAAGCGTTATAAAGAGGATTTGTTACTGCGGTATTTAGCTTATTGAGTCGTATTTGTTCGACGCAATAGACTACAATAAAATCAAAATGTACATGATCCAACGTATGTGTGAAGAAGCAGAAATCTATAATACACAATTACTATAACTCTTTCATGGATCTTAAGTTCTACACACTAGACTAGTAGGCAAAATAATAGAGAAAACATTTCTAACAAACTTTTATTAATCAACACATAATCATAATCCACCTTATTATAAAGAGTATTGTGGGGCCGATTATCCAAAAAGGTGATGTTAAAATAGTAGGAAATGGGCTTATGGCCTAAAGGCCCAGTCTGAGGATGTTCATCTGTCCGAGGAGGGTTAAAGAAAGATATTGTGGGAATAGTACAAGAAGAAGGGATGGAAATCATATATAATGGCCCAAAACGCATCCGAGAATAAGATCCATCTCGGATACCATGATCCGAGGTATATGTAATTGTCTTACTACTCAAGATACTCCGCAAAGTTGTATTAGAACTGAAAAGTGAATATAGAACAAAGGAGGAGCAGGGAGAGGTAACAAATATCTTCTAAAGCTGCTACCTCCACATTAAATATTTTCCAGCTAACTCTCTGGCCGCATTAATGTGGAGGTGATATCTGAACAGTAATCAAGCAGCCTTATGGCCGCTGATTGAAGGTTCTGGGAGGTGTTGGATGGGACAGGAAGGAGTTCCTTGAAGTTAACTTACACGTGTATGGTGAAAAGGAGATTAGGGTTGTGATATATAAGGGGGGAAAGTGGCCTAAAAGAGGGAGGTTGAAAAACAAAAAAAGAGAGGAAGAGAGAAAGAAAGATAAAAAATATTTGAACCCTAAGAGATAAAAGAGAAATCACAGAAACTCCTAAAAGAAGAGGCCGAGGATAATATTTTCCCGGCTGGTTGACCTTGAATCTTCTAGGCTCAGTTACTATGATACTTTTTCCTACGTAGTAGAACTAGTTCTTGCACCTACGCTCTACAAATTTATTGTTTGGGCTTGTTGGGCTAGAAACTCATCCCTATTCTGGGTCCAATCCAATTTGAGTCCCTACAATTGGCACCGTCTGTGGGAAGAACTTGATCTATTTGTAGGGAAAGGCAAGTGCAGCGGTTATGATGGAAGGGGGAGCACTACAACAGCCAGTGGTGGGCCCACAGCAGATGGATGTTAATCCACACCAGGCAGAGTCTAGGGGGTCTCAGCATGGTAATCCGTTGGTAATCCTTGAACAAAGAGGGGGTCGTGAGGGAAGTGTGCGAACAACCCACACTGATAGAAGTCATTCTCTGGGGAAAAGCCATATTTCCCATGTAAAGAACGACGGGGACATGCAACGTGAGATTAATAGATTGAAAAGGGAATTGCGACACGAGCGACGAAGGCGTATGTCTCACAACTCCAAGCAATCCTCTGAGGAGTCAGATGACACCAGTTATAGACAAAGGTCAAGAACTCCACCCAGTGAATCTTTTTCCTATGATGAGGAGTACCACCGTAGACGAGAATATAAGAGTCCACCTCGCAAGGGTTTGGGGAATGACGCCTTGAACAGAGCGTTGAGTCAAGTTTCTAAATCGCCCTTCGCGCGACGCATTGAGGATGCAAATCTTCCTCGGCGATTCCATCAGCCAACGTTCACCATTTATAATGGTTGAACAGTTCCAGTGGAACATGTTAGTCATTCCAGTCAAAGAATGGCCGTTCACTCTAAGGATGAGGCCTTGATGTGTAAGGTCTTTCCATCTAGCCTAGGTCCAATGGCGATGAGATGGTTTAATGGTTTGAGGGCGAATTCCATTGACTCCTTTGAGAAGCTCACTCAAGCTTTTGGTGCCCGCTTTATCACCTGCAGGAGGGTTCCTCAGCCCTTGGGATCGTTATTATCCATGTCTATGCAGAAGGGGAAAACCCTGAACGCCTATTCTGATAGATACTGGGAAATGTTCAACGAAATAGATGGAACCTATGACAACGTGGCTATTAATACCTTTAAGGCTGGCCTTCCATCCAAGCATGATCTGAGGAAATCTCTGACTGGTAAACCTGTTACCAACGTGCGTCAGCTGATGAATCGGATTGATAAGTATAGAAGGGTAGAGGAGGATCAGATACAGGGCAGAGGAAAGGCCAAGGTAATCCCTCAGGAGAGGAGGGATTTCAAGTTGGACCGGTACAATAATAATCGACCTCGGAAGGACTTTGGAGGGCAACCAGGATCTGCTAACTCCCAAGTGGTTAATGCCGTGTTCCGAGAACCAGTACAATGGGTTCTGGAGAAGATAAAAAACGAGTCGTTCTTCAGATGGCCCAATAAGATGGAAGGGGATCCTGCGAAACGTAACCAAAACTTTTACTGCCAATATCACCAGGATCATGGACATACTACTGAAGATTGCAGAAATTTGTGGGACCATTTGGATCAACTGGTCCGAGAAGGGAGATTGACCCAGCTTTTGCATCATTCTAGTAGCCGAGGAAGCCAGGCAGGTTCGACATATCGGGGGGATGCTTCTTCAGGACCCCTCTTAGGCACGATAAACGTTATATTTGCAGCCCCAGGAAGAACCGGGTCTTACCCCTCCAGGGTAATGTCTGTGTCTCATTGCTTGGATGAGGGCTCCAGTTCGATGGCGAAGAAGGTTAAAACAAGCACTCTATTGGTGTTGGGGTTTTCAGATGAAGATAAGGCAGGAACCATTCAACCGCATGATGACGCTTTGGTGGTTACACTCAGGATTATGGGGTATGATGTGAGGAGAGTGATGGTTGACGAAGGAAGCGCAGCCGAGGTTATGTACCCTGATCTTTATAAGGGGCTAAGTTTGACACTCCAGGATCTGACAGCCTACAATTCCCCTTTGGTGAGCTTTGAAGGTAAATCAGTCATTCCGATGGGCCTGATAAGATTACCCGTCCAGGCTGGCTCGGAAGTAGTGGAAGTGGACTTCATCGTGGTGGATGCTTTCTCTCCATATACGGCTATTCTGGGTAGGCCCTGGCTGCATACCTTGGGAGCCGTCTCTTCCACACTTCATCAAAAGGTGAAATATCCCTTAGAAGGCCAGGTATCAGAAATATTGGGAAACCAATCTGTGGCTAGGCAGTGCTTGATAACGGCTATTCAACGTCGGCTAGAGACGGATACTTCGGCCACTACCGAGAATGATTTATAGCAATCAAATACTCCAGCGACCCTCTTCAGCACACCTGCCGGTGAGGCGAAGTGTGAGAATTTGGAAAGGGTGAGTGTTGGGGATGATCCGGATAAGTTCTTTCAGGTTGGGGCACAATTGCCTTTGTTAGAGAAGGAGCAATTGATTGAGGTCCTTAGAAGAAACATTGATGTGTTTGCATGGAATGCTTACGAAGCCCTAGGGGTGGATCCGAACTTCATTTGTCATCATTTGAATGTTAACCCCTCTGTTACTCCGAAGAAACAGCCACCTCAGCGCCCATCCAGAGTGCATGTCGAAGCTATAAGAGATGAGGTGGCAAAGCTTAAGCAGGCAGTGACTATCAAGGAGGTGTTTTATCCCCAGTGGTTAGCCAATACGGTTGTAGTGAAAAAGAAGAATGGCAAGTGGCATGTATGTGTAGACTTCACCGATCTTAATAAAGCTTGCCCGAAAGATCCTTTCCCCATGCCTCGTATTGATCAGTTGGTGGACGCGACGGTAGGCCATCCTCGGATGAGCTTCCTAAACGCCTTTTAAGGCTACCATCAAATCCCATTGGCATTGGACGATCAGGAAAAAACGGCTTTTCTCACTCTTACGGGAAACTATCACTACAAAGTAATGCCCTTTGGCTTGAAGAATGCGGGGTCTACTTATCAACGGATGATGACGAAAATGTTTGAGCCACAGTTGGGCAGGAGTGTCGAGATTTATATTGATGATATGGTTGTGAAGAGTAAGATGGTGTCCGAGCATGTGACAGACCTCACAAGTGTTTTTGAGATCTTGAGGAAGCATAAGCTGCGACTAAATCCATCCAAATGTTCATTTGGAGTAGGTTCAGGGAAGTTTTTGGGCTACATGGTGACTCACCGAGGAATTGAAGTGAACCCCGATCAAATTAGAGCCATAAATAGCTTGCAACCACCTCGGAATCCCAAGGAGGTCCAGAGGTTGACTGGGATGACTGCTGCTTTGAATAGATTCATATCCAGGTCAGCGGATAGGTGCAGGCCTTTTTTCCTTTTGCTCCATAAGTGGAAGGATTCAAATGGACCGAGTAGTGTGCCCTGGCATTTCAACAGCTTAAAGAGTATCTATCTCGGCCACCCATTATGTCTAATCCTGAGGTGGATGAGGTCCTTTTTTTCTACTTGGCGATAGCCACTTATGCGATCAGTTTTGTTTTGATACGAGTAGATAATGGCGTATAACGGCCAGTCTACTACGTGAGCAAGTCGCTTTATGAGGCCGAAGTGTGTTATTTGCCGTTAGAAAAAGCCATTTTGGCAGTGGTGCACGCTACAAGGAAACTTCCTCATTACTTCCAAGCACACACTGTGGTCGTCCTAACTTAGTATCCGCTCAAATTAGTACTTCGGAGTGCAGACTACACTGGCAGGATTGCCAAGTGGGGCACAGTTTTAGGGGCTTTTGATATTAAGTATATGCCTCGTACCTCCGTGAAGGGTCAGATTCTCGCCGACCTAGTGGCCGAATTTGCTGAAGGCCCTAAAGAAATAGAAGCAAGTCAACATGGCATGGATGAAAAATTAGTTGGCCTTATCTCCGTGCAACATGCCTCACCCTGGAAAGTGTATGTGGATGGAGCAGCAAACCAGTGGGGGTCAGGAGTGGGGCTGGTTATGGTATCTCCTGAAAAGGTCATTATTGAGAAGTCTATAAGGTTGGGATTCTCAACTACTAACAACGAGACAAAGTATGAAGTGTTATTAATGGGGATGGCGATGGTCAAGAAACTGGGTGGAAAAACAGTGGAGATGTTCTTGGATTCAAGACTGGTCGTGGGCCAGGTTAGAGGGGAATCGGAAGCTCGGGACACCAGAATGCAGGAGTAATTGAGCCAGGTTAGGCGTGTGCAAGTAGATTTTGAGTTTTTTGAATTATCCCATGTCCCTAGAAGTGGAAATGCCCATGCGGACTCTTTGGCGACTCTTGCTACCTCCTCGGCGCAAAACTTACCCCGAGTGATAATGGTTGAAGACTTAAACACACCTTCCCCAATGACGGGGGACTTACCTCAGGTCCATCAAATCAGTTTGGCGCATAGTTGGATGGATCCTATACTGTTGTTCCTTGAGAAGGATATACTGCCTGAGGATAAATCAAAAGCTGAAAAGATACAAAGAAAAGCTCCTCTAGGCCATACCTGCTTTGTGTACATCCCGAAGCATCAGAGGCACTTCTAGAAGAACTACATGAAGGGATTTGTGGGAGTCACACTGGAGGAAGATCTTTATCTCACCGGGCAATTACTCAGGGGTATTGGTGGCCAGGCATGCAAAAAGAAGCACAGGAGTATGTTAGAAAATGTGATCAATGTCAAAAGTTCGCACCAAGCATCCATCAGCCAGGGGGAGTTCTTAATCCTCTTTCTAGTCCTTGGCATTTTGCTCAGTGGGGCTTAGATATCATTGGTCATTTCCCTAAAGCAGTAGGAAATAAAAAGTATCTGCTGGTTGGCACAGACTATTTTACGAAGTGGGTCGAAGCTGAGCCTCTGGCCAATATCAGGGATGTGGATGTCAAGAGGTTTGTCTGGAAAAATATCATTACTCGATTCGGGGTCCCTCAAGCTCTCATCTCGGATAATGGTCTTCAATTTGATAGCAAGGCTTTTAGAAAGTATTGTTCCGATCTGGGGATAAAGAATATATATTCCACTTCAGCCTATCCACAGGGAAATGGGCAGGCCGAGGATGTCAACAAGGTCATAGTGGATGGGCTTAAAAAAAGGTTGGATGATGCAAAGGGAAAGTGGGTGGAGGAGCTGCCACATGTCCTTTGGACGTATCGAACAACGCCTCGACGGTCAATAGGGGAAACCCCATTTTCGAGAACGTATGGGGCTGAGGCTATGATTTCTCTTGAAACGGGTTTTCCTACACTAAGGACTAGTGCTTTCACCTCGGATGGAAATGATGAACTGTTGAAGAAGAATCTAGACTTGATAGACGAACGACGAGAGAATGCGATGGTTCAATTGGCCTACTACCAACACAAGCTAAAACAAGGTTATGATGCAAATGTAAAGCTGAGGCCGTTAGCCCCGGGAGATTTGGTATTAAGAAAAGTCTTGGGAACTATCAAAAATCCAACCTGGGGAAAATTAGGGCCTAATTGGGAAGGACCGTATCGTATCACATCTATAGCAGGAATAGGTGCCTACTACTTAGAGGATTTAGACGAAAAAACTGTACTCCATCCCTGGAATGTAAGCAACCTAAAGAGGTATTACTATTAATAAGAACAGTTCTGTTTTACTTCATTTTACAATTTATCCTAATTCTGCAACTTGTGTTTCTCAGTCTATTGAAATATTAAACAGAAGCTAAGTTATGTCAGGTCCTCGGACCACAAACTTAGTGAAAATTAATACCCTTTGACATTTATTGAAGTATTAAACAGAAGCTAAGTGATGTCAGGTCCTCGGACCACAAACTTAGTGAAAATTAATACCCTTTGACATCTATTGAAGTATTAAACAGAAGCTAAGTTATGTCAGGTCCTCGGACCACAAACTTAGTGAAAATTAATACCATTTGACATCTATTGAAGTATTAAACAGAAGCTAAGTTATGTCAGGTCCTCGGACCATAAACTTAGTGAAAATTAATACCCTTTGACATCTATTGAAGTATTAAACAGAAGCTAAGTGATGTCAGGTCCTCGGACCACAAACTTAGTGAAAATTAATACCCTTTGACATCTATTGAAGTATTAAACAGAAGCTAAGTTATGTCAGGTCCTCGGACCACAAACTTAGTGAAAATTAATACCCTTTGACATCTATTGAAGTATTCAACAGAAGCTAAGTTATGTTAGGCTCCTCGGACCACAAACTTAGTGAAAATTAATACCCTTTGACATCTATTGATGTATTAAACAGAAACTGAGTTATGTTATGCTCCTCGGACCACAAACCTAGCGAAAATTAATACCATTGGAATTGAACTATGATTAAAATTGCATATCCAAGCAAAGTCCATGAGCATCACTTAAAGCATTTCAAGGTACCCAAGATTTACCTGATATTCAAGCAGTCAAAACATTTTCTCAGATTTGGACACTTATTATTATAACTAATAAATTAAGAATGCATCTTCGTAGTGCCGTGGTGCTAGCAATTAAAGCTTCCTCGAGTTCTCAACTAAAACACCTAAAAAGGTATTGTCCCTTATATCATTAAACCTTACACTTTTAGGGCGTAATATCATGTAAGAACAAAGAGTATGCACGATGTAAATTGCATATACGATAAATAAAGCAACAATGTCCCATGTAAATTTAGAAAAGACACAAAAATACATCTCAGTACAACTATTGTTAAATGAAAAACAAAGGAAATATTACTACATGAACTATGGCTTCAATTTTATTTGGATCTTAGACTTAGGAGCCTTGTCAATTGCTTCTGGAGGAACTTCTTTCTCTTTTTCCTTAGAAACTTCCTCAGTAGGCAAAACGGTTGAAGCCAAAGCCTGCTCAAAACTCTGAGAAACAGCCCCGTCCTTAGGAACTTCTGCTAACTTATCCGAAGAACCTTTTCTCGGAGCGTCAGATATTTTGGGCTGTTCTTGCTGGCTGAAAGGGGGAGGAATCTGAGTCTGGGTTTCCTCGGCGGATTCAGCAACTATGGAGGACACGTCTTTTTGCTGAATAGTAGGCTGTGGGATTCGTATAGCTGGCTGGAGGGAAATAGATGTTCTCGGGCTTTCTCAGCTCAGAGGAAGACTCTACCCCAGCTCAGTTGAGAGCTTCTCCCCAAGTCTGAGCACAGTAGGCTCGACATACGAGGGGAACCTCAGCCCGGAGAGTGTTTTCGGTTTCAGCTACGCCAACGTCATAGCCATGCTGTTCAGCCTCATCTCTTTCCTTCTCGGCCTCTACCTTCGCTTTCTTCGCCTCACCCTTTGCCTTCTCGGCCTGGTCTTTAAGCCTTTGGGCTTGTTCCAATTGTTTCTTCAAGTTTATCATTTCCTCCTTGGAGGCTGTCAACTGATCATTAGCCTCTCGCAGGCACTTCCTCTAATCCTTGGCTTGCCTTTGGGCATTCTCCAAAGCCGAATCAGCGCTTTTCCGAGCATGTTCTTCCTCGGCTAACTTTTTCTTCAGCTGCGTATTGCTTTGTTCAGCAACGGTCAGTGTCTGCACAGCTGTTGCCCGCCTTTTTCTTTCATCATCCAACTGTTGGCAATAGGAGTTAGCCATTTCCTCAAGTCTGAATGTGGCTTGGATAGCCTGAAAAGAAAAAGGATTAGAAATATGACAAGTGAAAACTATGTGTAGAATATTTATAAATAAAGAAACGAAGTAAAGGGAATATCATATCATGCCCAAGTATCTTTTGGTATCAAGGAAAACCTCATTCCTTTTCAGACTCCATAGCTCAGTCATATCCTTTGGGAGTAAGAGAGTTTCCTCTAGGACTGAGGCGACATGCCATCCGACGCCCCCATTGAAATCCCTCAACGATGCATCTTCTCTCAGGGGTGCACCGCCCAGCATAGGGGCTGGGAGCCATGCTTGGGGTACTGTGGGTTGAGTGTCTACCCTCTCCACGCCGCGTTGTGCTCCATGGCTAACTTTTTGCTGCTTCGCAGCACGTTGAACCTCTTCTTCACGAGTAGGACGAGGCCCCCCAGTCTCCACCACGTTCTTGTCTTTTGGTTCTCTCCTCCTCTTTGGATCATGAGCTTTGGGCCTAAACGGCTGAGATGTTGGAGGAGGAGGTAGGGGAGATTTGGGAGGAGGGGGAAGTTGGGGTTGGGTGGACTTTCCTGGCACACCTCTTCCAGGTTGATCTTCAATCAAATCCATCAAACTCCTCTGGGGTTTTCTCTGGATACCCATTTCATCAGAGATATCCTCGGGCGAGGCAGGCTAATTGAACACGTCAAATTCGTCCGAGGAGTCTACCAATTCTACAATCCCTTCTGGATTTTCTTCTTCTTCTTCTTCTTCCTCTTCTTCTCTTTCCCTTTCCCTTTCTTTCCTCTTTGTCTGGGGAAGGGAGCGAGACGAAGATGCTCCTATCGTGGGGGTGGCTACAACGAGCGGCTGAGTCAGAGGTGTACTTTCAGGAATCGGAACACTTTCAGGAATGAGGAATCCTTCAAAAGCTACACTGATGCGGTGGAGCCGAGGATCCCCAGCCTTTATCACACACTTGGGGGCTTGGAATGCTGTGGAAATGGGTTTGTACCCAAGGATTTTGTGTGCCGCTCGTAACTAACCGTCGGACTCATTTACGTACACCTCAGATCGAAGAATTTTATCTAAACTTGTTCTGTTGACAAGTCTGAACTGGGGTCTGGTAGAATGCCTATCTGTAAAACCATTAAACCAAAAGAAGAATCTTGTCAGGAACAGGAATAACACGAGGCAAAAGAAAATGCAATCTAAGTCATATATATTTACAGCTGAACCCACACTTGGTTTCCCCTCCCTAGTCAGGCAGGGTAGGCCATCATGCCACTCCCCGGAAAAGATTAAAAAATCGTCCTTTAAGCCCTTGTTTGATGTAGGGAGACACTGGATGAGCCTCACCTCGGGATGCCTAGACTTAAGATAGTATCCCTGGCCCTTCAGATGATGAAGATTGTACATCCAGTTCACATCGTGATGGGTCAGGTCTAAGTTCATCCTCTCATTTAAGGTTTCTATACTCCCTAGCACCCTGGACATATTTGGGGCACATTGTGTAGGAGATAACCTAAAGAATCTAAGGTAACTTCTAGTGAGATTACCCATAGGAATGGTCATCCCTCCCTCTATAAAGGCGATCATAGGGATAACCACTTCTCCTGTTTTCCTGTCGTTTACCCACGTTTCTGGGGAAGCATATCTCATACCCACTGTTGGGGGAATCCTATACTTAGTTCTAAATATCTCTATATCCTCTTCGGATTCAACCAGACCCTTAAACCTACCCATTCTCTAAAAGTTATGAAGAAAAGTTAATAAAACGGAATGAGAGCTAAGAAGGTTTAAGGAGACTTACAGGTTTAAAAAGGAAGTCCTCGGACAGGGTTTTGGTATTTATGAACGCACGGAGAAGTAAAAGAGAGTGACAAGTTCAATGTATGAGCATTCAAACTGAGTGATTGTGGTAACTGAAAAGAGAGGTGATTTGAAAAACTATTTATAATGGCTCAGAAATTGTAAGCGGGAAAAATCCCGCTCATAGATACTGAAAATCCTCCACCGTTAGATTTGCATTTTGCCGTTGAACGTGGGGGACAAAGAGGCCGTCATAATTTAATGATGGCGTGCTCCTGACGCCAAAACGTCAAGAGCGTGCCTTGGGCAGGTAGAAAGGCGTTCTAAAGATTAGGAAAATCCACGAAAGGGGTGAGGGCAAGATATCAAAATCTCCCTTTTTCCAAGGTGACAAAAAGAGAGATTTTGAGGGGCTATTGTGGGGCCGGTTACCCAAAAAGGTGATGTTAAAATAGTAGGAAATGGGCTTATGGCCCAACGGCCCAGTCCGAGGACGTTCATCTGTCTGAGGAGGGTTAAAGAAAGATATTGTGGGAATAGTACAAGAAGAAGGGATGGAAATCATATATAATGGCCCAAAACGCGTCCGAGGATAAGATCCATCTCGGATACCATGATCCGAGGTATATGTAACTATCTTACTACTCAGGATACTCTGCAAAGTTGTATTAGAACTGAAAAGTGAATATAGAACAAAGGAGGAGCAGGGAGAGATAACAAATATCTTCTAAAGCTGCTACCTCCACATTAAATGCTTCCCAGCTAACTCTCTGGCCGCATTAATGTGGAGGTGATACCTGAATAGTAATCAAGCAGCCTTATGGCTGCTGATTGAAAGTTCTAGGAGGTGTTGGATGGGACAGGAAGGAGTTCCTTGAATTTAACTTACACGTGTATGGTGAAAAGGAGATTAGGGTTGTGATATATAAGGGGGGAAAGTGGCCTAAAAGAGGGAGGTCGAAAAACAAAAAAAGAGAGGAAGAGAGAAAGAAAGATAAAAAATATTTGAACCCTAAGAGATAAAAGAGAAATCACAGAAACTCCTAAAAGAAGAGGCCGAGGATAATATTTTCCCGGCTGGTTGACCTTGAATCTTCTAGGCTCAGTTACTATGATACTTTTTCCTACGTAGTAGAACTAGTTCTTGCACCTACGCTCTACAAATTTATTGTTTGGGCTTGTTGGGCTAGAAACCCATCCCTATTCCGGGTCCAATCCAATTTGAGTCCCTACAAGTATTTATATGAATAAAATTTCTCCTACTTCTTTTTGAAAAAGAAATAATAAACCTACTTCTACTTGAAAAAGAAAAAACAATTTAACTAGGAAAAGAAAAACAATTATAATCCTAATTCAACTACGAAAAAGATTTTAATTAAACTTGTAAAAGCAAATAAATCATAATTCCACTAGGAAAGAGAAAAAAACATAAAATATTTTCTTCTCTCTTAATCAATCTGCATCATTCTCTCGGGGTTGGGGAAAACTCGTCCTCGAGTTTTTGTTGTAATCTTCCACAACTAATTGGAACCTTGAATAATCCTCTCTACCCTATTCTTCTGTGCAAGACAAGACAAATCAATATGCTATTTATCAATCTTTTCTCACTCATAATAAATCTTGACATACGAATTTTTATTTTTAACCTCTTTTGCCACAGTGGGATACACAAGACAAATACTAAAAAGGAATCCACGCACACATCCATAAACTTCATATTGCCTCCTCCACAAAGATTACTCAAAATCACTCATCCATGCCTCTTGTTGATCTCTATTAATTCCTGTTCAATAAAATCCTCCCATAAGGGATCAATAACGTTTTCCGTTAATTTTTCCAAATTAATATTAACTATACTATCAAGAAAATTTTTGAGAAGCTTTCCGTTAATTTTTCCAAATTAATATTAACTATACTATCAAGAAAATTTTTGAGAAGCTCATCAACCCCAATGAAATTATAGTGTTTAATGTATTCAAGTTCAAGCTTAAGTAGATCAAAACTTCGTTCATCAATAGAGAACTCATCTACTGTTGAACAAACCGATTGTACCAACATATGATTGTAATTGTAGGGATATTGGGCCCAAGAGTTCTGTATTCTTTTGTGTTTCGGGCCTATGGCCCAAGCCGAGGATGAGGTTTTGTCCGAAGAGGAGGAATCTTTGTCAGAAGAGAAATCTTTGTCAGAAGAGACTGTGTTAGTAAATAAAGAGATTAGTTTTGGCTATAATAGCTCAATAGGATGAGCCGAGGATAAATGTCTCCTCGGCCGACCAAATCTGAGGTCCGAAGAGGTAGTCTATCAACTAAAGTAACATTCCAGGAAGTGTTATGGGTGCAGATAAGCATTGTAGAGACCCCAAACAGAGAGGAGTCCTAAAATATCTAAAGATAAAGCTACTGCCTCTGCATTAAATGCACTACAGCTAACTCTCTGGCCGCATTAATGTGGAAATGATACCTGAACAGTGGATTTCAACCCCACAGCTATTATATGAAGACTTACGGGAGGTGCTGATGGGACAAGTATCAACACCAACTATCTGGCATGCACGTGGAACAAAGAGAGTATAAAAGAAGAGGAGAGCAATGAAAGTAGGGGATCGGAAAATCAGAAAAGGAAACACTGTAGCAATCTAGAACCAAACTTGTAACCACATTCAAGAGCACTATATAAGGACCAATCTCCTCGGACATTGCCGAGGACATTTATTCTTCAATCTATACTTGTCTATCTTCACTCTTTCATCACCAACCTACTTAACCTGTTGTTTGATTAACTAAAGCCAGTTTTCTAACCCATTTCTCTACAAATTCATTGTTTTGGGCTTTTTGGGCCTAAGTCCATTCACATTTTGGACTAGGAATTCAAATCAGGTCCTTACAGTAATCAATAAAATCAATAACCTCATGTTTTTGAATATCGAAAGTCTCATCAACGGTGTGAGTTATGGGCTCACCTCGTATGTATATGACTTTACTTTTTATCAAGCTCAATCTTGTCCCCTTGACTACAATCTTCAAGATAGTCATCATAAATTGGTGGAGAATCCCAATATACTACACAAACTCTTTCAACATATTCATCATCCTCTTCAATATCGCTGTCCTTCTCCTCAATTTTGAGATCCTCCTCCTCCTTCACACAACATGGATTTGGATGGCAGTTATAATTGAACTTGTAAAAGCAAATAAATCCTAATTCCACTAAGAAAGAGAAATAAACATAAAATATTAAAATAATTTCTTCTCTCTTAACCAATCTGCATCAGTGCATCTCTAATTGTCAAGCATCATTCTATTTGTCTTGTGTATGTCATGTCAAACGTAAAGTTTGATGCTTTTAAGCATGATAATTTCACCTCCATTCTGCCCTGTTCTATTTTCTAAGCCACAAATAATCACTCGATAATCTAATAAATCTATATAGTATCTTAAAGGCAAAAGGCTAAAGCATAACATTTATTGTACACTCCATTTCGGTTTATTCGGTCCACTTAGGTTCATTTTAGTTAATTGGGTCTATTTCTGTCTATTCCATCCATTTGGTCCATTTCATTCCATTCGATCCATTTCTGTCTATTCAGTCTATTTCAGTTTATTCAGTCCATTTGGTCCACTTTGGTACATTCGGCGCACTTTGGTAGCCACATCAGCATAGCACTTCGGTCTGTTTAGTCCATTTCAGTCTACTTCGATCCATTTTGGTTTATTCGGTCCATTTGGTCCACTTTGATCCATTCAATCCCTTTTGGTCTAGTTTGGTCCATTCCGTTCACTTCGGTGATGCTTTGGGAGGAGAGGTTTGTGTAAAAAGACAAGCTACTTTACTGACAATTATGTCACATTTTTAGCGTAATGCTGGTAAACTCTTGATAAAATTACATTTTTCTTATGTTATTAAAGTTTTGTATTTTTATTTTCTAATATAAGTGATGGATTTACTTTTATATATATATATATATATATATATATTTCTTCTTTAGGCCCTTCAAAATGTATAGATGATGAATTGTTTGTAAGGAGTACTAGAAACAAATTCCAACCACATGCTATATTATTTACAAAATACCTAACATTATATAATAATTAAATGTAAAATGCATTATGTTTTCTTAAAAAAAAACTTACAAAATATAAAACACTTTCAAATAACAAATATAAATAGCTAATTTAGAAAATCTAATATACTGTATCGACTATATTTTGTTAGAAAATAATCACATCATTTTAAAAAGGAATTGAGACTAACACTTATAAGTCTTATTTACTATTTTCAATTTTCACTTAACCAAAAAATATATATATATATATATATATATATATACAAATAATCAAATTTTTCCATGAATAGCGTGGATCTGAAGTAGTTAATATGAAATTGGGGATGAAGCGATAGCCTAGCAGTATTTGGTTCTAACCCTATCTCCATCTTCCCCAATATCCTCACATTCATGGAAATGCAGAAGATTATGTTCAAATATTTATTCTGATAAAAATCAAATGCCAATATGTAGATTACTGGTGCGGTTTAAATGGCAAGCTCTAACCATCACCCCAAATTTTAACCACTATTCCATATCCCTGTTACTATGTTATTGAGAGTATAATTGTTTAGCATGTTACTAAGATTATTCGTAATGTTCATACGTTACACTGTGTTTGAGAGAGAGAGAGAGAGAGAGAGAGAGAGAGAAATGAGAGTTAACACTTACATTTGACTTTTACTAGCTGTGCCAGCATTCAAGAACCTTGTCTCAAAAATATGTATTGGAACAGTGTACATTTTGAGTTTTTGTAACAGAATAACCAAACTGAAAAACAAATAGTATATATTGAAATGAGTACAAATAAGTACATTGATTTTGATAAGACGCCCAGTAATCCTACAATGAAAATATGCCATGCTTCTGTCCACATAATCTTCAATGCTGTGAAATTTCATCCCTTTGCTATACACATTGTGTTAGTTGAATTGACTACACATATGCATTAATCGATCCCGAAAAGCATGTATTTTATCCACTCATCCCAAAATGTGAATATATAATGCATCAGCCCACAGAATGGACCCTGCCAATTGAAGTCTTCCACAGCTCTTGATAAAAAAATATAAAAAAAATCTCTCAACAGTATGGCCCATCTTCAGTAAATGTATTAAGGCTTCCTTCACTACCAGTGGCAGCACACAAGGCCTTCCAGATGGGGACTAGCATTTTCACTGGTGGACGTAATTCCTAGAGAATGAATTCATGTTTCAGGAGCCAAAAGTAAAAGAAAGACTTTCAATAAGAAAAATCTGTCATGTATAGGCTTCATTTTAAATGAGTGACTTAATCATCCCATTTAAATTGTTAAACAGCTACAATAGAACCCAAAATCCACATAACATCAAACTTCTATAGTGGATCCATTCATAATAGAGTGATCCGCTCATAAGAGTGACATAACATCATACTATGTCTTAAAAAAAGTTCATCAATCAGTATTTCTCAAAAGGACAGGACATTGAAATAAACAGGATTCATTTACCTTAAAAACTAACATCAATTCTGCTTCTTCCTGTACGATCAATGACAGGCTCCAGTAACAAGTAACAGGGGTCACGCATTCTAATAGTACAGGTTTCAAGATCTTGTCAATGGGTACAAAGCGACGGATAATGTTACCACTATATGTATAGAGTGAAACACAGAAAAAGATTATATTAGAAAACCTGAGACAGTGTATTTATAAAATTAATATATAACATGGATAAAACCTGCTTGGTTATTGCTAGATTTACTTCAAGGGGCGCAACCCTAGTACATGAGATGTATGCAACAGAAAGAAGATTTGCCGTGTTTCTCATGAGCTAGTACACTAGAGACAAATTTTCAGGCCTTTTAAGGATGCATAAGCAGTCAAAATTTCAGGATAAAAAGAAAAAGCATATGCTACAATGGTGAAAGATTTTTGGGGGTGGTGGTGTTTAAAAAAAGGAAGAAGAATAAGAAGAAGAAGAAGGAAGCAAGACCCTGGTTTTCTCCATCCTAAATCCCATTATAGTGAAAAACTTATAACATATATTAACAGCATAAATTCCCCCCTTTTTTTCACAACATTCATAGAAGGAAGGAATTCTGATCAAACTAGTTCATCACTCCAAATATGAGTATGAACTTTCTAAAATGCTATGAATTTCATGCATTAAAACCTCAGCTTAAACAGTACTTACAAGAAAATCGTAATAACTTTTGATACAAAGATACCATATCATAAAGAAACTTACAGTTATTCTAGTAGGACAGTGGAGACCTTAAAACAAAGAGTGGTTTGTACATTCATTCCCAAAAATAAGCTACCACTTTTCATTTGACCAAAAAGGGGGAAAAAAAAAATACCTTACATAGTGAGTTTCAAGTTGAACTCCTAAAGCTGGCATAACCACAACAGACTCTGAGTCATCAATAATTAAAACCAGTTAGGAAGCTAATAAAGCGAATCTCCCCTTCCCCGTCCCCTTGCAGCCAACACTCACTTATAAAAAAATGAAGTTAATAAGAGCGATTCTAGAAATGATTTATAGGTAATAGATCTATTTTATCTTTTCTATAATAGATAAAGCTCCATCCTCCATGTCTCAGGTTCGCACCTTTCTCAACAGGCTTCCGAAGCAAGAGCTTGACAATTAATACATCCCAAATAAAGCTCCAAAAAACAACAGCAATTGATTTATCCTGTTATATTTACTGTCACCATATCAGATAATGATAAGCATAATAAAGAATACCAAGTAAAATTTAAGACAAATTTTAAAGCTGTATAAAAATTTACAAAATATATACTATATATGTTTACCATCCAGCTACTTGAAATTACAATAACTTCACAAACATTCAAATTAAAAGCTGAGATATCACATGTAAAAAGGTTGCTTAAGAAAACAAAATTTGAAGAACGACATGAATAAAATTCAAGACAAATACCAAACAAAACCCAAAGAACTCATACAAATGCATCCCACTGATAGCAATAATTATCTCATGCATCACATACATGCATCCTCTCTCACACAATGTTTAGACCCCGCAACTGTCACACACTGTGAGAGCAAAGATACATATACCCGATGCATGAGATACATTCTCCACTGATAGACACTAAAAGACTAACGCGTGTATAGGAAATATCGAAAAAGTCAGTCTCACTACATTCATAGTGTGCTAGCATAAAGCATGGATTGTCACCTAATATATACAAACTAAAAATTAAATAGTAAAGGAACAAATAGACAACCTTATACAACAAAAAAAAAAAAAAAAAGCATAAGAAGATTAAAACAGAACAGACAGTGTGTGTACCTTGATAAGGAAAAGAAGGATGACATTTGCTAAAATAAGAAGAGCCGAGAAGAATACGAGGAAACCCTTTGAACGGCTCTTTCGAACGATGATATTGTGCACATCAGCCGCCTCAGAATTAGGCCACTTACATTCATGTTTGTAACTATATATCTTATTACTAATACAACTCTCCACCATTCTCAATACTCTTTAAGCTTTCAGATTCTTTTTTCTTGCTTATACCTGCATTGACAAAGAAACAACTAACAAACCAGAAGTTGAAGGCCATTATATTTATTTATTTATATAAAATTGCACAAAGTGCTTCATTG
Organism: Quercus aquifolioides; assembly: GCA_019022515.1. Classification (NCBI taxonomy): domain Eukaryota; kingdom Viridiplantae; phylum Streptophyta; class Magnoliopsida; order Fagales; family Fagaceae; genus Quercus; species Quercus aquifolioides. The sequence goes on along the minus strand of CM032334.1, from coordinate 57,779,141 downwards.
ATTTCTTCTAATTTTGAATCTTCTTCTTTTTTTTTTCCCCAATATTGCAAATAGCAAAAACTAAACTGAAAACTTGAATTGCAACACTGCCACCAAATATTACTAATCAGATTACAAGAAATGAATAGATCAGATTACTTGCCTTAAATGGTTGCTTATTGCTATTGGTTCCAAAATCAATCTCACAGTCGAAACGCACCGTATGCGTGTCTTTGGATCCACTCTTCTATTGCGCCCTGAAGCTTCGCGGTTCAGAATTTCAGAGTTTATGAGCTAACGAAACGTACCGTTTAAGCGCCACAAGGAGACTGACTTGTAGTCAGTTAGGGATTTTAAAAAAAAAAACGACATACCGTTTATTTTGAAACCAGCGCAAATTAAATGTCCGATTTGGCCCACTACCCATGGCCATGGGTCGGTTTTGCCAAAAGCTCAAACGACAACAAATCCATTTTAAGCCCAAAAAGAATTTCTTTGAAATGAATCCATTTAATGGTTCATATTAAATTATTATAAATTTAAATATACACATCTAGTTTTATGTCATTTGATATTTTCAATGACATGGCACTCTTTAAGTTGTTAGATCCAAAAATAAAAATCTTAAATATGAAATAAAATAGAGAGGATTTTATTCCACTTAAATTGTAGTTATCACCCTTTAGGAGGACAACAAAGAAGCCAACATATTACATCTTTACATCACCCCCAATTAGGGGTGTCAATTTTTATCTATATCATTGAACCCACCCATTACCCACCTTATTTTAATAAGTCTTAACCCAACCCATTTGAGTATTTGGGTTAAATGGATAAAGATTCATTTGGTTATTTAATTAGATGGGTCTATATGGATAAATCCACTAATACCCACTAAACCCATCTAAAATTTAAAATTAAATAAACTCACTAAACCCTTCTAAAATCTAAAACTTAAATAAAACCTCAGTCTCAGTGAGATGGTCATTTCCTGAAAAAGTTTATCAGGGAGGTAATAAGCACACATATATGTCCAAATGTGTGTGTGTGTAACAAGATACTTTGTGCTTATACATGAATGTAACATGATGCTTTTCTATTCCTAGCTAGGATACACTTGATAGGAATAGAGGAAGCCTATATATAACAAAAATCAAGTAGAGAAAGAAAAGAGCAGCATCTCAGTGAGTATGGGTAATTAGGTTTAAGAATTAAGTGCTATAATGACAAGATAGAGGCCCAAAAGAGTGTTGGTTAAGATTATGAGAAACACATGATAACCAATGAGTTTAGCAAAAATATAGACCTTTATTTATGGTGTAGTTATAATGCCTCCCTAAACTTCAATATTGAACAAAGTGCCATTTTAGTTATTAGTACTAATTATTCTTCATTTTACTTCCTTTCAGTCATTATTATGATGATTTCTGATAAATTTAACAACAAAGTCAAATTTGATTAAAATAACATAATTTTGAATTTTCTGTTAATTTGATGAAAATACTGTAGGGTCAAAGTGCTTATTACTAATACCAATAATTAAGTGTATACATCGTTCAATTTGAAAGTTTAGGGGATATTGCAACTACACCCTAGTTAAGAAAGAAATTACAAATTACAATAAGTCTGAACAAATACGGTGCCATCATGGAGATTAAGATGTGGTGGATACGTTCAAAATCTTAGTGAATTTTCTAGTGTCACAAGGAGAATAAACATTAGCCAAAAAATAGTTTGACTTCCTATAACACTGTTTCATGCCACCATGTGGTCCTCCGATGTACAAGATTCTCTCTATTCCAATTGAAATGGATGATTAAGATTTTTTTTTTTTTTTTTTTTTTCTTTCTTAGATCTGATTGACATTGTACGAAGTGCTCTGAGAAGCATGCTGCATGCAATTGATGCAGGAGATACCCCCTTCCCCTGCAGCCCACCTATATTAAAAAAAAAAAAAATGTTTTCCCTCATTTTTAAAAAATATTTTACTATAGTATGTCCTTAGAGCATACATTAATAAATCATTTTTAGAATTTTTTTATAAAAAAATGAAAAAAGTTACTAATTTTTTTTACAGCTTTTTTAATTTCTCATTTTAAGAAACTTGGTTAATGTTTGGCATGCATTAACCAGGCCCTTTCAAATAATGGGCAGGTCATGAAGCCAGGTTGGGGCTATGGTAGCTAGATAGAACATACACGAGTTTACTCTAAAAATTAGTCACAATTGATAGCAAATGGCTTCTCTTTAATAATTCAGTAAGATTGGTTCAATATCAATCAGCTCAAAATTAGAGGCTTCATATCAAATTACACAGAAATGCACTCACTGCGATTGTTACAGAGGATTCCAACCAGATTACTATACTTAAAACACCGTTGACAACTTTTCCATAATTACAGAAATACCCCATGCTATTGATTGCATGATTAGCGGTAACTTTGATTGCGGTTGGCTGCTTCCTTTAAGACAACACATACGTCAAGATTCTTCATTCATGGGTGCAAATTGTCAAAAAAGTGATTTAGGCAAACACCCAAAGTATTACTATTTCCTTGCAAACAAAGCTATCATAATTAAGTCTAAAAAGAAAAAAAAAATTTAACATCATCATCACCCCCACCAAACTTCTCAACACAAATCTAAAGCTCACTCTATTAACAACAGACAAAAGCAACTCAAGATTAATCACCAGTCAAACTCGAAAACCAATTCCAAATTACCATGTCATACTAGTATATCTACCACTCTCCAGCTTAATTCAGTTCATTTGTATCATAGATCCATAAGTATATAGTATTACTACGTTAGGCGTGATATATCAATTAGACCGGATCGATTAGCTCTGATCGCTGCTAGCCCAACAACCTCAATCTGGGAACTGTATGGCTTCTGGGGACAATATATATATATATATATATATATAATATCTTCGTCAAGTAAAATAACAATGCTGGACAAAATGAGTGTCAACCTACATGCCATAGTCTTCTGAATGCTGATAAAGACCATAGTTCCCTGGCACTTCCATCTTTCCTGTGAGATGGTCATTTCCTGAAAAAGTTTATCAGGGAGGTAATAAGCACACATATATGTCCAAATATGTGTGTGTGTGCCTTATCAAAAAAAAAAATATATGTGTGTGTGTGTGTGTAACAAGATACTTTGTGCTTATACATGAATGTAACTTGAAGCTTTTCTATTCCTAGCTAGGATACACTTGATAGGAATAGAGGAAGCCTATATATAACAAAAATCAAGTAGAGAAAGAAAAGAGCAGCATCTCAGTGAGTATGGCTAATTAGGTTTAAGAATTAAGTGCTATAATGACAAGATAGAGGCCCAAAAGAGTGTTGGTTAAGATTATGAGAAACACATGATAACCAATGAGTTTAGCAAAAATATAGACCTTTTAATTAGAAAGTCCATCCCTGATTTTCTATAAGCATTATTATGTTCAGTAGTGGTGGATACTAATCAATATATATCAATAAACATGAATAGTAACTGAATAATTAACAAAATAAATCTACAGACAAGCAAAACATTAACTGTTACTGAATAATTAACAGAATAGTTTTACCATTTATAGAAACGAAGTCTAGTGGAAATCACATGAAATAGAGGAAAACTTGTGAATTTGTTATTCACACTTTCTTGATTGTTAAAAGTACTATATCTACTAAATTACTATATAAAAATGACATTATCTGATATATCAGACCTCTTGAGTATTTCTACTATAACAGGAAAATGTGTCAGATTCCAGGTAAGATGGTGAGCTAATGGAAAGAACTAGGTAGTTAAAGAACATACATACTTGGATTTGATAGCAAACCGTCGTAAAAAGAAATTTGGCCTAAACTTCTAGCAGGTTTTAAACCATCATCTGAAGGAAACATAGCCTCAGCTTTACTGCTCTGTGGGTCTAAGAAATGCAGATCAGAGCTTATCTCAGGATTCTGGAAGCACAAATCTTCAGCCCTAGGATCTGAGTTCTGTTGGGAGTGAAATTCCTCTGGTTTTGTCTTCTTATCCTTAGGGGAATCAACTTCTGTCTCTACTTCTGATTCACCATTGTTTGGTGCTGAATTTTGTTGTTTCCTTTTTGATCTAGCACGCCTATTCTGGAACCAGTTATAGACATTTGTTTCTGAAATTTGGCCATGCTGACCCAGTTCAGAGGTTATGTCTTTGATCTTCTGTTTGCTTGGAGTTCCATTTCCTTGATCAAATATACGCTCCAGAATTTGAAGTTGCACAGGTGTTGGAGTCCACCGCTGTCTAGAAGTGATTTTGTGGCCAGCAGATGTCATTAAGGGGTCACAGTATAAATTGCCCAGCCTCACTCCTGAGTAAGCAATAGTGGAAGTCTTGTTTGAGAAAATATGGAATATTTAAATCCCATATTGAAAAATAAAGTGTAGGTAAGTGGAATTAAACCAGAGCAATAAGAAGGTTTCACATCCACCACTGGATGCCACTACTATGCATACGTATCTAAGGCAGCTGATCCATGGTTTACATCTTGATAAGTTGAAAATGATCGGCTGCCTTTCAAATCAACTAAGTTTTTAGAAGGGACAGAGAACTTGACAAAATCAACTACAATTGAAATAAACTTAAGAAAAACATACCACATAACTGCTGCATGGATTCAAACCTCCTATAAATGAAATACAAAAATCCTCCTTTCAGTGAAAAGACTGGACATTCATGGCATGCTTACTCACAAATGTTTGATGCTTTAAAAAATAAAATGGTACATTAGATCAAGCATAGTTATTAGACACCGAAAACAGAACAACATTTTGTGTGCGTCTAGTAAGTTAAAGCAGGAAAAACAAACAAGTTAAGAAATAACATTAGATATTAAGGAAAAGGCCCAAATTTAATGAAAATGCTTGGAATAACATTTTGAAAACTACAGTCTTTTACACATCAAGTACTAATTTTTTCATCCACCAAAAGATCGTATCTAGCATCCAAATCCCACAGACCCCATAGACTGGGGAGCAGGGACTATCGTGAATGTTTCTCCTCCATTCATTTCACATTGCTAATGACTTCTGTTAGAATCATTTCCACTTTCAAATGGGAAGAAGGCAGAAAATGGAATAGACTGGTGATAAAATGATCAACCAATATGTGTACATTGCTAGAGTGAGCTTGTAAAACAAGAAACAAAGAAATTCAAATTGAGTTCTCTTAATTTAGAGCTGCGTATAAAACTTAATAGCTCTTTAAGATCAAGCAATAAAATCAGGAAGCTCATACCTAGAGCTCCAGTGGTCCAAGCACAATATTGAAATAGCAAGCTTCATTATATAGATTATTGAAGCTTGGTTTGACTCCCCATTGATGAAATTGATAACAAATTCAAAAAAATTGACATATCTGGAACTAAATTAACTTATCCTAAGTGAGAAAATATGGGAAATTCGGAAGTAATCCACACAATCCCTTTTAGCCCTACTCTATTGTACCAAAAGCATGTATCAGAACAAACTCAAAAATGATTCATTGAAATACAGAGCACTAAGGCCTCAAATTTTCCCCCTTTATGCCCATAAAAGATTTTCTAGACATAGATCAATGGTTAGAGCAAAGATGTATGAGATGAAACCTCATCATAACAAAGACACACAAAAGAAACACAAGGAATGATAATTTTAAGGAAGGAGAAACCACAAGCCACATTCTTTAAAAAAGAAAAGGGAAAGAAAACCCATAATTTGTTTAGGGGGACAAACCCTATACAAATATTGGACATTTGTAAATATCAGAGACTACAAAAATAAACCCCAAACCATACCATAAAGAAAATGACAAAATGACGGAAGTATCAGAGGAATGATCAAAAACCAGCCCATCATAGAAAACCCATAAACGAACAAAAACTAAACCAAAAGGTATAACTTTAATTCCCCATAAAAGCACTGACATTTAACACCCATGTGAGACCACTATCAAGAAAACCCCTTGCGTTTATCTAATAATAAAACAAATGTTGTATTGAACTAGAAGTTAATTAAAAAGTAAAAAATAGAATGGCCGAAAAGAATACATGTGACTACCATGTTGAAAATCCATAAACGACCCCAAAATTTAGGGACTAAGATGAAATATCACAAAGCAAACATAACAGAAGTAAAGCTAGAGAGAGACCTGCAAGATCTTGTTGGGCAGTGAGATTCTTGTGCATCTCAACGAGTTGTTCACAAATGGAAGCGTAAAGAGCAATCTGTTTACGAAGAGTTTCCAATTGGTCATCGGTCATGACCTTGACATACAACATCCCACCATTTCCATTCCCATTAACTTCAATATTATTACCAACATTCCCATTCTGTTGCTCCTCTCTCTCTTGCTGCTGTTGTTGGTGTTGGTGATGGTGATGATGATGAGGATGAGGATGTCCTTGCTTCTCCCACTCCATCATGTTGAACTCAGTCATAAAAGAAAAGAAAAAACTATTTTTTTTCTCTCTTTTCTTTGTGTCTGTGTGGGTGTGTTTCAAGGTTTCAGCTTTCAATATATGTATGTCTTTCTTTGAAAAAGAAGACAAGGAAGAGGGTTCTGTTGTTGAGTTGAGTTTAGTGGTCTTTGAGAGTAGAGAAGGATAACGAGAAAGTGAAGAAAGAGACAAATGGGGCATAGACCAAAAGAGAAGGCGTGGAAGAAAAGTGTGTTTGAGTTGTTGGGTGGCGCAGTGTCGTTTTGCAGGCGTATTTTAGCATTACCCTGAGGTCGTGCGCGTTTTTTTGTTCTGTTTTGTTGCAACTTGCAGCTTGCAATGCAAACTAATGTGGAGCTTTGAGTAAGAGTTTATTCCTAATTTACCGTGTACCTACCGACACGACACATGTTTCAAAAAATTCGGGCTTTTCTCTTATCGGTACAAATTTGATTTTGCAGCAGAATGTTTGGTTTTTATAAGACTTCTCAACAACATCACTACTCTTATGTTTTTTTTTTTTTTTTAATAATAATACAAGAGGATGGTTAAGACTTGGAGAAAGACCACATCGAAAATTTATTTTGTTGAATTGATTTTGAAATAACATGCTTTGACATAAATCTTTATTATTGTTACTATTTTTCCAGAAAATCTATAATTATAAGTAACTTTTTATAATTTTTAATAATTATTGAAATGACGTATTATAATGGTGCTAATAATAATGATGTATAGTTAGTCAATGTGAAAGTGAATTGATGTTACTTTAATGACAATTTACCATATTAATAGTTGTAAAAATATTGTAATATTTGTTGTGTGTTAAACCAATTATAAAAAATCATAGTAACCGTTATGAGAGTAATTTATTGATTTAACAAATACTATTTTCCTTTTAAGAAAATTATCTTTATTCTTGTGTTTTTTAATTCGATAGTTATAATAAGAGGCGTGAGATTTAAATCTTAGATGCCTCTTTTGGAAATACCAAAATGTGTCAACTAGTTGAATTACAAAAACTCTTAGTCATAACATCTTTATTCTAATAAGTAATAATAAAATAATAAACATCCATGTATTGTTGTATCTCTAACTCTATAATTACAAAGAGTGTTTACATTTGGAAAAGAGATTTAATTATACATTTGGAAAATGACAGAGTTTGGCTACAAGCTTAGTTGTAGCCTAAAGTTATAACTTTCATTAAAATAATTAACATGACTATATATTTTGAAAATCTAACAGTTAAATTGCATGTTCTTTATGCTCCTAACACACGGGTCAAATTTTGTGCCAATCAGATGTTATTTACATTATGATCCATAAACTAATTTTTATACATAATTTTAGACTACAAAAACTTGCATTTTAAACAATTGATTAATAACATAGCTATTGATCTTTAATCTTCAATAAATTTTACAAGCATGGAGGATATAAAAAGCAAATGCAATCCAATGGTGGATTTATCAAAATTCACATCCAATAAAAATATATTGAATGAAGTTGTAGTCTTAGGTTATAACTAAGTTTGTAGCCAAACTTTGTCATTTGGAAAATATGCTGTATAATACTCCTAAATTTAATGAATTATATATGGCAATGGACATTAGTGCTTTAAATGAGTTTGTGTACAACATTTTTTTTTTCTTTTCAAAATTATAGGGGTGGGGGGAATATGTAAAACATACACATTTGTGGGGCCTAATAATCTGGCAACCCCGGTCCACCTCATATCCGGCCCAAGGCCCATGCTGAGGATAAAGATACGTCTGAGGAGGAAGGCAGATAGCCCAAGACTGCCAGGAAACGTCACCGAGGACGATGTTGTCCTCGGAAGGCCGAGACCGTCGAAAGGGGAAGTAACGAGCCACCAGGAGCAGCCTTCCTGAGCATCCAAAGAGAAAGAGCAAGTACAACGTGTCAGCAATGGAAGCATGGTGGAGGAGCAAGTCAGGGATGAACTGTCACCTCTACATTAAATGCCCACAACTAACGTCATGGCCGCATTAATGAGGAAATGACCCCTGAACAGTGCTGTCTTGGTTGCTGCAACCCACAGGAAGAGTGGGAAGGCGACTGATGGAACAAGCACTCAAGTAGCGGCCTGGTTGATCAACAAATGTAGGGGTAGGATCAATTGAGAGAGGGGTATATAATGTCAAGAATCCCTCTGGAAAGGGGGACAGGAAATCTGAACTATAGAATACTGTAGCAATCTGTATCCTCCCAAAAACCTTTGTAATCAGTCTCTAAAGAAATAATAAGAACTCTAAGCTCCCGAGAGCAAGGCTGAGGAGCATCATTGCGCATCTTAACTCACGTTCAGGCTATTAAATCCACATGCAACCATGCATGGCCGTTGCATCCCTCGTTAGGGCCTAGTTCTTGAACCCGCTCTCTATAAATTCATTGTACTGGGCTAGCTGGGCTTGAGTCCACTCTCTCAACAATAGAAGTGCTCAAACTCGGTCCCTACAACATTATTTCAATTTTTTATTACTAATGCATGTAGATGGGAGGATTTTGGAAAAATTAGGGGACCCCCCTAGCCTCCAATGACCAAAAAAGCATTAGGCACATATGCGTTATATCCTAAAAGGAGTAGTTAAGTTTCATTTAGGACTTATCGTAATAGTTTATATAGCCTAGATCTACCAAGTAAACATTCAATATAGGACTTAGAACACATCTAGCAACATAAACTGTTCGGGATGTTACACAAATTAATAATGGAAGAACAAGATTAATACAAAAGACAAACAGAAAATAAATAACTTGAAGACACTATATCGTTTTCCTTAGACAATATTTGCCCCCCACACTATTGTTGCTAAAGGGTTATCGCAATTTTGTTTCCATGATACAACCAAGATGTTGGGTTTTACGGATAGCAATTCTGGATAATGACCACAGGATTTCTTGTGTTTCTCTCTAACTTAATATTTTCAAGTAAATATAAGCCTCTATTTATACCCATAGGGTTATATTTCATCAAAAGGCCAGCACGTATGGAGAATTAAAATGTTTCATAAAACCGTTAACAAGGCTTGAAATCTCTTCAACCTTTCTGAACAGTCACCAGAAAATTCTGCAAAAAATCTCATTTCACGATTTTCAATCGGTTGAAAATTACTTTCAATTGATCGAGTGCTCTTTTTGATCGATCGAACAGAATCGAATAGCGATCAAGATATCTAGAGACTCCAGGATTATTTTCTTACCATTTTCGATTGATCAAGCCAAAACTTCAACCGATCGAAAAAAAACTGATTTTCGAATTTTCACTTAGAAAATTCCAAAACTTGAATTTTCACTTTATGAAACCATATTCTCCAAATTCAAATATTATTGTTACAACCTATCATTCTATATACCTATATATAAAACACAAACTATTCTAATCAATTTCATTTGGGATATTGCGTTTAGTGACACAATTTTTTTTCAACTTTATTTTTATTTATAATCATTCACAGGATGTATATAATTTGTATGTAACAAAAAGAGTATTACTAACAAGCCAATGTAAAAGTGACGTTGCTCTGGCAAGAACTTTGTAGTGATGTTGCCGTAAGGTGTGAGATGCTTCGCACTAATGGTGGTGCTTTGATTTGGCTCTCTCTGTTGACGTTGGACACGCTCTTTCCCTCAATATTATCACTGCATGCTCGTAGACTGAAAATTTGTGGGTTGATTCTTTGGTTTGGATTAACTTATGAATTGATTTTTGTTTGGATTTAGGTTGCGGTGTTGCTTGAGATGATTTTTACCACCTGAGATGATTTTTGAAATAAGGAGAAAGTAATATTTAAATGGAATATAGAGTGTTGGAGCTACCACATCAGTGGTTGCAAAGCCTTGTAAAATACAAAAAAGTACTTCATTTTATACATTTTGACTAAAAAAACACCCATATCAGTGGGTGTAAAATTGTACATAAATGCACAAGTGCTATAGTAACCGTGTATATATACATGGCTATTGTAACTCTTGCATTTAATATTTTAGTATTTTTTGGTAGTGTTAGGTCTGTGAGGGAGAGAGAGGTAGTGAGTGAGAAAATAATAAAAATTTGTAAAAGAATGAATATTTTATTGAATAAATATGTAAAATTGATAAATTGATATGAGTGTTTTGTAAAAATAGATGTTTAAAATAAATAAATAAAAGTAATTTTTTTTTTGTGCAAAATAGACGAAAAAATTTTAATGAGATTTTTTTTTTTTTTTTTGAGAAACCATTTGTAATGAGATTGAAGTGGTGATATGTAGAACAATACATCACCTAAAGTAATGAAAGTATCTTCTCAAAAAAAAAAAAAAAAAAGTAATAAAAGTAGAGATTTTGAGGTCAATTAGAGTAAAAATACATGGAGCCTGCCGCCGATGCTACAATAATCAGTTAATCACATCAAATCATATCACTATTCACTAAACGGTGGAAAATCGTTTTATTCCCAAGGTACGACTCTCCCATAACAAACACGGTTTTACTGACAACTTCTGTTACATGGGTCAAGCAGCTGTTCCCGATGGATGGAATGTATGCCATTTGCTATCTCATCCAATGTTCAATTATTATAATATTTTTATAAGTACTAATAACATGTGATGCATGTTGAATTGTCAAGATGGCTAGTTTAGTTTTATGAATCTATCCTTAATTTTAACCAAAAAAGAAAATTGTCAACATGGGAGGCTTAAAAGAAGTGCAAGTGCCACTGCCAATGCCTGACTTGTGAGAATGACTTGTGTCTTCAAAACATGATATACGAATATATCAAGGTGGATCTCGTATTCGTAGAGTCTGTGTGAGATCGACTCTCATAAAGGAGATGAGACCCATGCTTTCGAAATATGATATATTTTTTGAAAAGATATTTGATAACAAATAATATTATATAAGTAGTATTAAAAATCATCAAGTAAAAGATATGTTAATAAAAAATAATTTTTTTATTAACAAATAAAAAATATATATTAACAAGTAGTTATTTTTATATATATATATTTTATTTATTAAATTTTAATACAGATAATATACGAGCCTTTTAGGTAAATATTGCTAAAATCAAAATATATTTGCGTTATAGGTACTGTTTAAAGTTAATTGTGGAAATGAGGAGAGAGATTGAATTTCGGAAACACCGTTGCCGAAATTCAACAAAAAGTAGGAGAGAGAATGAGCAAAAGGAGGAAAGAGAAAAGCTAACAGTAAAATGTTGAATTTCGGCAACACCGTTACCGAAATTCATCTGCCCAAATTTCCTGTGCTGCCCGGATGTGTGAGAAGTGCAATAATGCGTGAGTGCCCAAACTTTAAAAAAAAAAAAGTAATTGTGGCAATGGTATTGCCGAAAATAGTAGGAAAAAAAAAAGTGAATACGGAAGAATTAAAGAAAAATATAATGTGCTACGTACACAATATTTTTACAATAAATCACAAGTAACTAGTTATTATTAGTTCAAATTTAAATTTGACATTGACATTACTATTTTAATTTAACAATAACAACAAGTAACAACCTGATACTTAGCATTTGTTGTAAAAATATTGTAAAAATTGTATGCATTTATTATTTCTTAAAAAAAAAAAAAAAATCCTAATTGTGGCAATGCCATTACCGAAATTGGGGAAAAAACCTTTTTTTTTTTTTTTTTTTTCTAATTGCGGCAATGACTTTTAGTTTTTTTTTCTAATTGCGGCAATGGCATTGCCAAAATTGGGGAAAAAAAAAATTTCCCACAACTTCCCATTGCCACATTAAGAAAAAAGTTTTTTTATTTTTTTCCCAAATAGCATTGCCGAAATTGCGAGGAAAAAATTTTCCCCACTATTTCGGCAATGGCATTGCCACAATGGGGGAAAACTTTTTTTCCCCAATTGTGGCAATGCCATTGCCGAAATTGTGGGGAAACAATTTTCCCCACTATTTCGGCAATGGCATTGCCACAATTGGGATTTTTTTTTTTTTAAGAAATAATAAGTGCATATAATTTTTACAATATTTTTACAACAAATGCTAAGTATCAGGTTGTTACTTGTTGTTATTGTTAAATTAAAATAGTAATGTCAATGTCAAATTTAAATTTGAACTAATAATAACTAGTTACTTGTGATTTATTGTAAAAATATTGTGTACGTAGCACATTATATTTTTCTTTAATTCTTCCGTATTCACTTTTTTTTCCTACTATTTTCGGCAATACCATTGCCACAATTACTTTTTTTTTTTAAGTTTGGGCGCTCACGCATTATTGCACTTCTCACACATTTGGGCAGCACAGAAAATTTGGGCAGATGAGTTGCCGAAATTCAACATTTTACTGTTAACTTTTCTCTTTCCTCCTTTTGCTCATTCTCTCTCCTACTTTTTGTTGAATTTCGGCAACAGTGTTGCCGAAATTCAATCTCTCTTCTCATTTCCACAATTAACTTCAAACAGTACCTATAACGCAAATATATTTTGATTTTAGCAATATTTACCTAAAAGGCTCGATAATATACTACAGCTTAATATCGAATTATTTTCAGTTTTGGAGCACCGTTCTACCACTGCTTCCCACTTTCTTTCTGACACACACTCGGCTTTCTGTATGAAATCAACTGTGTTTAGAGAGATGTCGGAAGCATTTGTTTACACATCATTTGCACTTGTACAATGCACCACTCGTCAACAATTGGAAAATAGCTGTTACTCTTTTTCACAGGTGATCCACACCAGAAAATAGAGGTCACTGCTGACTATTGAGAATTGACTACCAATTTTATTTTATTTTATTTTTCCCGTTTTAGGGGATTTCTTTTTAACAAAAACAATAATTTCCCAGATTACACGGTAGCAATCATATGGTTGATGTCATCGGCAACCCAAAATTTTAATAAATACTTTTTTATATTATAATATTTTAGCGATAATAAAATTTAGAATTTAGGTCATATTTATTTATTACTTACATCATTGTTATTAGTATAAATCATAATATTAGCATATTATCTCAACAATTGTCAAAATATGTACTTGTTGCAAGTTTGCATGTTCATAAATCTCTTTAATTTATTTGATGATAATTTTCTTTAAATTAATTATGTTATTGTAGGGTCTATTTATTTTAACATAAAAATAAAAATTTATTTATAATTTTGTAAACCTCATTTTTCTTTCTTTCTAGATATAACTCTATTAGTCTATTTTATTTATAATTTATCCAGCTTTTTATATATAAAATAATATTAAAAAGCATAGTTATTGAAATTAGTATTTAGATTTTAAAACATTACGAACACAAGCTTATCCAAACACACCTCTGTACAGGAACCTCGTGAGAACTTACGCAACTTTGCTATAATATGCAAGACATGTATTCAGCCATTACTGATATAATCTAATAAAAGTGCCTTAGCAAAATAATAATAACAATAACAAAATAATAAAAGTGCATTCTTTTCGTTTTTTTCATTTTTTCTAATTTAATAAAGAAGATTCAAGGCATGCAAATGCTAAATATATTAACATGTAATAGTATGTCTTCATCTTAACATGCATGTGATCTTCGATTACATTATGTATCAATTATCATGACACTATATACAATTAGACCATTGATTAAACCGCCGTTAAGTGTATTTGGAACATAATCCACTACTTTAGTGATTCCGCCCCTGAAAAATTGCGACTAATCTATGTGGTGTTTGACCTAATCATGTTACAGACTTGTTGTGAAATCTGATTAGATTAATTAATGTGAGAAAAAAACATTTAAAAAGTTCATACAAGCGCTAAGCTTTTGACACGTGTAAAAGCTTTATAGAATCCAATTAGGCTACATTTACAAGATTTGGCTTATTCATTTCGATTTCTTTAAAAGTGACATATAATTAGGAGCAAGACCCGACATAGCATGTGCACCTCCACCTTCAGCACCGGGTCAAAAATTGAGGGCGCCACACGACAGATTTGATGTCACATTTGATCCAAAGGCTTATATTCCATCCATAGTTTTCTAATGTGGCTCCTATAGTCTATAAGTCCCACTTTTATAATTAGTATATATAATAATTTGGCGTTATGTAAAGCCAAGAATACAACGGCCACATTCATATTTTAAAGCTTTGTTTGACAAATATACATGGCTGGAATAGTGAAATGGATTTCGACGAGCACGGAGTTCGAATGTCCAACGACTCGTTAGTATATATGGGGATTTGTTTAAAAGTAAAGGACCTACTCACTAGACTAATGCTATGTTTGGATGTTGGAAAAAGGAGAGTGATTAAATTACCTTATTTGGATGTTTTTTAAAGAAGAAGGGAGAGGGATTTGAAGGGGTTTGAACTACTTCTAACCCCTCATTTTTAATTCCCCGAAATTGGAGAGATTTGGAGGGAGAGTGAAGGATAAAAATGTTTGACAAAATGAATTACCAAATTTGCTCTTACTATATTAACAAAATTACAAATGAAAAGACTAATTACTCCCCTCTCCCTTACTAAATTTTAAAAACATCTAAACAAGGTGGAGGATAACTATTCCCCTCTACTCTACTCCCCACTACTCTCCTCCCTCTTTAAACTTCCAAACATGCCATAAAGACCATTAAGAGATTTGCAAAATAATTAAACTTCAACGAAAATTTTCAAGGTAACGAGATCATAGAATGCATACCTTTTACGTGATTTGAGGGGCACTTTTTAGGGTTTTCTCGATTGGGTATTTGTGCTCGAGGTCTATACAAGGCGTGATGATGAGTTTGCAAATGGGTTATTAGGTTGATATCAAAATAATTGTTAAATTAACGATTATCCTAAAAGTTTAATATATTGAAATATGATAAATTTAATCATTTAATCACATAATTCTAACAATAACCCTAGTTTGGAGCATTGGAAAGCTGCAGAGAATGTTATGAGGTACTTGTAATGAACCAAGGATTACATCCTCAACTTGTAGACACACTAATTAGTAGGAGGTGATTGATTATTTGGATTCCAATTTCGCTAGGTGGGAGGCACAAGAAATCCTACTTCATGATATATTTTCTTTCTTGTTAAAGGCGTTATATGTTGGAGAAATATTAAGAAAAGCAATTGTTGCTTCATGTATCTTGGCAGCAAAATTTGTCACATGCTAGGAAGTTACAACACATGCATTGCGGCGTAATTGGTAACAATTCGGTTAAAATATTTTTCTCTTGAAATAATAAATGTGGAAGTTAAAGTAAGCATATTGAGTAATTTCATTAAAGATAAAACTTAGTACAATTGTACAACACGTTAAATTCAAACATTTGTTTTTATTAATTAATAGAGCATAAATAAAATTATAATTTTCAATGAGAATTAAATGTGATAAAGACGTGTCTGAATTGGATTGAAAAATCTAATAAACTACACCGAAAAAGCTTCACCAAATATTGTCCTTTTGTTAATACCTCCAAGTCGAAGGATGGAATTACCACCTAAAGAATAATATAATATGCCTTCCCTCACGTAACTTGAATCCCATGTGCGGGACTCATAAGTCAAACTCATCCTTATGTGAGAACATGGTAAATTACATTTTAATGCGTTGAACAATCTTAATTCTTACCTCCAAACTAACCTTAAGCTAAGCTTTAGGCCCATATATTGTTGGTTGATTGGTTCTCTGTTTATTGATAAATGATAATCCCTGCCTTGTCTTGTCGACCATACAGACAAGAAGTACTCATATTCAGCAACGAATAGTATATCTCTATTTTGCTAGAATAAATTCCATTATAAAATAAGAAAATAGACCCAAATACAAAAAGAAACGATGGAGCAGCCGAGCAGGTACCACCATGGGTCGTTGGTTAGAGGTGGGACCCATCTACCCGCTTTAAACAGTTATTTATGTGAGAAAATTTATAAATATAAAAAAATTTGACAAAATATTTTATATTTGTATACATTGTTAAGGGTTAGTAAAAAGTGATATTAATAATGAATCTAAATAAAAATTAATAAAAATTTATCAACTTAATTATTGTCTTTTGACTGTTTTCTTAAAAGAAAAAAATATCAATTATTGTAAAAAATATTGTGAAATTTGTGTGTGTGCTGTGAATATTATTTCCGTTGGCACAGAAGGTTGTGCTCAAATTGATCACATATCCTTGGACTTGATAGGCTCAATCTGGCTTGAGAATTTTCTGGGTAGGAAGGAGTTCATGAATGATGAATCATGATAATCTCTCTTTGTCTCTCTCTCTCTAACTTTGAACAGGACAAATTTGGTGCACCTAACAAAACCACAAAGTATTTATGTCCATATTCGGAGAAAAATATAGAATGGCATTATTGGTTGATCCTCGTCTAAATGTTTCTAATGTCTACACCAAGATTCTTAAGTGGTCGGTCTATTTTTTAACGAATTCTCGTGGTTTCCACAAGATTTTCCATGATTAGTGGAAGATCTTCTAAGGTCTTGTTTTGAATATTCTGCTCTCAACACTTTCATTCCCAGATTTTACTGTCGGTCAAAAAATGACTTATACCATTCTATTCCTAGTCGCCAATATTTTATAGTTGGATAATGTGGTCAATTCCTCACAATGGACTTTTGGGTCATTTTGGCTTAACTTTTTTTTTTTTTTTTTTGAAGATCATTTTGGCTTAACTTGATGACTGGTGCAATCCCATCTAACAACTTGGCCTTTTCTTTCTTTTGTTCACACACACTTTTGGCAATAGAGTGCGTTTTGCCAAGCCCAATAAAGCCTCTCTTTTTCTTTTCTTTTTTTGGCTTTTTGAACTTATTTTGACAGCCTCACACACCCCCCAAAAAAAAAAAAATCCTTTACTATGGTATTTTTTTTTGGCTGAATTTTATTATAATACATTAAGCAAATAAGAAATCAGCAAATTAGTAGTACAAATACGATATGTATTTGAGCTCGTGAACACAACTTAATAGTCTGGACTGGAGTGACTACAATTTCGGCAATGATAAAGGGGAAACGTGGGTAAAGGTAAAGCCCACCATGAGACACATTTTGGACCAATTCATTTGTGGAAATTCCAAACCATAACTTACTGGTCTTATTTGGGACTTGGGAGTAGATCTTCTAGATGTACTCTTCCCAGTCACTACGCTGAATGGTGATGAATGTTGTGGACCATCAAAACTCTAGGGCTACCCTTCCCTCCCCATCTACATCCCACATTTCCCACTAAAACCTTCTAATACGACCAAGTTATCTTATGAGAAGGTATCTTATTCATCTTCTATACTATTATTCTAGAGGCTTCCCCTGTTTGGATTCCTCATTTTTTAATTCAAAAAAACCCCTACACCCCTATATTTAAGTAGAGACAAAACTAAAGGAACAATCTGGTAAAAATGCAATTTTAACTTCCACTAAAACATTGCCTAAAAAATAGGACCACTAACCCAAAAAAAAAAGCCTTGCACGCACGAAGCGCGTGTGATGAGGCTAGTCTATACTATTATTTAAGGGGTTTCCCCTGTTTGGATTCCTCATTTTTTAATTCAAAAAAACCCTACATCCCTATGTTTAAGTAGAGACAAAACTAAAGGACAATCCAGTAAAAATGCAACTTTAACTTCCACTAAAACATTGCCTAAAAAATAGGACCACTAACAAAAAAAAAAAGCCTCGCACGCGCGAAACGCGTGTGATGAGGCTAGTACTATATATGCATCCTTCCTCTCATAGCTTATAAGTTCCACACGACTATGGAGTCCACACACTATAAGAAGGATGATGAATATATCTTATGTATGAGATAACTATTAGCTATTAGCCCAAAGGCCATCAGGAAAAGAGGAGCAACAGCTGTGGAATAAGCTTAAGTTGCTCTTTTAAAAAAGATGAGCATGGATGAATTAACAACTGCTGATACCAGCATCTCACTCAACCCAAGTTCTCAAGCAAGCAACTAGATTTCTGACAGTTGTATGTTAAACTATTAGGACATAGAATATTGACATTCTCTTATTAAACAATACTAGAAGAATTACATCCAACAAATCCCCAAATAAATAATAAATCAAATTTTTTTTTTTTTTGGTTTTTTTGTTTTGGGGGGGGGGGGGGGGGTAGATAACCTAATAATACACGCACGACTAGTACATTATATCTAGCCCTGACTCAATCAAATTCCTAAATCACGAACACAGACAAAAGAACATATATACACGGACATGCAATCTTCCATTTTAACACCTAACTATATCAAGCAAACATGGTAACCTTAGTTTGAATATCTATGTAAGCATGTATATACTTCAATTCCAGATATACACCGCCGATCTCTTGAAAACCTCTGCCTGTCTACTAAGACATGACCTGCTGACCTGAGAATGGTCAAACCAAAGAAGTTTAATACTCACATGATCATAGTTGTATGTCCTTTACGATTTCCTCAACCAAATCTCCAATTATCAGACATTCCACCCCTCTTGCCAAAACATTAACCTCATCATCCATCAATAAAGACCATGGGACTGATCCTAGATCCAGGGCAACCATACTATCAAGCGAGTAATGGGATTTGTCAGCTGAAGGGTGTAAATACACACGGATAATCTCCCACACATGATCCAATAACCTCCTTCCACGTAAAGGTGGCAGCATAGTGGAATTAATAATCTTTCTTTTGAATGTAGACGTAGTTGAAAGTGGTGCAAGAATCGTTGAAAGTGTTTCATTTAATAAATCAAGTAGCAACCTGTGATCTAACTTTGCATTGTGATCCTTTATTGTACTTCCATCCTCCCTGGCCAATTTTCTATATGATTCTTCCACTTCTTCAAAGACGAAGTTGCTAATAGGCTTAGCAAATGTGTCCCACCTGAATAAAGACCCATCAGATGATCCATCATACAAGCCAGAAGAAACAAGCAGATCTCTTATGTAAGCTTCTGTTGGGTCCTCTAGCTCAACCATTTCACACTCATCAGACTCCATTTCAGTTGTGTCTTCAGGCTCATGAGACTTGAGTTGATTTAGTTGCTTCCGCAACTCTGTAAAATGAACAAATAGAGAACACCATTAGATATTCACATGGCTGGTTGTATTCCAGAAGAAAACATATCAGACACTTCTAGGTTAGCTGAGTGTCCGAACAAAAATTTGCAGAATTGTCTATCAATTTTTGTTGACAATTAAATTTTTACAATGGAAAGGAATGCATGGTTTATCAGATAGTCCAGGGGGTAGAGACTAATGCCCATAATCCATACATTTCTTAATAACACACACACACACATTACATAAAGACATGATCATTTATTATTCCATACATTAAATAGCTGATATATTCATGTTGAAAGACATCAGATAAGCACACTGATCTTCACAATTCTCATTTCTACTGCTCTTTTTATATGTTCAGAAACAGAAGTGCAGACAGCCAAATTGGAAGGTCAAATAGAGAGTAAATCAGTGAACCATTAAACTCAGTCACAATTATATACCAAAAATCAACAAATTGCTTGATACAGTTTATTAATTATTACTGCAACACAGTCCACACACATTTTGTTGAGTTAAGAGTTTGGTGTTTCCAATCTTCTTGAGACCTAAACATTCAATGAGGCACATAAAGCACAAGTTCTCTACACTCTGCATTCATACATACACCACATTTAGAACATCAGTGCAGGGTTTTATATGTCAAAGCTAGAAATCAGTTGTTTCCATACCACTCAGATCGGAGCTGATTTCTCTAAAAAGCAGTGGTACAACATTATCTTCTCTTGAAGTTAAATCTGGTGTTGACATTGGGCTGATATGATCAGCAGACCTCCAGAACTCTTCTTGACCACTGCTACATATTGATGCGGGACTAGGAGGAACCTCAGTGGAATTCTCCTAAGAACACATGATAGAAGATATTTCAATTTGAGAACAAGCAGATATGAAAAACAATTGAGCCTATCCTATCCTTTTATTCATTGAAAAATAATAATAATACATAAAGAAACATACTATACTCTTACATGCCTCTCGCCATAGTTCATAATAACTGTTGGTCCGCTCATCATGTCTTTCATAAGATCGAGTTCACAGCTATGTGATTCCACCATTGATTCTATCTTCTTGCCAAACAATCTCCGTCTAAGAGCGAAACTGTATCTGAAATTGGAAACTTTCTCTTTAAAATTAAACCTTTCTTTCTTCTGCTTTTTAATATCCACTGACCCATTATCAGTGGCTTCATGCTTTCTCCGGATATGAGCACCAGTTAAAACGTGACGGTCTTCCAGAAGAAGCTTCCCAAATGACGTTCCTGATACAGGAGCTGACAAAGACCTAATGAGATTTCTAGGGGATAATTCACTTTGGAGTACTCCCCCATCATCTGACCCATGTCTGAAAGATCTGGTTTTCACTTCTGGTTCATCTTTCACAATTTCCCAGCGGCTCACTTCATTCCTTGCCTTCAATGAATCTCTAACTTGTTTTAGTTTGACCTTTTCATCATCAAATGCAGATGATGTAGAGCTGCCATTGACCACTATGGGAACGTCAAGATGTGATTCTCTCTTGAGAACATTTCTTAGTCTCTCTGACAAGAATTTTCTAGTATCTCTGCTAATGAAATCTGGGGAACCTGGTCCATTGAACTGAATTTCACTTTTATATGATCTTGTTGATTCTGATCGGAGCAAATTTCTTCCGAGGTCCCTAGTCACACTTTCTCGGACTTGTTTTGCTATATGCTTAGCAATTCTTTTTGGATCTGATGGCTTTTCACTGAAAGGGGTCTCGATTCCACTTCCACGGCCCACAGAACTCCTCTTAAGATTTTTCCCTTGCAGTTCACATTTCAGCCGTTCCTTAACCTCCTCAAGAAAATCTTCTATACTACCCCTCTCCTCTACAGTTCCCGAGGAACTTGTCCAAGACTCTTCTTGGTTACAAATCCTATCAGGACCAGGCTTCAAGATCACTATCTTTGTGGGAGCAGAAGAATTATCTAGTTTCTGACTAGAAATCATAAGGGTGGACTCATCAAAGTCTCTACTCATGGTCCTGCTTCTTAAAGGAAAAGATTCCCTTTGCTCAGACGGGAATAGTTCTGTTTTATCTCCACGTTGATGTAAACCGCCTCTCTCATGTGACCTTGCCTTTAATGTATGACTCTTAGGTTCTATGGGCTTCTCATATGCTGTTCTCCCAGAAGTTGCATAACGTGCCATCTTTTCTTTGTTGAGGTCCTCTTGAGCAAGCAACTGTCCAGGGATGTCATCAAGTTCAACAACCCTTGAACATTCCTTAAACCTTGCCGCTTGCCATGCTTCAAATTCTTTCTTAAATTTCTGTAGTTCCTCCTCTTGAGGATGTTCTCGACGCCTTGGTTTTCCTAACCTTTGCTCACTGCTCCATCTATCAGTACTTTTGTCTTTATTATGGTAAGATGAGTCAAGTTCCATCAGTGTGGAAGCATTTGAGTCAGATGAGATGTGACCAACTGAGCCCTTTCCATTCCTTCCCTTCTTTGAGAACTTTGTTCCTGCATTTTCATTCTTTTTATCAATTGGCTGAACTACAGAATTTGTATTTAATGGCAGCATGTCCATTCCCATAAGCCGGGCAACAATGCTTGGGGCATTTTGTTTGGTGCTTGATCGTTTAGATACTTCCTCGTTTATCAATTTCTTCATCGAAGCCTCAATTGGATAACAATTCTTTTCAGACCAGTCTTCTTCCGCTTGATAAGAGTACTGGTAATTAATAGCAGTACATTTAGCTAAACTGGTAGAACATAGCAGAGTCTTAAAAATAAATAAATAAATAATAATAAAAATGATTACAGGACTCCTGATTCCATAACACAAATCTATGAGGTTCAACTCTCATAGGAACACATCATTTATAAGACAAGAATTTTCACTAAAAATGAGATTAAAATAGCAGAAGATTTTGAAAAAGCTAACACAAAGTACCCCAAGTTGAAAACAGAACTCTTCTATTGCAATACTAAGGAAAGATTCATGCATATAACTCTTCCACAAGTAGTGGCTACCAAGTCCCTATGACTCAACAAGAACCATTAATACACACTTGTGAAACCCACATGGTCACTACCCAAGATTGTAGTCTCTACACAATACAACCACCTTGTCAAATTAAAGCTATAACAAAGCATGAGATGAAAGTTACCGGTATATCCCCTACAGCACAATAACTTTGAGAAGTTTCTAATTGCAACTCCAGACTATTCCGAGGAGCTTCAAGGCCTGCAAAGGAATCAAAATAACCGTGTCACTTTTCTATGCTGAGCTGAGTAAGGAAGTAAGATCAGAATGAAACAGTTTAAATTATTGTCTCAATAATTCTGGGAGGGACAATGTTGGTGTGATGCAAGGACTACATTTCTACAACCTCCAGCTAACACCACAAAAGACTCCAATATTTATTTAATATATAAATCAGGTGAATTTCCTTTTCACGCAAGATATTAATATCCCGAACTTTCCAATCTTAACTGCTTAGCCATGTTTATTGCATCGCAATACAATTAAACCATTAGCAAGAAAATCATGGAGCTATTTTGACTAGATTTTTTCAAATTTGGAATGAAAACATAGTCAAAGTATAATTGCAGAACTCAATAAAAGAAAAGGTTCAAGGGCCCTTAGATAATGTGTCTCATTCTAAAGCCAAGGGTTCCTTCCTAGCATAAACATTGTCCTGCTGATGCATAGACAGGGCAAAGATACATACCGCCTACATTTCTCTTCTGTTTATGAACTTTCTTGGCCATGTTACCCTGATTGAAGTCAAAAAACTGCAAGAAGCCTCCCATGCAGCTAGTGGCTACCAAAAGGCTGTCATCCCCTTACCGCTTAATAACTGCTTCTATATATGTATTACCCCCATTAGAACCAAAAGTAACTGTTTTGTATTCACCTCATACCCTGCAACAGCACAAAATACCCAGATATCTTTAGGATCAAAGGCGGATATTCGGCCATGGAATTTGATATCAAAATTAAGTTCAAACTGCTTAAATTAAGTGTGTATAATATATTACATATGCGTGTGTGGATGGATTGGAGCCTAAATTACATGCAAATTTAAAATGACAAAGAATTTATTTCCTCAAATCCAAATCCAGAAAAAACTGAGCATAAGTGCTCATACACCCCAATGAAAATAAAACTAAATTTTTTGCCAGCTTCAACACTAAAAATGCCTTAGATTCAAAGTTTACATGATTCATTTTTTTGTAAATGATAATACAGCAATGAAAGTTCTTTCCAATCCCAACATAAAGAGAACAATAAAAATCCAAAAAGTAATAAAAAAAAATCTATGAGCTGAATTCATACAAATTTTGAATCTTTGAAACTACAAAACATCAAGTCAACTAGGCCTACTACAAAAGATTGACTTGGTTGACACACTTTCATTTTGTTCCAAAACAAAAACAATTCAAAGCATAGATTTTTACACATTATTTTCTTACCCCATTTGCTAAACTTTCTCAGCGTCACTGAAAAAGTGATAATTCGAAAACGTACCGTTGAGAGAACAAAGAGGTGGTGGGGGACCAAAGTAACAACGCATCAGCAACGGAATTGTCGGGTTTCAGAGTGAAACAACCTCGGCGTCTTAGAGACCCAGAAATGGATTTGTGTGTAAAACTACAAAAAGTTCATAGAAATCAGAGAAGCCATGATTGACAGTTTGACACACACAGAGAGAGTCTTTGTTCAGTCTTCAGTGATAATGAAAAGTGGAAATTCAAAGCTTGGATTTGTACACTGTTTGGAGCCCCCCAAAGACAATGAAGAAAAAATGTAATAGTAATTATAGTAAAATAATAATGTTACAGGAAAAGCAAACGCTTTTTGGTTAGTAGAAGCAAGAGTCCGTTGCTGCAAACTTTTCTACATCTTCCTTTTTGTGCTTTTGGTTTCTTTATTCTCCTTCTTATTCTTTCTAAAATATTTTTATTTTTATATATAATATAAATAGAATTGCATTATAACTTAGAAGCAGTGACATCAGTTCCATTATTTTTTACCATGATGCCAAAATATTAATGAATTTGTAGTTATGACATTCTTTCTATTATGATTAATATTTATGATCAAGACACTTATAAGCTTTTACTTGTTCGTTCTATAATGATTATTCATTATCATTATATTAAGCCACAAGAGAGGCTTAGGTCCGGTGCTTTTTGTACATGAGATCTAATAGGATACTATGTCGCAATTTTTGAATACATGATAGCATCCACTGGACCAGGTTAAAGCCTTAAGCCACCACTAGTAAGTTTCTTTTTAATATAAACAAATTCTCAAACATTTGTTTTTGCTATGATAAGAAATAAACGAGATAATATTTTTTGAAACATGAACGGGTTAATAATAAGAAAGTTAAGAGTGTCCTAAATATTCTTCTTAATTATTTTTTTCCCAATTCAAGCAGATTTCAACTTGTGTTATCTGTTTTATGTTTATTATCTTTTACTATCAAGACACTAATTAATTTATTTTTAATATAAGTGGATTTAAAAAAAAAAAAAATTCTAGGTACCATATTTGATGATGATATTTATTAATGGAGCTAATTGAATTTGAAACAACTTTCAGATTTTTTTTTTTTTTTTTTTTTTACTTTAAGAAGAAAGAATAATATAATATTCTCAAAATGTGAAGGGCTTCATAATCAGATAGTTTGTGTCGTAAACATTGAAGATTAGGAACCATTTAGGTGTGGAAAAAACAAAAAAGCCCTAAAGTCTATAAGTTAGTTGGACCATAGAAAACTATAAAAGTGAGATTTTGACTGACCAGGGTAAAAATGATTCCGAGGATTAGAAAAACATGTAGGTCTGGTCAATGAAATTCCAAATAGATTTTTAATTGTAAGTAGTGGTTAGGCACTTAAAAAGGGAATCGAGTATATTATGTCTGAATTTATTGGACAAATTATTACAAAATTTTGCAGCCAGAAATGCTCCATTGCTTTTACAATTTCACGTGTATGTACAGTGAATCCTGCAAAAATATGCATTGCAATTTACATTTAGGGTTCCTTTTAAAGCTATTTAAATCAATCATTGTCTGATATAGATTCAAATAATCATGTAATGTATCATCAAAAAAGGGGAAAAAAAACTATAATGATTATTTCAATTTTCATATTGAAGAATGCTTGAGAGTCAAACGAAATGAGATCATTTAAAATTATTAATAGATAAAGAAAAATATTAAAGTTGTTACCAATTGTATTACCAATTAATGTGACAATAAATATTATTAATGCCACTTAAACAACACAATATAAATAAAAATTTTGAATTATTTTTTATTTTATTTAAAAAAAAATTATTTGTAGTGATTGAAGTATCACCCAAAAAATATATAAGAAAACAAACATAAAAGTTTTTCAACTTTAATAATCAGTAATTACTTTTTTCCTCTATTTTTTTTATACAAGAAATAAATTTTATTTTGGTCTAATCTAAATGTATATATGTGTGAAACTTTTTTCTGAAAACTTGAACATCAGTCCTTATCCTCACACCCTACAAACACTTATATTATAAAGTGACCACCGCACCAAGAGTGTGTGGTGATTTACTGGTGATATTTAAAAGATGTAAGTTTGTACATTTAAAATGTTATGTTTTGAAAAAAAAATAAAAACATTAACTACTCCTTGATTATTTTTTTTGAGAAAGAACTACTCCTTGATTAGAATTCAAATAAAACCAGCAAAACGAATATTAACTTCTGATAGATATTCAAAGCCTCTAGAATGAATGAGATAAGTAACATTATGGTGACAATTAAAAGAATAAAATAAAATAAAAAAGTGTCGCTTCTCATTATTTAAGAACGGATTTGATTTGTTGTAACACGTACCTAACAGCTCAGCGACAATTGATTTTGCCCACGACAGCTCCATTTGGCGCCACCAATTTCTTTTCTTTTTTTATTCTCATTTTTTTTGTTCCTTCCGCACCAATACGCCTTTCTCGTGCGGAGTACGCTCCCAACTGCATATTCAAGTACTTATTTATGATTTATTTTTTTAGGGTATGTGTAGTAGACAGTAATAGGTGCTATAATATAATAATTATTTTTATAGTTTAATTATTTTTTAGTTTAGTTATATTAGGTGTTGTAATATAATAGTTATTCTTATAGTTTAATTATTCTTTAGTTTGGTTATGTTTTTATCACAATAAATAATCATTCCTTATGAGTAGCTATTCTTCAAAATGAGAAATAAATATTCATCTTTAAAATATTGTATTAGCTATTCCTTAGTAAGTTCAATAATTTCAAAACTTAATATATTTCCAAATAAACAAACTTTCCATATACATCTAACAATTATAAAAATAAAAAATTATAAAAAATAACACATATCACTCTTGAATTTAAAAATAACAATTTTTAAGGAGATATAATTGTATGAGTAAGATATTTCCTAAAATAAATGTTAAGTTTCATTCTAATGTTATAACTCACAACCAAACTAATGAATATGTTTAATTATTACATTACAACACACTTTATTACTAGTAATAAAAATTACAATTCATGTCGTAATCTCCATTAAGTGTACCAAACGTACCCTTAGTAAATAAGTGAAGTTCAAATTAAAATTTAGTTTTAATTATTAAATGAATCAAACTTAAATATAATAATATATTTGTGAAAAACTTGTAAACATGATATTTGATTAATATTATATTTTTATATGTATATTTGTTAAAAATTATACTTATAATTTAGGTTTAAAAATGCATTTTTAGACTCCAAAACACCTAACCAAATGGACCTCAATTTTAAGTCTAAATTTAGGCTTGACACAAAAAACAAAAAAGTTGTAGCTAAATTCACCTTTAAGTTAATTAAATAACTTGTGAGTAAGCTCAAACTTGTTCAATAAAAAAATTAAATTAAACTTAAGCATGCAATTTTATTTGATGATAAACTCAAATTCGACTGTGTTCAAAATAAAATTAAATAAATAAGCTTAATTTTTTAAATATTTGGCTAGTTGACTATTAACCATGATGTGCTTTGAGATTGAAATACACGCTTGGAGGGAGCGCTTGGTGGCTTTGAATTACATTTAAATATTGTGTCCAGAATGATAGAGCCTTATTTGACTTTTTCTTTGCGCTTTGCTGTCTCTCTCGCCCATTCGGGCAGTATAGTATTATGGTTTGAAAATTGAAACCAAAATACTTTAAAAAATGTCATTATTGGATTATAGTTTTTGTTCCTATTGAAGAAAGGAGAATGTATTCAGCCAAAAAAAAGAAAGAAAGGAGAATGTTAATAGAATTTTTTTTTTCCTTTGAGATAGTAGATGTTTGATATTAGATTTTAAGGAAGAACCTTTCTTTACGTGTACTACATTTTATTAACAACGAAAACAAAAACAAATAAACATCAGATATCCAGCTTAATATATATTTCGTTCTTATATTTCATTATGATTTTGCATAATAACTACTAAGCTTAAATCAAAATAAGTGTTTTTTTTTTTAACAGAAGTAATTGTAAATGTCTTTATTTCTTCAAAAACATGTACAAGAAGCACAACTTTGTAGAAATAAATGAAATGACAAGAGTATATCTCACGGATAAATTTATTATTTATTATATAAATTGTGTATATAATACCTGGTAATTTTAAATTATGTGATACTAAATGCATAATTAAAAATTTTAATATATTCAAACTACGAAGGGGATCTATTTCAATTAGATAGAATCTTTTCCCAAATTTATATAATCAAGTTATTTTATTTTGTTAGTTGGGAAGTATGTAAATTAAGCTAATTTGTATTTTACATAATACATATTGAGCTAGATATACAATTATTTTATTATCTGTTTAGACAAAAACATGCACAAGAAGCACAAATTAGTATAATCAAGTTCTTTTAATGTGTTCGTTAAAAAGTATGTAGAGCAAATTTATATTTTACATACTGTACTACAGATATACAATTATTTTATTATCAATTTAATTACTTAATTCACAACCACCATTGCCTAAGATACAAGTATATATATTAGGCCCATCAAAAGAAAAAAGTACATATATTAGGGAGTTGATGTAAGAGGAGAGTTGGCTACTCATGAGTTTAAAATTTTTGAGGTCCTCTGCGCAGAAAGGCAAAGGAGACAAGCATCAAAGCATGGATTAGAGAAGCAACATATAGAGCTGCCTTTGAAACACTAAAATAGACTTCAAAATTAAATAAACAGGGAATTCTCAAAAAAGTTTGATATTTTAAAGCGTGGTTCCCCAAAAAAAGAAAAAGGTAAAGAAACCCATGCATCTCTTTTTATCTTACAACAACTCATGAAGATGATGTTTATTGTAGGGCTTAGGTTGTAAAGTGACACTTTAACTAATGATGCTAAGAGCGTTCGTCATGTGCTTCCAAACTCAAAAGCCTTTGTGCAAGTGAGATACATACGTGACTGCATGATAGCTTTGTTTGGTTAATTGGGTCCTCCAATGGGGGCCTAGCCAAAAGCTTTTAGATTAGACACCACGTGGCACAATCCCAACTGGACAAGTCGTTGTTGCTAAAAGTTGCACTCTATTATTATTATCTTGTTGAGGCGGCCTCACTGACTTTAGGGAACCTTGTGGGGGTCACCTTTCAGCATAATTAGGGGGCGGCTGTGCTGCACGTGGACTTGGGTTTTTTATTCTAATTCTAATGGCTATTAATAACTTGTGTGGCCCATCAAATGAATTGATGGTTGAAAACTTCAATTCGGACCCATAATATCCTGGCCATTGATCAGTGAGCTTGGATTGAAGTGGGCCATGTATTGTAACAAGAAACTTCAAAGGGCTATTAATTAGGATTTGGGTTTGATAAAAATAAAAATATTTCAAATTTGTATAGGCCAGAACCAAGACTACATCAGTGTAAAACTATGAGTTGGGCCTATAGCCCAGCCCAAGAAAGAAAACAGCAGGAGATGATGTGGTAGACACCAGCAACTTCAAAGGGCTGTTAATTGGGAATTGGGTTTGATAAAAATGTTTCACATTTGTAGAGGCCCAGAACCAAGACTACATCAGTGTATAATCAATAGTTGGGCCTATAGCCCAGCCCAAGAAAGAAAACAGCAGGAGATGATGATGTGGGAGACACTAGAGAGTAGGAAATGGCCACAACATCTTTGCAATTATATTAGGCACTATCTGTTGTTTGATTCGGATGCCATCTTGATTTGTTCTTCTCATATTCTTTTGGTTCTACTATAAGAATCCTTTAAGTGTGCAAGTTGCAACAATATTTTTTCTGTTTCTATCACACTTCAAATTCATTCATTGAAAATACACAAATTATATATGATGAAAAACATATTGCACTTGATCTGCTGTTAAAAAACTCAATCAATTCTGTTCTTATTTAAATAAAAAACAAAAATCAACCAATTTTGTAATCCTACATTTTATTTTGATAGAAAGAAAGAGGAGAGAATGGAATAAGTTTTTTAGTGTTTGGTTGACATGTGATGTGATTTTGTGTTTCTAAAAAAAAAATGGGGGAAAAAATTTACTTCTATTGAGGGAGAGGTTTTCTACCATACTCACATGTTTATTGAAGGTCCAAATTGGGTAGAAATGACATAAATGCTTTTTTTTATATTTATAATTTGATAGTTAGAGAAGAAGGGATTTGAACATGAATATTTCTAATAGGAGCACCAAAAATTGTCAATTAATTGAATTACAAAACTCTTAACAATGAAAAAAAATAGAAAAGTTGAGTTGATCGAATTTTTTTTCTTAAAATTACTTATATTAAAGTATATAGATAAAAACATTTAATTTTCTTTTCCATTATTTTTGAAAACCAAGCAAAGGATTGATGCGTTTTCCATTTCCTTTTTTTGAGATAACTGGTAGAAATTTCATTGATGTAAAAAAAACCTATTGTATTACAAAACTATGCCCACCAGCAACCTGGTTTGCGGAGCCAAGTTACATTACAACCCATCATTTTATTTCCCAAAACCCCTACAATGAGCTGAACAAAACAGAACCCAGCGAAGCCAGCATTCAATATCCTCCTCCCCCGTCAGGGGCAGCGCCACGTACAGGCCAGGGTGTTCCCAGGAACACCCTGACCTGAAAAAAATTAAAAAAAAAATTATTTTAATCCATACTAGGAACACCCTCAATCATAAAATTAGGAACACCCTCAAATTAAAAATTAAAAAAAAAAATTATCTGTTCTACTTTCAAGCCAAAAAAAAAAAAAAATTTGTAACAGAGCCAAGCCCACTGCCCACGGCAAGCCAAGCCCACTGCCCACAGCAAGCCCAACATAATACGGAGGTAGCAAACCCATCACCCATGGATTCTCACCCAAAAAAAAAAAAAAAAAACAGTGCAGAGCAGATCAGAAATCAAACCACGGTCACTTCGTTGGCAGAGAAAACCAAACCCCAATACAAAGCAAAGTCAGCAAATACAACCCAATACAGAGCAAAATCAAACCAAACCCCACGGTGAGACGGTCACGTCACTCGCAGGCGCAGCTTGCTCCGTCGCAGATCACTCGCCCCTAGTCGTCGTCGCTTGCCCCTCGTTGCAGATCGTAGATCGCAGCTCGCAGATTGGTCTCGAGCTTTCGGCTGCTTCGATGCTCGGCGGCCTCAAGGTATTTCTCTCTCTATTTCTCTCTCACTCTCTCTCAGTCTCTCAGTCTCTCTCTCTCTCTCTCTCTCTCACTGAGATGAAAAATATGAAATGAAAATGAATGTCTGATGTCTCTCTCTCTCTTTATTCTAGTAACTCAGTATCTCTCTCTCTTTTGAACTGTAATACTCTTATTGGCTGCCGAATCTTTACTCTCTCTCTTTTTTTTTTTTTTTGAGAACCAATCTTTACTCTTTACAGCTTTAATTTAAATTTATTTTGCTTTTTGCCTATTTTTTGGCTTTGTCTTATCTGGTGCTGTTGGTCAGTGTGTGTTGGTGTTGGTGATATTGATTGTCTTTTAGTGTAAATATGTAATGTGTATTGTGAATGTAAAATTTTTTGATTGGCAGGTTGTGATTGGGGACTGCTTGTGCTTGTCTGTTGAGTGGGGTGGGGGTAGATGGGCTGATGGATAAATGGGGCCGGGTAGTAAATAAGAATTAAAGTAGTGTAATGTGTAGCATAATTAAAGCAGTGTAATGTGCTGCACATTACACTGATTTAATTATTATGCTGCACATAGGATGTATAATGTTTGGCTCTTTTAGTGTAATGTGCACAAGAAAAAAAATAATATAACAAATTAAAGCAATATAATTAATGACAAACAAATTAAAATAATATAGTTTATTGTTATGCTAAACAACAATAATTAAAGCAGTATAATTAACCAATACATTATAAAAGACAAATAAATTAAATTATGTTAGGCTAAATAATAATTAATAATTTTATAATTAATGAAACAATAATATAATAAATTATAGTTTATAAAAGACAAACAAATTAATGAAACAACTAAACAACAATAATTAATAATTTTATTAATATTTCAAATAAACTTATAATTTATTGTTTATTCTTTTGCTAGAATTATGGACAAATATTTGATAAGAAAACCACGTACCCAAGATTTAGCTCCTGCGCAAGATTCATCTTCATCTTTTAAGCAAATTCGTGTTGACTTTAACTTAGAGAATCTTCCTTCAAATCCTGGGCTACGAGAAAAAATATCATCTTATCATCCTAATCATCATGATGAAATAAAAAGATATTATTTAACAAAAGGCTCTTGTCAACCTGTTTTACACAGTGATGATTACCCTATATCATATTTTTCTAGAAAGCCCCGTCGATTTATATCCGAATAGTATACAAATAGATACTGGTTGGAATATAGTATAGACAAGGGATGCAGTATTTTGTTTTTATTGCTACCTATTTGGGCAAGATGTTGGAAAGCAAGGAGGAGGTGACACTTTTGTAACGAAGGGATTCAAACTTTGGAATCAGAAAAATAAGTTAAATTTCCATGTTGGAGGAGTTAATAGTGCTCATAACCAAGCTGTCCAGAAGAGTGTAGATCTATTGAAGGAAAAGCAACATATTCAAAGTGTTTTTGTTAAGCAATCAAGTCAAGATAAAATTGAATATCGGGTTCAATTAAATGCAATAGTTGATTGCATAAGATTCCTTTTATGCCGGGGATTAGCTTTTTGTGGTCACGATGAATCTCAAGGTTCAAGTGACAAATGAAATTTCCTTGAACTTGTACAATTTTTGGGGGATCACAATGAATCTATCAATGAAGTGTTGCAAAAAACTCCGAAAAATTGCAAGCTTACCCCCCATGATATTCAAAAAGACATTGTGAATGCTGTTACACATGAAACATCCAAAGCCATCATCAAGGATCTTGGCAATGGGTTCTTTTCAATATTAGTTGATGAGTCACGTGATATCCCAGTGAAAGAACAAATGGCTCTCGTTTTTCGTTATGTGAACAAAAAAGGAATTATTACAAAGCGGTTCCTTGGTATTGTATATGTTGCAAGTACCACCACTTTGACATTCAAATATGCTATTGAATGTTTACTTTGTGAACATAATTTGAATTTATTGAAACTATGTGGGCAAGGTTATGACGGGGCTAGTAATATGTAAGGTAATATCAATGGTCTCAAAACTTTAATTTTGAAAGAGAATAAGTCAGCATTTTATGTCCATTGTTTTGCTCATCAACTTCAATTGACACTTGTTGTTGTTGCTAAAAATCACATTAACATTGCTGAATTTTTTTATGTGGTTAGTAATTTAGTAACTGTTGTTGGAGGCTCTTGTAAGAGACGAGATGCTCTTCGAGATATACAATTTGCCAAAATTAAAGAAGATTTAGAGAATGGTGTAGGTAGAAGTGGGCAAGGTTTGAATCAAGAGACAAATCTTAAACGTCCTGGTGATACACGTTGGGGATCATATTATGAGACTATTCTCAACTTGATTTTGATGTTCTCTGCTATTGTTGATGTATTAGAGATTATTGAAGAAGATGGCCTCTCCGACCAAAAAGTTGAAGCTCGATCTATTATGAGGTCAATTCTCTCTTTTGAATTTGTCTTTGCTTTACACTTGATGAAAAATATTTTAGGGATCACAAATGAGTTATCAATAGCATTACAAAAAAAAAATCAAGATATAGTAAATGCTATGGATCTTGTTAAAGTGTCTAAGCAACGGTTGCAAGTGATGAGAGATGATGGATGGACATCTTTATTGGCTGAAGTATCTTTATTTTGTACCTCACATGATATTCCTATCTTGGACATGGAAGCGATATTTGTAGTTAGTGGGAGGCCGCGACGCAACGTCCAACAAAATATAAATTTATATCATTATCATGTTGAGCTATTCTACACAGTCATAGATATGCAATTTCAAGAGCTTAACAACCACTTTTCTGAGGCAAATACCGATTTGCTACTTTGTATGGCTTGCTTGAATCCAAGTAATTCATTTGTGGCTTTCGATAAGGAAAAGTTGATACGTCTAGCTAAGTTCTATCCCTCTGATTTTCTTGGGACAGATATTTTGGCACTTGACTCTCAACTGCAGAATTACATTTTTGATATGTGCAACAATGACTTCTTTTTAGAGCTTCAAGGAGTTAGTGAAATTGCTGAAAAGTTAGTGAGCACAAGGAAACACGAGACTTATCCATTAGGCTACTTACTTGTGAAGCTAGCTTTGACCCTTCCAGTTGCTACTGTAACAGTAAAAAAAGTTTTTCAGCAATGAAATATGTAAAGAATGAACTGCGCAATCGAATAGGAGATCAATGAATGAATGATTGCTTAGTTGTGTATATTGAAAAAGATGTAGCTTGAAGCATTGATAATGAGACTATTATGCAACGATTTCAAAATATGAAAACTCATAGAAGGCAATTGTAAATTTTATGTATTTGCGTATTTTTTTATTGTTGTTGTTGTCAATATATAAAATTTTCTTTTTATTAGATTGTGTAATTTATGCTTGTTGAGGAACACCCTGAAAAAATTTCCTGGAGCCGCCACTGTCCCCCGTCTATACTTGTGCATTTTTTAGCTGCTGATACTCCAGTAAAAAACCAGTAGCCTCTCTCAGAATCTGTTCTGGGTGCCGTTGAACTTTCTCAAAACAAAACTTATTTCTCGCGCTCCAAATTGACCAAGCCATCGTCGCCCACTGCTCCAGTTCTTGCTGCGAAATTCTGTCAACCACCATCTTGAACAGAGAGAAGAAATCTTGGACTGTGTTCGGACATTTCTAGACTTTTCCTCGGCATAGCGCCCAAACATTTCTTGCTAGCAGACACTCCCACAGCACATGCGCAACAATTTCTGTACATTGGCAGTACAGCTCACATCGTGGCTCCACCTGTACTTTGCGTCTGTGCAGATTCTCTCTTGTTGGCAGAATATTAGAGCATGCACGCCAAGAAAATTTCGTACCTTAAGAGGGATATTTAGTTTCCAAATTTTCTTCCATATTGGCCAATCCAACCCAGCTCGTGAGTGCTCAGCTTGTGTGTTTTCCCGAAGTCTCAATGCTACCTTGTAAGCTGATTTCACCGTAAAGATTATGTTGCGGCTCTCTTTCCATTCCATCTTGTCTTGGGTTGTGCTGTTCTGCAACGAAATGGACAAGATTTCCATTCTGATTCTATAGGCAAAGAGATCAGAAATCTTTCCCCTATCCCACTGCTTTGTCTCAGCATCCATAAGGTTGCTTACAAGCATATTTGGCCAATCCTCCCCAAGGAAGACAGGTTTGTGGGATAGCTATCTATGCTTTGAGACTTGTATTTTTCTGCCATCTCCAACCTTCCAAACCGCCCCCTCCCAGATAATATCTCTTGTCGCCAACAAGCTACGCCATACATATGAGGGGTTTTTACCAAGACCTGCATTCATGAAAGAGCAATTGGGAAAATATTTTGCTTTGTACACCCTATAAAACAAAGAGTGAATATTATGGATTAGCCGCCATGCTTGTTTAGCTAGTAAAACTAAATTAAAAGCTTGGATATCCTTGAAACCCATTCCCCCATTTTGTTTTTGTGTGCACAACTTCTTCCAATTAATCCAATGTATTTTCTTTTCGTCCTTTGTCCGACCCTACCAATATTTTGCCATGGTAGAGTACAAAGTGTCACATAAAGACTTAGGAATTTTAAAAATCTCCATAGTGTAGGTAGGAATTGTCTGAGCCACAGTTTTAATTAGAATTTCCCTAGCTCCCTGCCTGTGAGATGAATTTTTCTTTCCACCCCATGACTCTTTTTGAGATTTTTTCCCTAAGGTCCCTAAAAGTGTTCACCTTAGATTTACCCCCAACCATTGGGAGGCCCAAATATTTCTCACAATCCTCTATAATTCTTGCCCCCATAAATCTCTGAATATCCCTTCTAACATCTAGTCTTGTGTTTCGGCCGAAGAAAATTGAGGTCTTTTGCCTATTAATTGCTTGGCTGGATGCCTTCTTATAACACCTTAGTAACCAAAGGAGGTGATGGCATTCCTTCATAGTAGTCTGGCAAAATATGAAGCTATTATTTGCAAACAGAAGGTAAGATATGCATACCCCATTGTTGCATGATAAAATACCATATATGTTCTTGGATGTAACTACCTGTCTAATCAAAGAGGAGAGACCTTCTACACATAATAGGAACAAATAGGAGATAATGGATCGCCTTGCTTAATACCCTTCGATGGATTAATGTATCGTTTTGGCTCACCATTTATAAGCACTAAATATGAAGCAATACATACAGTTTCCATGGCTAGTTTGACCCATCTAGCATCAAAACCCAATTTGATCATAATGTGCCTGAGAAACTCCCACTCCACTCAATCAAACGCCTTACTAATATCCAGTTTGACTGTCATTTGTCCCTTCCTCCCTGTTCTTTTATTTCTCATCCTGTGCAAAACCTCAAATGCTACTGTAGTATTATCAGTGATTAGCCGGTTAGGAACAAAATCACTTTGGGACTTTGAGATAACATTGGGCAATATCATTTTTAATCAGTTTGCTAACACTTTAGAAACCAATCTAGAGATGACATTTGCAAGGCTAATCGGTCTATAATCAGCAACTGTTTTTGGGTCATTTATCTTGGGTATGAGAACAATGTGGGTGTAATTCATTTTACACAAAAAATTACCCGAATTCAAAAATGACAATACAGCTACCATAACATCATTCCCTATAATATTCTAATATTTTTGAAAAAAGAAAGGGGACATACTAACCGGACCTAGAGTCTTTGACGGGTGCATTTGGATGAGAGCTCATTTAATCTCATCAAGTGAATATGATTGGAGAAGAGTTTGATTCATATCAGGAGTGACCACCCGATCCACCTTGTCCAAAACAGCCCCAATCTCATTCGGATTTGCAGTGGTAGGTAGCCTCTGAAAATATTCCTCAGCCACCCTCTCCTTCTCTTCATTTGTTGTGCACCAACAGCCTTTCTAATCCATAAAGCCAGCAATGTTATTTTTTCTCCGATGTTGGCTGGCCCTTAAATGGAAGTATTTTGTGTTCTTGTCACTTGCAGACAACCATATAACACGCGACCTTTGTCTCCAAAATAGTTCCTCTTGGTATAAAAGGGCATTAATCTCATCTTTGATACCCTGAATTGAATCTAAATTTTCTAAATCATTCATTGCCTTGAGTTGCTCCAAGACCCTTTCTTTTTCTTCTAGTCTTGTCTTAAAGCTACCCATATTTTTTCTCCATGCTACCAAGGCCAAACAGCACATCTTAATTTTTTAGAAGAGCCAAAACATAGGGCTGCCCATAGGAGCCACCCTATTCCAAGCATCTTGTATGATGTTTTCACATTCCAGATGAGTCGCCAATCTCTCTTCAAACCTCTTTGGAAATTTTTTCCTTCTTCCATTTTGTAAATCCCCATGTAAGTTGAGTAAAATCGGGTCATGGTCTGAGTATGATGCATGGAGGTGCCTCACCTTGGCGTGTGGAAATGATTCACTCCATTCAACTGTTGCACAAGCCCTATCCAATCTCTCTTGGACAAAAGCTTCACCAGGTCGACCATTCCGTCATGTAAATATGTTACCTTGATACCCAATGTCCACCAATCCACAATGAACCAAAGTACTCCTAAATTCCTCCATAAGCCGAGGGTGTTTTGGAAGGCACCCCTGTTTCTCCATAGAGGATAGGATTTCATTGAAATCACCAATACATACCCACGGCACACTATCTCGAGAGTGAAGGTGTTTCAAAAACCTCCATGATTCTTGATTCCTTTGTTCCTCCGGTCTGCCATAGAAACCTGTGAGTCTCCACGGGGCATATGGGTCAGTCATAATACGAGCATCAATGTGATTTAAGGAGTAGGTTTGGATGTCTAGATTAACCTCATCATTCCAAAGCATGGCTAAACCCCCTGCCCTACTAACACATGGAACGACAAGCAAATTATCGTATTTTAAATCTGCTTGAATCTTTCTCATCTCATCCACCATTTGTTTTGTCTCCATCAGAAACAAAACATTGGGAGCTTGTTCCCTCACCAAGTGAGAGAAGACTGTACCTGTACGGAGGTTCCCAAGCCCCCTACAATTCCAATTCATGATTTTCAATGTGTTCGGCAGGGCTAGACCTCAGCCTCCACTGTTTTGCATGGTTGATTAGTTGATGAACCATTTGCTTTCTTCCTTTCCCCGTCATTGTCTTCTTTTTTCTCGGCCACACCCCTTCGTTTTTTTCCCATGGTCACCTTCCCCACTTCATTCAAGCTTCCCAATATTTTTTGTTTCAGGTTCACGGGTCTTTCTCTTCTTTTCCACGGTCGTGCCTCAATTGTTTTCATGTTTTTGTTATCACGTGTGGAGCCACGTGACTCATTAACACCTTTCTTAGCTACTAGGGTTTCTGTGGCTGGGACAACACTCTCTCCCTTATCCTTATCCATAAATGTGATAGGCACACTCACTAACTTTCCTCCCAAAACATCTGTTTCTTGTTCCCTCTTCGCATTATCTATTGCCAACCCCAAATCAGTAATAGTGTGATTCATGCTATCCAAATTTATACCTGATGCATTAATTCCTTCCATCGTGGTCACATTCATACCGGTTACCTCAAGTGTAACAGCTCCCTGGTGTGCATTGATGTCATTTGACAGCCCTCCCTGCTGTTCTCGGTTTGTTTGTTGCTCCGCCATATTCCAGTTGTGAACCTCCTCTGTATGGTGCTGTGCAGGGCTACCCTTTCTTCCTTT
Source organism: Quercus aquifolioides (assembly GCA_019022515.1). Taxonomy (NCBI): domain Eukaryota; kingdom Viridiplantae; phylum Streptophyta; class Magnoliopsida; order Fagales; family Fagaceae; genus Quercus; species Quercus aquifolioides. Next base: position 57,740,404 of record CM032334.1, on the reverse strand, counting down.
CGAAACTTTCAACAGCCTACTTCCAACCCGGAGCCACTCCCCATAGGGCTTCCCTCCGTCGACTGATACAATTTGATGATGGCAGTCCAGAGCTTCATGTCCAATCAGACCACAGTTGAAACACAGATTGACCAGTCGCTCATATTGGAACGCAATCTAAACTTTATCCCCTCTGGACTAAAAACTGGAGCACCCCTTTTGATTGGCTTCTCTAATGACAATTCCACTCTAATGCATAGAAATCGTGCTTGGTCTGTTGCAATAGCTTTGCAATCCACCTCCAGTACCCTTCCAATGCTCTCACTGATATCCTTACCTGCCTCCTCATTTATAAGGTCGAATGGTAATCCCCATACCTATACCCAGATTGGAATACATTGAAAATCCATTGTATACGCCGTCATTCCTTTTTCCCATCTTCGCAGTAGCAGTAGATGGTTATCGAAGCTCCACGGACCATTTTTCAAGACCCAATTCAGTTGGCTTTCCATTGAAAACTTAAACTGAAAAAGACCCTTGCCAACATCAATGATTTTCAGGTCTTGACCAAATTTCCAAACCAATCAGAGGAGGTTCTTTGCTACTCTAATGTTTATTGGTCTCTTCATATGAAAATGACCCATCAGGCTCAGGGAGCATTCTTCGAGTATGTTTGCATGGTTGTCTGATTGAACCCTTATTATATTGCCATCCTCAGCTGTCAAACTCATTCGTTGAATTTTGTCTATGAACTCAGAATCCATACTGGAAAGGAAACTCTCACCAAATTGTGTTTTGACATCTTAAAAAAACCACCCCAAACTTTGCCACAAAAAAACTACTAGTACCACTAGGAAAAACCCACTCGCCCCGTTTTGTGGTGATGAAAATTACCACCACTCCTATAAAAGAAATCGTGGAAGAAGAGCTCCTACCTAGAGGAGAGAGAATCTGCATTTTAAAAATTGAACAACACTTATGCGTTTCCCATTTCCATTTTGTTTTCTTACTATGTCCAAGAGAATTTTTTTATTTTATTTTTTATTTGGTCTGGTTCCATATCCTTTCTATTCCAATGTTTTTTTCCCTTCTCATTCCTAGTTATAACCAAATATAGTGTAAATGTCAATTACCAATACAGTTCAATAGTTGAGCAACCCACAAAAAGAATCCTAGGAAGATTTTTTTTAATTACTATAAACGACTTTCTTGATTGATAATATTGACTAGCAGATCAAAATTCCAGGTAGGACCTTTGCGATTTAAAATGTAAAACATCAATAGGACGTGTCCACTACTAGTAGGTTCTATATAACTTAATGCACACTCTGCAATTTATACTGGTCCAGTATTATTGACACCTATGCAGAAAAAAAGAAAAAGAAGCAAAAGATATGATATTGATCGCACCAGATAAACTTTTTTACACAAATCATAAAACTTTGATCCATCAAATCCTTACTAAAGAGGTGTACATCATTGGATGATTCTGCAAAATCAATAAATTAAAGAACAGGAAGAAAGATTATTATCTGGTGAGAGAGCTAGAGAAGAAAGAATCGTTTAAAAGCGAAGTCCAACGGAATGAGTATAAATTATTGAATTCTAAAAAGCCAAAAAGATTGAAATACAATCAAGCAAGCAAGCCCCTTTCGGTTATGCCAGGTGCCTTGCTAACAACCAACGACCAGCTACAGGTCCCACACCGACATATATTGTGCCACGTGTTGTTGTCCGACTTGTCCTAGGAAGGCCACATGCTGGTTTGGTTGGTCACTTGGTCCAAATAATATTAACTTTGCTTTTATGTGTCACTCACTAGCTCTTTTTATATAGCCCTAGTTAAATTTATAGATGAATTGCTACAGTGCACATCTAAAAATAGATGTGCACTGTAGCTGAAGCAAAAAAAAAAAAAAAAAAATTTTATTCGGCCGGTTAAATAAAATAATAAAAATTCTCTCTCATATCTCATCTCTCTCAGTCACTCTCTCATCTCTCTCTCAGTCACTCTCTCATCTCTCTCTCTCAGTCAGTCTCTCCGATCGCCTCACGCCGCCGATCGCCTCAGCCACGCCGTCCCAGCCGCCGATCGCTCACCCCACGCCTTCCCAGCCGCCGATCGCCTCAGCCACGCCGTCCCAGCCGCCGATCGTCTCACCCTATGCCTTCCCAGCCGCGATCGCCTCACCCCACGCCTTCCCAGCCGCCGTGGTTGTGGTTTTGGTTTTTGTTTTTGTTTGTTTTTTTTTTTTTTTTTTTCTATGTTATGTTGTGGTTGCCTGGTGGTTGTGGTTTTGTTTTTTTTTTTTTTTTTCTATGTTGTGTTGTGGTTGCTTGGTGGTTGTGGCCGGTAATGGTGGTGGTGGTTGTGGTTTTGTTTTTTTTTTTTTTTTTTTTTTTTTTTTTTTTTCTATGTTGTGTTGTGGTTGCCTGGTGGTTGTGGCCGGTAATGGTGGTGGTGGTGGTTGTGGCTGTGGCCGATGGCAGAGGAAGTTGTGGGTGGTGCTGTGAATTTTATTTTTTGGAGTAGGATATATTATTTTATTGTAGAGGGTATATTATTTTAGTGTAAAGAATATATTATTTTAATGTGATGTTTATATTATTTTATTGTGTTAAAAGCTAAAATAGATCTACTGCTGTAGTATGTGTGTAGCTAAAATAGATAAAGTAATTTTTAGTGTTGCTAAATAGCTAAAATTAGATCCACTGCTGTGGATGCTCTATCATTGCCTTTTTGGCTTAACGAGTGAATGGATAGGAAGTTTGATGGTCAAACAGTTTAGGACAATTTTTTGTTCAAAAGGTGCCTGTTTAGTATCATGGTAAGAACTAAGAAGTAAAGCTTTAATATAGTTTTTTAAAATTGTGGATTTATAATACATGAATGGTGTGAATTGTACAATTTTGATGTTAGAAATATTATAGTTTAAGAGGTCAAAACATATTACAGGTTCATATACTTGTAAAACAAATTCATTAATTCTAAGCTTTGTCTATGATTAGCTAGAGTTCTCTAACTAGTATATAAACTTTATATTAGATTTATTATAAACTCAAATAAGAATACACAAGATGTAGCAATAATTTATATTCTTTTATTGTGGATTTAAGCTGTCAAACCATACCAAATTAAACTCTTAGCTGTAAAAAATTCCTTATAACTCCTACTACTAAAAAAGACTGGCAATTTCAGCTAAAATATTTTCAATCCCCATAGAGTACTTTTTTAACCCTTTCAAAAGCATTACCAGGTAGGCAGAATATCTTTCATAATGGTAAACTGTGATTGGAATAAATCACATTCATATAAAACTATTATTTCTAGGCTTCTAGCTAATTTTTCTTTTTGCATATATATAAAAAAAAAAAAAAAAAAAGGTGAAATTGAATATTTTTCCATATCAGCAAGGTTTGGATTATGTCACCTAATCAACCTCCACGTGTACACACCTTGTGATCCTAACACACGTATTTGTCCCCATAAAAACCGGTCGAATTGTCTCACTTCTCAAAGTCTAGTATCAAAAAAAAAGAAACTGAAATCAACTGCTCCAACTCTGGTCGGTTATCTCAAAGCACAGTTTGGCTTCACTACTCTCTTTCTTCATCGGTTACTAACAAGTGCTTGGATTCCTTTTTTCCATTTTGTCTGAGAATTTATTCTAAGATCATCCAATGTTTGTCAAAAAGCTTGTTGAGAAGGCTGCAAAGAAGGTTAGTGAGTGATTTTTTTTTTCTTTCTCTGTTCTTTGCTTGATCTCTTATATTTGTTCATTCTGGAATCAAAGATCAACATGAGTATTGATGTGAAATGTTTCACCTTTGTGGGTTTGATTGATCACTGATTTCTCTGTCTGGAACTTTTGGAGTTCACTGTTTTAATTTGTTGTCCATAGATTTAGTTCCATCTGTGCTTTACTACTGAATTTTTTGTCAAAAGAAAACCTGCATTTAAAATAATAGCTGTCAGCTCTGCAAATCAAGCTTTCTTTCTTTAATACATAAATACCATATATGACCCGCTGATCTTGCTTCCTAATTTTTTAAATTTTTTTTTTTTTTTTTTTTTTCTGATAAGTAATCACAGAGTTAGGCAACAAATTAAATCTTAAGTTCAAATTTTTTTATTTTCTCAAAAAAAAAGTTCAAATTTTTTATGATATATATATATATATATATATATTTCACTTCAAACTTTTTCTTTTCTTTTCTTTTTTTCTTTTTTTTTTTTATGAGAGCAGTTTAAACTTTAAACGTTCTCATTTTACATTAATGGGGCCACAAACACAATGGTATATCTATATAATGTGTATTCATATAACTATGTCTTCTATATATATATTTTTTTTCGTTAACTACATATCTGTTATAGAGGGGGAAAAAAGAAAGAAAGAAGAAGCTGCTTCTAATCTTGAAAAGACAATAGCGCAAATCAAACCAAGGGTCAAAGGACTTTTGGGATGAAAGAGAAATGGTGCAAAATAATTGTTGTTGTTGTTGTTGATGTTGATATATTATTATTAGTAGCAGTACTGCAGTAGTATATAAGTTTTAGCCAACCAGTTGATATTTTTTGGAGTTTTCAATTAAGACATTCAGAAAATCCTCAGTAACTATCTAATTATCATAAAATAAACATTTTTTTTAAGTTTTCGCTAGTAACTATCGAATTATCATAAAATAAAATAAAAAGTTATATATATATATATATATATATGTTGTTATCAAACTATCATAAAATAAAAGAAAAAGTAATATATATGTTGTTAGTAAATGTTTATATAAAAATATTAAAGCTACTATCAATTGTTATAAAATATTTACAAATAAACATGTCAATAACTCTTATTGATATAACATAAAAAAATAAAATAATAAATATTTTTTTGAATTTGAACTCGGTTTGAGAGAGAGAGAGAGAGAGAGATATGAAGAACCTAATTTGAAGAATTTTTTTGATGGGGACATTAAATAATAAAAACTTCATGAGGTGTCAATTGGTGATAAGAGCTTGGTATATATGATGGATTACCAGTCAACGGGTTGATCCAAATAATGAAACCGTCAACATGTCCACGTGATGGGCGGTGGTTAATGAATGAGTGATACTTCTCACTATCTCCTTTTAATATCTAAAGGATAGACTCAATGAGTTTGATGGTCAATGAATTTTATCAAATGTCAGAATTTTCAATTAAATAATAAATATAAATATAAAGCTTTTTTTGAAAAAAAAAAATTTATAACTTTTCTCTTTTTAGGTGAAATTTGAATGATATAGTTAATATGAGTTCTGCCATTGCTGCCATGCCGTATTGCTGGGTTTAGCTCTGCTCCTATGGTGGGGTGCACAATTTATTTGCAGGCCGCTAAATTATGTCTTCGCAATTCATTAGTAACATTACTATGCTAACAAAAGCTGAATCAGAATTTCTGGGAGCTTCTCTAAAACCTTAAAGACCCATTATTATTAATCACCAAAAACCCATTTATTTTTTCTCATAAAAATAAATTGACATAAGCTCATAAGTCATAACTCTAGTGAAAAATTAATTTTGATATAAGGTGACTTTTTTTTTTTTTTTTTTTTGAGAGTGAGACTTTCAATCTATGGCCGCTCCTGATGATAGCTTTTTATCATCAGACTAAGACACCAATCGGTTTTTAGTGTAGATGAGGATTGAACTCTAAATCTCTTATTTAACCATCAGAGACTTTACCAGTTGAGCTGACTGAAATCCACTATATAAAGCGATTTAGTTTTATTGGTGTGGAGTAACTCATTAACTATATTTTAAGAATACCTAAGTTTTGTCCTTAGTGTAAAATGCCTGAAAGAATTAGTTTGGTATATATTTGTTATTTATGAAATTTAACATAAAGCTTTACCATAAGGTGTGTACTTTTCTGATAATTCGCCAGGTGATTGCTAAGTGCTAAAAGCCTAAAAAACTGCTAAAACTGAAAACTCAATGCCTATTCAATGTATTCATCAATTATGACAATCAGAATTAACAAGCCAGCCAGAAAATTTTATTTAAGTTTCTCTCTTGTGCTTGACATTTTTGCTGCTTTTGTTGCAGCCTGGAGGGAATGGAGATGGTTTGAAATCAAGTGAGGTAGACCCACGAGTGGTATTCCATTATGGGATCCCTTCTGGGTCTACCATGTTTGCTTATGACTCCATTCAAAAGATACTTGCAATTTCTACAAAGTAAGTTGCCATTTCCAATCCTTCTAATCCTAAATTCTTTTGTTCATTTCTTTTGTCTTCATTTTTCATCTTGTCTCAGCTACAAAAGTTGTGCTGCATTTCTAGAGCTCTATGTTATTTTTACCTAGCCTAAAACACTAGTATTTCTAACATGTTTAAATTGGTGAAATGGGCACTAGAGAATATTACACTGCAACCTTGGCTAGAGTTCTTTGTAACTGATTATTGATACCTCTCTTTCGACAGTAGATTATTTACCTTTAATGGGAAAAAATTAAGTTTCCTCATCATGTTTTCATTTTATTTGATTGAATTCAACATTTTAAATATGTTTTAGAATGAAAAATTTCTATAGTATGAGCTTTTATAACTAAATTGTATGAACATTTGGTGTAATTTTAAATATTTTATAAAAATGAAATGATTAGCATCCATAGTAGTTTTATAGCTTTGACTCTAAAATCTATATTCTTAATCATTTTAACTAGTCACTATGCACTGCATAAATTTTGAATAGATGGATATTTATCTCATCAAAATGTTGAAGTATGATTGACATGAAATTTGATTTCTTCCACTCAGGGATGGCCAAATTAAATTATTTGGAAAAGATAACACTCAAGCTTTACTTGAATCTAACGAGATATCACCAAGCAAATTTTTACAGGTCTTGTGTTCCTTTCCTTTCATTTACTGTTATGCTGTCATGTGTACTAATTCTTCTTGATGTCTTGAAAAATTGATTTCCATCAGGTTGTTCAGAATATTGATAATCTAACATCGATCATGATCTTTATCTTCAGTTCATGAAGAACCGCGGCATCCTTTTAAATGCAACTTCCAAGAATCACCTTGAGGCAAGTTATTTCACTAGACTAGTTGCTGATTTTTTATAATCCTGCTAGTTTTCTCTGTTTGATGAGAGGGCATGTCAATTTTGTTATGCTTTCAAAGATCAAAATCTGCTGTCACTCTATGTTTTATGCATTGCCTTTGGAATACTATTTTTGGGAATTGATTTGCAAATCATATTATTACTAGGTTTGGGACATAGACGAGAAGCTGTTATCTCATGTGCACGTTTTTAAGGGAGAAATTACCTCCTTTACAGTCATGCAACATAGTCTCTTTATGTAAGTGTTTATTGCTTTCAAATTGGGATTCTACACTATTTCAAACTAAGTTACGAGTCAACAACTAATCTTCTTTGGCAGATATATTGGATATTCTGATGGTAATATATCAGTTTTGAAGCTTGATGAAGAACCATTTCATATGGTGCAAATGAAGTACACCATACCTCTCTCAGCTTCTCATGGTGAGATACATTTTAGTCCAATCTTTGTGTTAATCTTTTTATCTATCTTTTTCTAATGAATTGATGATTCTGTACTCCTGTGAGTTTTTTGCTACTATGTTTTGGTGTGTGTTAGATTAGCATACACTGCTATGCATACTGTACCTGTTAATACGTAAATTTGGTCTTGTTCAAGTAATTTGTCCCCAGGACTTTTAAACAAAAATAATCTGATCAATCAGAATAGTAACCTAACAGCTGTAAACTACGGGCTAATTTGTATTTGACATTGTCGAAATTGTCTGATAATTTTTTATTTATTTCTTTACATTTTTGCAAAGCATTTTTATTTTATTGTAATATCTGATCTGCTTAATCATCTTGTTTAGGGAATGTAACTGAAGTTTCTGGTGATAATGCTGTGCTGCATATACTACCTCAACCAACAGCTGAAAGTAAAAGGTAGTTTCACCAACCTTTCTGGCTTTTTCCTCATCTTGATTAATCTATGAAATCCTTATTTTTCTCTTATATTATCTGTTTCAATGCAGAGTTGTTATAATATTTAGAGATGGCTTAATTTCATTATGGGATATTAGAGAAAGCAAATCCATTTTCACAACAGGTGGAAATATGTTGCAACTACAATATCATGAAGCAAAGAAAGTGACTTCTGCATGCTGGGCATGCCCTTTTGGAAGTAAAGTTGTTGTTGGGTACAGCAATGGAGAGATTTTCATCTGGAGTATTCCCTCTACTGCAAATCCAAGTACTGAAGCATCAAACCGTGGTTCTCAAAATGTTCCTATATGCAAACTCAATCTTGGGTACAAGACAGAGAAAAATCCTATAGCATCATTAAAATGGGCTTATGCAGATGGGAAAGCAAGTCGACTATATGTTATGGGTGCCCCCAACTCTGTGTCTGTGAACTTGTTGCAGGTATTTGGCAATTACTCTTGCAATATCATTGTGTCAATGAAGCGAGTATGCTTATATTTTTGACTTGGGAGTCTGTCTTTCTGAAAAACCTATTCATGAATTATATTCAAGAAGTATGCTGAATAATTTTTTAGAAGTTTCTTGGTTTTGTAATAAATATTTTTAGTTGAATGAGGTAGTTTGAAACCTTCAGTGCCACCACAAGGTCTGATAGGATTAGTATTTTTCAGACCAAGTCATTGACACGAGTGTATCACAGTGAATAGATTAACATTCTGTATGAAAACGTCACCTTAACTTCCCCTTCTTGGGTTTGTTTGGATCAAGATTAAATTTTGATGCTAATTCTGCAATATATACATACAGCTTTTGGATTATAGTCACAATTTGAGATTAAATTGTAAAAATTATATTTTGATGAGGCAGGTGGTCTTGTTGAATGAGCATACTGAATCCCGCACAATTAAGCTGGGACTTCATTTGCCTGAGGCTTGTATTGACATGGAGATCATTTCAAGCAGTGAGCAAAGCAAGCATAAGCAAGATTGTCTCCTTTTGCTTGGAATATCAGGACATGTTTATGCCTATGATGATTGCTTGATTGAAAAGTATCTTCTACAATGCCAATCTAGGTCCCCACCCTCACTCCCAAAGGAGTTGATGTTGAAGATGCCATTTGTGGATTCAAGCATAACTATAGCAAAATTTATCACAGACAATCAATGCATGATTAGTCCTGCAGATGAGGTAATGCAATTTCTAATTTTCCTTTACAGGCTCAAACCTGTTCTTATCCTTAGCATTATGTAATTATTCTATTCTTTTTTTTTCATACATTTATGTGACTATCAAGTACTTGAGTGGTGTGGCCTCATATTTTCTCGTCATTTAGGATTACATTGTGATCGGAAGAAATATTCCACCACTTCTGCCCTCTGAGACAAAACAGAAGGATGGAATCCAATTGAATTCAGCCCACTTCAGTGGATTTTTGAAGATTAAAAACTTGTACATAACTGGACATAGTGATGGAGCCATAAATTTTTGGGATTTATCATGTCCCTTTCTTATCCCAGTTTTCTCGTTAAAGCAGCAGGTAATTTTTAAGTCATTGTTTACGTTGTTTACCTAAACAGAAATGAGTGACTACTTTTTTTTTAGCTTCAATTTTATCAGTCCAAGCTTTTTTCCCACGGCTGCCTAGATGAACATTGCTCTGACTTTTCACTATAACATTAACTTCTGTAAACAGTATGCTTTGAGGACAGAGCTACTAAAAGGGGCTCTCAAAAATGAGTAAAGAATTAACAATTTTTATTTCTAGTCAATTCTGCATCTTTTGACTAGCTACTTCTTGGGATTGTCCTTGTTTCTCTAATGGGATTTTACAATGCAAGCTAGTCATAGATGGATTTTTAAGCTGTAAATTTCTAAATTTTTCTACTAGAATGTTGCTAAGTAATGGATATATGTTTTTCTGTTGTGCTTATTGTACTTCTTTTTTCTCTCTTTTTTCTTTTTTAATGCAGAGTGAGGATGACTTTTCTTTAAGTGGTATAGCATTGACAGCATTGTATTTTGATGGCAAGTCTCAGCTTCTTGTTTCTGGAGATCAGAGTGGAATGGTGAATTGCTGCTGTTGATGGATTTTGAGTATATGATCAATTATTTAATGTTAGGAAATTGTGTGGGTTTTTAACTATATATATGATTCACAGGTTCGCATCTTTAAATTTAAACCCGAGCCATATGCCACAGGCAGTTTCATGTCACTCCCAGGTATTATTAAGTGCATGATTTAACTACTAAGTGTTTAGTGTTGCCTTAATTCTTAAGTTCTTATGCTTCACATCTGTGTCCACTGGTGACAATTGCAACTTCATCCTTCCTTTACAGGCAGTATAAAGAAAGGAAACAATCACATCATCCATAGTGTTAAACTTATAAAGATTAATGGCTCTGTGCTTTCTATGAACATCAGCTGCAGTTCAAGACATCTTGCTGTTGGATCTGAGCAAGGATATGTAAGTTTACTTTCTTTTTTCTCTCACTTTTTATTTTTATTATCGATGTGTTGTTGATTGCATACTCAACTCAGATTTATGTCATTGACTCATCTACCCAGCAAGTTTCATTTTATCTAGTTTAGGTTGCCACATTAGGTATGTGCAAATTTACAGATCAAAAAGGTGATCTGGGTTTGGAGTTACTTTAAGAAGAGAGACATTGGTAATGATATTAAGTATCAATTAATTGAATAGTGGAAAAGTCCCTGGGCCCTGACTTAAGATGGTAAAGATGTGCAGTGGGGTCAGGGAAGATCCTAAGTTCAAATCTTTCCAATTAAACTAATTTGAAAAATAGTTGAGAGCCTTGATATGGTATTTAATGATAATAGATAGTATTTCAAGACAAATTTTGATAGAAAGTAGCAGGGTTAAGATTGGACTTTAAAACTTTTTTTTTTTTTTTTTTAATTTTTATGGAGGACTTTAAAACTATTATGTTATTAATAGACATGGCATTGATAATATTAACATGCCTCAACTAATTACTAAAAAATGCACCACCTTTAATAAATAAATAATAATAAAAAATACTGAAAAACATGAGTAAAAAAACTCCTGCCTCTTCTCTTGAGTTAGGAGCAAATAAGTAGGGTGTGTGACATTGTAAAGTTAACAACTGACACTCACATTCCATATTTACTTTAACTGGATTGTGATACTTTTCTGTTGTAGCGTTTGTTGTATTCAACTTTATACATTAATAATACTATACTGTTCAGACTAAGAGTTTAGTTTCATTGTTTTTCAATTAAGTTTTGTTTATTATCAGGTTTTATGTAATTGTTACATAAATCTAGCTCACATCAACTCATTTTTCTTACAGGTTTCAGTAATTGATATAGAAGGACCTACTCTATTATATCAAAACCACATTGCAAGTGAAATTTGTACTGGTGTCATCTCTGTTCAATTCCAAACCTGCATTTTACATGGTTTTGAGAAGAATATTTTAGTGGTTGGTACAAAGGATTCATCTGTCTTGACTCTGGATAGTGAGACTGGAAACATGCTAACCACTAGCAGAGTTCAACCCAAGATACCTTCGAAAGCTCTATTCATGCAGAGCTTGGGTAAGTGCTATTGGCTTCAGGTTTCATTTTTGGCAGCAATAAAAAATCTGTCATACATGTTGATATCCTTAAGTATTACCTCTTTGACGGTTAGTTAATATACTCTTGAGAGCATTGAAGAATTTGACCGAAATAATTATATTTGAATGCTTCACAGATGGGCAGAATTCAAATGCTCCAGATCTGAGCAAACGGAATTCATTGGAGGATGCCATACCAAAGCAGTTAGTTTTGCTATGTTCTGAGAAAGCTGTGTATGTCTATTCTTTAACACACATCATTCAGGTAACCAGTGCTTTATTTATGTAGGCAATGAGCTGGGAAACTACATAAGATCATACCTAACCTTCCCTTCTCCTTTGTTTCAGGGAGTTAAGAAGGTGCACTGCAAGAAGAAGTTTCAAACCTCTTCTTGTTGCTGGGCATCAACATTTTACAGTTCCTCTGATGTTAACGGGCTTATTCTCCTTTTCACTAGCGGAAAAATTCAGATAAGGTGCAGGGTTTTCTTAACCTGTATTTTCCAAGCTTCATGAATAAATTTCAGATGAGTGAGGAGTCATAGTTGTCATACCACTTGTGCCCATTTGTCAATGGACAAAATATTTAACTCCACCTCCATATGGATATAGAAGCTATTGATAAGAAACGAAAGAGATTCTCAACTATGTCAGGTCCCATTATACATAAGACGATACATTGTTAGCCATTTAATGCTCTATGCACGTTGTTAGCTTCTATCATGTAACATTAATCTTATACTGTATGCCTATATTATAAATGAGAACTATGTTTTATAATAAGAAAGGGATAAAGACTAATGATTATTAGTAATCTAGAAAATTTTCTTTTACATAGAAAGGAATGTGGCAGAGTACATGGTTTTAGGCTCGTTTAGCAAAAAGCTAGTATTTTGAGCTACTTTTGTCTTGTATAAGGTAGTTCTATTATTCACGGCGAAAACAAACAACACGTGCATTGAAAGGGATTTAAACCAATTAATTACTTTAGTTCGTCATTTGTGCATCTTTTACAGGTATGATATAAGTGATTCAAATTATTTTTTCCTAACTAAATGTGTGAAATGTTAGGTCCTTGCCAGAGCTATCCTTAATAAAGGAGACTTCAATAAGAGGTTTCGCTAATTCTACTTTAAAACCAAATTCATTATCCGACATTTCAATATGCAATTCACGGGAAGGAGAACTTGTTATGGTATGAAAGATCGGACTTGCTATTTTCAATAAGTTGCTGGGAAAATAATTTTGAAGATGTTCAGATCAATTGCTTAACTTCCTTCCTGTACAGGTGAACAGTGATCAAGAAATCTTTGTCATCTCAGTTTTGTTCCAAAAGGAAAACTTTAGGTATAAACATGCTCTTTAGAATAACTTTGGTTATTTATTTGAATTACTCATTCCCTCTCAAATGTCAATCTTCTATATTTTCTATGAAAATTCTATCATGGTTTGTAGAAGGAAATTCGCAAGTGGGTTGGATTTTTTATTATTATCCACTTTCTGTGGGAGGGGGTTGAGAAGAGAGCTATTTTAATAACTAGATTTGTAATTAAAATGTGCATTCAAGCCTTCAAGGCCACTATTGATACATTTTGCTCAACTTCATTTAAGGCTTTTGGACACTGTCGGCCACATCTACAGGAAGGATTTGATTGTTTCACAAGAAGGGCCTGTTGTCCACAAGGAAAGAAAGAAGGTAGATGGTACATTGATAAATTTTGAACTATATCTATGACCTTGTTCTGAAATAAAGGTTTTATGCATCATTTGGCATGTCAGGGAATATTTAGCTCGGTTATTAAAGATTTTACAGGCAGTAAACCTAAGCCTTTGCCTGAAGTGGAAACAGAAGATGCTACAGAAAGTATCAAAGAACTTTACACGATCTTTTTGACTGCTAACTTTCCAAGTGACACTGAGAATAGAGATAACCTGGTCAAGGATGAAGATGATATTGACTTAGATATAGGTATGATTTTCATGTTTATAACATATTTGTTTACTGGATTTCAATTAATAAGATTGATCCTTGATGTCCATGGCAAATAAAGGAAGTTTGTGCTTATGTTGTTCATTTATGACCAAATATGGGTGTCTCAAGTTCTTAAGAGCCTAAAAATCATGAAATATGAATCCTTTTCTAGTCTCCCCATATGCTTTTGAGCGCAAACTCTCCCTCTCATATTATATTATGATTTCTTGTAATCCCAAAAGGATCTTTGATATAGCCAACTACATTATCTTTTGTTTGTGAAGATGACATTGACCTTGGAGATCTTGGAGAAAGGCCTAAGGAACAAAACATGTTGGCAGCTCTTAATAAGCAGAAATTGGCAAGCATTCAGGCTATAAAAGGTTGGTACAAAGATAAATCCCTGTATGTGCAAGCAATTAAACTTCATTTTTACACTTTCTTGTTGGTCATATCATTTTCATACGTGGCTTCTTTCGGCATTAAGCAGTATGTGTCTAATTACAGTACATTGAATGTATCAGCATTTGCATGCTAATGCAATTCTATTTCTATTTAGGCTCAACTTATGTGAGAAATGTAAAAATTAAGTACTATATTGGATAACAGTAGATATCTTATCCGTCAGATTAGCCTTAACAATTTTATAAATTTGAGGCAGTAAATCATAAATTTAAAATCGCAAAGCTGCATTGGTTTTTTTAACTTATATATGACGTTGGTTTGAACTACACTAATATTTTGAACTTTGTTGGCAATAATATGGTACTTGAGGCAAAAGTTTATAACTGCATGATAAAGTGAATTTGAAATTAAAAAGATTGCAGCAGTCTATTCCTAAGGGCACTACCTAAATTGTTTGAAGACAGTGACTAGAAGAATGTCTAGAGTCACACTGGTTGACCGAGAAGAAAAAAATGTTTCAATTGACAGGACTTACAGGAAAGTTCAAACAGATCAAGGTCAAGAACCCAAAAGGTTCCACGAAGGAAGAGCAACAAGATGAGAAAGGTGGTGCAGTCGATCAAATTAAGAAGAAATATGGATTTTCTTTGTCTGGTGTAAGTCACCATCTAGCTAAGGCATTCTCTATTATTTTCACTAATATTTAATTTGTAATCTATTTGGGATGCTTTAAAACTGATTCTATCTAGCAATATCAGCATCTTTCGAAAATGTAGGATGAAATGCATCATTTCATTGTCTTTGATTGCAGGAATCTAGTGCTGCCAAAATGGCAGAAAGCAAACTCCATGACAATTTGAGAAAGTTACAGGTACCTCTCTAATCAAGTTGCAGGAACTAAGAGTTCATGTTTTCTGTTTGTTGTATAAATCTCAGAAACAAATTCCTTTTGTAGACAAATTTGGCTTTAGTTAAAACACTGCAATGTCAGGTAGTGACTTTTCTAGATGTTGCTAATACTAAGACAAGACAGCAATGTTAGGTTCTTTCCCATTAAGAAAAAATTCCAGCGATTGAAAAAGGGAGATTTGTGGATGCCGGCTCCACTTAGATTTGAGATGAATCACGGGCATGTTCGGTCTTATTTATTTTGCAATTGATTTACCTGCAATTGCATTCTTTTTGTGCAACTATACTATAAGGCAGAGATGGGTCTCAAATCTCAATGTTGTAAAGTATATTATTAATGGAAGTTTTTTGCTCCATTGAGCAGGGCATCAACTCGAGAGCTACAGAGATGCAAGACACAGCAAAGTCATTCTCATCTATGGCAGAACAAGTGCTACAAACTGAACAACATAAACAAAGCTAATAAGTCGTATGGGCTTCATCAATATTCAACTGGATTACACCACTGTGAATTTATTGAAAGTTTTAATTTTTTATTTTTACCTTCATTCAATTCTTTGGCTTGTATATTCATTATCCATGTGAAGGCTTTGTGTGTTGCAGTGTGTAGTGGAAGGCATTTGGACAGATACATCATACATGTAAAGAAATCTTTTCTCAGCTATGTTCATACCTAATAGATGGAGATATGTAATCTTTCACGTTTTCTTTTATATTTACAAAGGCTAAAAGCAACATGATAAACTCGAAACGAACTCTGAAGCTTTCAATTGAAAATGGTGTGTTGTTCAGCCCTAAATAGAAAACTTTTCAGCAAAGCTAATAGTTCAGATCATTTGTAATGCCTAGTCCTTTTTTCATTGATAAACAGTTTGCCATCATGTCCTACCTAGATACAAAATATTGTGTCCGCAAAACCATATGGGGTTTTGTTACCCTCCTCCACCTTATCTGTATAACTCTTCAGCACAACACAGCATGCGTTTAGTTTAAAATGGTAAGTTGTTTTGCCTTAAGAACCCATGGACACCCATGATTTTAGCGACCAATAACTAAGTGGTATATCTTGTAAGCCTTCTAGGTACAGCTAACATCGTGTCACACTTTTGGTTTTGATTTTCTTCATATATGAATATGATCCTTGAAACCATAACTAGTAAATATATCTGTCTAGTTTTAGACACAAGTAAAGTTATCAATGGCCTTCATTCAATTGCTTAGTCTCACACAGCTTAGATTCAATTGAGAGTTGAGACTAAGCTCAAAGAAGAAAGAGGTGACAAACTATAAAACATCTTTATCACCTTAGATAGATATAATTGTTAAGATATGGACAACGTTTGTAATTAATGAAATTGAGCCCCCTAGGGGGAGTCTTGAACCTAAAGCTTGTGGCACTATAAGATTACAAAAATTGTAAACACAGAAATTGGAAAGGAAATACCTTCTTAGGCTCTTAGCTTATATCTAAGTCTCAATACTGCAATTTGCAAACCTACAAAGTACATTACGGTAACACCAACACCAAGTCTTATTCTAGATGCACTGCATACACCTCAAAAATACATGGAAGTCTGCTCATCTGATCTGGGTAATAGGAACCAAAGAATTGGTCAACTTTTACTGTTTGCTCAGCGAGTCTACCAGTATGGAATATATCTGATCTTTAACAGCATCCCTGTTACTTGTGCTCAATGTAAACATAGTTGCCCCTGGATGATTCTTCAACCTTGCAACTGCAGAAATTCAGACCCCTAGTCATGTATAAAACCAGCACAAACGAAAGAGGAGAGAAAGCAATATTGCTAGAAAAAAAATAGCAACTTTGTTTGTCATACAATGTCTGACTAATCCTTTAAACCAATTTCAGTTTATAAAAAGAAGAGGAATGTCATTGTAGAGGGTCAAGAACGTTTTTCAAAATTTACAATAATGTTTTGCATTTCCTTAAGATCCTTGGTTCAATAAGAATTATCACAAGCACAGAAAATAATGGATTTATGTGTCAGTCAAATGTACCTCCAGGTATATCACGGCCAAATTTCGGAATTGGGACAGAAGCCAAAACTGGGATGTTTGATTCTAGAACTTTTAGAACTGCGGGGAAGAAAGATGAACTGTACATCTCCATCTTACCAACTTCATCAATGATGAAGAGATCAGTATCCTCTCTGACCTAATAACAATTTACAAGTCTTTCAGCTTTTAAAGAACCACCTCTTGAAATCGCAAAAAGATAAATAACCTCACCCACATATGAAGAAAAAAAAAATCATCTTTGACAAAGCAGCTAACCTGCAACTCAGGTAGTGCTAGTGACTCAAATGACGCAATATCTACTCTGTACTTCCCAACATTAGGCCATCTAAGAGACTCAGGGCTGCCATTACAAAGGATCCATTAGCTGGACATGAAATTTTGTAACAAAAATTAAAACAATTCTAGAAATCAATTAAACACAATAACTAAGAAAGATTCACATGCATGTCCAACTAAGAGAAGCATGATATAGTTCATCAGCAATGCATTCAATAGTCAAGAGTTACTAAAGAAGAAAATGTCCTGACAGTTAGTGGAACTTCTAGAGATGTAAGAGATAAAAGGGGTGTGGTTAATTCAACAAAAAAAACCTAAAATTATTCTCAAGTCTTTGTTATTTTTCAAGGTTCATTTAACCAATAAGCTCTATCTCAAACAACACCTCCTCCCATAAGAAAGGGTAAATAATAAGATCGTGGGTTCAAAATCAAAACCCATTAGGTGCATGTCAAAATACCTAAGTTCTCAAATGAAAGCAAAAATGTTCAACTCTTGAGACAGATGTGAAAAGAGATATCTGACCATCCTTTCATGTAAAAGAAGTTGAATCAGTAGATAGAGCCTGCACTCATTGGTTAAAAACAGCACATTCTCACCCTTTGACACTGACCAATCTCAAAAGAAAACATTCACCTTCCCAACAGTTTTCATTTACTTCTGCAAAGCATGAACACCGTTTAGAAACTAGAATAATGTAATCATGTGAGCAATACTCCACACCTCTCAAACTGAAGCTGTACTGGTATGCGAACTGAAATCGGTAATATACAAAATGACAACACTAAAGATCCCAAATTGGAATAATGGTCTTCACTTCCCACCCCGACTCCATAACAAAAATTTAACATACGGATCTTTTTATATAGCATTTAACACCATAGTAACCTTAGGTAGAGTATAGAGCATAACAAATATTTAGTCCAACCAATTCATACCGTAAATGAATTACATGCAAATACCAGCTATAAAGTCCATATATATCTCGAATCTAGTAACAAAGCAATAAACCCAATTCATACTGAATCTATAGAAATGAGCAAAGACCCAGTTACATTTTATCACATTCAGACCCAAAAACATAATTTAGAAGCAAAAAGGAGAGAGGTTTTTTTTACGTGCCTTGAAATAGTGGTGGAGGCAAGTGGACCTCTGCGACCGTCTAAAGTGACAACCTCAAACCCGACTCTCTCGCTTCCTTGTCTGATTTCACCTTCAAAATCACCATTGCTATCATCATCATTATCCACAAAGTTCATATATATTTTAATAGAGAGAATGAGATAGAGAGCGAGCATACGAGTGTAAAATCCTTGAACCTTTAAGTTGGGGTTAGAGGCTTTGAGGGTTTCAAAAACTCTCATGATCAGTGTGGTTTTACCCACACCCTGCAAGAATAAACATAAAAACCACATATGGGGCTGAGCTAAACAGCTTAATACTACCAATATTAAAGAAGAAGAAGAAGAATGGAAATTCTTACAGGAGGACCAGTGACGAGGAAGCATTTGCCGGGCCCTGCCATTTCTCTGCTTTGTTTATGTTTAGCAAGAGACCACCGGATTTTGTTCGAAGTTTTTGACAAAATTTGCAAAATCCTTTTTTTTAATATTATTTATTTTAATTGATGATACTTCTTTGTTTTTTTTACATGAGTTTGGTACATTTTGAAGTTATTTGGGGGATATAATATTTTCTTTAAAATCATGCTTCAACACATAAAATCGTGTTTTAGGAACACAATTCAAGTTAATTTAGTTGAATTTTAAGTACAACATGATTTCAAGTTTTCAACACATACATATTTCCAAAACAAGATCTTAGAAAAAAATGATAAATTCTCAAATAGTTTCAAAACAGTGTCGATTTGAAATCATTATTAAAATTAAAAAAATTTATAGAAAGTTAATTATAAATATTTATTTATATCACACTGTTGTAATTTATATATGTACAAGTTAAAAGTCGACAAAAGTACAGTATATATTAACTAGAGTTAAACTCGTAAAGTTTTTTGTGATCAAATAAGAAACTTATATTTGAATCTTAACTACATCAAAAACAAATTAGTGTTTTGATTTAATGATAAAAAACAATCATCATGAAGCATATATCATAATTACATAAAGAAAATCACTTTAAAAAACTATACATAAACTGATGAACTAATGGAACTAAGTTAACTCAAATGCATTAATAGTACCCATAATTAATAAAATCCCAATCAGGATGCGATTGTAGATTGTCAAACAATTCAACTTGCACTAGAATCTTTAAGTAGTGCGTTTGGGGTTGGATCTAAATTTAATGATTTATACTTTATCTTTTTGAAATTTACTTTTTCTTTTTATAAGTTTTTGAAATTTACATGATATATCATATATTATCATTGTTATATGTTGGAACACATCATTACTGCTGATGATTTTTCACTTTATTATTTTTTTATATAAAAAGAATCTTATGGTTTTTTTATTTAACTTACAATCCAATTTGAAAGACTATCTTATCAATCCTACATAAGATCTCAATTTGAAAACCATGCTAATGCCACATATCTAATTAGAAAATAATAACTTAAGGTTTAAAATTGCGGATAATGTTTTGTTTTACTTTACTCTTAAGTATTTACTTCTCTTTCCAATGAGCTTGTGAACAAAAACAAAACATAAAATTAAAAAATAAAAACCATTTTTACAACTTGCTAAGCAGATAAATAATGATGGGATAGCAAAAAATGACCATCTCTTGTTCGTCCATAGTGGTCGTCCATGAGCATCATATATCCAAATGTTCAATCAGGTCGTCTGAGCAAAAGAGTCGTCCAGGGGCAAAACAGATGGACGATCACATAACGCCATCTCTGGACAAGAGAGTCGTCCATGGGCAAAGCGCATGGACGACCACACAACAGTCTAACAAAGAGTCATCCATGGGCATTGCACATGGACGACCACACAACACTTGGCAAATTTTGGAGCGGTTAATCAACCCGTGTTCATCGCCACCAATTCCTCCCAAGTATGTAACTTCCACCAGCGGTTGTAACTTCTATAGCCGTTGAGGAAGTTATGTCTGAATTTCACAAATCTGGGGGAAGTTATTGAACCAATAACCGCCTCAAAGTTCCCTATATAAGGACCGGTCTGAATCAAGCAAAGGTATGAGATTCTGAGATTTTTACTCCCAAAAAGTTGGAATTCCATTCTTTTGAAGGAACTAACTTAACCATCGGAGGGTATTCGGCCGGTCCACCCCGGTCATCCTTGATAGTGTTTTCATCTTCGCAGGCCTTCGTTGCAGCCGTTAGCCCACTAAAGTCGGAGTGTTCAACCTATTGATTCTGTTCAGCATCAAATAATAATTAGAATAATATAATTTTTTACATGAACCCACTATAGACACTATTTTTATTATAGGACAAAACTTAGATACAATACTTTAGATGTTGTTCTTTAGGTTCTCCTTTTAAAATTCAACCATGTGGCTACTTAACTAAAAAATACACTTTCATCTCTGACAAAAAATTCACATGGCAGAATCTTAAGAGGAAAACCTAAAAAATAATACCTAAATACTATACTTAAGTCTTGCCCTTTATTATGCCGTTTATTCTCAAAAAAAAAAAGTCTAACCCTTTATTATACACTAATTGTAACAAATAATGTCAACATGTAAAAAATTTGTCACTAAATTAATTTGTAATTTAGTAATGTTTATTGCCTAATTTAAAAGAGAGATTTAGGGTTCAATTCACTATAGGTGAAAGACTTATAGAATTAGGGATTCTTCTTCTTTTTTTTCTCTTTTCTTTTTTTTGAGAAAGACCCAGGACTGAAACACACACACAGGAGAGTGGCAACCCGGGTTTAATATCACACAACTCACAACTCACAACATACAAAAGCCGGTGGCTTTAAACCCGTTGAGAGACACACACTTGGGCGAGACAAATGCACTTGATTACTTTTTTTGAGAAAGACTCAGGACTGAAAAACACACACACACAGGGGAGTGGGATTCTTCTATAACATGTTTTTGAAAGAAAAAAAATTAATAATAATAATAATAATAAAAAGCGTATAGTCGCGTATAAGTTATAACCATAAAAGATAAAAATATACACTTGCATAGTCATTTTGGCTACACGACAAATTCGACAATCTTTATGTATGGATTAGTTCGGCACAATTTTGGCAGCATTGATGTATGGGCTGTGGAGTATTGGACAGGTTAGTTGATATTTGGTGATGATGACTGGCTTGGGGGCCGGGAGTCTTTGGGTAGCCATGCACGCGAGAATGGTGGGGGTAATGGGATAGTGGGTTTCGGGATCAAATATGCCAGACGTGGTACGTGTATTAGTGGGTTTTCGCCATCAAAAAAAAAAACTCATGATTCGTCTCAGTTTTTTTTTATTCGTCTCAGTTAAGTAAATAAAGATCACACCGTAGCATGATGCGTACTTTATTCCATCCCCAAAAAATAATGTTTTGTTTCACGATAGGATATTATACATTATTTGGACTGCATGATTCATCTTCGATGACTCTTGAGAGTAACACCATCCTTCATGTTATGACTCTTCATTAGTGAAAAGTGAAAACAATACTAAAAATAAAAGGGATTTCAAAAATATTCCGACTATTCTTATCCTCGCTCAAACTTTCTTCCATATATATTATCATCGCCTAGCAAATTATATAAGACACCTGACCTTTCATCGAATAAATTAATAAAAGTGCCGAACCACAACATTATTTTCACCATCACGTTTTAGTCTACCCATCAAAACAATAAAAGCCAACTTTTTTTTTATTATTTATAAAAGATAGAAATTTTAGCTTAATCAAAATATGTGCATAAACCTCCGTTCAAAAGACTTGAACCCTAACTTTGTTCCCTACACCCCATAAACACTTATACTTGTAAAGTAACTATCGCACTAAAAGTGTACAATGATATTTCTTAACTTTTAATTTACATTTGTCTCGAACCTCAATCCTTTGTTACACTTCCACTTAATTTATGGCTTTTGTATGTAATGCACCCTTTCCCCCCAAAAAGAGGTGGAAATGGAATTTATGCCTCATGAAAGTTAAAATCAACAAACTCAAAAAACACAATTCCAGACCGAACTTAACAAATATCGTTACGTTCCAGTACGTTGACCGAATCAAATTCCGAATAGATTAATCCATCCTTACTCATTACTATTCACTAAAGCCAAAAGGAGTTGGGGGAGGAACCATTTGACATTTCCTAACAAACTGAACAAAATATCAGATGAACCAATTACCACAGGAAACGAGACGAAAGATTTTATATACTGAAGATGGAAGAAACGATAAACCAAGACTTTCAGGGCTAAATTCATACGACATCATTGGGCAAAAGTTTGCCAACAGAGTTCCACTATGATAATTGTAACGAGAGAGGGCCCTCCTGGGGCAGGGAGAAGAGAGCACGAAGTCAAACCAATCGACATCAGCCACAACAAAAGGGTCGTTGAGCAGTATCTAAAAGTTATAACTACCCCATACAAAACGAATTCAGCTAAAAAAGGTCCATATCCAAAGTCAACATCTCAAAAGTATAAACATTCCCATAGTGCAATAATAATGCCCCAAAGTTTTACCGCACCAGAAAAGTTTCCAATCGAGGCCAGCCCCCCAAAGACTTTAATTCCTCGAGGTAATTCAGCGAACCAAAATTACACACTACTCCATAAGACAACTTAAAAGCGAGAAATGAAAAGCAATGATTAAAGAAGCATAGGGCAAATGTCAAACTAAATGATTGAGCATTGAAAATATTAGGTACAGAACCATATTGGAATTCAGGCAGAGCCTGAAAACAATCCCCCATTCTTTTTTCTCTAATTCTAATTCCTTCCTACCATTAAAGCAAAATAAAAAGGCAGCTATTTATCGAAGACAAAAGAGAGTCAAATTTGAAATGCAAAGTCCTAAGCAACAATAACTACTACACCAATTGCTCTCTTCCCTCCATGCAAGTCAAACTACTCATCATCATCTTCATCCTACATACACACACACAAACAAACAAACTCAGTCAGTTTCAAAAGATATACATAAACTGTCAAAATTGAAGTTCGAAGAATGAAATTCAAATATCGAAATCAACCTCGCCGCTCTCGTCCTCTTCATCCTCATCATCGTGCACTTCAGACTTGGACTTGTCAGACTCTTCCTCATCGTTTCCATTTCCTCCCTCAGCCTATTAAATCACAATTGAACAATTATTTCACAATAAAAATGAACTAATTCCAATGATTAATTAACAAAATCACAAGCTATAATTACCAATTTCTTATTGTAAGCCTGCATGGTCTTATTGTACTCAGTCTTCCTCTTCTCTGCCTTAGCCACATAGGGAGCTTTGTCCTAAAATTCAACGAATAAACATTCAAAATATTTTCAAATAGAACAACAAATATTCGATTATTTCTACGAATTTGAACCAGAAAATTATCACTGATTATGAAAACACTCACAGATTCAGACATCGATTTCCATTTCTCACCACCAGCTTTACCGACCTAAATCATTCACAAAAATTTACAAACCAAAATTATAAGCACTTACAGAGATTGAATAAGCATGTAAAAACGCAAACGAAAACGAAAAAAACACTTTTAGATCTGAAGGTGTTCGATTATTTACCGCAGACACGGCCTTGTTATTTGGATGCTCTTTCGCGTACTGCTTCCTAAACTCCTCCCTTTATTTATTCATTTTATAACAAAAAGCAACAATGATTTTCAATTAAAAAACTCAAAAAAGTCAACAAAATATTTAAAAAAAATAAAAATAAAAATAAAAACTGAGAAAATTATGGATCTGCGAAAAATTTTTGTATGAGATTGAAAAGTCATACATGAAAACGAAGAAAGCACTAGCAGGCCTCTTTGGCTTGTTTGGATCCTTCACAGCTTTCTTCGATTGTTTCTTTCCCGCCGCTGCAGCACCTTTACTCTTCAGCCTGAAATCAACAACAAAAAAACCGCACGCAGTGAGTTAAACTACAACAGATCTGAGATCTAACTCGGTACCATCAAAGACGAAGAAAAACTCACCTGCTGTCAGTTCTTCTGGTATCAGCCTTTGCCTTACCACCTTTCATGGCGAAACTCTGCAAAAAAAACGACGAAAAACGATGAGAATCGGTAGCGGAACGGTGAGAATCGGCGTGACTCGGTCTGAGTCAAAGAAGTTTACCTCTAGGGTTAGGGTTTTCGGCGCAGAGAGAAAGCGAGAGAGAGAGAGTTTTGGAGATAGAGATAATAGAGAGAGAGATATGTGCTTTTGCTTTGTTGGAGTGGTGAGGGATAAGAAGGCCTTTGTGAAAGGGTATGCTATGCCCAAAAAAAAATACACGCTAACGAAAATTAAAATTGAATCACGAAAAAATTGAAGTCCGGGTTTAGGCGGGATTTCAAAAATGTTTTGCCACGTCATCGATCCGTGTGCTCTTACACTATTCGCTCTCAGGCTCTTCTCATTTGTGTTTCCTTGTGTGTTTCTTCGTAAACTTGCTGTGGAGTGGACACGTGGCCCAGTATTCGGTGGCACACGCTCGGGGAGGGATAAAAATGTACACAATTTCTTTGGCGCGTGTTGGGTTGTTTAGGTGAAATGACCAATATAGCCTTCAAGGCTGGGTAGTTGGAGCTTTATCAAAAGGTCCAATATAAAAATATGCGTTTCACGATTCACGCTAGGCTACTGATGTCGATTTTGCGGATATTATTTGCCTTGAAGGGTATATATGTAAAACCGTAGTCTTGATATTTTAGACCAGGCTGTTGATGATGATATATGCTACAGGGCAAATCGCACTCTTTTGACACTTTCTTCTCAAAATCCAACGGATTACAGTAATGAGCTTTTAAAATGCACTATTACTCTTCAAAGACATGGAATTTTTTTTTTTTTTTTAATTTTGGATAATTTTGTTTTGAAGATATGGAGTTTGGGATATATTTTTACTAGATTGTCTTCGACTTTTTTCACTCTTAAACGTAACGTTTAGGGGTATTTCTGAACTACATAAAAGTCCAGTCCAAAAAAGGAATCCTCTTATAAATAATGTAAATAACTCTGTTTTAATTTCCCCTATTATCTATTTTCAGTATTTTGTTATTAAATTCTGACAACAAATCTAAGCACGTGCAGTGATGCAGTCTAAGTTAGACTATAATACATTAAACCGAAATAACGAATTATCCTTTTCTTCATAAGGAATCCCCAATTTAAAACCCTAGACACCAAATTCTTCATGACACTCCGAAACACTATGATTTTGCATTACTATGTGTTACTTGAGACAGTGGAATGTTTTCTTAGTAAATATGATAGTCTTCCACCGTCCTCATCCTGATACCGAACCCAAAAAGTAGTTCTAAACCTCCTTTCATAATCCTCAGCCTTGAAACCGAACCCAGAAAACTCCATTGCGTGCTCTACTCGTCGATCAGATTGATGGTGGTCGACAATATGAGGAATCAAACAGCATAGCTCGCTGCATCGACCACTAGAGCTTTCGCACTCGTCGTCGCTCTTACCCCTTCGTTTGTGAGGTTTTTGGCTCGAAGGAAAATTACCAAGAGTAGTGCATGAATTTTTTCCTCATCTTTTCTAAAATTTTAGGCAAAAAATGAGCATATTTTTCTAGGTATGTCACGGTATTCAATAGAATTTATTTATTTATTGTTGTTGTTGTTTATGTGTCTATGTTGATCAGTGAAATGAGGAATGGATACTAGTATACATGGGTTTTTTATTTTATTTTATGTGGTATTGGATTAAAATTGTAATGATTCGGTTGGGATTTCATGTTGTTTGGGAGTATTGGGTAGAGATTGGAATTTGCCATGTGGGTGTTGTTGCTGAGGAAATAAAAGGGTGAGAATATGGCAAAGGAATTAAGTTGATTATTGAGTTGAATTTCACTACTTGTTCTGTATCAAGTAGGTTTGTAGTTTGATGAGTTAATTGCACTGTAGATTCTAGTTTGTAACTTTACTATGGATGCTCTTGACTATGTTCTTCAATATGGTATTGGTTCCAACTTTTAAGCATTTCTTTGAACCTTCAAGCATTTGATTGAACTCTTCATTTTTGTTGTTATACATTTGAAGCATACTCAATTTATCTGTGTAGAAGAGAAGAGGATGCCAAGTGAAGAAATCGACCAGCACCAAACTTCTCCTTCAAATGGAGTCTTAGACCAAAATGGGAGGGAGCAGAGCAGTGGGTTTGGGAGCTAAAGAAAAAGAAAATGAAGTGTGATGTATAGAAAAATGGTTGGTTGGTTTGAAAATAAATTATGACCGTTGGTGGGGAGCAAAGCCTGAACTGTGACGTGACAACACTATAATCATGGGTCCCATTGTGTGAGGAAAATTACCATTGTGCCACCATAACTCTGTTTTTATAACTCAAAAACAAGTCTATCATTCATAACTCAATTTGTTGAGATACGAGTGATGGAAACAGGAAGTGGAAACTGATCCAAACAAGGGGTGCATGCGTGGGACCCATAGTTTTTTAGTGATGAGTGATGAAAATAGGGAGATGAGTGATTGAAAACACTAAATCCAAACAAGGCCTAAGAGTTGAGGGGTAACTTTAAGGTCGGGCCACTGTCATCGCTAACGATGGCGATGGCGATGGCAAGTGATGATGACCATAGAGGGAGGTGGGCTCAGGATGGAATGGTACATGGTGTATGGATCAAATTGACCTTTGTTATGTTATAGGACGTTTCTAAAAGAAAATGAAAATTCATTGATTTGGATAGATGAACCAAATAATACCCATTTTCAAGGCCAAACACACACAAACATTAAACCAATACAACAAATGCCTAAATTTCTAATCCAACATGTCTATATAGCCAAATACATAAAACAAAGATAGAGACAACAAAACCACAACTGCAAAGATTTTTAATCTCCATTACTAATCTTCTCTAGCTTCTTCATCTCAATTCATTTCAAAATTTTAATTCTCTATTTCTTATTTGGCTCAAAAACAAAAACAAAAAAAAAAACAAAACAAAACAAAAAACAAAAAACAAAAAAACAAATGTAATTAGAACTAGCTAGTTTAACATTAATGAACATAAAACATAAAACATAAGGAATAAGATTAAAATATATTTAACCTCAAGGTATTGACTAAGTGGTTGTTAAGACCTCATGATATCCATGAGATATTGGGTTTAAAACCTCTTACCAGTATCTTGGGGCTACTCCCAAGAGATTCCTCCCTGTAATAATATGGTGTGTGTATAAGATGGGGGGTTGCATATACACGAAAAAATAGTCGGATACTAAAAGAAGTTTGGATGCTTTTGTTTATAAAAAAAATATAAAAATCAAAATCAAAGCATACTTATAATGGTCTATGTCAATTCTATCAAATCACTCCCTCACAGTAATGAAGCACATCTCCACTCTTAATTAATTATACTTTGACCCCTCCAATCTTCCAAAAAAATTTCACCAATCCCTTAAATTTTATAAAAACGTTACACTTGAAGTTGAAGCACACGACCCATATCTCCATGCATTACATTTCGACCCATTAAATCTTTTGAAAATTGCACTTTCTTCTTGATTTTCCTAACTCCTTTCTTCATTCAATCTTAAGAAAAATGTCGTTGGCAGCGGAGCTAGTCTCTACAATCTCAAAACTTAGAGCATTTGGCGTTAAAAGTGATATGAAAAAACTTCACCACACCATTACCATTTACCACAGCATAGGAAAAAGTAACCACATTGGTATAATGGACTTTTAATGACCATTTTGATTGTAAGTTATCGGTTGACATGTCACAGCACGAGACATTCAAGTTTTTTTTTTTTTTTTTTTATTTTTATTTTTATTATGTGAAATAGAATAATATTATTCAGAACAGAACAAAAACATTACATCCTAGGTCACCAAGTTCTCAATACAACTTGGTGTCTCTTCTACCCAAGCATGCAAGGAAGTTAAGCCTCTGGCATACTGTGTTAATGTGTGGACTACTTTATTTCCAGTGCGTGGTACATGACTGAACTGGACAGAGCAGAACCTGTAGAGATGGGACAAGGCACCAGCTATGATATTGGCTATGGACGAGGGTGGGTCGGTAAGGCGAAGCATTGCATTCGTGACTACTAGCGCATCACTCTCAAACACGCAGTCCCTGATCCCCATATCCCAAGCAAACTCAACCGCTTCCTCCATCGCCTTAGCTTCCACCTCGAGAGCACCCAGTGGAGATGTGAACTTCTTACTCAAAGCCGCCACAACTGCACCATGGTGATCCCGGATAACTATTCTGACACTGGTCTCCTTCTGCTGTTCAAAAGTCGCACCATCCATATTCACTTTGTACCAAGGAGGTTTAGAGAGCTGCCACACTTCTTCCACAGATTCTCAGTAAGGTCGAACTTCATGGTTGGCTATCAAATAGTCCTCCAAGTAATTATTTGTTCACCGAGCAAGTACAGAGGCCAGCTTTCTACCCCTCCCATGCCAGACCTCATTCTGGTTTGTCCAAATACCCCACGCCGTCGTGACCATCAACCCGACATCCTCCTTCGACCACTTTTTTACATTTCGACCATACCACAACAGATCCAAGAACTCAGGGCAGTTATCCATGGTATTATCCTTAATAAGACCCACCTCATTCCACACCTCCTTAGCACAATGATAGTGCCAAAGCAAGTGACCCGTTGTTTCCTCTGCATTTCCACATGCCTCACACTTGTTGTCTTGTGCTACTTGACGACGAAACAGATTAGCTTTCGTGGGCAAGATGTTCCTGCATGCCTACCACGTGAAATTCTGGATTTTGTTTGGAACTCGCAAGCACCAAATGAACTTCCAGAATTCCTTCATACACATAGCGTTAGAGCTTTCCTCAGGTATTTGGTCACTCCTTTCTTGCAAAGCAACCTTATAAGCTGACTTCACCGTAAATTTTACGGAAGAGGTAAGAGCCCATATAAAGCGGTCATCAGGCAAAGTTGGGCTCAGAGCAATGGAAAGGATAGACTCTACATCCAAAGGCAAGAAGTTGCGTTGAAGGGCCTCCAAATCCCACTCCCCTTTCCAGTGGTCAATAAGTGTGGACACTAGCACGTTAGAGCCAGCTTCTGGGCAAGGTGTGACTACTCGGTAGGTAAAGGACAGTGGGAGACATCAGTCACCCCAGACTCGCACTTTTGCACCATTTCCTATCCTCCAACGACTTCCTTTTTTGATAATCTGTTGTACGGAGAATATGCTTCTCCAAGCATATGGCGGCTTAGATCCCAAATATGCAGAGAGGAAGTCTCCATGAGGGAAATATTTTGCTAGGAAAACATGATAGAACAGTGAGTTGGTGCAAGTTTGGAGTCGCCACCCCTGCTTAGATAATAAGGCCAAGTTAAAATCTTTTAAGTCCCTGAAGCTCATTCCACCACTTCC